>VMRM01000010.1:8545781-9174114 GCA_010277075.1 Poeciliopsis retropinna
TTCAAGTGTTTTGAAAACTTAAAGTGGTGGTAATTGTAACAAATTACTAATGTTTTTCATTTCTAAAAAACAAAATTACATTATTTTTTTCTTTTTAAATACACAGCTTAATACGGCAATTTTATTATTGTTTCTCTCAAAAGAACTCCAAAATACATTCCAGGGGCCAGCTGCGGCCTCTGGACCAATTTTGTGTGGGCTTGGACCCCAATTCATTAACTGTCTATATCTGGCCTGCAAGCATAGGTTATTGATGCAGATCAAGATTTTCTTTCTTTTTTTAAAATATTTTAAGACTCTTTAAAATATTGCATATTTAAGTTATTGGTGAGAATGTGGGGAAAAAAAGTTGCATTTTGGAGGCAGGGGGTTTAATGAAACAATACACTCAGGGAAATTCAACTTGATGATGTTGTCCAATGTGAAAAAGATTTGGACACCACTGTTTATCACCACTTCATGCAAACTGTGATAATAAGCATCAATGGGCTAATACCAAAATCTGGCTATGTACTAAGTACTCAATAAAGTCCCTCGCAAAGGATTTATATATCTTTAACCTTTACATTTCAAGTTTTAGCCACAAACCTCAGCATATTTTATCAGGATTTTATTTGACAGACCAATTAAATATACTGCACAATTGTTAAGTAGAAACTGATGGATGTTTCCAAAAATATTTTAACAAATAATTTTGAAAAATAAGATGGTTATATGTATTCGGCCTCTTTCACAACTGCAGCCTTAAATAAGTCACAATACACCCCACCTATGTAGTTTAATATTAGTATAAAGAGATTTTGGGAAATCTGTTAGCTGGGTAATGTGAACTATAATAATAATTTTTTAAAAATGCAGCCAAATAGTTTGTCGTAACTTGGGAGGTGCTGCAGAAAATCCAAAATTTAGAAGAATCTGATGATGAATAGGGCCTTAGAAGACTTGAATGGAAAAAGCCATAGCAGAAAATAAGCCATGACTTAGGTTTGCAGTTTGACAATATGTTGTCAAAACACATGAAATAAAATGCTATTCATGATGAAAAATTAACATTGGACATCACGCTGAATGCACAATTCCCACATTGAAATGAAGTGGCGTTGCTGTGCGGGGATGCTTTATATAAGCTAGGACGGCAAAAAGTTGACGGATGGATGGATAGATGGAGCAAAATGAAGGAAAAACACCAATTAAAAGAGAGTTGTAAAAGACTTGAGCCTGAGGTAGAGGTTCACCATCCAGCAGGACAACAAGCCCAAACATTTGGTCTATCAACTTAAACCCCAATAAAATTTGCAGACCAAGGTGCTGAATTATGCATACTTTTGTGACTTGTGATAAGATTTTTTTCTTTGCCATGATGAGCAGAAAAAAATAACAGAAAAACCAAACAATATATTTTTTTCTCACTTTCTTTACTATAGTGTTTTACAAAAAGGTTAAAAATTAAATTAAATTGAAACAAACAAGAAAAAATACACAACTAATTTAACTTAAATACTATACATACATTGATACTTCTATCAAATATCAGAGGTCTTGAGCAGTAGCATTGTGTGTATGTGAATGAAACAAAAACAGCTGAGATAACTGGTGTTTTGTTTGCAGCAGTTTTCAGATCCAGGTCACATTTTAAGCCAATTAATAAATACTTTTAAACTTTTTCTTTAATAAAAATGAATATATTATGTGATTATAATTTAAATTAAAAAAAAATTAAATGAGAAACTAAACCTTTTATTAAAGTCTGTACTGATTATTTTATCCCTTTAGACGGCCATGCTTTTGGGAAAACGAGCTGCTGAAGAATAGTTTTGTAATCGAACGCATACTTTGCAATTTGATAAAATTAAGTCAACAAAAAATTAAAATACCTTCATTTGTTCCACATATTTTGGATGTAACCAACATCTCACTCTGTGCCATGCTTGCCTGCAGATTTTGCTCATTTGCATGTCAAAGGAAAATGTTTCCATTTGTTTTCTACGCTGTTTATTTATTTTTTCATTTGTTATGGTAATGATGGTCTGATCCAATCACAGAAACTGTTTTATTTGCACCAGAAAATATTTCTATTTTGACTGAAAATAATGGAACATGCAGAAAAACAGTCCACCGACTAATAAATACAAGGAAACATTGACATCTTACAACAGTGAAATGCAGATCTTTCTGTTGTTGCACTTTAATGCGTTTGAGGAGCTTGGAGATTTTCAGGTAAAAGGGCAAGGGAACAGCACATTTTCCTACAGTCTGTGGAAATCACGTCCTGGACAGATTAACTCAGATGTCCAACGATGCGTGAGGGGAGTGAGACAGAAACATTTGCTTGATGTTTAACCAGCCTTCTGGTGGGAGAGTGCACAGTTCACCACCGTTAAAATAACAGCAACTTCCTGTTGTGGAGCAAACTTTTTCCCAGTGCCACACAGTGTATAAATATTATTTCCTTTGAGCTTTGGAATATCATCCTCTGACAACAAAGAAAGGAAAATGGTGCAATGCAAGAGCCTGACATTTACAAGCAGTGATAAATGGACCACCAAGAGGACATCAGTCCAACAACAAGGTGTCTTGCATCCTTTTGTCAACATTTTGTCTCTTGCACCAGACGTCCGGTCAGTGATGCTCACTCATCAGTTGTAACGTCCTCATTTAGACAACATAATCAATCTGCACCAGAAACTGTCAGCTGCCGTTGGTAATGATAACTGAGGTGGCCTTGTGTCCTTGCATCTGCTCCGCCTGCATCCTCACATGAGATGCCACGTCATACTGGACTCCTCCACATGCCAGGCTAGAATAACTCCGCAAGTTCTCTGGGTCATACAGGTGCTCCAGGGAGTACCCGGTCAAAGCATAAGCCGCCTGCCTTTCCATCTGCTGCCTCTCCTGAGCTGGATAGAGCAGCGGACTACTGTGGGCTTGTGCAGGGTGTGGTGACAAATCTGTCGGCATGTAGTCTTTGGTTAGAGGGAGGCCAGGCCTAGGGACACCGTCAGAGCCGGGGCTGCTAAGGCGAGACACTGACACCGGGCTGGTTGTGTTTTCGTCGTTGTCATGGGAGCCGATCGCTTTGACGCTATCCCGGTGATGAAGACGCTCTGATGGGAGGTCGATGCTGGGAGCCCCTGGACCACGACACACTACGCTGGGCATGGTGAGCTGAGAATGATGGGGTATTGAGGAGGCGAAGCATGGACTGTGAGTTTTGGTGAGACCGGAAACGTCCAGCAGCACCTTCTGTTGCTGCAAGCGATTCTCCTCCTCTTTAATCATTTGCTGTGTGGCTCGGATCAGGGTCTCCATCTTGCTTGGTTCTCGAGGACTTGATTGGAACTGGTCACCGTGATAACGCTCACCCGAATCGCTGGTAGACCCACCTCCATCAGGTGAACTCACAACACTGTCTTCATCCCAGTGTCCCCGTCCTGCACAGAGAAATAAAGTCAGTCTTAGTAAGGATAAACAAATAGCTAATGTGTAAAATCCTGCTTTCAGTGCATATGGAATCATGATCTGATGTCTTGGTAGAGCCACAGTGGGGGAGTTGTTACACTGTTTAAGGATGTGAAATGAGAAATAACTTGGCTTTCAATTGCAGGCAATTTTTGAACAGATGGTAGCAATCGCCACACTGGCAAGAGACAGCGTAAACAACTTAGCATGTCCCATAATAGCATTTGGAAGCTACCAGGAGAAACAAGGCCAGAGCTATTTTCAGAGACAGATGGTTGTGGTCTCAACCCTAACACCTCACCATGAATGGCGCCATGGTAGGATGTGATTTCATAGCCCTCACTGTTGTCCACAGAGAATTTTGGAAGTGACAGCACAGAACGTGTGGTGTCCCACCACATCTCTCGACCCGACTGAGGTGTTCCCAGGAAATAACGGCCTCCTTGGCATCGGACACGGTCGCAGGTGGTGGTGTGAGGGTGAGCTTGGGTGTGGGCGAGATCATCTTCAGATAAACCCAAACCGTAGCACAGGGATCCGGAGTCTGGATAAAGTCTGTAGGCGCAAGATGCCTCGGCAGCCTCACTAGGATCCAGCAACTGAGGCGAGGCTGAGTCTGTCAGGGGGCTCCCCCCCCATTGGCTGTCTTGGTCAGATTCTGAACGCTCTGGATTAAAAGCTGCAAATTGCTGGAAAGACACAACATCACAGTTTGAATAATGTCTCTCACAAGTTTTTGGCAAGCAAGAACAAAAACTTTTTGATTTTAGCTCCATAAGGCAAGCCTTTACCTGTGGATAAGGTGATACTCTAGATTTTGCCTTTGACTGGGTCAGACGGGACTTGGACATCTTTCTGTCCTCACTGTGACTGTCAGCATAAGGGAAGGCCGGTTTAGTAGGGCTCATTTGATCCAAGGAAAGCTGCATTCCTTTATACTCAGTGTCCCTTTAAACAAAGATTACAGACATGTTAGATATTAACAGAAAACTAAAGTTTAGAAATTGTTACAGACTATGATTTATTTTGTGGTCTCCCAGTGTCTATAACATAACTAAGAAGCAAGTTATAAAACTTGCAACCTTCAAGCCTTGGATAAGAAAAATGTTCTGTGTTTTATATTTCTTCATTCATTTGCCTTTTTGATCCAGCTGTAATTATCGCAATACTCCCATGCAACATATTATACTGTTCAGCATCAGGCTAAAGAAAATTTGCATGAAAAGCTAGAAAATTTAAAAAATTTATTTGAAAAATGTGCATCTTTCTTGTGTTAAAGCATCTTTACTCAAGACAAGTACTAGAACTTTGTAGCTTAAAATGGGTTTATCCAAGTTTTCACTTCACAAAAGTAGTGTTATATGAAAAACATTCAGCAGATAAATAATTACTAAAGGCACAAAAAAAACAGCTTATTTTGATTAATGAAATGAAAATTATACGAAGGAAATTTACATTTTATATGTATAAAAAAAAAACTGTGCTACTGTATTGCTTTTGCTTTTTACACTAAATTCAGATTTGAACTCTCACTTAACTTTGGTTCCAGGCTTTATTTAGCTAATTACTACTTTTGCATGTTGATAACTCTGGAACATTTCAACAAACAAAATTTAATTGACTTGTGGGGAGCGTCTATCTTCTGTTTGTAAAGTAATGATTTGCATCTAACAGAGCATAGCAGACATTCCAATAGAATCATTCACTTGCACAATTATCCAGTTGCTTTTGTCTGTGACTCTGTTACTCACAAACTTAAGATTTAGTTTAGAAGGTTTAGTTTAGAAGGTTTAGTTTAGTCTTCTGCCCTGCCACAAAATCTTGTGAGATTCCCCAAAAATAAAAACTAAATATACTAATTTAGAAACATGTATATAGAATGGCAGGCCATTGCTACCAAAGCCTCTAAGCAGACTTTAATCTGTGGCCTCAATTCCACTCAAGTCCAGCGTGAAACTGATGCTTTTTAAACCAGTACAGTGTGGATTTAACTACTGTTTGGCTCATAAGTCAACTTTGGGTCCTAAACAGCTACAAAGATTGTGCATGCCTCAGGCTGGCTTTCTTTACAGAGGCTGTAAATTTGTTAGAAATTTTATTTGATTTTTGTTTTTTTTTTAAATAAAAGTTTAGGGGTTGTGGTAAATGGACTGAACTTATATAGCACTTTTCCAGTCATTTTGACCACTCAAAGCACTTTACACTAGAGTCACATTCACCCATTCGCACACACATTTATACACCGATATGCAGACCGGTAGGCAATTTGGGGTTAAGTGCCTTGCCCCAAAGCACATCGACATATTCCAGGAGGAAGCTGGAATCGAATTTACAACCTTCTGATCGCAAGACGACTACTCTGCCATACAGCCACAGTCGGCCACATACAGCCACAGTTGCTGTATGTGAATGATTATGAATTATGCTGGAAATTACAAGTGAATAAAATGTCAAAACTCTATTACAACATAATAAAGACTTAAAAACAAAAAGTAAGTTAATTTTCCATAATGTACTTAAAGTTTCCATCCTGTACTTCCTGTTTAGAGGTTTGGTATTTATACTTTGAGAAGAATACCAAATAAAATTTTTATAATAGAAGTTAACAGCAAGAAGGATTTTAATTAAACACATTTTGATACAAAAGGAAGTTCTCTTCATACAAAAGCCATTTAGTTTTTAGTATAAATAAATGTATTTTGAAACTTTGTCTAAAGTGTAAATAAAGTTCAAATTTATTGAGCAGCAAGCGTTTCATACAGACTTCTGTTTAAACATTCATGTATATTTTAGCCTTCCTCTAGCTAAAATGTTTTTAAATATCTGGAAGCCACTTAAATATATCACAACTTGAGAGGTGGCAAAACATTTGCAATGATTCTAATATCGTCTACTAACTTTTTGTTCAACTGTGGTGTCTGTGTTGGAGCCAGTGATGTCCTCAATGGTTAATCAGCAGCAAATATTATAGATAGCATACAAAAAATAATATCCATAGAACAAGACATCAAGCTGAGGAAAGCTAGTTATTCATTTCTGCAGTTCACCTTTTACCACAATGGTGCTAAAGATATTGTAACTAAACATGCACTTGAAGACCTTTGTTGCAAAACGCTCTTTAATTAAGCAACTGATACAAATTTTCTTTGCCTATTAAAGATGTTTCTTCACATGCGTGAATCCATTTAGCTTGTGAGCCCTATAAGTAACTGTCCTGCAGCTGCACACTCCAAGTGTTGCTGTCGAGGGAGAGAAAAGGCTTCCTGTGTCAAGTGTTCAGCAAACATGAGCCTATTCTTAACTTATCGCATCAACAGTATGAAATACCAGCTGCCTGGCATTTTAAACCTTGTGACCCATCCCTGACCCTCTGGAGCCAGCCTCTTTAATACAACTCTAAATATGACCCAATTCTCCTTTATGACACCTTGGGGGAAAGGCTATGTTTGGACAGCCAGTGCACAACATGAACACTATTTGTTCTTGCAGGTACAGTTGCAGCGGCCGGTTCTGAATCCTATCTGAGTCATGGCCGACTGCTGCCTGAACCAATAATGTCGGACCTTTGTTCAAACTCAGTGTGATAGCCAAATTCCACTGTGTAGTCCAAAGCAGGGCACTTTGTGACTGAAAAATAGCTTTCAGCCAACCAGGAAGAATGATTTATTTATGGATTCTTGTGGGTTACAACACTTTCTGAGTTAGGTGATTGAATAGTTGTTTGTTTCTTAAAAAAAAAAAAAAAAAAGACATCTGTTTTTTTGGCACCTTTCGCAGGGTGCAGTGTCCTGACACTTTCATGTCATACCTAATTATCTCCAAGGAAATTCCCTGTCATTTTAATATAGTTCCTTTGTTTTCTCCTTACTGCATTGAGAAAATCAATACCTAGACCTCAGCCATGGGCATGCATGCACGTACACACTCAGACGGCTTTACATTGCATGCACTCTCACACAAGCACACACAGATCAACCAAACTTAACAAGTAAAATCCAACATGTGCTACATCTATGAGATAGCTATTGATTTCCAGGTTACCGTTTGATTGATTTTGCTTTCCTGAGACTGCCCAATCGATTGTGACAGTAGAGGGTTTTTGATGGGGTTGGACCCTGATGTTTGTTCTTGCTGTCTCGAAGGGGCCTGTGTGTGCTTTGTGCTTTCATAACAGAGAACTGCCTCAACCTTGCAGTGGCAGCATTTGGTTGATTTTTGCATAAAGGCTACAGACGAATAAGGACAACGTTTGCTTCAGGATACAAAGAGCCTCGGGAGTGATAATGAGAGTGTATGACATTATTATTTTTTCTTTGATCTTGCTAAATATTTTCAATTAAAATTCCAACCTTTTTTTTTTTTTTTTTTTTTGCTGTACATCTTAAGATCCTGACTTGTGTTGCACTTTACTTCTGTAATGCCAACAACAGCACCCTAGCAGAGTTTAACTTTTATTAAATAAATTGAACAAATGTTTTAAACAAGCAAATGCTAATTAAATCACCTCCTTCCCAAATGAGACTCACGTGAGAACATAGTTGACACTGACGATACAATGAGGCCTTGAAGAGCGGCTGTTGTGGACAATGGTGGCGTAACTCTGGACCCAGACCCAGCCGCCGTGCTTCGCAAGGAAACGGTAATACTTAGTCGTGACCTGGCCTTTTACCAGCACTGAAAGAGATGTTAAAAATAAAAAATGAAAATACTCTCACTAAGGAGATGAACTATTTATCAGCTTGCATTCTCCGAGTTCTTGTGTGGGTGGTGTGACTGTCAGCACAAGTTAACGGCTGAGAAGAGCCTGAACTACTTATGGTAAACACAAAAGTGTAACTCACAAAGGTGATGAGCACAGCGGAGGTGAAAAATATCGCAGCTGTGGACATGGTGGTATAATGTTTTCTCTATAAGGTCCTGGGGCTCATAACCCGTCAGCTCAGCTACCCTGAATACAAAGTGCACAGAAAGGGATAAAAAGAAAAGTCACATTTGCCCTGATGCACAATTACTACATGCATACATTGCAATAAAAATATCTATGTCCAGAACTACAAAACAATTGCATAAAATTTGTTCTCCCACCGTACCTTGAGTCCAGAAAAATGAGCTTCATGTCCAGACTGGCCCTGAACATAAACATGTTGCTGTGCAGTTTTATTTCCGTCACAGCGCTGGGTGGCAGAGAGTGACCCACCGCCACCAGTCCCACATTCTGGTAGCAGCCCTCAAAAGGTGACATGTCCAGACTGTACTGACGGATCTTCAGGTAGCCACTGCAATGGATGACCTGTTGTGTGGCAGGAAGATTAATAGCAATTGTGAGGTGAAATTCTTTTCCCAAGAGATGTATCCCAGCATGAATAGCAGAATATTAAGTCAAAAGTGTTCTGCATAAATTACACAGTCTTATGAAAAAAAATATTAAATGCATGACTGTTAAACTATAACCATTTTTGTAAAAGATTCTGGGTTACATAATGGCACAATAAAACACTGAGAAGGCTAAGAAAAACATGTGTGAAGGCTGTTCGTTTGAATTAATATTTTACAAACATTCTAACCCGGTAATATTACAGTCTTACTAGTTCTTAGCTAGTAATAATAATTATAAAAATGTGCTACCTTGTATCCTCCACTGGTTAGTCCTGCATTTCTTTTTGCCAGCACACATTTCATCCTCAAAAAGAAAGAACGTTCCACTTCATATTCTAGAGAAATAGAGAGAAAAAAAATTATTTTAAAACGCCTAAAGTACTCATTCGTATAGTAATAATAATAATAATAATAATAATAATAATAATAATAATAATGCAAGTCCAATACACACATCTACTGTTTGTTATTGAGACCCATCATATTGTAGTTTAAGTCATATCAAACAGCGTGAGGGGCTCTTATTATGAAAGGCGGCTACATACCTTGTACGAAATGTGAGTGATAGGGCTGATGTGGCGTCAGCACGGCAGTCATTTCATCGTGGTCGGCAGGATGGACATATTCATAAATGCTGTTCCCGGTCAACTCTACCTGTTGAGAACAACTCAAGTAATCAATGGAGAAGTACCGAGGAGAGCAGCCACTACAAAAAAAAAAAAAAAAAAAATAAATAATAATAATAATAATAATAATAATAATAATAATAATAATAATAATATTGGAAAGTAAAAATGTAAGGAAAATGACCTGAGACAGTCCTAAATGGACCGACGCTGTCTCTGAGATGTACATAATCTTCCCATCCGGAGCCACCACGAATATGAATCCATCTAACGTCTGCAATAAACAATTACACAAGGACAAAATACAGAAAGACATGAATTAAAAAATATATATATATGATATACTAAAGAAATCATTTTAAAAAGTGAATAATTTAACACCAAGATCTGATGCTGGTTATCATTTTAGTTTGACTTTAACCCGTGTTCTTTGGCTTCATATCACCGCGGATAGACATTGTGATCAACCTACCTGCAATAAATGAGATCCGAGCTCCCGTCCGAGATTGTCCAAAGATCTTGTTCGACTCGTGTGTCCCCACGCCTCACCAAGACCTTCAAAAGTATGTCACATTATTATTATTATTATTATTATTATTATTATTATTATTATTATTATTATTATTATTATTGTTGTTGTTATTATTATTGGAAGCATATAAATATAAAATATTCCACAAAATTGTTTTTGAAAATTCAGCACACACGCACACAGACCCACACACGTGCGCAATGAGGAAGCTTCCGTTTTAATTCCCAATTTACAGTAAAATCATTTGTTCTCCCTAACTAATTAGAAATCTATCTCTCCCCTACTTGTGCAAAGACTGAAAAGACTAATAAAATCTCAGACAGTCGCCACTACGATTTGACATCTCAGAATTCCCGCTTCGTGTCCAAATGGATCGTTTTAGAAAATTCATAGCGCATAAAGTCAGTAGCGAAAACAATTAATTCAGTTACACACACACACACAAAAAGAAAAAAAAAAGAAATTCAAGTGGAGCCTCGTAATCCTGGATAAATTCCCTCTGCTGTAAATAAAACTAATTTTCTGTGTGAACAGGTTGAGCGTCATGCCCCCTATTTATATAAAATATGACTAGTTTTCCTTTTTTATTTTGACTGCGTTTTTTTTCCTACACAGCATTTATTTCTTCCTCCATCTTTTGCGTTCAGTGCTGCGAGATGAAAATATCAGAAAGTTCCAAAAAGAAAAAAAAAAAAAAGGGAGCCAGTTGTAGATTTCATGGAAGATCAATTGTTGTATTTGTCTTCTAGAAGACAGGCAATGAGGGGGTGAAAAAAAAATCGTACTCAGCTCCTGCTTTCGCGGCCTTATAGGAGACTAGACGCCTCGCTGCGCCTCCTTCCTAATTGCTGATTGGTATTCTCAGTCACACATGAGAAGAAACCTGCAGAGACCCGTGTAAAAAGATGGTGGCAGATCGCCTCATTTGAAAGCACTGAATTACAAACAAACTATAATGCATTTGTAAAGACTCCCTGTAGATCAATGACAGAATCGCTTCGCTTCAGAACTCCTGGGATTTTTCCCCCCTTATAGCCTAAAGTCTGCTTTGATAAATGTATTTTGTTTTATTAGAATATAGATTACCCTGAATTGTATTCTTAAACCAGTTGATTCCATGGCTGCGTAATTAAAAGAGTGATATTAGATTTTAAGAGTTCTCTCTTTGGACTTAATGGCAGTTTAAATGTCAATTCAGCTATTCAGCTTTTTTTTTTTGTCTTTTTTTATTGCATTATTTTTATTTTGTGTACCTTTTTTTTTAGGTGTTCCGTTAGATTTACGGTCGCATGAATAGTTTCGTCAAGTAAGAGCTGTGTATGTGTGCAACTGATCGTTAATTTTGCTTAAGAACGTGGCGCGTAATTGTCTTCAGATGGCTCACCCTGCGGGAAAACAATCCTCATCTTTAGGTAGCTTGTTGTCAGCCTTATTATGGAGGCTTTGTCGAGCTGGGAGGTAATGGCCGACGGAAGAGGGAGCATTTTAGCCAGTTCATAAAATTCGCTGTTCTCCTTTTCTCGTCTCGTCCTTGCGGCCGTCTTGGATTTCTCCTTCATTTTCGGCGCCTCTGTAGGATGTCCTCACGCGTCTCAACTAACAGCGGTTTAGAGCAGCAGCAATCTGCTTTGCTTCGTTTTCATTGTCTTGTTTGTTTTATTCAGATCGACTTGAAAAAAAAAAAGCATATATATATATAGCCGACGAACGGATGTAAACATGTGAATCCAACGTGCGTAAACATCCCTGGAAATCCCGAGTTCAGCCTCCTCGCTTCAGCCACTGGCCTTTGTCCATGTCCTGCGAAACAGAGAACCAGACAAGCATTTTTGTGGATAGCTGTCCAAGAGAAAACATATACTTTACTCAGCTGGACATTTAGTCAATGCCTAATTTTAGGCTTTGACTTGTAGAATTTCAAGAAGTTCCAAGCTGCTGAAATCTTGCAGATTATTAAAATGAAAAAAAAGAGAAAATAATACATCCTGACTACAGTGAATAAAAATTGACTATTTGACAAAATAAATATATAAGAGCAGAATTACATGCAATAAAAATAATTTACTTTTTTTTTTTAATATTTAGGAGATAGTAAAATCAATCTGTCTGATAATCTTAGATTTGGCATTTCTCGCTTTAATGAAAGGAGCGTCACAGGCCCGTCCGTCTTAAGACTTTCTCCAACCTTTATTTTCAATTTAACATACAAATAAACTCTCGATACGTGAAATTTGCTAACATTACTTTAGAGGAAACACAACATGCTACAGATCGTTGATGTAGCGTCAGGGAAGTGACACTTGACCCGACACGGATCCTCAAACGCGCACAACCAGCGTGCAGTCCACTCAGATAGGTTGTGCATTTCTTTTATAAAGCTGATCGCAACGAAATAAGAAATATACAGCTACATCAAAATGAAGCGAGCGCATTCTTTCCTACCAGAGCGGATAGTTCTGCGTTCGCTGATCCCCGCACTTGAAGAACAATCGATCCCGTGGCCCTTAAACTGCAGCCTGCTGGGAATTTCACCTGTCCTGAACCGGGTTCAGTAGCTGTGGTCCCGGTTCAAAATTGCTCTCGGCTCCTCCCGGATTTCCACCTGGAAAGGCGAACGGGCCGTGCGTTGCATACGCCTCTCCAAATTACAAGACGCGCAACGAGTGGCATTGGGTGCCCACCAAACCAGCTCTCCTCAACTATCCCTGCGTCAGCTCTCCGAGCGGCCGAACGCCCGCCCACAGTGCTCCTCTACTCTGCTCTGATTGGGCGGAAGAGTTTGGAGTCGCTATGCGATTGGACACGTACCGTGAGTGTCAGATTTTGTCTCGCAAGGTATGCGCAGCCCTTTTTTTTTTTTTTTTTTTTTTTTTTTCTTTAGCCGTGCGCCGGTGAAGCTTAAATGTGATCTTGTTGTGTTTTAGTCATTAACGTGGAGATGATGGTTCCAGATGAAATAGATAAATCCGTGCTATAGCAGAGGGATTTCTAGCAGGTGAGAGGCTAAACACGAGCAGGGGTGCCTCTAGAAAATTATGCAAGGGTTTGTGAGATGGGGGACCACTAATAATCTTGATGTGGCACACTATTAGTTTGATGGAGATATGTCACTTGAATTTTGAAACTTATGTTTTATCAAAAAGATTACAAATAAAATAAACACTCAATAACTATAAATACTAAATAAAAATCTTGATCTTCATTATAATTTTTTAAATAACGTAATAGTCTATAAGTCCATTCCTTTATACGCTTTAATTAGATCATGTTCTACTTGGTCTCTGTAACATTTAGTGTTTATGGTTTCCAAAATATTTCTCTTTCAATTTTTGACCTAAATATATGATGTTGGTCAAAACTAAACTGCAATGAAAATTTTAATTATTAAGATTTTATTTTTTTCTTCTGACCAACATAAGTTTCTTTTATCAGTAGATTTGAAGAAAAAAGTGATTTGTTTGAGTCGGAACATACTTTTTCTAGAACCCTTCGAAACCTGCAGGTAATCCAAGCAAAACAAATAAATAAACAAACAACTAACTGAATAAATATATGACTAAATGTTGTTATTCTCTCTCTTAATTCCATGCATAAAAAAATATGTGTGTGACTATCTCTTAGGTGTGTCCCCTTTTGACTGCGCCACTGTGAAACATACCAATGGGACAGGAAAATACAAACAGCAGATGATGCCTTTACTTAACTTATAGTCGAAAATAACACAGCATCTTCTTTTCACTTTTAATTAATTAATTATTGCAAAAATATTGTGTGGAAACTCCCAGTTTCCTTCGGACATTCCTAATAAGCACAACCAACTGCCTAACTCTGGTCAATTTTAAATTTTTTAAATTAATGAACATTGTGTCTGTCAAATAAATTCATACATTTCAAATTTAAAATAATGAAAACAAACAAACAAACAAAAAACAACGGTAGTCCTAAGTAGTCCTAACTTAGGTAATTGTTTAATGTCAGCGAAAAAAGTATTTAGCAGTTAGTTGAATATGTCTAAGATAGATCCTATATCTGTGCCATTAAGTGATATAACTAGTTCTCATTAAGTGATATAATTAAAAGTACACCGTGTACACCAGTTTGGCTCCTCTTCGTATCACTTTGTACCCACGAAGTATCTCTCAGTCGCAGAGAGGTTGGTGACTCCTGGTGTAACTTAATCAGAAACACGAAGCCAGCGAAAATAAAGTACTGTAAGGGTTTTGAGTTTGAAGGAATCAGCGCATGCTCCGCGGTGCTGCTGGTGATTATCAGCAGCTTTCACAGCTTTTCGCTCTTCGTCCTTGAGTATCATTTCAATGCTCTTTCCTATTCTTGATAAGACTCAGGTGCCCACACTTGACCTAAAATGCACCTCACTTTTATTTTTAAGTTGCGTCCCTAAAGTTAATGTTTGGGTCGTGAATTTCCACAGACCCTGTTTAGTTTACTCCCTATTAAAAGGAGCACTAAACACACAGGGGCTTTATTTGCCATTTAGAGCACCAGGTTTACGTGTGCCCTCGAGCTACAAAACAGGCTCTATTCTCCTTGTCTTTATTTAAATTCTAAATGGAAACACCGAGGTTGGATTTGCATGATGTTTTGCGCCTGGAAACAAATAACCTCTTTAAATCTTTCTCCCACTTAAAAAAATAAATAATTAAAAAAATATCACACACACACACATGCACAATCTCATCAAGTCAAGTCAGTCCGCTTTGTCTAAAGTTATTTGGAGCTGTAAATTTCCAAAAAGACAAGTGCAACACAGTTTACACTGCGCGTCAACGCTTCCAGAGCTCATGTAATGGTCCTGTGTTCGCCAAGAAACACGTTGGTGTGAGGATTAATTTCCATGTTGTGAATCAGATGGGAGCGCCGCGGCGCATGTAGTTTTTTAATTAGTTGCTGGGCGCTTGGATGGAAAAGAAGGAGGGGGTGGGGGGAAGGAGGAGGGAAGAACAGCGGGCTCGGTGTCGGGGGCGCGGACGCATGATGGTGAGCTCATTACGCACATAATTAGCGCTTAAATTGGTGCAGCATCCTGTCTTAATTGGAGAGTCTCCCGCTGCCCGGGAGCAGATATCGCTTGTTTTATCTGAGCAGAGGCGTACATGAATGGTGCCCCTCCTGCCCCTCCCACCAAATCAGACACATACAGAAAACCGTCGTTTTTGAATAGCTTATCAGAAACACCAACAACTAAAAATATAAAATCTGAGATGAATTAAGAATATAAAGTCAGACTGGTTTCAACAATATGCTTTTTGAAAAGTAAGAATCTAATCTAAACCACCAAAAGAGAGACGTGCCATCAAATATACTTACATGCTTAATATTTTTATATATTAATTTAAGAGAGAAAATGAGAAGGGTTGGGAATTAATAAAATTATGTCAGACATCATTTTAAATTATCTTTGTTCAGTAGAGTGAACAGAGATTGTTGTGTTGATGTGACCAGTCCTGAGAGAAATGTGCAAGATTATGAGCTATAAAAAATAGCTGCTAATGTCAAGTTTTAATTTGCAACTCAGAAACCAATTTGACACCACCTGAGGTCAGGCCGTCCATCCATCCATCCATCCGTCCGTCCATCCATCCATCCATCAACCCATCTGTAGCTGTTTATCTGTTCAGGTTTTCAGGGTTTTGGGAGACTACAAGAGGTTGCAGATTGGCCTGATCAGTCTGAATATATAAAATTTTAAGTTTTCTGAAAAAATGCAATCCATTCCTCCTTGAAAAACACAGAGATAACCATTTAAGTCATCATATTGTGGTCGGGGACGTTATGGTTGTTCAGATAGATAAGGTCTCCATCACTCATTAGGCAAGAGGTGTAGTAGACCCTGGACAGGTTGCCAGTCACAAAGCAAGAAGAAACAACCATGCACACACATACTTACTTCTGCTCTGAAGAGCACAATTGAATATGCATGTTTTTGGACAGTAACCAGACATCCCACACATGGAAAACATGCAAACTCCATGCAGACAGACTTTAAGCTGGTAGTCCAACTCAAAACCTTCTTGCTGCAAGGAACCAAGTGCTGTACTTTCCAGTCCACTATCAGAGGTTTGCTTACAATGCTGACTGCACTTACAAATAAAATAACCAAAAATAATAACTGTCTTTCATGATCCACCCAAACTCCCATAACATGTTTTAATTTTTCAATGAGAAAAAAACCCTTTACCCAAACTAAATGATCCATAACAAGTGAAAGTTCAGAGTTCCAATCACAATTCGACTTCATTTCTGGAGTGACAGCCTGTCAGAGTTTCAGAATTTTTTTTCAGATTATTGGTTGCAGGCTCCTGGTGAACGATTTACTCTGCCTTGACATCCTGTTAATGCCCCACCGCAGGCCCTCGCAACAGGGGGCCTCACTTTGCTATCCTTCCAACCCCTCCTTTGTCGCCACCCAAGTCTTCGTCGTCTTTCCATTTTTATTGTACTTTTGCAAATCATGCTTCTCCCCGGGAGGCCATGTCGGGGGGAAAAAAAGAAAATGGATGGACCATGTTAGTGAAGGTTATGCAGGATAAGGATGTGAGGGGAAGGTGTGAAGAGGATGAGAGAATAAATGTAAAGCATGCCAATGGTGGTGACTGACGAGTTGCTTTGACTCTTTTGATCATATATTAGAAGACCAGTAATAGGGTTTCATGATGACAGATGGAGCAGAGAGCTGAAATCCCTATTGTTTCAGGGCTGGTTTAGATACTGTGCAGGCTGGTCTTGAAACTGGAATTTTTAGACAATAGATTGTCTAAAAATGCCATATTGTGTTCACCTATAAGCTCACTGTTGCCAATTTAAAATGGTAAATAAAAAATGGAAAACACAAAGCTTACAAAGTGAATGCTCATTTTATTATGAATAGGCTACAACTAATATCAATGTGACAGTTATTAAGAACTGACAATGCACTAAGCACATAAAGTAAGTTTATTTAATAAATTTATCATTCTCTATGATTTAGTAACTGATTTCCTTTCAAGAAAATCTCCAAATGGAGATTAAATAAAACCTGCAGAATAAAGAACAAACTCAAGGCATGATTTGAAAACTCGTTAATTCACAAAGCATAGGTAATATTTGGGTGGTTTCATTTATCTTATGTCTGCAGTATGCAGATGATTATTCCAGTTTGCACAGATAATATTTATTGTAGTACCTTCATAAAAATAAACTAAAGTAACTCAAATCTTATGACATGTAAAGAAGAACTGTTGCATCACAGTGTTTTACATGAATTAAAAATGTAGTATTTCTATTTAACAGCGTTAATTGAGTTTAAAACACCACTGTGCATGATTTTCAGAACAAGTTGCTTAATAAAAATGGCAGACATGAAAAGTTTGTGTGTTTATGTATGTGCACTTGCTGAACTCTGCAAATAGTTTTACGTGTTTTTTTTCATCAGGGATCTGTAACCTTTGCAGAGGGTTTTTTTTTGCACTTAGTCCAGTTAAAACTCTAAATGTTGCATGACCTTTTGAAAAAAAAAGACAATACTCATTTCTCTGTTTTGTGTAAAATCTGCAAGACTTTGTCTGATTTTCATGTCAGGAGTTTAAAGCTCCAGTCCCCAAGAGCAACTGTTCTGCCACTCTTAACTTCATCCTCCATCCAATACACCTGAATTACATAAATGGTTCACTGGAAGTCTTCTGCAGAACTTTATGATATGCTCATAAGGGAACTCAGCCATTTTATTCTGGCATATTAGAGCATTGACATATTTACAACTTGGCGGTAAAAACCTTGAGGTCTATTTTTTGTGAGTAATTTCAGTTTGCGTCCACCTTCTAAGCTTGAACAGCCCAGTTCCAGACCTGCAAACATCTAAACCCAGAGTAAAGAAATGAACCTCTGTAGGCTGACAGAAGCAGTGTTGTCCTCTATATCAACATGAGTCCCTGTGCAGGACAGACAAAAGTTTGTGTTGATAAGTCATTTCCACGCTCTGTCCCAGGAGCAACTAATAATACTTCCATATGTTGGATCCAACAGGCACTTTACTGTCCATGTCAACTTTATACTGACATGGACTGAAAAGCCATTCAGAGAAGAAGTCATTACTCCAAAAGAAACAGAAAAAGCCAGATGACAGCTTCTAAATGCATTCAGTAAAATGTTTGACATTAATTGCCATGATACATCCCAAATACTAAGAATGGGCTTGTTTGAGTATTTTACTTTGAAAGGTGGATTTCGCAAAATTCCACCTCATAAGGAAAGCGAAAATATGAGAAAATAATTGAAGGGAATTGTTCCAAAATTCAAGCAAAATTTTGGAACAGTTTTGCAAAGGCTGCTGAACATGTTTTACCCAAGTCATGTAATCTAAAACAGGATTCTGCCAAAAAGCTAAGCAAATTTATGTCAGCTTCTGAAATCAAAAGCTTCAAACTTTTGATTCCAGTTTGAATTAATCAGACAAATTTTTGAAAGAAATATGTCCTTTAGTATTGTACAATTCATAAAAAAGTTATAATTTTGTGATTTCTAATTGACCTAAAGCAAGGTCAATTAGAAAGGTTCAGTCTGATGTAATGTCACACTGTAAGAAAAACGGCTATGTGTCTTGGGGGGAGTAAAGGAAGTGCAAGTAAATGTCTGATTTTAGCTGTATAAAGTACCTTGCAAAAATAAAAAGAAAACAGTGGAAAACATCCATAAGGTGTGTTCAGAAAAATATTCCGCACTGATGCAGAGCAAACATGCATATTTTCACATTTAAAAGCTCATTTTAAACATTAACCACAACCACAGCAGACACGTCTGCCACATACAGCTGTGTCATTTATGCACAGCCCCAAATTACCATGGATAGCCACCATTTTATTTATAGCAACTCCTCCACATATTTTTTTCTCATTTCTCCTCCTGTACTCCTGATGACATCCTTATGGACTAATGTACCACCATGCAGATACAGATAACCTGATTAGGTAAAACATCGAGGATTATGTCTTAGGAGCTTGAAAGATGATGGGGGGAGAAGTGTCTTTCAGAGGCACGGATGTAAAGAATGTATGGAAAGACAGGAGATGAGGTGATAACATAATGGTAAAATGAAAAAAAAAGAGGAAGATGAAAAAGCAATCCTAAATGTGTTAGCAGAAGATTTCACAGAATGAGTAAAAGGCAATGAGAAGCTGGCACCATGTTGAGTTTCACTCTGTGCTAAGAGATTGAAACGGCTGGACATATGTAAACTGGCTTCTTGTTTGACCAAGATTTGCCAGTTGTGTTTTCTGTAAGCTATTACCGACTCTTTGTGCTGTTTTCAGTAAAAAGATTGAAATACTATTTAGTGCTCCCTGCTTCCTCAACCGGGCATTTTATTTGAAGAGTTGGTTTCAAATTTTATTTTTGTATTCCTTCCCTTCCATTAGCAGTGGGTTTCTTTTTTGTATAAACTCGGTCTCTCTGCGTCTCTTACTGCCAGGCACTTCACCGAGCCCATCTGCTGTGTGCAAGCGTTAATTAACCACGCTGCCATTTCCTGTGCGGAGGCTGCATTTAAAGGTGCTCAGAGTACGCGAGTCAGCCCCGCGAGTTCATCAAAATGCTAATTCAGCCCAAATTAAAGTTGTGATTAACATTATACAGTTTCTTATGCAGACACACTGATCCTTGCATGAACTCTCTGTCTTTTTCAGGGTGATGGGTGTCTGGGGGAAAGACGCAAGTGGAAAGCAGGAGTAAAGAAAACAGGAAAATGCCTGAAGACATGGTTTAAATTTCTGATTGCTATCTTCGTAACTTACAGAATGACTCAGTTTGTTCTAAAAGGAACATTTCCCATTAACTTGTCCCTCTATCTGTTAGTTTTTGTATGTTTCTATCCATAGGTGTTTTACTATGTGGACAATATGGGTCATCACCTGATGAGATGGGCCTTCTCATCAGGAAACAGCTTAAGTCCTTTAAAAATAAAAAAGGTTGTCAGTTTTGCCAAGATAATTTTTTTTTCTGTTGCTTACTTCCATGTCCAGTCATTGAAGAGCATGTACACCTCTGTGTTTTTTTTAAAAACTCGGGACAAAGAGATTTGCCATGCACTCTTAAATTTTTAAAAACACACAAAAGATGAGTATTCCCAATTGCTTTTAGCCCATACAGAACCTTACACTGAGGTTTTAATAATGTATCAAACCTAAATTAAACTGTTTTATTTTTATTACAGATTCAGTAAAACATTTGGCCCATGGAAAGCTTTAAACATTTAACCTAAATCTATTTGATAACCTAAAATTGGTTTAGGAGTGAGTCTTCTATTTTACTTTTCATACAAGAACTGCCCCTGTTTCTGTCTGTCCATCTAGGTGTGTTTTATTCCAAAAAGGACACATTTAGAAATGAATTTATCCAACTGCAATGGGAACTGGTATCATGAAACACAAGGCAGTGCAAGGATTTACGTAAATCTCCAAAGCTGCTTTAAATCTGGACTGCTTTAGTTAAATTCACACTGAGGCTTTAATTTTGCTGGATACAACATGGAGAGAACAGCTATGAAACTGGAGAAAAGTATTTTAATCCTGGGTCAAAGCTGAGAGGCAACACTTCGCTTCAAGAAGCAACATGGGTAAATTTATTTTTGGGCTTAAATTTTATACTAGTTTGATAACAATGGGTTGGTTTCAGATTGCTGAAAAATGCTGATGTACGAATTTTAAGCACCACAATAATTCTACCATATAAAAAAGTGTTTTACATAAACAATGTGCATCATTTGCAGATATGGAAATAAATTTGCAGAATTCCAGTTTTCAGAATTGCATTCTCCATTTCTTCAAGTATGAAACTGTTGAATGCATTAATGTGATGGACAGATACAAATGGAACATATATGAATATGAAAAATGTAAATACTTCTTTTTATACACGTTAAGTATTTTGTTGTAGATATTACATGATTTGGTCAAAAACACTAAAAGGATCTTATAAAATGTTCTATGGGGAAAATCAATATTAAATGATTCAAAAAGGTTGAATAAAAATTCAAGTCAAATTTAAGTGAAGTCTCTGATGCTAAAGTCTGAGTTTATCTTCAAGTCTTTTGTCATTTCATCCAGTCAAATCTAAAGTAATAAAATTTATGACTTCAGCTTGACTCGATTATGACTTTTATAACCTGAACACAAACCACTGAAAAATAGAAAAATGCAACAAATGAAACAATGCTAGATGCTATTACAGTGAACATCAAAATAACTCAATTTAAAATACAGTAAACATTTTACTTTCCAAAGACACTAATTCTCTACAGATTTCAGTTTATGATTTATCAATTTTGCGGATGTTTCCAGTTTCATGGAAAATGGCAGACATAAATGTTAACACAGTAATGCTTTCTGCGTGGCCTAAAATGAATAACAGCAGTGAGAAAAACTGTCTGAAAAGAAAAACCTTCCCAGATGTCATAAATTACAAAGAATAGACATATTTCAGATCAAAGCTTTACTTTTCTGTGGCTGAGTATACTGTTAATTTTAATCGCTTAAACAAAGAAAAGATTATTCAGATAAAATCACTTCTCTGCAATCCAACTGATTACAATTCTGATTACAAAAATTTGCATCCATTTACTCAGTCCATTATACACTATAAAAATACAGATCATTTAAATAAATTCTGACCCTGCTCATACATCTGTCATTGCTGTCTGAACCATAAGCCACATCCTTAAAGTGTAGATTCCTTATATATTCAGATATAATTTTCTCCTTGAGAAAATAACATCTTAACATTACAATCAGTGTATGTCAGCAGAGGGCTTCTTTAATAATCTCTGTCTTAGTCTTTTGAGTTGACATACACAACTTTACACAGTCAAGGAAAGAAAGACTAACTTCCCACAAGGAAAGGAAAGCCTCTGGCATTCATCACTCTCTCTTAAGTAGCGGTTATTGAGGCATTAAATATGTCCACTCAGGAATCAGAGAAAGGCTGCCAGATCAGTGTTCTCATCCGAGAGGGGGGCTCTGTTTGCATACAGACAGGTTGGGGGATTGTGAACGTGCACCGAATGGATCCTGGGAGTCGTAACTGGGTGCCCACCACTCTTCCTGCTAGTGCCATTATGGGATGTCACTGTGGGAGAACTGCAGCTCTTCAGTGGGATTACTGAGATTCTTGCTGAAATTGAGCGGAATTGGAAGTAGGGCCAACAGGGATTCTCTCCCGAACGATGCGTGTGCACGCCGCCCGCGTGTACAGAGACACGCATTGTGACATTTGTGCTCAAACAAATGTAAATGTGCATTTACGCAAACATTTGACCACAAGTGGAGCTCTGATGTTAACACTTTTATAAACAGGAGAATATGCAGTCAGTTTGAATCAACCATGTTGTCCCCTCCCACCCCACGTTTTCTTCTCACAGCATGACGACAAAATGCAAAACAGCCCCAGTGTGTGCTTCTGCAGCCTCCACAGCTTTCAACACATATTTGGGCAACATACAATGAAGTGGTTTGATGTGTTTTTAAGCCTTGCTTGCTAACCAAATTCCTGTTTAGGAATCACGAGGATTTGAATTGTAGTAAAATCAACTGAACTGACAACAAAAAGAAAACATGCTTATTTTGCAGTACTTTGCAAAATGTTTTCATTTGGTCACAGTACCTCCATGGACGTTCATTTTAAGGACTCGGGTTTCACTGAGCGATTCACTAAAGGAATTCAGTTCATATGAGCGCATCTGTCCAAAAAATCAGCAGTCTCATAGATTCAGGGTGTGAATATGTGAATACATACTCAGAAGAGAAAAATATCAAAGAAGCTGAAAAGGTAGAATATAGCAATTTCTTACCAGTAAATCAATATGTTTCAGAACATAAAGTATCAGGATACACCATAGATCTCACTTTGTGTCTCAAAAGAAAAAAAACTATATATACATATTTATTTTTTCTCCTGCTTCTGAATAAGCTAAATCATCTAAGTCACCCATGTTTTTTTGTGAGTCGGCTCATTTGAGTCAATGAACCAATTGAATCAGATCATCTGAATCACCCAAAATTAACTTTTTGACTTGTAAGCAAAACGCTATGGATAAATCACATTGAAAGTCACCTTGAACACCCCATCTTCATAGTGAAATTATTGAGGCATTATCACACTTTGGGGATGTTGTTTTTTTTTTTTTGGCAGAGAGAGGAAAGTCATCCAAAAAGTTACTGAGAAGATAGATATAGGATAATTCTAGAAGAAAACAACAAAG
The DNA here is from genome assembly GCA_010277075.1 of Poeciliopsis retropinna. Classification (NCBI taxonomy): domain Eukaryota; kingdom Metazoa; phylum Chordata; class Actinopteri; order Cyprinodontiformes; family Poeciliidae; genus Poeciliopsis; species Poeciliopsis retropinna. The sequence goes on from VMRM01000010.1 coordinate 8,569,021, forward strand.
GCTACAAAACACTTGAAACTGGGACAGGAAAACTACTTTAAACATCATAGAATAAATTACGACGCAGCCATTTAGGTTTCCTAATGCACCAAAGTTACTCAGAATGAGCTTGAGCTATTTTGCAAGAAAAAAATAAAAATAAAAAACAAGTGCATTTTTTATTTGTAAAAATAATTAAACCATGTATTCTTCTACAATATCTTCTACACATTGTTGATCTTTTATACAAAATCCCGTCAAAAATTGTCGCACAGAGTGGTGTTATCTGACAAAATGTAAAAAAAAAAAAAGTTAAACAAATATATATATAATACTTTTGTAAGGAACTTTACAGAAATTAGATACAATAACATTTATAACCATGTTTGTTGATTCTGCTGCAGCAAGACTGAATGAGGTTTTGGAAAATCTGTTGGGAACAAAGAAAAGAAAGAAAAGAGCCTTTTTATAGCTCAGCAGCGTACTTTCTAATGTGCTTGGGGGTCAATGTGCTGAGGCCACTCTCCCCTCCGAGGTCCCTTCTACTGTGTCATAAAACAAACTTGCTGGGTCCGACCCTTGTAAGGGTGAACATTAACACCCCAGTCGCTGGCCCACAGGTCAGCCAGGGTTCAGCAGCCTGTGGTGGAGGGAAGTGTAGAAACGATTCCTCCTCAATGACAGCTAGCTAAACACAGCATCATACACTTTACATCATACACACTCCAATCATCAGTTTTGTTTAAATTACATTTGATGTACATGTAATTAAAGGTGGGCCCTCTGAACAGTAATGCATTTAGGAAACAGGCAATCAAAAACACACATTTAGATAATTTCAGAAAAAAAATAATTCTTAAAGATATGTGCCTGTTTTTAATGGGTCCTTCAATGTTGGAAGGACTGTCCATGACCTGATTTGTTCAACAGTCAGATGGAGGCAGAGTGAAGAATGCCAAACTTCACTAAATAAATAACTCATAAAATTGTTGTTTAAATTTGTCATTAGTTTGTCAGAACCTAAAATGAATACAAACATAATTTATCAAATGTAGAATAAATTATATATGCCTCAATAAAATGCACAGATGTCATTGTACAAACAAGATACAGTTATTTCACAATCATCATGTTAATTTAAACAGTTGACTTCATTCGTCAAACTCAGTGGGTGGGATTAGAGGTGATTCTCTAACGTCTGATTGGCTATTTCAAACAGCAAGTTAAGACAACTTCTTTTAAGTTTGCTATTATTCTAGATCGATATTCTTCCTGGAAGTGAATTACTTAACTAAATTGGTATAATTTATTTGCTACAAACAACTCCAGCCTTTGTATTTCTAGTTCAGTCTGAAATACATCAGATATGTTTATGAGCCTTCAACCCTTCAGATACACTCACTGTTAGCTCCGCCCACACCAGCTAAGGCCTTGCTCAGTGGCCACAGCCAGTATTTTTTCAAATTCATCCTTGCTGCAGATGCTCAGGTGCTTCCAGTGAATTGTTTGCAGCACTTTACAGGCCCTGCAGCCATCTGGAAATTGTGGGTAGCCTGTGCTCCTTCTGTCTCCATGGTTGTGTCTTTGGATAAGACACTTCACCCGCCTTGCCTGCTGGTGGTGGTCAGAGGCCCCTCGCTTCTGTCAGACTCCTCCAGGGCAGCTGTGGCCATAATCCAGTAGCTTTCCACCATCAGCGTGTGAATGTGCTTGTGAATCGGTGAATGACTCAATGTAGCGTGAAGCGCTTTAGACATGATAAAATGCTATACACAAGCCATTTACCTTTGAATACATCTATTTACCTCAGATGTATTGCACTCATCTATCAGTATCTTAAAAAGCCATAAATTGTTTGAAGGCATACCAATCTTATTATCATCTCCAAACTACCTACTTGAAGTGGTCAAAAATGTATCTTAAAATGATCATGAGTCTTTTTATTCAGTGTATGTAGATATTTGTTTTCCAAAAGTCGCTGCAATGCGACACTTTACTGCAGGCAAGAGGACTCTGACTGATAACAACTTTACAGAACCTCACTATTAAAACAATTCAAATGATCTCTTTAAGAACCAAGTTAGTGCCTGAAGTGACAGTCATTTGATGACTTGATGACACATCCAACAAATAGACACCAATGTTGTCTCATGAGTCACCCTGTTCTTTGTCCCCTGTTGGTCACATGCCTATTTTATGTCTGTTTAGACTTTAGTCAAACAGCCAAGCACTTTGTATTGCCTTGTTGTTGAAAATGTGCTATATAAATAAAATTACCTCACCTTAGTATTTTTTATACTATATCTAGCTCCTAGTTAGCTTTGTGAATGTCTTAATGTCTAATGTTAAGTAGGAATTATACATTTTAAAATATACTAAAATAAGGTAAACTTATTTAAATCATGCATGTTTGAGTAAAAATAGGCTAAATGTAAGAATATAGGCAAATCTTTTCAAAGAACAACTATAAATTGTGGTCTCAAAAATATCACAAGCTCTGATAATTTATTGCACATTTTATTTTGCCCTTGCTCAGTGGCCACAGCCAGTATTTTTTTTCCAAATTCATTCCTGCTGCAGATGTTCAGGTGCTTCCAGTGAATTGTTTGCAGCACTTTACAGGCCCAGTAACAAGAAGAGGCAGAGCATGTAACACCCGGGTGCATTATACAGCCTGGTATGCCCCCTGACTGCGGGATCCGGCGATAACAGACAGTGCTAACCAGCTGCTGTGGAGGGAAGGCACGGACACCGGACCTACCAAGACTGGTCAAACTTGATATAGAGATCATTGATATACTGACATGACAGAAGCAAACACAATTTCTGATGCATTTTTTTTTCCATTCATATATTCAAGTTTTCTATAGTAACAAATAGCTTCTAAGACTTATTTCTGCAGTGCACAATTGCAGACAAGAAAACAAGTCAAAATGGTAGGATTTATAAGAAAACTACAACTTGTAGGATTTATTTGTCCTTTTAGCCTATCCACAAAGTGCTTATAAAGCCTCCCCTTGCAACAATTAGGGGCACATAGATCACATTCCTGCTTTTGCAGAGGCTAAATAACACCACACGGCTTTGGGACATCTCATTCACATTGGGAACGGTCTGGAAGATGCTTTACAAGATGGATTTATATGTGTCCTGCGCTGCTTTCCAGTGATTGAATGTCCATGTGCATGTGTTGCGCTGACTTTGTGTGAGTCCGTCTGGGGACTCATAAGGCAGGTTTGAATTAGGCATGAGATAGGAGGAAGATGTGCATGTATGCCGGTGTGTGAGTTTGTCTGGAGGTTATATGTGTGACTTGGAGTGCGTTATGGTGAAAGAGCGTGTAAATAGTGACCGGAGGCAGATGTGGTCGCACTCATGAAAGGCTGAAGATAAAAAATTATCAGGGCAAGACCTTAGGATCAGGCCAGAGTCAAGCATTTCTCAAGGAAGACATACTTTTAGCGCAAAAGGAACTTTAACAGAGCAAATATCTTCAAACAACCAGCTTCTTGTTCAACAGCTCCTCTGGCTGATAATATTGAGTTACACAGGCTGAAATTAAACCTGCAAAAGGTTCAGACGCTCCTTTTCATCTGCGCAGCTTACAGCTTTACCAAAGATGTTGGCTGTGGCTCTAAATACTGCTGAGACCATAAAACATGAGCTGGAGAGTTGTGAGAGACATAAAACGCAGTTCCTTTTAATGTAATATTGATTTACAAACCAAGAGTTAAAACACCTCCTGGTCACGGCTCATTACTTCCAGCCCTTAACAAATTGAGCTTGGTGCTGAACTGGAGCCGGTGAACACAGGGTTGTGGAAGATTTTGGATCCAGATGCACAGGTTTCAGGTGTCTTTGTGTCTAGACAGTTACACTAGGATGACCAAAGAAAGAATTTAGGCAGACATTTACTAGGAAGCTCGGTTAGACCGGCAAATTAACCACTGAAAGGATAAAAAGGCAAAGTTTAGCTTGAAGTGAGTTTTTCATTTCAGCGTTTTCTCTCACAATAAGAAGTGTTAAGCTGGCACTTAAAGATCCAAGGAGTGCACTCACTGATGCCATGTAACCATGTCACAAGCTCATGTTGATTAGTTCAATTAGTCCACAATTACACAAAATTATTGTCTATGTTTTGACCTCACATTGCGGTGTTGGGACAACTGGGACTATAACAGGCAGAAATTATAATAATTAACTTATTTCAGTAAGATAATGCTTTGATAAGTACATAGCGGTGTGCTGTACCAAGAGACACTGCTTGGTTTATTTCTTTTATATTTGATTATGTTTGCAGACAACATATCACTGTATTTGTAAAAAAACACAGGACATGTCAAGAATAGATAACAGTGGAGACGAGCATTTGGTACCTGATTATAGAGAATTTAATGAAAGCATGTCTCATGAAGCCTAAAAAAAATGAAGATAAACAAAGTGGGTTATTTTGCATTAACCTAAAAATACAGTTGATGCCAGATATTTTTAAACACTGTTTAAAAAGACACATTTTACTCTCACTGTCAAACAATAAACCAAACATTTGGCAGCATTGCCTTTAAAGTGTATGCATTGGTGAAATCCTTTTTTTCTCTCCATGAACTGTTGTTGTATTTGGACCAATGGTTTCTTCATTGCCGAGTGGCCTTCCAGTCCACATTGGCACACTGTGGAAAATTAGATTCCTCTACCAAAATTTAATCAAAATATTTTTCTTCTTTTTTTTTTTTTTGTTCTCAAGTTGATATGCACGTCTCACATCAAAACACATGCATCTCTGGGACAGCAAACCCGAGGCCTTCCTAAAAAATACTATATCGCTAACCTTTTCATGCTGTCTATAACCTAAGTGTGTCATTGTCAGGCAACAGGAAATTGCGCCTAAGAACAAACCAGACTTATGGAGGATATGGTTGTTGTTTTCTTTTTGTTGATTTCTTTTGATTTACACATAAAAATATATTCATAATTGTCAGTCTAGTTATGTCTTATGTTATAAGCATTTCCAAATGCTTGAAATGGCATTAAATTATCATGTTAGCAGTCCCAAATTGTGTAAAAGCAGAGTAATCTAAGTGCACGTAAACTCCAGAATGTGAAAAAAGTTAAAACTTGTATTAGCTTTTATTCTTAGATTTAGCAAATAGAAATAGTAGAGGAGTTACCAAGACCTGAACTTTAAATTTAGACATTCAGAAAAACATAATGTATATACTGATACCGTGCAAACTTCTCATTTCAATCTTAAGTATTAATTTCTATTTGTATTCAAACCACTCATGATTAAATTGTCTTTATTTCACTACAAATTACATGATTATGATCATCTTTAAATTATACCAAAGTATCAGTTGGTAAAACAGAAATTGTCCATACAGTCAATACACCCACTCTTAAATATCAGGGGAAGCTATAGTTGTTTAGACATGCTCATAAACACATACAGTATGTTTGCATTATTTGGTCCTTATATACTGACATATTTGGAACATTATTCTACTGTAGAATAATGTTAGAAAATAATGTTCTACGGTTGAGAACAACAGCAAATTTCAAAGAGCTGTTCCCTTTCTGAAAGAGGGGAGATTTTATCAGCACATCACTGCAAAGGGAATCTTAAATATTTTTGTACTAATTTACTGGAAAATGAATCCAGAAAGTTTTGCTTGTTTTTAGTTTTAATGCAAACAACACAAAAAAAGTGAAAAAGGATTGTTATTTCTTAATACATTCATATAAGTTACGTTTTCAATTTCTTAGACCAAGACAGGGCTTCTTGTGTTTCAAGATAATAACAAAAGACTTCTGGTTAACAGAAACTGTAAAAGCTTGCAACTTGCTGTTTTTAAAAACAATTATCCTTAAAAATAGCCCCTCTTAGAGTCCTATACCTCTCACCACGCGGGCAGACTGAACATATGGCTTGTACTGCAAGCATGGCTCCAATTTACATTTTAATTCATCTTAGGTAAATGCTTCCACATGAGAATATGCTCTTTGGAGACAACTTTTTTCTTAGTTATGTGCAATCACTATTCCTTTGCAGCTTTTGGCAAATTTGTACAGCATGTTTAAATGTAAACATAGCATGTTCTCAATATTCACTTATGGGAGAGAAATGACAAATAGGTAATAAGACGAATGTTAACTCGTAGCACTATTTTCATATCTGAGGCAAATCTTCAGCACACAAAAGTTTTTTGTGTTCCTTCTTTGTGGTAACGCAGTGTTTCCCTTTCATAAAGTCACTAGCTTTCTGTTCATCCCTCAGAAGTCACTTGTCACCCAGTTGATTTAGTGAAGCAGTCATTTCCAAGCAGAGCAATAGTGCAAACGCGCTCCCTGCTGCAAATGAATATTTACATGCCCGTTAACAGGTGGCGAGCAGTTTGATGGTGGTAATTGCTCCATGATGCATGAAGGAAAGGAGATTTAAATGTTGTGCAGCCTGGATTTTTCCTACTTCCCATTAACCTTCCCATGGGTTGTATTTTTTGAAGCTAGTGAATGGAGTAAAATGAGCATTATATTGTAGTATGACGTATTGTGCTTCATTCTTAAAGTTTTGTTTTTATTAAAGTAAGTGAAAACTGTGTATATTTATTTTTATCAATGATTAATTCAATAGTGCTTCAACAAAGATGATGTACTTCCGATAAGCAAATATGAGATGCCTTTTTTTTTTCTTGGCTGCTAAATCGTCTCGCCGGTGAGAGCAAGTGTTTTTGCATCACAAATGGCTGCCAAGGGAGATTAAAGGATTTCTTAAACATGTATGGCAGGACTAAAACAAAACTCCAGGTATGTTTTTGAGGAGGTAATGATATTATAACATGATGTAAAGTCAATTTTACATAATAATCTCCCTTTAAAAAAATCCCTGCCAGAAGACGTTTTGCTATACATCCAAGGTGCATGTGTGTGCATGGCCTTTGCTAACAAATACAATGAACTTTTTTTTTTTTATTATTATTGAGCTCAATAAGAGTAGTTAACAAATTATTTATGTCTCAAATGTGAGACAGAGATTTGTTAAGCAGATAAATTTATTTCACAGCCAGCATTTTCTCTTTGCTGGAAGAAAATTGAGTTTATTGCCCATCTGACAGCCATGCAAATGTTAAAACAGTGGAATGCTCTGAAGCAGATGGACACGGCAAGCTCCTCTCTTTCAGTCTCAAAGAAGATGACATCACCACATATGGTCGCGGTGATTGATCTGTCGTTGGAGAGTGATAGCTGGCTGAGCGTCGGGAACAGGAAAGAGAAATACACGGAGGAGAGGAAGAGAACCGTAATATTTTCCATAGCAAAGAAAACATGGCCAAGAAAATGAATATATCTAAGATTGAGTAATTTGTGCTCCTTTGGTGTTTGTGTTTTGGTGCAAACTTTCTTGTCCAAATAATTTAGAAAAAATCAAAGCAGCAGAGTTTGTTAATCGGTTTGTGTTTGTTTTCCACTTATCACACTAGATAATCATAAAAAAATGATGACTTCAGTACACAGTTTATAAATAGTTTATAGATAATGATTGTTTAAAAAGCAGCATTCTGCAACTTGCAAGCTGTCATCAGTATGGAGACGGAGAAAGATGATGATGATGTTGGAGAGAAAAGTAATAGCGTGGATGTGCAGCTCCAGAGACAGAACAGAAGCTGGGAGCTTGTCCTGTCCTGCTGTGAGTCTGGCAGATTGCTATGGAGCCTGTCATTGCTGCCAGCATGGTGTTCAGCCACTACATGGCGTTCAGCAGGGGAGCTGAATAAATCACTGGAACACACACAGTCCAGCTTACAGCTGACAAAGCTAACATTGGCTTCGATCACACCTATGCTCGGCAGTATCAGCATTATTTTGCCCCCTCAAGAACAAAATGGAATGTAAATGTGTTGCTTGCCTTACCAAACCTCGCTACTTCTGTAGTTTAGCCAGTTTATGGTTTTAAAGAGAGCTTTATTTAACTTTATTGACAAAAGGATTTTCTTAAGTCAAACGCAGCGGTTTAATTACCCCTCTGCCCCCCTACACTGCTCAGCATGTTATAATTCCCTGGGGTTTTTCTTCTACAAGACTCAAAAATGTATTGGGAAAGCGTATTATTTATGTCTCTGTGAAGGGACATAAAATGCATTTTACAAGTGCATTAAAATCCTTAACCTGTGAAACAGCGTTACTACAGCTCATAAAATCTAAACTTTCCAACAGATCAAGTATCACATACTGTATGTCTTTCACTGTTAATACTTTGGTGACATTAACAATACGGGACTCCGTACTTGCCCCACAATTATTTTAAAAATAAATATGATATGATTAGAACCATTTTTAATTGACCAGCATATGCAGTGTAGATGACCTCTGTTCTTTCTATTTATTAAAATAAATAAATGTCTTCAATAGTCTCCTGATAAATAAAAAATGTGTGATGGGGATGGTTTTTTTCCTCTTCATTTTTAATCGAATTGTCAAAATAAATTTAAAGACGTGAGATGATTTTCTTAAATTTCTCAGAGTACATTTTATTTTGGAACAACTAAAGAAAAATCACCAGAAACTGGAATCGAATCTATTCTTTATGAATGAAACTAAAGTGCATTTATTATTGGTTAAATTAGCAAAAAAGAAACAAATTAAAACAATAATGGCAACACCACATAAAAATGGGAATTTGGAGAATTAATTGAAGTGCTCAGATCCATCTTTGATCCAGCAGTTTCGAACACCAAAAGTACCACTCAAAAAAAAAAGCTTGAGACAACAAGTTGGTCAGGAATCAAATTGTTATCTCACTCATAAAACCAGACGGGATTTCTGTTTGTGCTGCCTGCACCAACCCGTTTCCTATCTTAGCGGAAGGATAAATCTCTGTACAGCTGTAGCTCCTGGTAACAACTTTTTTGTGACTTTTTTTAAACTAGCAATTTTAGCAGAAGGATTTAAAATCTGGGTGGAAAAACAAATTTTAGCACAGAAAATCATTTTAAAATCTCAAAGAATTTGTAAAACAAACAAATTACATATCTGTTCTCAAAATCATGCAGAACATTAACTTCAAGACAAATGAATATTTGCTAAATTGTTCAAACTGACTTTTATAAAACAGCAAGAGTTTATGGAGCTATTGTAACTACTGACAAAACTGCAAAAATAAGTCCTATAAACTCAACATTACATTTAGATGCTAAAAACAACATGCAGATAAGTACTCGACATGCCTTTTTTGGAGCAAACCAGAGCAATGTGGTTCTGATTTCACACAATTGGTTTCGTAGACAGACTTAGAAAACATTGGGATGTCAGTGTCACCTCGTTTTGATACCACAATACAACATAGAAAAGCTTGAAAACCCTGCAATTGGCCAAGAAAATAGGAGACTGCGCTCCAGGAAAGAGTGGTTCATGGGTTTGGAAGCAGAAACGGCTATGATGAGGAAAGAGGACAAGCATGTGTTTACACGAGACACCAACACAAGCCTCCGTAATCAATCTTGCAATCTCTCAGGGTGAAAACTCAGCCAAGAATCAGTGTGTGGGATGAAAGTCATGGTAAATAGCGTGAATCTCTGCCAGCTGTCTATTTAAAATCTCTGTTTATCCACAGAACTATGAATCTTTTTCCTGCAGTGTCATACTAGACATAAATGTTATTCACATGCTGGTATCATGGGAAATATGTTTGCATCTTACGAAAGCCCCTATGATATGATCTACATTTTATTTTAGTGTTCACAGGGGTAAAACAGATTGGATAGGGAAATGTTTAGCTTTTAGACATGAATACAAATGACCTAAAAATAAATAAGTAAAGAAATAAATAACCTAACATCTACTTACAATTCATTACTTCTTGTGCTCATATTGGCGTTATCTTGTTTCAATAACACATCAAACCTCCGAGGACAACTTAATGCATTAGCTCAACGGATGTTGGTTAGATAAGTTTCATCTTCTGGCACAACCATTTCCAGACATCAAGTGCAAAAATAAATATATTAAAAGAACAGATTTATACTTGGTGTTTTGATCTTTGACAAATGATGTATGATATTATAATCACAGCTTCCTCATGTGTGAGGAGGAGACATATTAGTGCATACAATTTTTTGTTTGTTTTCAGTGTCAGACAGTAAAATATGGAAGTAAAAGTTTTCTCATATTCTTTTCAGCGCAGTTGAACCGATCTGTGCTCATTCCCCTTCTTGTTTGCACTCTATTTCTGTCTCTCTCCCCATGATTTCTTACTTTCCATCCAAATATCAGACAGCCGACCAGACTGAATGCATGTTTTTACATAATTTCTGTGACTTAGCAACGGACCCGGTTGTTCATATAGAGCACTGCATATCAAGAGGTCCCATACAGATTTATAACTGTGCAGCATCTATTGAGCTGAGAACCTTGAACTTGTACCCATTTTTTTATCCCCATTTTCTTTTTCCTTTCACAGTTTGTCAGCAGTATTGGCTAATGGAACGTTTGTTTCAGCATGTAAGCGCCAGGTATTCTACATTATGAGGTTTTTTGAATAACAAATCTAACATACATGTGAACATACATTGAGTTTAGATACCAAGCATGAAAGCAGATTATTGGTTTCTCAAATTATGAGAAAAGATTAGTGTAACAACACTTTGTTGATGCACTATTACACATTTTGTAAAGCCTGTGAGATGGATGCCTTTCCCACTTGGCAATCCTGTCTGTGTTTTAGACCAATTTGGAAAAAAAAAACGCCTTCTAGACTGAGAGGCGCAAACTATAGTAGCACACATTTTTCAGAAAGGTTGGGAGTACAGCCAGAAGTGATCTACAGATACATACACTGAACAGAAAACATGCACACCTCTGGAAAACTGTTCCCAACAATACTCTACTGTATCAATGCAAAAGACTCTAATGCTGTTTAGAATTGGATATAATTGTGGCAGCTTCAGGCATCTTTAAATTGCACCCAAAGATAAACCAGATGTGAAGGTCCACACTTCTCTTCCTGATATCTTGACTTAATAATTTGGGTTTTCCAAGAAAACGGTGTTTTTGAGGTGTTTCCCCAATTGTTCCTGGAGAACTTAAATGTTTTAAAAGAACAATAATCAGAAGCTTAAAGCATAACCTTTGCGCTTATTGTCATTAGCTTACAGACATAGCAATTTTGGCATGTATAAGCTTCTATTTTTGAAGAATGTAAAAGACTGATCATTATTCTGGTCTTTGGTAAATAGACATAATTAGCAGGGGGTGAGAGTTTTTTTTTTTTACAGTGTATGCAAATATCTGGTTCAGGCTGCTGGTCAGCAGGACTCTGACCAGTCCTGCTGGTCAGGACTCTGTATTCCATGTATATACAAAAGGTTGTATATACATGGAATACAACCTTTTCCATATATTGACACCCATGGAAAAGGTTAATTCTCTCCAACCTTATTCTGAAAACTTTCACCTGAAGCGCACGTCATCTCTGAAGTAAGGATTTACGCCTTTTGGCTTCAAGATGTCCAGTTGCTCTCATGACCTGCCTCTCTCTTTCTCCTGCTAAAGAATCCATCGGCTCATTGTAAGTTGTAGAAAGTTTGCGGCTACACAATAGTGTGGAGAATTCTGTTGTTTTCTTTTCTCTTAGCACTTATCCTACCAGCAAACGTTGTCTGCGCCATCTCTGGGCCATAGATAGGCGAGCATTTGTAAACAGACCTGAGCTGAGGCCTCCTTTTCCAATGGTTTGTTATCAGTGTGGATCTGAACTATGGATCTGGACCTGAGGTGCTCCACAACTGCTATAAATATACCGCATTGTGACGATGGAGTGTTGACAATAAGTAGTGTCTATCCTATTGGCTGTAATCAATAAAAAGAAAAAAATGTGAATAGCTAATCAGTTGTGCACCTCATCACTCACACATCAAAATGGCTCAAATTTACTCTGTTAGCTCGTGCAGAAAGGAGCATCTTATTAATAGGACAAAGAAAACATCTAAATTGTGAACTCTTGTGTTTATGAGCTTCTGAAGAAGTCTGAGGTTTTGTAGAATTTCATAAATCCAAATTTAGAAATAATGAATCTAATTTTGTCTATTGAACAACAACAAAAAAAAAAACACACACTTTGGTGATTTTTCTTTTGCTCTTTGACAGTTGAAGTTAAATAACTAAATTCATATTTTCTTTTTTTCTTTCTTAACATTTGGGACAACAAAAATCCTAAAAAAATAGAAAAAGTACTTGTCCTGGCATATATTTATTTGTCCAGGCTCCGTTTTTTTTTTCACCTTGACAGAAATCAGTCCTGCTGTTCTGTTTCCAGATGGAGCACAGCCAGACAAGAAAGGTGTTCGCTACAAACCCAGCTGTGTAAATTGTTAATTTTCAATCAGTAAACAAAAACCTGAGTCATCGGCCGAAGCAAATATGATAATTGTTTGCGGATTACTGAGATCTGGCAGGCAACTCTGCGGAGGCTGTGAGTAAACGGCAAGAAAGCTCAGCTCAAACAAATGCAGTTACTCAGCCAGTCAAGCAGAATCCTCAGGGGGAAATAGAGCCTGTGGGCACAGGAGGGTCTCTGCTGTGAAGGTTGGTTTTATCATCAAAACATACCTCAGCAACTACTAAAGTACTTTTAGCTTGTGAATATAGACCATTAGGGAAATAAAATGTTGTCAGAAATGATCCAATGTGATGCTAAAATGGTAATAACTCAAATTTAAAGTATGATTTGATGTGTGGGGAACACATTTGGTATTGGCTTTTATATAGAATACATGAGCAAAAATATACAGTTTGTTGTAAAAGCTTTCAGTTTTGTATACACAGATCAGATCAGCGACAGCTTCCCAACTGGTATGAAATTTAGCTATGAGATCCAAAGTCATGTGACAAAAACATGTTAGTTTTGATTGACAAACCCAAGAAAACAGAATGCTTCTTTTGGTTTTTTTTTACTGGAAATAAAACTGCACTGCCAGCAGCTAATAAGAAGTTTCAATTTGCAATGTCAAAATAAAGTTAAAATCAAACATTTGCTGTAGTATAAGTCATTTGCAGTTATGAAAGAGCTATACAAAAGCTATTAGGGGCAGCAAATATATACAAAACCTCAAGACTTGGGTATAATAAGTAATAAATATGCATTACAAGTCATTAACAAGACCTGTTTTAAAAGAGCTGGCACTGTTTCTAAAAAGACTTGAGCAAATTTTGACCACTCAAAGTCATGATGGAAAGAGAAATCTGACCTTACAAGAATAAGAGAGAACTGCACCTCAAGACAGGCCTGAGACTGGTTTATGGTTTATGTTTCATGTACTAAGTAAGAAATCTGCAGAAGGAGTTTGTCTTAGATGAAGAGTATAAAGATTGTAAAATGGTACCTCTAATTCAAAATAGCCAATTTCCTATAGGGTTTTCCAATGTTCCTAATACACATTTTACATTCATTTTCTTTTTTTTATTGTTTTTGAGTGTATTTGCACATTTTGAAAAATTAACAGTAAAGCTATGTTTGCGAATGTCCATTCTTCTCTTCTATGCTAAAAGCAGCAAACGATGAAGCCATTTCCATCGACTTTTCTACATGAGTCACCGCTAAATATCAAATGTAAGCTGGGGAATAAATTGCTAAAACAAAGGAAAGGAAAACAGAAGACATAACTGTTTTGGAAGATAATTTTATATTTTAAATTATATTGAAATAGCCTTTTTTTTTTTTAACCAATGCTTTAAGCACACACAAAATATCTTAAAAATTCCACACAGAAGAGCTACTATGTCCTTTAACAAAATTTTGTTTCAGCAGTTATTGCCACACAAAATAAAAACATTGCTCTTTAATGCTATATGATTCCCATTTTTGCAAGAATGGCAACAGTTCCTTTTTGTGGCAAGGCAAACTGATCTCCTCACCGCCAAGAGCAACATATTCGAGTCAACCCTCAGATCAAAGCCTGCCAGGGAGTCCTCAGGATGGTGTGCCATGAAACCAAAACTCCAAAAGCAACAAAGGGTGTGTGAACTAGCCACTCTGTGGAAAATGTAAAAGAGAATTTAATTCCTGGAACGGCATGAGTAGGGCAACAAGACAATCTTGTCATTAACTGCTCCTGCTCTGTCTGCTGTGTGTAAGGCAATGGTCTTCAAGGATGGGTGGTCTGTCTGGGGCTGGAATCAGACGTATGTGTAGGGGTGTGTGAGTTTCCTTTGTGTCAGGGGAGAGGAGCCTTTGTTCTCTTAACCAGGGAGGTGGGTCCAACAGATTAAGGCTTTAGAAGTGCAACCGACCACCATGAGGGCACGCCACAAGGGAGAATGTGTTTGTTGGTGTGCGTGTGTGTGTGTGTGTGTGAGTGTTGATTAACTTCACATACATACTATATTCTTGTGTAGATGCACACTTTTTGCTTTAGAGCTTGAATTACAAACTATTCTGAAATTACTAAGAGGAAAGAAGCTAGTAAAGCGCTTGAGGAAAAATATAGTTTGAGAGAACATTTGTAGCCATTTGCATGCGAATTAGCATGAGTTAGTGAGAATCTGATGCAGGTCAGCAGGTCAATAGTTCTCATCCATCTGTCCTTCTGATGGCATGCCTCCCAGGTCAGTTTGATTTCTCTGTGAGAGCTAATCTCACCCCAGTGCTCAGTGAGCCTCTACAGCATCCTCTGATCTGCTCCTTCAAACCCCTCTTCTCACCATGCACACCATGCACAACAAAAACCGCTTGAGCCGAGGGGAGGAGGAAAGTCGCGCACATTCACACTCAAACTCAAACTCAAACTCACACTTCGTTTAGGTGTATAGTTTTATATTTTTAACCATAATATTAATTTGAACAAGAGCCGGTCCAAGACTGAGAGGTGTACCAAAGAGTACTTGATTTGGGACCCTTGAAGCTACAATCCGTCATCAAAACTCAACTACTCTTCTCTTTTTATTTTGAATATTTGTACATTTATGCTTTATACATATAAAATAAACAAAAATATAGCATTTTCTTAACCCCAAGAATGTCTTATTTAATTTTATTGTGTGTAGCAATTATGAAACTGACAATTCTAGATCTCTCGGGGGCGCTCTGTTGATTCTGAGGCCATGATCCGATTTTAACCAGTGTGGAATGAAGTATGCCTGGAAAAATAAAAGGCATTTAGATGTTATAAGTGGCTGGTTTTAAAGTTGGAGTTACTAATTTTAAAATACCTCTTTCTGAAACAAAAACAATGTTTTGAATTATGACTAATGCTTTTGAGATAAGTAATTTCTGAAAGAAACATGGGTGAGCCCTTTACAAGTAAACACAGAAAGGAAGCATGGATGTCTTCTTACCCATCTAAACATGTTTACAACACTGTTTGCTACAAGTTTATTAAACTTTTTTTTTTTTTTTTTACTTAAAACGAAAAGGTGAGGATAATGACATAGTTTATCAATTATCTACAACAGACAGCCAGAACAGTAATGTGACTGCAGCAGTTGTCTATGAGCAAAAAGTTTAGCAAGCAAGTTATTCTTTTGGTGAGTAGTAGGTGCAGCATCACTGTTTTTTCCTCTGGGTCCATTCCAGGTGAATAGACCCAGTTGGAGTAGAACTAGGGAACTCTAACAAAAAGTTAGAGCCTCACAAGTAAAAGACAGTTATTATATGCAGAAAAGTGACAGTTTTTGAGTTATTCTTTGCAAGAACAGGACAGGACTGTTGGCATCAGGTTAGCAGATTAACATCTACCTGCATGCTGTTTTGAATCTCAGACTTTGCCATTTAGTCTTGTTTAAATTATAGGCGGGCTAGGCTACGACTACTGTTTTAAATCTCTCTGCAGGGTGCTGGTCTGATAGGTCTCCAACCTGATACACTCAGACAACATGATTTCTTCCTCCTCAATAGCTGCATTGAAGGGACAGTAATATCTTAATTTACCATTTAAATCTTCAAATTACTCAAGGTCAAGCTGGAGGCTATTGCTGTCACTACTTTTGTCTTGCATTGTGTTATCCATTAATGTCAGTGTTTGGTAATTTGGTATTCAGTTCTTTTTTTGGTTAAAGAACTGAATACATAATATGGAAACTTACATAATGGAAACTTGATTAGATTTACTATTTATTATTTATCAATGGCCTTAAAAGAACTTCTAAAATAGTTATTAAGTTAACTGAAACAGTGAATTATTTCTTAACTTTATTTTTGAACTCCCCTATGTCCTTTGTCTGTTCAAATGATGGACGTGCTTCGGTTTTCAACATATGCCTGAATTATTTTTAAGTTCTAACAGGGCAATATTTGCATAGAGCGACACTTTTGGGAATTTTAGACAAGCACACCATCTGTGAGGGAGACCTCCATAAGTCCTGACCTTGTCCTCCTCCGCCTCCTCCTCCTATCATTTCTTCGCTTTTCTTTTTCAGTTTTCTTCCCTTCCAGTGTTCCTCCGTCTGTCATGGCGACTGTCTGAGCAAACAAACAGACGACGGTCCATGGTGAGACAGACGGCGCGATGTGGAACTGTTTGCTTTTGTTACTCCCGTGCGGATGAAAGTTTTCTTAAGAGGGACACTGAGGTTCAGAGCTGAGCAGAGGGACAAAAAAGCAAAAAAAAAAAAACAAAACAAATATTTACTCTCCAGCCTTGCGGTGACCTGGCCCTTTTCTCTGGTCGATGAATGAAAAAAGTGTGAACGGGCCCAATGTTGGTTCTGGGTTACAAAATAGATGTGGAAATTCTCAGCTGTTGTTGGTAATCTTGATAAATAACAGACAGTTAAATTCCTGACTGCATCTTTTAATAATAACCTTTCTAACCAAATAGGGTATTCTCGCTATTTGCTAAAATCAAATTTTTTTTTTTGACAGCTAACACAATAAGATTGTCCAACTCTTTTCATCAAGCAGTTCCTTCTTTCTGTTTCCCCAATGCTCTTGCACTCCCTATGTCTTCCTTTTACAATCAGCCACAAATCAACAGATATTACATCCCTTCAATGCAGCTATTAAGCCCCGCTTCCATCTGAATTCAAAGTGTTTTCCCCAGTCAGCCCCCTGCCTATAAATATGTACATGTTTGACAGTGGGGTCAGAGAAGAAAGCAGGAGCCAGGCAGTAATGTCTACTTCCTGGAGGAGACGGCTCGGCATAGAAGCTCAACCAATCATATTTCGGCGCAGACGCATTCTTTGCAGCACTCCGTCACACATCAGGGATGAACAATAAAAAGCAGGGAAAGGTGAGTGAGAGGGCGCTCGCAGGAAGTGGCTAATTTAAAAGAAAGGGGCCTGTCATGGACGGATATGCAGGTGCTAATATCCCAAGGAAAGGAAATCGCTGCAGGCTTTCACCGACCTTCACTGAACGTTGGGGCTGTCTTCGGCTGGGGAGCGGAATCGCTCATGATTGGTTCCTGTTCATCCCAACAACGTGGAGGACCAAAATACAGACTTTTAGAAAAATGTATTATGCTGTTATCCCCTTTAGTAATGCATGTTGTTTCTGTGCAACACCATTTCTGGAGCTTGAGAAAATAACCAGATCACCAGTGAAACTATAGTGCCCTCTTGTGTTACAAATATATATGTATATATATACATATATATATCTGTGTCACCTCTAAGCAACGTTAAAAATCAGCTAAACCACGAAAATTTAGGAGTAGATTGTAAGAATGAAAGGTTTGTATTTAATAATCCTGTTGTCTACTAAGAAAGAAGCTTCATTAGGAGAAAAAAAAGTATATAAAAATTTCATTGTGATACAGTTCTACTTTGTTTCAAGCTAAAACATATGATAGATTTAAAAAATGTGAGATGTTAAAAAATACATTGAATATATATATATTTAGATAGCGTTTCATAAGTTTTGTAACACGTTTTAGTTAATCTCTTACAAATTGGGCATCTTGGAATACTTTGGTTGTTATTATTCATTGCAGTCTTAGTTAGTTTTTTGTAGTTTTGTTTTAAGTTATTCTAAGTTTACACATGTCTCTGATTATGATACTTACACAAAAATCACACAAAGTCTCCAAGTAGGTAAAGTTTGAATTTATCTGGTTTCATAAACTTACTTCATTTTCCAGACTATAAGTCGTAGTTTTTTTCATAGTTTGACCGGGGTGAGACTTTTCCTCCAGAGCGACTTACGTATGAAATTTTAACACATTATATAATATCACATGTTATTTTCACACTAAACCGCAAGAGGGCGCTCTAGAACTGTGTTGATAATGTGTGTGGTAGACGCTACGTCCGGAGTTAGCCGAGCTGTTTACAAGCGACACCGAGGATGAAGATTTAGTGATTTGGAGTGACACGGATGATTTGGTAAACTTGTTAACATGTTATTTATGCTATGGTTATCGTAATAACTCTTAATATGTTATGTTAACATACCAGGCACGTTCTCAGTTTGTTGTTTACGCATCATGTAACGTTAGCATACCGTACAATTATTCAGCCTGTTGTTTCCTCTATTCTATTTTTATTGCCTTTCAAGATGACGTGGCTGTTCTTGATGTTGGATTTATCAAATAACTTTACCCCCAAAATGCGACTTATACTCCGGTGCGACTTATAGTCCGGAAAATACGGTAGTAATTTAGTCAAAAAAAAAAAAGAAGACAATGCTAAATAATTAAACTCAATACAGGACAAGACAGATTGATATTTCTAACATTACAAGAAAATAAATTTTACAATTTGATGGCAATGAGAAACAAAACAAGATATTTTTTTTATGATCTCAAAAGAGTTACCATAAGTGGGACAATCTTTTTTATCTGGGAAAGTGATTCTTTTCAAACCCACAAGTTTGAAAAGAATCAAACTACGGCACGTTTGATTGAAAAGTCACAATATTACGACATTTTTCTGGAAATATGGCTTATTTTTTTTCTTAGTATGGCCCTGATGCTCTGTATTGGTCACACTTTTTACTTCAATTTAAAAATTGATGTGGATAAATACCAATTCCTGTTAAATCAGAATATAATCGTACAAATTATGTTCCCATTTTATGCACAAAATTATTAGATGAGACTGTAGTCTGCTTAGTTCAGCCTGTATTGAACTGTTTTAGGGTCTTTGTCACTAAATCCAAAGAAGCTGCTACTTCAAAGCATAAGAAGTGGAGCCTCCTGCACTGCTAACAGGAATGCAGCTGGTAGCTTCTAAATTATAAGTCAACTACAAAATGCTTGTCTTTTCCAGCAGCCACTTTACAGCCCATAAGGCGGTAAAACTAGCTAACCTGAGTGTTTCAGCTCGATTCGATTTGGGGCCAAAACTGTAACATTTATTACATTTTCAGCCGTGTCGTTCACTTTTGCACGCACTGCACTGTGTCAAACAGAACTAAATGATGCAAGAATTAGTTCAACATTCATAAGTGTTGAGTCATCCAGAACTGATCTGATCGTTTCCATAGCAACGATCAGAAGAAAGACCGTTGCCACAGAATTATTTCAGTGAGTTCGTTGATGAGGTCATAGATGACATCATGTGCATCACAATAGACAAGAGACTGTTCTGATCCTACTGTTGGAATCTCAGTAGCATTGCAGCATTCAGAAGATCCAGACCGGCTCTTGAGATTACTTGCTATTTCTCCACAATGTTCAGTTTCGGATGCACTCGTGCCTTTGCTCTGCCACTCGGCTGGGGGCTGGGCAATACGTTGTGACGACGGCATGAAGAAGAATGTTCGATTATTTAACAACTGTAACGGACTCAAATTTACCTGACAGTACAGTGGACATTGAAGAAACCGACCCGGCTGGGAACGTTTCTTCTGTCAGTGAGTTTGTGAGGGTTCCCAACGACAAAGCTACCCCGGCTGGGGTTAGCTCTCTCTGAGGATGAGAGCAAAGTCATCAGGGACATTTTTATTAATGCTCCGAAAGGATTAACCGACCCGGACGGGGACGTTAACCTTTCGGAGCAGAGGGTTCGGTCAGACAACCACAATGTGACGAGGACAGAAGCTCCACAAGGAACCACTGAAGATGACATGGACGTTTTGGAGAACTTCTGCAAGTTCTCCAACAAGATGAAAAATAGCTGGGTGAATGCTGCGTTTCAAACAATCCTTACCTGAGCGAGACAAGGAGATGTCTCGCTCAGGAAAGTTTTCTTGAAGCGTTCACCCATTCCTGTGTGTTCCAACCATAATACTTTCAACTGTTCGGAACCCAGGTAAACGTGTTTCTCCAGACGAGATCGCACCGGTACTCAAGGAGCTGACAGAGAGGAAACTGGGCAAAGGAGGTGATTTTGAAATCACATCTTTCATTGAATCAGTTTTAGTCTGGCTTGATTCTTTTGGTGGAAGTACAGACAGAGAATTGTTTAGTGAAGGCAGCTGTCCAATTGTGAGTCAAACGGAGTTAGAGCTCCTAAGTAAGGCCCAGTGATAGAACTTCCATCTCCAAGAGCACGAAGACGACGTATGCAGGTCTTTTTAATTGCTGGGTGAACTTGGGGCTCAAATCAGTTTGTTCAGGCTGTGGAACAAAATTGACTTACAGACATTGCCTCACCAACAATAATGTGTTGGTCTTCTACCTGCCACAGTCGGCCAGAGCTAATCATTTCAAAAAAGTAGTCCCCAACCAATCCATTGTAATACCTGGAGAACGTGGAATAGAAACTTCCTCAATCATCTGCTGTGGTTCTGACCGAACCCAGTACTATACTTATGGACTCATGGACCACAGACGGTGAAGGTCATCAATGAACATGTCTTCACTGCAGCGGCTGTCTGCAGTGAAGACATGACCAGGAGGGGCTTTCTCTACGTGTACGAGAAGGAAAGAAAGAAGAGCAACACCAGGTAAATGAGACTAAATTCTGGGATTGATGGGTAAAAAGATTAGACAGGTTTCCTGTTTCCAGGTTCTCCGGGCGCTCCGGCTTCCTGCCACAGTCATAAAGCTCATGACTGTTTGAGCTAGAAATTGGCCTCTAAATTCTCTTGATGACAAACATAACCATTAGCATTTCGTGAACTGGAGAACGGTTGCACAGTGGGAGTCAGTTGGGAGAACTGTTGCCTTGCAGCAACAAAGTCCTGGGTTTGAGTCCCCTCTCTCATAACTAACTTTACTAGAGCCTTTATTTCAGAATAAAGGCTCAGAAATAATTAAATGTATTTCTGACATGTAATTACAAAATGTCAGTCCTACAAATTGTAATTACATTTCATAAATAAAATATCAAAAAGAAATTTGCAGGTTTCTCTATAAGTCGCAGTTTTTTCATAGTTTGACCGGGGGTGCGACTTACTCCGGAGCGACTTGTGTGAAATTTTAACACATTATTATATAATATCACATGTTATTTTCACACTAAACCGCAAGAGGGCGCTCTAGGCCTGTGTTGATACTGTGTGGTAGAAGCTACGTCCGGAGTTAGCCGAGCTGTTTACAAGCGACACCGAGGATGAAGATTTAGTGATTTGGAGTGACACGGATGATTTGGTAAACTTGTTAACATGTTATTTATGCTATAGTTATCGTAATAACTCTTAATATGTTATGTTAACATACCAGGCACGTTCTCAGTTTGTTGTTTACGCATGATGTAACGTTAGCATACCATACAATTATTCAGCCTGTTGTTTCCTCCATTATATTTTAAATTGCCTTTCAAGATGACATGTCTGTTCTTGGTGTTGGATTTATTAAATAAATTTCCCCCAAAAATGCGACTTATACTCCGGTGCGACTGGTAGTCCGGAAAATACGGTACCCTTCTTTACGGGACAATGGTCTTCTGCTGTGTTGAGTTTTATTTATTCTGGCACTGGGCTTCTCACAGAAAGAACGGTATAAGTACAGGATAAGTGGTGATTGACAACTGACTGGAGTTCACAGACCCTTGTAAAAATAATGATGCCCCATGAACTTATCACATTGTATAGTTTTCAGATTTTTTCTTACTTTAAAATCTCACAGGTATGAATGTGTTCTCCCGTCCAACTTATTAATCTATGTAGCAATGCTATATGAAGTACAATATCTGAGGAAGTTATTTTATTTCATTGTTCTAATTTAAGAGCAATTAGGCGATGGACAGTTTTTATTTTTTAAGTGGGGTAAAACAGGTTTTTTCTGATTTGGTGATTGTAGTTATAAAATTGTTTAGCTTTGTCTGTAGTAAAATATATATGCATACAATCTTTTTTTTTTTTTAATGCCCTTTCACTGAAAATTATTCTGCTTAGGAAAAGGAAATCTTAACTGATAAATCAACCTCCAGGTTATACACTACTGATGTAAACCTTAAGGCTGGAGAAATGGCTACAGTTTCAAAAGAACCCACTTGTTTCTTTTGAAAGTCACAAGTTGATTATTTCATAGAGCAGTTACAGTGGATGCTTGCGAATGGTTCAAGATCAAGATCACCGAGCTGCAGTACCAAACTGAATCACAGGAGGCCTCTAAAGTACACCAAAATAAGCTTAGAGACACAAGGACACCTAGAAAAGTATATCCAAGTTGCAGATAGATAAAAAGAAAAAAAAAAGATTAAGTTGATTAAAGATTAGAGTCCAAACATAATGAATAAACTCTTATATAGTTGTGCAGTCCTGAATTTAGCGGTGCAAGTGAAAATATATTAATGTTTTTCAACTGGATAAATGAGATTATCAACAGAACAAAGTCAGGCTCAAAACAGAAATCTGATTTATGCACAAACAGATCTACCAAGCCATCAGTATAACAGGAACAAGCTAAACATGTTGTTCATCTTCCATGTTGCAGCATTTCTGAAAGAAATACTAGCATTGGACATTGGGGACTGCAAACTGTTGGCAAAGAGTGCAGCTTGAGACTGAAACAGCCATAACTGCTTCAAAAGATAAAAATGTTCCCGAAAATTGTGAGAATGAACTTCATGATGATGCAACTGTATCCTGAAGCAATTTCACATCACAGAAATCTGTAACAAACACCAACTATTGCATCTACCACTAACAGATGTTTCTGTTTTTAGCTTGAGCTCAAGCCTTTGATCACACTGTTCATGAAATATCTGAAAGTAAATATTATTGGCTGTCTGACCTTGAACAGAACCGGAAGAAAGTTGTGAGACTTGTTTGGAAGTTATAAGAAGAAGAGACCCAAAGGAAACCTCACATATACTTAACATTTCAGGGGGAACTTTAGATGTTACTGGGGCTGGAAAGTACAAACCTGTGTTTTCTGTTGTGCCAGTTTATCTTAAGCTAAAGAAAAGTTAGTACAGTGATAGAAAATGGAAAATGGAAACCAATCAACAATTTGCTCAGAGAAGTTGATGAAAGACATCAAGGTGGGCCTAATGAAATGTATTGTACATTTATTGCCTGCTTACAGATTATTTTGAAAAGGTACCATTAATCTGGTAAACTGTATCTGGATGCATATATTAATTTATTGAATAGTGTGAACAACACTGTGAGGGGTCATTAATGGTTCACATCAAAAAACCTGTTGGACAAGTCCAGCAGATGGCAAAGTAGGTTTTTCTGTGAATCACAGTTTCTATTGCGACCGTTGAAGACTTGTTGACACAACAGTTGATCCATAACTTTACATAGAAGCCAAGGAATAAAAACAGGAGCTGACAAGAAAGGATATTCAGTTTGTGGACACTTAACTGTCTGGCAACACAGAGAACAGATATCCAGGAAAGGAAGCTCATTGAAAATGAGGATTTTTCAGAGTATGAAGACTTCATGCTAGCTCTATTGAGTAAACGTTATTCAGTTTGCAACAGTAGCAGTCTGCTTGGAAAAACATGAAGGATTGGTACATGACAAAAGGGAGCGCTCAGAGTTGCTTTTGATTGTGCTGCATCGTAACAAGGTGTGCCATCAAACTATTGCAAGGCCCAAATTTTACAAATGTTCTTATTTCTCTCTTGACACACTTTAGACATGATCACTTTATTTTAATGACAAACATAAAATCCAGCAGTAATGGCACATTCAACATGGATACTTGTAACTTTCTCCTCAGTCTTAAATGGAGTGTGATTTGTTTCTATGGCAAATAATCATTAAAAGCTACTGTGTCTTCCATAAGTATTTCTGAAAATGTCTTTAGTCTATCTACAGATGATTTTACAAGTGAGCCCAAGACGAACTCTGATTCCTAAAGCACTACTGAGTGGATGCATGATGATAAGATAAAAATGGCAATAAAGAAAGATGAGTAAGGATGGAAAAAGAAGTGCCTTAACTAATTTAACCACTAGGTGTCACTTCAGTTTTACAGTAAAACTGCTCAAGCTTATCAGTCTGAAATTTCATGTTGCAATGTGTTCGGAGAAAATAGAAATGCAATAAATTGACTGTATTAATGGTACAAATTATTGATTTGTGTGTGCACAAATATCCTTATTTATGTATTTTTTAAATAGGTTTTTCTTTGTGAAATGCTTACCTGATGGGCTCACATTCTGAATATTAAAAGCTTGATTCCCCTAAAGAGAAATCATACACAAAAGACTTTAAGAACAAAACTAAACATTACATTTAAAAGAAAATATTTGGGAGCTTGTACCTTAAAGCAACTCAGAAAAATATTAACATTGTCAGCCAACACAGAAAAATCTCCTTAGTACAAACTTTATAAAGCAATATACAGCTTTATAACCTGCTACATTAATAAGAACATACTGCACAAATACATATTGTGTTAAGTAACTGCTGGTCATGCAGTTTCAGTTTTAGGTTGGAATGTACTTCGTTGATTGTCACATTCAGTGTTCGTCCATAATTAGATGAGAGCTTGTTTCCTATACATATGAATGACGGGTATCAGGACACGTTGCTGTAGAAATAATGCCCTGTCTCCTTCCACGCCAGCACTCATCTGACCAGTTTTAGGCAAAGAGGCAGCTAAGGAAAGGTTGTCAACGGATATGGATGCTTCCAGAGCTCATTAAGGAGCTGTCTGCGGCATGCCAGGCTCTGGGAGACAGGACCGGAGATAGAAAGCAACATCATAAAGGAATTCCATCCATCATGTTCTTCCGTGACATTAATATCTGTCATACACCTCTGACAATGCAATACTGCACTCCTGGAGTGAGACGTCGTTCTGTCACAAAGGTGCAACGCAAGCCAAGAGGGATACTTCAATGTGTGTGTACGTGTGTGTGTGTTCATGTGCATGTGTCCCGGCGTAGTTTTATTTGAAAGCAAGATGTGGGTGAGAGTTACAGATGTAGTACGTCTTCCATCTTGTTTCTTTTCGGAAACACGGACTGTGATGTTATAGAAAGTTTGTGCATGTGTGTGTGTGTGCACGTTTCTGTGTGTGTGTTTTTGTTTTTTTTTTTACCCCCACAAGAATAGCTTCAGTAGTAGTGTGCACAAAGACAGTGCTTTCAGCAGAAGCCACTCCAGGCTGTTGAACCAAATCCGGAGTTTGGAACATTGCTCTGCTGACGCTTCCAATGATATGATTCATGAGCAATATCAGGGCGAAGCAGCAATATTAGGGTGAAAGTAAAGCACTTAGCACATTGAGGATTTAAATGTCAGTCCTTGCTGTAGGACGTCCCAACCTCCCCATCCTGTTTCCTTTATGGGCTTTACAAGATGAAGCAGAAATGTCCCCAAAATGACTTTGTCAATTCCTTATTGCCAACATGCTTTGAATTAGTAGATGACAGAGTCTGCTAATCCACCACAAATTGTATTGCAAGTATTTGGTGTAGTATGTCAAACTCTCTCTTTGTCATCTAAGTGAATGGAATTTGTCTCATCTTTCCTAATTTGCTTTATTTGTGTATTTATAAAATGACCTTTATAAGACCTGTAGCTCATAATTTTATTCTAAAGCCACATGATTTAATAATTTGGTCATTTAGATTTTTTTTAGATGCATGTAATGTCACTTAAAATATTCCCTCAAAATATTTGAAATGCATTCAGTAGGTAATGGATCTTGCAAACTGTAATGATCTCAATAGGCTTTCTGCAGCTTTTCTACAAGCAGTGCCTACTGAAAGAGCTCAATCTTTCTATGTCCCACTCCCTCCAACCAATCCATCTTGTGAATCTTTATCCATTTTCTTCCACTTATCTTGGGTTGGATCATGGGGGGTGCAGCCTAAGCAGGGACACCCAGACTCTCCCCAGCCACTTGGGCCAGCTCCTCCGGGCGAAAACCAAAGTGTTCCTGGGCCAGTCGAGAAATCTCGTCCCTCCAGTGTAAAGCATCCAAAATGCAAAACCACACCGTCCACAAAAGAAAAATATTCGAGGTTCCTGAACAGGGTTTCTCAAACCAGAAACCCTGTTCTTCATGGCTCAAATTCAGGTACTGAGGTTCAACACAAACAGGATTGTGGAGGAGAAGCTCAGGTGGATTCTGAACTCACACTGAGACCAAGCTTGAATTTGTACCATGAATGAGGATTTAGCTCTTCCTTTGGTGTTAGGATAGTATTGTCGGCACACTATACGTTGCTGCTCCTTCCACACAAAGCCTTTTGGGAGAGAGTCATAGGCTTTTTCTAAGGTCCGCAGAACTCAACAACCAAACTCTTTTTAACGCCTCCCCGGCTCCCAGCAACTCTGCAGGGTTACGAATGAGTTCGTTGTTCAGAGCACTGTAAGCCTGAGCCATCCTCCTAAATCCCAGGTACAACAGATGGTGAGAGCCTCCACTCCAAACCCACACATTGAGCTTCACTACGAAAAGAACCCCGTTCTAAAAAAATTGTACCACAAACTCAAAGTGTTTTTGTTGTTGACTGTTTTTTACTCTGTACTTAATATGGCACATATTTTTTTTTCAGATGGTGGTTGTAAAATTTATGCACAAGCTGACTGAACACAGACTCATACAATGTAATACTCCCCAGACTGAAATCACCCGATGAATAATGCAGCTGACGTTACGGGACTATTACAGACTTCTGATGACTTGTGTTAAACATCAAGTCTCCGTTTCAGCCTTTGCTCTGTTCCTCTCTCCCAGTGGATCATAACCGAGCTCAGCAGTCTTGACCTGAATAATCTGCCAGTAATACAATAAATCAAGCGCACAGAATGTCAGAAGTACTGTGACAAACCACCAAATCCATTTTACCTAGTGCTCTTGGGCCGAAGAATAAAAACTGTATTAATGTCATCATTATTACAGCATGAAAGCATGAAATGATATGTTTTATCCGACTCGTGATGGTTATACATTGACATACCCGGAAGATCATAAGCCTGTTTTTTTTTTTTTTTTTTTTTTTTTTTTCTAAAGTAATTTCTGTGCAGGCAGGATGAAATGCAAATAGCACTTGTCAGAATGTCCTAATTTAAATTTATTATACTGAAAATCCCAATATAGTAACAACTGAGGAAGGCAACACAGCTTTAAAAACAAAATAAGAACGTCATGTCATTTTCTGTACAAATACAGGGCAGAAGCGACCTGGATAAATTAGTATCTCTAACAACGCCATTGTAAATTGTTATTTTCATTATGATACTGCCCTCTAGTGGTCGACCGGTTTTTCCTAACATCGCAGAAGAGGCGCAGCCGTTACTGACTCTGACATGACTGTCCTTGGACCTCTACAGGCAATTTGTCAGCAGGCAGGCGCTGCACAACAGAATACAAAATTTGCTGCTGACTGAAACAGCAATCGACATGAACAAGCTCAGACACCGTAGGGGCTGTGAATGAGAAATAACACAGAGGCTAACTGAGTAAACATAATCCCCCACCACAGTGAATCAGCTCATGGCAGCTCTTTGACAACATGAGTCTGTAGGGTATAAATGAAAACAAAACATGCATAAGTACAGTGCCTATTTAATATTTTATCAGCTCTTTATTGACATGATTCGCCACAATGTGATGAAGCAGCACCTCTGTGAGTAGTGACCATATGCCTTTCACCGAGTGTGAGGCATGGCTTCTGTTCTACATGAGCCTTTTACCAGGTTATTAATCACATTTTCAGACACTCATCTGAAGAAAAAAAACACCTTCATCCCCTTGGGTGCTGTATTGTTTTGCTATTTAGCTGCATGTAAAATTGTGCAGACATAACACTGGCTGTTCAAACCACAGCCGGTGTAAAAGTATAGGTAGCTGGTGTTTTTATAGATGGGACTAGAGATAGGTTGTTCTAATTAGGCCACCGGTTATCTCAGTGGACCTCCTGTCACTGCTTATGCACAGAACCTCTTTTTAATTACTTACCGAGAAAAGAGGATGTCAGGTGAAAATAGTAAGTAGGCTCCACGTGAGACATGGTTTCAGCTGTTAGACAACAGATATTTAGATGGCATGCAGCATGAAGTATTCTTCAGACTTTCAATAAAAGGTGCGTTCCAGAAAATAAAAAATAAATACAAACTCATAAAGTGCTGCGCTTTAATGCCGTTTTTGGCTTTTATTACTGCATTTGTTAATATATGACATTAGTGTTTTAGTAAAATTCTTCTATTTGCAGAAAGACTGAAAAAGAGAATCACAGAGGACTTGTATTTATTTCTTCCAGGTTCAAAATGTCCTACATTTTACAGATTTTATAAAGTTGTATTTGAATGTTTTTTAAGAAAGTTAATTTCTTTTCTCTTTAATCTGGCAATATTCCCTATGTGGCACCAGACAAATTAATCTTAAGGAGTGTGTGGAACCTGAGAATGCTGTCTTTTCTTTTTTTTTTTGTTGTTTTTTTTACTATTGTAGAAGTGATCCATTAAGTCCTTTCTATAAAGATCTGTTGACATATGGCATGTAAAATTGAATGGAGGCATCTCAGCAGGGAGAAAAGTTGAAAAGTGATCACCAGTGGAAGGAGATTCCTTAAGTGAAGAAGGACCTTAAACCAGAGAAGAAAAAGAGTCGACTTGTGTGTTATTTGAAGGATCAGAACTCTTTATCTGGCACTCGGTATGTTGCTATTTGCCAGTATAAAATAGTTCTAAAGTCACTTAGAAAATATTTAGAAAGTTTCTGGGGTTTTTTTTTCATTACAAAGGAATGGACTGATTATTATTATTATTTATTTGTTTTTTTTATGTATTCATTGTGTTAAGGTTTACAGTATAAAAAAATAGGTGAAGACAGGATAAACAAGTACATCACTTTTTCTATGAGTTTAAATAGAAAAAAATACACAAATTGAATTATAAGTAATTTTACATTTGAATCAATTTACAGTTGTTTTTTTTTAAATCATCCTCCAGAAAGGTCAAAGGTTAAAAATTCTGGGAAAACTGGTCTATATTTTGACAATAAAAAATGATGAAAGAAAAATGATGGGCTAATGCATACAAATATTGTGCAAACTTGATGAAGTTGAACCTGATGTATCTTTTCATAGCCTTGAAGTGCTTTGATAACTGCTTTTATCTATCTTCTAAACCTGTTTTTTGAAAAGAACGTTGACTAAAGTATTTTCTCAGTTTTGTAGAACAAATATTGCACCACTGTCTGCAGCATATGCTGGACAACATCACATGCTGGTTTGCAATTTTCATGGTTCATACCTGACAGGAGCGACGGAGATGATGTTTTTCTTTACAGCTCTAGCACCTCGGTATAAACCCAGAGAAAATAAAATAGAAAACTAAATTATGGTTGCACAAAGCTATATTTTCTTTCTACAAAAATCCTACAGTGACAGAAATAACTACCAGAAAGTTTTTATTTTACAACGATACACAGAAGTAGATAAAAAAATAAATAATAAAAAACCTGCATTCTCGTGCTTGCTGCTGGGTCGCACACCTCCACAGTTACCATAGGAACAGCCATCTCCCCGGAGAAGGGTTCCAGCTCCATCCTGGTGGCCAGTTTGATTGAATGGTTGTCATGGTTGAAGACGTAGAATGACGTGTAAGAGACCCGCTGTCAGACTTCACACAGAGATACAGTTGAAAGCTATAAAAGGTTTGAGTTAATGACTGCGTAGTAACAAATTTGCACATAGACTGCTCTAACAATGGGTTACTGAAGGTATAGAATATTTTTTATGGCTTGAGAGAAATATTAATGAGCCCTCACAGTGCTCCTTACAGCTCAACTTATACACTTATAATTTTTGGTATTATTTCCTCCAACATTATGCATACACCGATAAAATACCAAATGAAACTGAATGTTAAGACTTTTTTTTTTTTTAACCTCAAAGTGCACATGCAGCATTCATAAGAATTAATTTTAATAATAATGTGGAACTCTTAAAACTAATAATTCTCCAAGTATGAAAACAGCTTTGACTTTTAGTTCTACTCCGATATTCGTTTGGCTTCTGGTAACCCAGAGAGTGGGCTTATCAGTAATCCCAACAAATGGACAAAAGCAAAATGAATGTTTCTTACGACCTCGAAATGTATGCAAATGCAAGCAGCTGCATTGAAAGTAATCATTATCGAAATGTTTTTAGCATAAAGTGTTGTGTTTTCACTCTCTCTATAAAGTTAATCTCCAGTGATAATTAAAACCTAAGCATATATCCATCTTTTAACCTCTGATTTGCATAATCATCCCCAGGCCATTATTTCTTGTATGAGATGTTACTTGATTAACACTGTAGAAAAAACAAACAAACAAAAAAACGAGCAAAGGATTCTTTTTAGAATTTTTAAGTTTCTGGTTACAAACACTTATACATCTGACTAGATATAGCCTTATGCACATTCATTACCCTGCTTCAAATTTAATTAGATGATTGCAAACAAAGCAAAGGACATTGAGTAAAAGCAGTAAACTTCACCCTTCAACTCAATTTTTCAAAGTACTAGGTGTAAAATGGCATAGGAATTAGAAATCTACGCTTGTGTCAGTCGATTAAATATTATTACTGCATCTGTTCACAATGTTTCAGGAAAATATAAGGGAACACTCTAATTGCAAAAGAAAATAGTCCAAATAGGTGGCTATTTGTGCTCCTCTCTCTGATATACCATTGTAGAGAGAGGAACTGGGAGCTGCATTAGTGTCTGCCAATTGCATGAGTAGTTTGCTTAATGTTTATGTCTCCCTTAACGATCAGTTTCATTAGAAGTGTGGAGCTTTGGAAGGTAATAAATGTTTTTAAAGGCGTGCGGTAGTTAAACAATCTGTCAGAGACTGAGGGGAAAACAAAGGTTAGGGTTTTGTTTTTGCACATGTAGCTATGTGTTACAGGCTCTCATGTGTGCCCAGCTGTTTTCCCTGTCTTTATAAGCATCCGTGAAAGCAAGCAAGGTTGCTGTTTGAGTGACAGTTTGCAGATTAATTACTTAGTGCTTTATTTATTGATTGCTCACACTTGCATGTAATTTCAAAAGCAACATTTGCACTGCTTTCTAATAAAGGATGTAAATGTGACACGGCACTGCAGTTCATTTAATGAAATCTGTGTTCCTGAAGCCATGTTGGTTGAACTATTCTTCATTTACATTTAGTTTTATTCAGAGATGCATTAGTAATTTACATTTTTGGCCAAATTTTGATCCCTAATTTTTTGTAAATCTTAGACATGCTGAGATTGGTTTTATTTTTTAAGACAAAGACAAAATAATTTAGAGCTGACATTTTAGAATCTTATCTTGGTCATTAGCATGATTAACACAGGCAGAATTAGTAGCCATAATGCTAATTTCTTTGAGCACTGAAAAGAGTCTGACAGCAATAACAAACAGGTTTAAAGCTCAAGGGCATAAAAGAGAAGAGATGTTTTGTTGTATTATGTTCAGTCTTCTCACTACAATTTAATTGTAGAAACCTACCTATCTAAAGAGGTTGCACAATGAAAAAACATGCCTCTGTACAGATTACTGTTTTTAAATGGCTTCTTACAGCTTCCTGTTTCCTCTAATTTCCTTTTTAAACACCTCACTGATAATGAAAGTAGCTTACTTTGAGTCTCACAACAACCTGCACACTCAACAGTGTTATGGTTGGCTCAAGTTCATTGTATCTATTTATGGGCGTTCACTAATCAGAGAAGGATTGGATTTAGATTTGCCTGACTGGCCAATCGATGCCCAGGGGCAATTCCTGGGTGCATCTCTGGCTTTGTGATGCTAAAATGTAATTGAAATGTTTCTTGCATGACAAGCCACGTCAGTGCACCAAACGAACATAACGCAGCAAAAAACATTAACATTTAAACTGTCAAATTACTCATCAAATCTGTGTGGAAAAAATGAATGGAAATTTTCTTTTAATTAGTTGGCTTCAAGTAGTTTGTGGAGTGTTACAAATCCATCTACAGCTGCTTTTCAATTAATAGCCTACCCACTGAGACAAAATGATGGTCATCCATCACATCTTTCATGTGGAGCGTTCTTAGAAGCCTGTCAGGCTATAAGTTCCATGAGTTTTATCCATTTCTCTTTATCAAGTGTATATTACTATTTGAGTGCATTAGTTTTACGTTTACACCTAGCTGAGACATCTTGAAAACTAAAGGTTAAGTCTCAAAAAGAGGTGAGATATGGTGCTCGGTCCTTTTGACTTCTAAATAAAACTGTATTTTCACAATGTGGTTCCTGAGTGGCAAAGGTCAAGTAAATCTCTTCCACAATGGGAAAGTGGCTGTGACTGAGAGGTGGTGCTGCCTAAAATCAAAGACATTATGACTGAAACAGGAATACACTGGGTCTACTAGTCTTTGGCACAGCTAACTTTGATGTATAAATTTTATGAACCCACTGATATGTGAGGGCAGTGAATGGTGAGAGATGAACAAACTATTTCTCTTTTGTGGCTTACAATTGGCAGAAGATTGATTTAAGCTCTGACAATTTAAAAAAAAACAAGACACTTCAGTCATTTTATCAAATCACTCAAGGCTTTTACAAAATGGCTTCAGAATCGCTGGAAGCAGCGAAATTCTTTTAAAAACACCATCCATGGAAAGTAAAACACTAACACATCAATACAAAACACTGGATCATCAGTCCACACTAATTAAAGGGCTCGACAGTTCTTGCCAAAACCCGACTCCTGCAGTCATCCATCACAGCTTTGATGTGGAGCTTTCTTACAGGTAGCCTGACAGAGATGTTGATGCAGGATCTGAAACTGTCACTATTCATCACTCCATTTCTCCATCTTAATCCCAATGTTAACCTTTAGGCACATCAGTTGCCTTGCTGAGATGGCCTGTTAAAACTAATGCTAAACACATTGAAGATAAGCAGCTTTGAATCCACATTAACTTCCTGCTAATAACTGTCAGAGCAATGCACCGGTTTAAGGATTTGTAGCTTCTGTGTCGATGCATCTGTAAACTGTAAATGTGAGCTGAGAAACTTCTAACAGATCTGCTGCCTTGTGCTAATGAAGCATACAAGTTAGGAAAACAAGACATAATATCTAGCTTAATAGTCAGCAGGTTCACCAGCTTGTTTGAAATATAGTTTTTAACGGTTGGTTAAAGAAATGAACTACTATCAACTCTGGATTCAAAAATGTGACCTACACCACTGAGTTTGTGGGCGACTGAACTACTTTTTGCCTTAAAGCAGTTCAGATGCTCAATGCAACCATGCACATTCAAAAGTGTGATATGGGTACGCTTTTTAGTTTTCATCCTACTTTATTTTACGACAAATATGAGGATGATGTTTTGAGTCCAAAAGAATCTAAAAATGTTGTCAGACATAAAAATTAAAAAGTATTCCTTCTGAAAGGATGATGACCAAGAGTGATGACCCACAGCTTGAGTCTATTGAATTAATTTAATTAGATGGTTTGTTTTTGCAGTATTTGATTCTATGTGCTACTTTTGGTTTTTGGACATTTTTACTTTTCTATTTTTTTGGACCATTTTTCATTTTTTTTTCCTTCATGGTTACTTTTATGTAATCATTTTCACAGACAACAAATTCTAAAAACAAATGGTAGCTTATCCACTCAAAAGACAAGAAGTTTACATCAAGAGTAAGTGATCCAAACTAAAAGATGTTTTATGCCTATTATTTGATTAACATATCACTTTTCACAACACTTTGTGTTACTAACAGAAGCAGAGCAGAATTGTTGGACACATGTTTTGGATGCAATGTTTTCAAGAAATGCAGCAAACGTTCTAGCTGAGACATAAATTGTCAAAATTACAATGTGCTAAAGATGGAATTTTGCAAATGTCCCTTTAAAATCCAGAAAATCCTTTCTATTTTTCTTGCTTCAAGCATCAAAACAGGTGTATTTGAATAGAGCAAAACAAGCATAATCAGATGGACCAGAGTGGCCAGTCACACCTGTCCTCCATGTTTCAAAAGAATGCTACCATGTGGGGAGACCAGTTCTACAATATGATAAGTACCTTAGGTAGGAGACGTCTTGGAAACTTGCAACACAAAGAGAAAGAAGACTTCATAAACACGGAGCGACAGGCCTGATGCATTAGATAATAAAAGTGAACTGATGAACTACAGCAGGGTATACATGAATGTTATCTCATGTCCAGGTAGCCAGTAGGTAACTATTTCACAACCTCAAATAAAACTAACATTCTGTTTACGATGCATTCAGCTATAATAGTAGAAATGAAACAAGGAGTGGGTAGTTGTGCAGTAGTTGGCTGGCAATAAGGTTTGGAGTTCAATTCCAAATGTTTCCCACTGCTGCATGTCAAAGCTGGGTAAAATCTGAACCCTTCTGTTGACTTCAGATGTTTGAATTGATTTGGGAACGTGTGTGGGGTGATGTAAAGGCACTTTGGACGAGAAGAAAGGCTAGAAAAGTGCTATGCGGATGCAGCCTATTTACCTTTCCATTTTACAAATGACAAGGTCCTTGAATCAGGTGCAGAAGGACAGAGGATGACAGGGACAAAGGCAGAAAAAAAGAGACTTTAGATAAAATCACAAGAGAAAACATTTTTTCTGCCAACCTTTCAGCTTCACTTGCTGCTTCAATTGTTCATTCAAAAGGAATATCAACGACTTAGTTGGAGTAAGAAGACACAATTTTGCAGTTTATGTTGTATGCTTTGGTCACAAGAACCAATTATTCTATAGGATAGTGCTGAAAAGGAATCATCAATTGATGAAATGCAGGAAAAAGCATTGGGGAAATTGTAACAGAAGCCTTTTTAAAGACATTCATGATGACTAAAGTTTGATAAGTGAGGATGTTGAGCATATATAGAAATAAGGCCTTAGTCCACAGGAAAACATGCTGGACATTATACAGTATAATATAGCAAAAGACTGATGGAACTTGAACATTTGTTCACCGTTGATAACTAAATTTATGCTTTATCTCATCTAAATGGAAAAGGACACCCACATGAAAAATCACAAAAGCAGTTGAAGAGGAAAAGAGGGAGTACTTGGTAAGCATGAAGTGCTAACCTTGATCCCATTCAAAGCCATTTGGAGTAAGATAAAACCCAGCAGTGAAAAACAGACACCTATATATCTTTAGGAGCTTGATCCCTTTTCAGTGATGGACCTGAATTGACCAAAATGAGGCATGTGGAATAGTTTTTGCAGAAAAAAAAAAAAAAACAATGAAATGTTGTAAAACTGGTTTATTCATGATTGTTTCTGTCTTATTCACTGAAAATCCAAAATTGTTCTGCTAAAACTTTGTGATCTCCATGTCCTCACCCTCCTCCTTTTTCTGACACAGTTTTCCATTTTGTTTCGTGACCCTAAAGAATTCACTTTTGTTTGCACTCGGTTATACTGCTCTGAACGGTTACATGCTAAGACTGCTGTTTTGACCCACTTTATCTGATCATTTTCTAATCAGCCAGCTACATACCTTCTTTAGTTTGTTGCAGTCCTGCATTACTAGACTAACCTGCCTCAGTGTGTGAGATCTTAACTAAACATAACTCTCTCTGGATAGCCAATTATGTTTGAATCACAGAATGGTGCACAGATAGCCAATCACCACAGATTTTCTTTTACGCTTGCTCTTAAGTGTCTCTTAGGCCCAACAGACCATCTGCCACATCTGATGAGTAAATAAAATTAGATCACAAAATTATAGTAGCTGAACAGTAGATTTTCTGATAAATGAAGAAAAATTGCAGTCCAGATCACTGCTGATTAGACAAGCTTCTCATTAAACAAGCACAATGTTTCTCTTTAGAAAACCTAAGGAAAAGTAAATAAATCGTAAAAGGTATTACAGGCGTTATCTTTTGCTTTAAAAGAATTGAATGTACACTAGCATATATTTTTCACACAATTACATTATATCAATAATATACTAGATTTACACTTGGTAAAGCTTGTTTTGCTATACAACTGCAAGATTACATCATCAAAATGTTGTGTTTTTAAATAAATACAAATAATCAGTGGAACATCGCAATGTGCTTCCTGGAAATGTGTGCCCGCATTGACAGGCCACTTAAATGTTCTTTTGTGTAAATTGGGCTAATGGTCAAGAGAAAAGCCTGTTTCAGAGGACAATGGACAAAACTGTGTTTTCCGTGGAGACATAAAGGGAAAAAAAGGAGTCTAGACATGTGTGCGGGTGGAGGGATCGAGAGAGGTGTGTGCGCGTTGCAGTTGGATGATAAATGAGTGTACACCTCACTGTCATTTGTACTTTGGCATCCAGTCCAAAGCACAATTTGGTGTAAAATATTGCTGTGGCACCTTCGAATGACAAACTTTAATGCTGATGTATGAATAGACAGAGGCCATCTCGAGCTGTTATTGAACAGTGGGAGGTATGCATTCTTCTCAAAGGGCAATTAATTAGCATACACAAAACCTGTGCAGAGGGTGGACATTGGAAAAGGGCAAACTGCTGTGTTGTGACATGTAACAGCATAACGTGGCCTAGTCAGTGATCAGTGGTGGTAGAACAGAAGAAAAAACTAAACAAACGATGAACTCTATGAGGGCAATTTAAATTTGGATCTCTGAGAAATAACGATTTTTCAGATTATTATTGAAAAAATTATGATTTTGAAGTTTATTGGTTTCAGACACAAATTACACAACGTTTTCTTACTGAATATTTTTATTATTATTATTATTATTTTAAAAAGGAACAAAAAAATGCTTTCCAGAGTTTCTGTTTTGTCTGTCATTTACACTTTCCAGAGGGAATTTAACAATCCAACATGCTCGAGAAAAATGTCATCTTTCAGTTTAATAGATAAATGTGAAATAAAAAAAAAACAAAAGCACAACCAGGCTTACAATTAAAGTGATCATTTTCAAAAACTGCTTCACTTAGGCAGTTTTTCAAGGGGGGATACTATTCATATTAACCAAGAATCTCCGTGACCAGAAGTCAAAATCATAATTTTCTGAGGTTGAAATGAGGAAGTACAGTCACATGGTTTGTGCTATAATCTGCCATGAGACTCAAAGGCCCCTCCAGCTGATGCATTTCATAGCATACCAACTATATTCTGTGCAAGAATTTTCTCAAAAGCATTCTACAAACTTTAAAAGTATTCCTAAAATGAAAACTAATTCACAATAAAACTTCTTTTAATCAGTATTTAATAGCAGATGTGGTACTAATAGGTAAAATATTGTACTTAAATAATCTCAGCTATCCCAAAGTGCCATATTCCAAAATAAACATCTAATGACTAATGTACACAATTTTCTCCTGCACCCAAGGTCTTTCTGTGCAGCTAAAATTAACTAAACCACTTTAAATTACAATATTTTGTTGTAATTTAAATTACAGAAAAGAAAACAGAGGGCAATGGAAGCGGGAACTGCATAAACATGTTCCCTTTAGATGCAGGGTTACAATATCTAAACATAAGTTTTAAAAACAGGAATAAATACAGTTTTTATTACTAATTCCTAAGGGGTTCTATCCGAATGAAGTCAGGACTCTATACAGGTCTGACAAGTTCTTCCACACTAAAGTCTCTCATTACATGATTTCATGGGTCTTGTTTTATATAATGGTATATAGGGTTATTTCGAGACTCTTCTAATACATTTAGGAGAATGGCATTGTCCAAAAAGACTTGATATGGTGAAGCAATCAGAGTTAATTTCACTGGAACTAACTGACTGAAAAACACTCCCACACTAAATTCTCACTGCACCAAACTTTCCACTTGACACTGTACAGATAGCGGCTCTAAAATTTCACAGGGCCTACGACTTTGTGGCTAAGTTACTGTTGCTCACAGTTACTCGTTCTCAGTTTCTTCAACTTTGCGAAAACACCAATAATAGTTTGTTTATGAATATTTAACAAGGCATGGCAAGATTCCTACAAATATTAGCATTTATACATAAGGAAATAAAGAGTTATTTACAGGATATTAAATATAATCAGAAAGCAATGAAATAAAAACAGCAAAAAGATTATTTTAAAATGTAGATATTAAAGGCATAAAAGAAGCCTTAAACAGCTTGTTAGATTGCTTGATCAAAAACACTGGTAAACAAAAATGTTTTCAGTTCTAACTTTTCAGGAATCATCAGTTTCTGCACATTTTACAACTGGTGTAATATGATTTATTTTCCTAGTGCTTTACAGCAGCATTTTGGATTAGCTTGAAATTTTGGGGAGGCATTGAAATACAATCTTGCTGTAATCCAACCAACTTAAAATAAAGACATGCCCTAGTTTTTCTGTGTTCAGTTTTGACAGAAAACTCTTTATTCTAGCAGTATTTTTATGATAATAGTGAGTTGAATCAGTAAGAGACTTGTTGCGGTTTTAAGTTCCAAGTCCCAAACCCAACTTTCTTGTATACTTTGTGGTCTTTGGACACATTGTGTCTTGTTGAACACTTATTTTGCTTCTCACTTTGAAAGTGCAACAAAAACAGCAGGCAGCAATAGAACACATCTTACTACTTCTGAGGGTGTAGTTGCCTACGGCCCATTACTATCACTGAATTCCAGTGGGAAAAAAATCTAATTAGAGACACAGGGTGAAACCTTCTACTATAAAAGATAGAGAATTTATCCAAGGGATAGATCATTGTCTTTTTAAAGTTTCATGTGCTTGCAAAGATAAGAGACATGTGGTCTCTAGAATGATGATCAAACAGATAAATTATAATATTGTTAAACATACAGAATTTAAAGAACCATTCTCTGTTAAAAGCTATGTATTCTGTCATAGCTGAGTCTTGCCATTTCTGCAGTTTTGCTTCTTGGTAAGTTCATCTCAACTACAATTAAAACAATCACTTTAAAACACAATCAGTTGGCATGGTAGGGTATTACTAATAAGCAATATTCTGATTATATTTAAACAGGGACACAGTAAAAGAGACAAGAGGCCCTGACTGGGTTTTTAAAATGCATCAGTTTTAGGTTCATTTCTTGCCAAACAGATCTTACACTATCAACTATTATACATTTTAAATGTATGTAAAATATATTTCATTACTCATTCCACTTCTGTATTTAGCCCGAAAGAGCAGGAACGAGTCAGCAGACCAGATCCAGACAGCCAAACAACTGCTCCGCCTGTATGCACTGCTGTAAACACCAGCACTATTCACAACTAAATAACACAGAGACCTTAAAGAAGACGGCTATATTTTTCTAAAAGCAACAACTTTGAGCCTGAACAGTCAGCTGAACTCTAACTCTGGCACCAGTCAGTGCTGCCCTATTTTTAAGGTATGGGGCTTGTTGTGCTTCCTCATGCTTCGGAAGCAAAAAGCCTGAACCGTAGTCTGCACTGTAACTTTGTCTCTGTTTGACACTAACGACAATAATAAACACACTTAATACACTTGAAAATAAGTACACAAGTAAATAAGGTAAAACCATTGTCTTTAGAATGGATTAAAATGTTTAAGCTTAATTTGTAGTAGGTATTATCTCGCAAACTACATGTTTAAACATTCATTTGATTCTTAAAGAAGCATATTTGTCTAAATTTGACCGAGAATCATTTAGCAATTTTTGCATTTCTAATCAAACAGAAATGATAACACTTTTGTTATCATTTTCAGCTATAGCCGTGGAAAAGGATTTGTCTGTCGCAATAAGGACCAGAGATTCAGCAGGTGCAGGAACTACAAAGCTCTCTTTGGATGCTATTGTCTTTCTGTTGCCTGAGTCACTCCTGTAAATGACCTCCGAGAAGAAATTAAAGTTGTTTGTTTCATTTCCTTCCCCTTTCCCTTAGTTTACAACAACACATAGACACAAATGTAGTATCTGTTTTGCAGGTGCTTCCTGTTTGTCATTGTTATCTTATCTACTTGACTCACTGTGAGAAGGGGAATTATGGGCTGTATATATATCTAACAGATTTCTACATTGGTTTTTCTTTTACCTGTGGGGAATGAATAAAAACAATAAATAATTCAAAGCATACATGCGCTTGTTGTTTTCTTCTGTTTGTGTTCAAATTTAGCCCCATTTTAGCATATAATTGGTCAGAGCAAAGTATGAACCTAAAGAATTTATAAGGCAATGATGAGGAGACATAATTTATTCCTCTTTGCTAAAACACATGGAATAAAGAATCATATAGTAGGCTTTCAGGCTCAAGGCATAACATCTTGTAATACACTATTTCTCCACAACTTTGGGATTATAAATTTTTTTAAAAATGTTAACGGTTCTTCACCTGATTTTCAGCCAATATTTGAACATTCTCCATTACTGTTATTCGTAAAATAAAATTAGTTTTATAAACAAAACTTATAATTTTTACTTTGTGCTCCCTATGTTCAAAGAAATATCCTGTAATCTATTTCAGTGCTTTTTCTTTTCTATCCATACAGTAATGGCTTGGTTAGAAAACATCTAAAAACTGAGTCACCCAAACATGCTTTGTGACCGTAATAGTCTGTTTGCTGTGATTGCCCCTAACAGCCACTCATAAGGCTGTGTTGAAGCACAGCTGAAAATTGAACAATCCATAAATTATTTCGTAACAATGGTCAACAATCCTGGATAACTGGACAGAGAAGAAACAAGCTCTCACCAGCAGAGTGGCATTTTTCCCTGTGGCAGTTGAACTCCTGGGATTTTCCACTCATCTTTCTTTTATGCATAGAAAGAAAAATTACAAAGAAAATATATATGTCACCATTTTAAATCATGCTGGACCCCAGGTCTTTGAAACATTAAACATGATATAAAATGTGTTTGAATTTGACGATGTGATAAACAGGAAAGCCATTACTTTTAAAAGAGCTTAGTTGGGTTATTAATGTATTGGTCTGTTTTTTATTAGACTGTCCTGCAGTTTTTAGATGTGCCACAGGTACAAAGCACTGGAATGAAATGACTTAATTACCTCCTCCTTCTGTAGATAAGTTCTCCAGACCTAATTATTCTATTCAGGTGTGGTGCAGTAGAGGTACATCTAAAAGTTGCAGGGCAGTGGCTCTCCAGGACTGGAGTTTGTCACTTGTGTATTAGACCATAGAAGCCTGAGCATTGTATCATAAATAAATAAGGATTCCTACCGTAGTTTATAAAATTTTCTTTTCCTTTTAATTTTTAATCTTTTTTGATTTCTGAAAATGAAGTAACTATGTATTTTCACATTTTTGTGTACCTTATTCAATGTAAGCTTTGTAAGGTGTTTTGAGGAGAAAGACAAAGACTTCCTAGCTTTACAAAAGACGTTTGTTAGATTTCAAATTCAAAAACACTTTACAGCAATAGTGGGAGTTGCTGGTGCCTATCTCCAGCGTTGTTTTGGGCGAGAGGCAGGGTACACCCTGGACAGGTCGCCAGTCTGTCGCAGAACACAGAAACAAACAATCATGCACACACACTCACACACCGAGGGAGAATTTGGAAAGACCAATTAACCTGACAGTCATTTTTTTGGGAGAACCCACGCATGCACAGGGAGAACATGCAAAAAGATCCCAGGCTGGGAATTGAACCCAGGACCTTCTTGCTGCAAAGCATTGGTGCTACCATCATTAGTGGGATGATGTTCACATATATTAATCAATGGGCAAGTTTATAAAAATTATTTTTTAATAAACTTGTATTATTTTTTTCTAATTGTTTTTCTAATTAAAATTTCTGCTTTATAGTTAACATTTTGTCCCCTTGTTTGTTTTTGTAATTTTATCACATTACAACTACAAAGATCATTATTGTTCACCAGTTTTTCTTTAATAGACCAACAAAAAGCTGCACGTATTTGTGAAGGTAATACATGGTTTTCAAATTGTTTTACCCCAAGCCCCCACCCCCTCCCAATTTTTAAACTTCGCATTTAAAAATTACTCTGATACTCATAAATAAAACCCAATGCAATTGGTAAACTAATTTTTAAGAATATACATCAATTTAACTGTGCTATTAAGTTTGAATGTTTGGACGTTTTCCTGTTTCAGTACACCTAAATTTATTTGATGGGTGATTGAAAGGCTTTTTTTCTTTTTTTTATCTTTTTTTTTATCTAAACTAAAAAAAACTAACTGAGTCAGCAGGGAAACATTGAAAATATGTAGGGCAGTGTGGCTTGAGAACAAGGGTTGGCAAACACTGCTTTGGTGAACGTGCAGCAGAATAAAAACTAAAGGACATACAGAGAGGTCAAGCATAAAGTTATTGTGATGTTTACATTGCAGTTAGGTCATAAAACAACACCCCAAGATTTAATCAGATTTAGAAGGTGAACAGTCTGGCAAGCATGAGGAAAAAGATAAATAAAGCTGAGACATACTGGAACTGCAGAAGGAAGGGAAAAGACAAACACTAATCTGAAAGAATACAATCCAGAACACAAATGGCAAAATAAATGATCACACAGGTGCAAATTAAAATGGCTAATTAACAGTAGACAACAACAAAAAAAGGGATCAATGCAAAGTTCAAACTCTGTTGGATTTGAACAAATTCATTTTCTGTCATATGGAAAACCTGGCTTGTGGTATTTAGTTAATTTTTTCATAATGTTGCACAAGTTTGGCATATTTTTAGGACACTACCTTATAATTGCATTAACATATGTGCGCTTCTTCGAGCACCAGTGCTCCCTTTTAATGCCATGTTGAGTGCTTTGCAAATATACACCATTTTACCCTCA
This sequence comes from Poeciliopsis retropinna, assembly GCA_010277075.1. Classification (NCBI taxonomy): domain Eukaryota; kingdom Metazoa; phylum Chordata; class Actinopteri; order Cyprinodontiformes; family Poeciliidae; genus Poeciliopsis; species Poeciliopsis retropinna. Next base: position 8,611,914 of record VMRM01000010.1, read on the forward strand.
GTGACACTGCTTAGAGCTAAGTTTCCAACTCTGTGCCTTTTTCTCAAATTAAATCAATCAATCTAGTTTATTTGTAGAGCAAATTTCAGCAGCCAGGTGATTCAGGGTGCTTTAAATAATAAAAACAGAACATTACAGCATTATAAAGAAAATACTCTACAGTGTTGAACAAACATTAAATTTTGATGAGTGCCACCATCAAAATCATACACAAGTTGATCAAGGTTTTTTTATTATGGTTCTAAAGTAATTCTAAACAGGTGGGTTTTTAGTCTCCATTTAAAGGAACTCTGTGTTTCAGCTGTTTTGCAATTTTCTGAAATTTTGTTCCAGATTTGAGGTGCTTGGAAGCTGAATGCTTCCAAATGTTTTAATGAACCTATAAAGAGTTTACAAAGCAATATCATCACCAGATAAGAGGATGTTAGATTTTGAATTTAAAAGATGTAATAAGAAAGTTCACAAAAAAAATCTCTTCGTTATTCTGCAATGAAGAAAATAAGATCTTGATAATACCAACTCACACAGAAAGGAAACAGTTTGATTAAATTGACTTTCAGGCAGTGAGAAAACATGGTTTTATCATTTTAAAGTGTGTATGCAAATGGGATTTAACTGTAAGTAAAAATGACTAAGACGTGTCTCCATTGTGCCAAGGTCAAGAAGACACAGCTGAGATGAAAGGAAATTTGACAGGAGTTTTAGGAACAAGCCAGGGCCCCCTAAGGCTCAAGGATAACATGAAGTGGACACAGCATTCACAGTCAAGTAAATTTCACATTGCCACTGGCTGTGAGATTAACCAGCAAGAAAGAAGAGGAAACCTCTTTTAACCTTGACAAAACTATGCAGCTGTCTATATAGAGGCTTAATGACTAGATGGGACACATAGCCATTAGGCCACATTAACAACAAGTACATTTAGGGGAACAAAGGTCAATTTAGCATTTTCAAACCTAAGGCCAGTGTACTGTCAGTCATGTTAGAGGCAGGATCATACTCTTACACTATTTCTTCACGAGTGGAGTGATGCAATGCACAAAATGGACAGCATAATGTTTACTCGAACAAATTCCAAAATATATTTTGGAAAACCATAACTCAAACTGGCAACTAGAGGGTTGAAACCTGGACACAGTGGTCTAATAGAATATATATTCCAAAGACACTTCAATGAATGTTTTGGAAAGGATAAATCAACTGTGACTTGACATGTATGTATCCTAATATAAGCCAAAAGCTTGCTGTTTCCCACAGCGAAGATGAAAACCATAATTCCTTTTAGAAATAAGATGAGTTCTTATCAGAATTTCATACTGAGAAAGAGAACAAAATAAAAGACTGAAAGTCCAAAAACATGGCATATGGTAAAGCATGCGAGCAACTAATATGTTGAGAATATTAGTAATTAAACTGACAAAAACCTAACAAAAATATGTCAGTGTGTCTCCTTCTTTGTTATTTAAATTAAAGGTTTTCTACTGAGTGAATCAACATTTAAAGATCAATGATGAAAGAAAAAAAAAAGGAATTTCTTTTCAAAGTCTTGGATATAGACTTGAATTGTGGCCAGGGGACACTTAGTTGTTGAATTCACACATTTGACAAAGGTTAGTTGTCAGAGTTGATGTGAAAATGATAAGTAAAACATAATGGAAGCCTTTCTCTGTCTGTAAGTAGCAATATCATTTGGTGCTTTTATTTAAAACATATTTACATTTGATTATGTTTCTTTCTGAACAGTGTTTTTTTTTTTTTTTACATCAGAAGACTGGACAGAGTGGTTTGACAGAGACAACCCTTCTGGAAGTGGAGACTGGGAGACACTTCCCTCTCTTTGTCAGGAGAATCCTGGGAAGATCTGCCCCAACCCGACCAGTACTGAGGCCAGGACTCCGTATGGACGTAATGCCGAGACATTAAGTACAGTCTTGCTCAGCCATGAACGCCTAGTGTTGTTTTGCTATGAGCTAACCCATTTTTAGCTGACTATTTTGCTTTGAGTTATAATGTAAAGCCTTGTTAATGACAATTTTCTCTTACCTTTTGTGTCATACAAATTTTTCTGTTCTATTCTATTCTACAATCCTTAATCTCTTAATTTTGTCAGTAAAGAGGAACCTCATAATTTGAAATACTGATAAATGATACATTCACTTCAGTGTAATTGTCAGATATTCTTTGTTGTTTATTTCCTGAATTTCATGACTTTAATATGATTTTTTTTTTTTTTTTTGCCATAAAGGACTGAGTAGCCATGATTCACTGAGGGTGAATCACTGATCCTGCTTTGAAGATTTAAGTAAAAAGGATTACCATAAAGTATTAACATATTCCTCTATGTTTTAACCCTTTTGGTCATCCAACTCAGTTGCAAACCTTTTAAGACCACTGTGTTACACATTTCATTTTCTTTGTTTTTTCTTTTTTCTAGATATGACACAACATCCGGATTTGTCTGCAGAACGAAGGAACAGAGGGACCGGAAGAGCCATGATTACAAAGTTCTCTTCAGATGCTCATTTGATCCCTGTGAAAATGGTATCAATTCCCTTTTTAATAATACAAAAAGAAAATGGTAACTGTATTTACCATTTGGTGTCTTATTTGCACTTGTTTGCCTATGAAAAAATGCATAAGTGGTTTTAGTAACACAGCTTTTGAACTCTCTTTTTTTTTTTTTTTTTTTTTTTTTGTTGCCATGTGCTGGACCAAGTGGTACAATCGAGACCATCCCAGTGGATCTGGTGACTGGGAGCATCTGAGTGCCCTGAGAAAAGGAAAACATGGTGGAGACCTTTGTGCCAATCCTGTCTATGTTGAGGCTGTTTGAAGATGAGATTCCAGCTCTCAAGGCAGGACAAAAAATACATTAGTAAGTTTAGTAAATATATATATGTATATATATATATATATATATATATATGTGTATATATATACAACATGTGCCTATAAAGTACAATTTTCATGACATTAGCAGTAGGATCCAAGTTAAAATAACCTGGGATTTTTTTTAACATTTTCGTTAGTAAAATAATAGATATACCTATAAAACAAAAGCTAATGTATTCAACCTTAATTTGGTTTTTCTAATGAGCTTGCTAAGTGTATAGTATTTAAATGTGCATCTAATTCTTAAATAAGCAGACTAAATTTTATTACAAATCTTTCAGCAAGTTTTCCATTTCTAATCAAACATGTACACTTACCCATTTTTGTTATCATTTTTAGCTGCAGCCCTGGAAAAGGGTTTGTCTGCCGCAATAAGGACCAGAGATTCGACAAGTGCAGGAACTACAAAGTTCGCTTTGGATGCAGCTGTCGCTCCGTTGCCTGAGTCTACTCCTACAAACGATCAGAGGGCAGAAACTGAAGTTTTATTTCAATTTCTTTGCGATTTGTTTATCCTTTTTAGTCATTCCCAGTGAGATATATACACAAATGAAGTATCTTTTTTGCAGGTGCTGCTTCTTTGTCATTGATATCTCATCTACTTAAAGTACAGTGAGGAAAGAAGTTATAGCTTTGTCTGTCTTTAACAAATGTATTAATTGATTTATTTATTTTTTTCTTTTACCTGTGGGGAATTAATCAAAAACAATAAATAATTAAAAGCATACATGCTTTTGTTGGTTTCATCTTTCTGCTCTATTCAAATGAAACCTTATTAGATGATTTGGTCAGAGTAAAGTATGATCCTAAAGGATTTACATATTTCAGTTGTACTACATTTTTTCTCAGGGCTTAGTTTTGCTAGTTTATTTAAAAAAAAATGTATGTAGGTTGTGCTATATTGCTCAAAAATGAGCTAATGACCATGTGATTTTCATTGACTGTCCCTGGAAATCTCCTGCAAAGTGATTAGAGATGACCTCTGATAAACCCAGATAATTTAACATTCATAGCTTGTCTATAGTAAGTCTCATAGTTGAAAATGCTAATCAGAGCTCAGACCAAAAATGGAAGTCATATTCATATTCTGTAAATTTCAAAGACCGGATGGGTCAAAGCAGAAATCAGGGGAGAAATATGAAACAATTTCAATGTCAATGGAAATGCCTCTATTACATTTGCCAAACTCAGTCTGTGAGCCAAATCCGGCCCACATAACAGATCTACCTTATGTGAATACAACTTCAAGATAACAGTTGGGTGATTATATATAATTTTATTTGTAAGATCCAATCAGATTTCATTTGTATGGTACCAAATTAAGTCATTGTCAGAATATGTTAAAAAGTATTGAATTTTAAAATGTATTTAATATGGATTTTTATCAATAAATTCTGCTATACTGATTCTGCTATACATTGACACCCCTGACCTAGACCTTCACTAGGACCTAATAATCTGACTTGCCAGAAAAGAAAAGACTTGGTCAGAGAGATGACCAGAGATCAATTGTTCCCTTGTGGAGCAAGGAGAACTATCAAAGTCAGCCATTTCTAATGCATTCTATCCCATCATTCATGGTACAGTATAGGCCAACCATGGCATCCCACTGAATTTAAACAATGTGCTGTTTAGGATTGTCAAAACGGGTGAAACAAAACTTTTATACTTCTACAAGTTTTGGCCTAAACTGGCAGGATAATCACAGACACTCATTACCTTCTCTGCTCATTACCTCTCTAACCCTACTGTGAACCATGGGGACTCCATCATTTTACATTTTTCTTTGGCAGAAACCACGCAGGAGGTGAAATGACAACAGCTAAATAGAGAAATTCCTCAACAACTTGTTTTAGAGAGCTCAACGCGGCAACTGATCCACCAACATTAAAGTTCAGCTCAATTCAAATAAAAAAAATGCTTTTTTTATGCCAAAGGAAATTTTACATACTGTCGTAACTCATACCATTCGAGTATCTTCAGAGAGTTATTGTGAAGGAGGCAGAGCCAGAAATTGTTCATAGGGGCAGCCAGGTTGGGATGGTCGATCCAAAGTGGCTCTGATTGGTGCCAGAGCCACTTTGGAGCACAATATCCATGTTTTCAAAATAACTCACAAAAGACCAAGAATGTCTACTTACAGGCCTTGTTATATTAACAAATATAAAATATAGGAGTGTAATGATATCATCAGTGCTGCCACCACCTGTTTTGGAGGGGAACTACATGTTCCAAAGGTTTGCTGTCCTGGTGCTTTATCACCCTATGGGAACAACCAATCACTTGACAGGGGTCGGTGCAGGTTTAACTGTTGCCAAACACATATCCTATCAATGGACATGTTCTACTGAACTGTTAACCAAGTCAAACAAATGCTAATCACCAAAGTATTTTATGAAAATATATGCATGCACAAGGAGAATAACTTCTCATTATTTTTTTTATCAATTACATTTATTTCCAGTTTTATCCTGTATCCATCTGTGATGTGATTGTTGTGAAGTACTTTGGTCAGCTGAGGTTGTTATAAATGTGCTGTATAAATAAACTTTGACTTTGAAAATTACCTCTACTATTCAGGAATACCTTTGGAAATTCTTTTAGGCCTATTCAGATCTGGCACCCACCAATGTTGACGTAATCAAATACAAATGTGAATGCACTCAGAATGGACTAAAAGCAATCTTTTCGCAGACCTTCTTTGGATGTAATCTGGGACACACTTAGTTTTATTAGTTTTGCCAGCTGAACACTATCCCTCCTGGGACGCTCTGAAATGCCACAGACAGAGTTGACACGGCTCTCATCAACCAGAAGAGTTATTATTGGACATTTCCCTATTAATAGAAATGAGCATTGCTGCTGAAATCGGACTAATTTAAATAAAATGAAGCAACTATCAGTGTCAGTATTCTTAAGATAGGACTTTTTATCTTAATTTACACAGGAGATGGAAGATTTTCTTTATATTTGTCCACGTCACCAAAAGTATAGCAGCTTTCTGCCGACTGAATTGTGATATCGTAAAACATCGTAAGTTCTTGCTCTCATGCTGCATATGTCAGACTGTATTAAGACTTTTTTTGGGCTAAGTATTCTCCACTTCAATGTGGCACAGATGAAAATATCTGAAACTAATTTAATTAGCACACACAACAGAGATTTGACTATTAAGGACATGCAAGAACAATTTTCAAAAGTGAAATAAGCAAGTAAGACTGCAAAAAGAAAAACAAACAAACAAAAAAAACAGTAATTCAACATTTTTTATGTTTCTTGCATGTATGAACAATATTGCAACAAGTTTAAAAGGACTGGCGTAAATGACTTGACAGTCATGACGTAGATTTCTACTCAAACTCAGCCAAATGCAACTTTGTGTCAATAAATGCCCTCAGTAATTTAGACTTTGATGCTTAAGGGTGGCTAAATTACTATCTTGAACTGCAGATTGTCCCAACCCCTCAATTCTTTTGTCCGCAGAAGACTCATCTGTTGAACCAGAGCAGAAAATTGAGCAGTCCATACATATTATTGTGACTATTGCAAACAATCCTACTTAACTGGACAGGGAGAAACAAGCTCTCAATATAAGAATCGCATTTTCCCCTGTGGCATGTCGAACTACTGGGATTTTCCACTCATCTTTGTTATCTACATATAAAGAGAAAATACAAACATAAAACACAACATCACTTTAAAACATATTGGACCCTATTTGTCTGAAACACCAAGAATTCTATAACATATTTTTTTGTATTTGATGGAATGATAGAAGAGAGATAAAGAGGAAATAAAAGACAACCAATACTTTTCAAAATGTTGAGTTGGGTTCTGCATGTATTGTATTGGCCAGTAGGGTCCTGATCATGGCATTATAAATATGTACATATGATTAATTTAAAAAAATGTACGATGATGAAGAATTTTTTGTGATCGATTTAGTCATTCTTTCATTGTAGTTAATTTATTGCAATTTATTGTTTGGTGATCAAACTGCTCAAGCCAGTGGTATCTTTCAGCTCATAAGGGCCAATGTCCTGCATGTCCCCTCCAGATCTGAGTGACATGATAAGGAGGTATTCCAGCTATTTGAATCAGCATTTCTTAGAGCAGTGACATATCTTCAACACGCAGGCACTGGCCCTTCAGCTCTGAAGTTGACTTTTGGTGACTGTTGCTTACCGACACTTGACCTTTCTTGTAAATTGAGCCTCTTTAACCAGTTTGTACACCCTGTGGGATAAAAGACGCATGCTTTCTTCTGGCACAGCCATTCATCCTTTTTGAAACATCCCACAAGCAAAAATGAAAGTGACCAATAAAACGTGTTAGACCTGCAAATCCATTTTCCAGGCTTTGTGTTGTTTTTGTTTACTGGAACGCAAAAATTTGGCTAGGTGATCCAGTTGCATATTTTCAGTCGTTAGATGGAGGCATGGGCAGAGTGTGGATGATATAAAAATGTGGAGAGCACAACAGCTGTATCCTTCTGTTTGAAAGTCCTGAGGGCTTGTGCTTGTCGAGTAAAATATTTAAGACATTACTTTGTAATTATTATTTTTTTTGTGAAAGCCTTTTGATTTTTCTTTAACAGTCAGAAGAAACCTCATCTGCTGGCATGAAAAAAGTGGTAATTTGTAACTTCTTAGGCTGTAATTTAATGCAAAAATATGCACATTCAAATTTGATATTTTATTTTGTTCCCGACTAGTCTTGCAGTTCTGGCTGGAGTGATCTGTGGTAAGTTCATCCCACTAATGAAAATTCTGTTTTGTCAGGTTGACTAATTGGAGACCATGGCATTATTTTGATTTTTTTTTTTTTTTTTCATAGGATCATGGGCTCAAGAAGCTGAACACAGTGAGGCTCTTCTACTTAAGTTGAAGTTAGTCGATGTGAATGACCTTGCATTATATACTATAATGTACAGTTAATCCCAAAGGTACTCATATCTGTCGCAGATTAAGGCTTAAAAATATTCACATGAAAAATCTTTACTTCGCAATCAAAGAAGTCAAAGCCCTTTTTTAATTGCTGAAAAGCTTTTTTGCTTGCCTCAAATGGTATCTTTAGACATTCACATATTGAGATGTGCTCCATGTCTTTGAAGTTGGAGGGCCCCCTTGCCCATCCTCCTAATCTTTAGCTCCCTGCACAAATTCTTTATCATATTCAAGTCTGACAGGAGCACGCTGCAATTATTTCTTACAGTCAGAAGAAACATGTGGATAAAATTAAAAGATATCTAGGAACTAAAACCTGCCAGGAATAGTAATAATTCTGAGCTGTACTGTAGTTTTACACAGTAAACTAATGGTAAAATGAAACCTTGTGAATTTCTGTCACATCTGAAATGTCTTTTCACTTTGATTTGTAAGTTAGTATGTTTTCAACTTGAGGCTATTTCTTAAAGTTAAATTATTCTGTAGCATTTTTTTCTTAAATATACTAAAATTCTAATTTGTCATTCTCTTTCAAGAGAAGAACATATAGTAATAGGAGGTTTTGTGTGAAATAACAGTTTTGTTCCTTTGTTTTGTCCCTTAGACATCTCGTTTCCATTTTTCCCAAGTGAGTTCCTAATTTCTAATCATTTTGAAATCTAAAACACACGTTTATGGTATTTATAATACAGTAGTTCAATTTAACTCATAGACAGCACCTCTACATATTTAGATTACTTTTGTTTTCTTTGAGCCACAAGTACATATTATTATGCTAATTAAAATAATGGTTTTCTTTTTTATTCTTTTGCCTAATGAAAATCCTGTCAGATGAACCAGATTAGACTTTGTTTGTTTTGTTTTTTTACATTTTAAAAACAAGATAAATATGTCGTTATTTTTGTCATTCAGATTGACCAATACATTTATTTTTGAAATAATATTTTCTAATACTAAAATACTTTTTTTTTTTTTTTTCCTGTTTTTCTGTCTCATAGTCAGTGATCCAGTTGTATCAGGTCAGATTTAATTTGAGCTCATTTTGACATTTAAACATATTTAGTGGATTATTTATTTTAGACATAGAGACTGACACTCTCTGCTTTCTTTTAAAAATCTATTTAGGATTGCCGTGCCATCATCCCACCAACCATGGTAAGAAGAGCCCACTTTTGTTTTCTTATCAGTTTCACCTGGACTTATATTTTAGAGATCTTGACACCTTTATAAGCTACAAATCCATCTGCAAAGTTAATTTAACGTTTTTATTTGTTTATTTATTTTCAGAGTGCTGGACTCAATAGTTTGAGACTGATAATCCCTCAAGAAATGAAAACGGGGAAAATCTTGTCAAACTTCTCCAAAGGTATCCTGGAAAGATCTGCCCGGACCCATTAGATATTGAAGCTAGGACACTGTCTGATCTAACTCCAGAAGAAGCAGGAGACATAATTGCAATGTAAGTTTCACAAACTTTTTTTTCATGGAAATGAACTGAATATAGTAGCCCCTAGTAGTTAATCCTTGTTTAAATAATGAGCTTTGTCACTTATTTTTTCTATTTTTGTGACACACGTCCTGTACAAATCAACTTAAAAAAAACAAAACAATTCTGTTAGAGAAAGCATCACATCAAATAAAAGCAGTATAATTTGCTTTCCTAAGTGCATATGCACACATTTAAATTAGAATTTGTTAAATCTAATATAATTACTGAAACTTATTGTTACAGCTTCAAAACATCTCTCATGTGTAGAAGCTAGCCACATGTTTTGCTCAAAAGTGGTTTTGGCCTATTATTCCACACAAATCCTGAGGGTATTGTGGTGCAACAATACCCTCAGCTTTTCTTTAAACTCTGAACTTTAGCTCTTTCCATCAATTTTTATTGGATTCAGTTCTCTGACTCTGAAATTCATTTTGTTTCCTTGTACTTAGATTGATTGTCTTGGTTTTTTTTTAAAAAGAGACCTTTACTTCATGTTCTTTCTGGAATGTCCTGGGTAAATTTCTCAATTAATTCTTATGCCATATGAGCTTACTAATTTCAAGTCAGTTTGGGGACACGAGTTGTATCTTGGACAACTCTTTCAATTAAATCGGTAAAGCTAATTTAGGATTTCATGCTATCCTTTCCTCTTTTGTATTATGGCCTGAACTGAAACATTCAAAAATGTAGATGTCTGTAAATCAATCAAAACAGGGTTTTCAACAATAAGTTTGCAAAGCTCTTGAGAGAGCTGTTTTCTTCTATCTATTCTTGTGTGACACTTTGGTAATTAGGAATCTTCTCAGGCCACCAGCAGATACTCACAAAGCAGCAGACATTAACTTGCACTGATAGGAGGTTGCTTTCTAAGTGCTAACAAACTTTTTGTGATTTTCTTGGCTTTATTTTTTCTTTTGCTCTTCTTTGTATTCATGTCTCAAATACTTATTTCTTGTGTCATTCCATTTCATTACAAATAATCTATGAGCTAATTTGTGTTGGGTTTTCTGTTTGTCTGAATTACTTGTGAGTTTTTAATCAATATGCTAACTATAAATATATTCACACAGAGTTTTCTATGTGTAGGCACTACATATGTAAAAAATATATTAATAGAGGCCTTTAGGGAGAACATTTCTGAGCCACTCTTCCAATGAAGGGGGGCGAAAAAGGTAAAGAGTTTCTGAATGTGTTTAAAGGCAGTTTGAAGGTATAGGTCGCTGCAATTGAAGGCTGAACTAAGTGTAGCTGGAGTTCTACGTTTAGAGGTAACAAAGCCAAATATGTGAAGCTGTGTGAGCTGTTTATACTTTTGAGTCCTTTTACAATTCAACTTTCAGATTCTCCCCAGGTAATGTGCACCGATCTGCAACATGAGCTTGTTTGAAATAGTCATTCTTTACTCAGAAAAGTGTGTGTGTGAGAGAGTTTTTGCACAGAGGCATTTGTAAAGGTGACAAATACCAGTAAATACACTCTTTGCATGCTCCATACTTATTGTTCCTGCTGTACATTGCAACATTTTTATGTGTCTTTCATATGCCCCCCTTTTGCATTACTAACATAATTTATTTCTCTTCTTTCTCAACTTTTCCTTTCTGCAGTTGCCTCTGTGAATCGTCTCCATTTAGTCCTATCCTCTGTCTCCACTAAACTTACTCCAACTAACTTCATGTAATCTTTCACCAAATCCACAAATCTCCTTTTCGGTCTTCCTCTCAGCCTCCTGACCTGTGGCTCCAACCTAAGGATCCCTCGACAGATATAATTATTGTCTCTCCTCTGAACATGTTTAAACCACTTCAGCCTGGCCTCTCTAACTTTATCCCCAAACCGTCTAACATGAAATGTCTCTCTGATGTAATTATTCCTGATCCTTCATCACTCCCAAAGAGAACCACAACATGTTGACCTCTGCAAGCTCTAGTTTTCCTCTAAACCATAATACATTGCTGCTCTCACCACTGCCTTGTACACCTTTCATTTGCACTAATTAATGATTTTCTACTCTAACTGTTAAGTTTCTTTTATAGTTGTCTTTTTTTTTTTTGCAAAAGTAACACAAAGAGAGGATTCACCTGCAGAAAGAGAGACCAACCTGACAGGGAGTGTGAGGATTATAAAGTTCGCTTCAGCTGCCCTCTTCATTACTGAGGTGACATAGGTAACAAAAAGTAAATGTTATGCTGTTAAGAAAAATATACTTTTTTTTTTCTTTCTTTCTTTTACAAAAATTCCAATTAGAATAGGGTGTGCATTTTAATTTCTTTGTCCACTGCAGTGTGCTGGACCAACTGGTATGAGAGATGATCCTTCTGTAACCAGTGACTGGGAGAGTCTGGAGAATCTGCAAAGTGCAAACCCTGGAGAAATTTGCAAAGAGCCTGTGTACATTGAGACCATTACCACCGACACTTTGACCCCAGAAATCTACACAGGGGAGAAATTCTTTGTGTAAGTTTCCTTTGAAAATAAGCATTCATACAGAAAATCCTCCTTCCACTATCAAAAACAGTAGAATTATAGGAGATGCAGCCTTTTTTTGTTTGTATTTTGCATGATCCAAAGAATAAATACCCACAAGCAAAACACAACCCATTAAAGACAGTTGACATGTGAATAACTATGAGTAGTAAATTTTGACTGAATTCTCTGAAAAATGCTATTCATGAACAATTTTGTGTATGTTTAAAATGTCAACTGTACAAACGTTTGCAAAGCTAGAATCTAATACTCCTATACCTTCTAAGTTTTTATCCTTTATAGGTTTAAGAGAAACTTTGGAACCAGTCTATGATCTTACTAGCTAAACCTTCAATAGATCCCTTAGCGCAGGTAACACTGCAAATAGATCCTCGGACCATCTCTGGTACATCAAGAGCACACAGGACATATGAGTTTTAGTTTGTTTTTTTTACAGGGTGTTTAGTGAGCTCCCTTCAGGTTCTCCTCTCTTCCACCACAGTTCAAAAACCTGACTGCTAATTAATCATTTCATGTCAAAATTGGTCTTTATATAGAAACTTGCAATTATTACTTTTCAAAATTAGGCAAATGTTTTCGAGTACTGATCTAGCTTTTTCGGAACATCCCTATCTTGACAGAAAGCATTGTTATTCTCTATTTATAAGCCATCTTGTGCCATCCTCACTTTTTCTGAACTGTTTTTGTTTTTCCAGCTGCAGTCCAAAAAATGGTTGTTTTTGCTGTCAAAAGGACCAAAAGCCAAGCACCTGCAGGGACTACAAAGTTCGGTTTGGATGTCCTTGCTGAAACCGAGCCACGTCTCTACCAAAATGAGAAAGGCAAAAGAAGGGAAACAGAAGTTAAAAGAAAGAGAGCATGTCTGTTCGCCAAAAGATCAATAGGATCATTTTAAAAAATGATCTTTAACCCTGGTAAGTGATTATCTGGTGATAACTAAAAATTTGTCTCTTAAGTGACAGTAATGTGAGACAAGACTTCTGTGGAATTTGGAGGAAACACGAAAAGTGAAAGAAATGTCTAGAAGGAAAAATGTATTGCTTCTGTTTAAATCCATTTAACGGCTACATTTCTATCTATTTGTGGGCACGTGACGGCAGCATGGCAAGCGATAAAACATGCTCCCTCTACCCATCTGTATGCGGTTGCCAGAAAATTGCACTCACTTTCTGTTTAGTGGCTAAACTTCTAAGTTGGGGGCGGTAACTCTTCTTCAGCTCAAATGCGGTGACAGCCAGCACGGGATTTGGCCTAATAGAAAAAAAAAAAAAAAGAATGTGACGTTAATTCAAAGCACAGAGGGAGTAGATGGCAGATGGAGGAGAACGAAGAAGAAGATATGGAAAAGGAAAGTTAGTTACATCTTTTTCTGCTTTGCTCTCCTCCGCCTCTCCTTCTTCTTCTACTGTTTGGCCAAGTCCATCGCTGGCTGTTACCGGATTTCATCTGAAAATCTGGCCAGTTAGGTCAATCAGAAGAGTTATCGCCCCCAACTGACAAATACACCCACTAAACAGACAGTGAGTGTAATTATCAAGCAAGAACATACAAATGGGTGGAGGGAGAGTGTTTTACCACTTGCTCTGTCTGCAAATAAATAGAAATCTGGCCACAATTAGAGTTATGTACTCTGTCGATTAATGCATGAGGTGTTATGATTGATTAATATGACAGGGTTTACAGGAGTGTGACACCATACAGAAACCTTTCTGTGAATGTCGTCTGCTCCCAACTTGGGAAACTTCTGATAAAATCAGGAATCCATTATTATAATACATACTTCAACAGCAAACCTTTAAAACTGATCAGTCAATCTTAAATAAGGAGGGAAATGACAGCCGATAACAGAACAGTGAATGTTACAATAAAATCCATTCAAAATAACATATTATGCATGTATACATTTATGTACATACACATTTATACACAATATATATATATATATATATGTGTATATTATTCAGTCTAATGGTCAAAGCTGACTTCATTCTCACAGTGAACAAATAGAGTTCTTAAAAGATATGTGTAAACTTTTATAGAAATAATTCTGCTAGAATTTCTTCAGCATACTGACCCTAATAAGCACATCTAGAGTATGAGCAGCATAATTAAAGTTGTCTTTTCTTCCCCAGTTAAATTTATTTCCATTTAGAGCATAATGTAGTTTGGTTTCAGAGTAGGGCCAGTGTAATAATAACCTTCCTCTCTGCTCTCCAGCTTAAATAACACCGCTGCTATGGTTCGAGTAAAATTGCTCCTGGCATGAGGCTATACTCACATATGAGCTTGCAAACCCAGAATGCACTCACACAGACTCACACAAGTGTACATAAACAGCAAAGAGGGCTGGGAAATGCAAGATGATTCCTGCTACCTGAGCGGCTTCAACATTTCCTCGGGAGATGAGTTGTAGCGATAGGTGCCGAGCAGAAACTCTGCGGCGCATTGCACAGAATGTGAAATGAGCAGAGGCAACTTTTTCCTGCTTTCTTTCTGCTCTTGGAAAAGCGTGTGTTCTTTGGGTAGCTTGCCAGGCTTGCATTGCATCAACTGTTCTGCATTTGGTGCCATTTAGATTTCAGTATCCGTGCCCGTCTTTCAGCAAGGCTTTTGCAGAAGAAAGGAAGTATGAAGAGACAGTGAAGGGGGAGGTAGAGTGGGTGCAATCTGCCCATCGCCCACACCCCATCTCCCTTCACCTCAACCAACCTATATCTACGCCGCTACGATAAAACTGAAGAGGCAGATTCTACCAGTGTATGGTGAAATAAAATGAAATACACAAAACTGAAGAGCAACAGAAGTGTCGAAGCCTCAGAGCATTATGGCATTCTATTCACTTCCATTAATCTCCCAATATTCCATGTCTGTGAAGACCTATTTATAGACCAAGACATGATTAAGTGGTTAAGCGCTGTGCCACAAAGGGAACCAAGCTCATTTTCTCTTTTACTTCCTCTCTCGGTTTCTTTTTCTCTACCTACATCTCCTTCTCTCTGCCTATTCCTTCATCACTTCAAACACTCTTTTGTATTCTCCATTTTCTCTTTATCCCCTCGTATTCGTAAGCATAAACTACTTTCTTTTTTTTTTTTTTTTTTTACGTCCAAGCTCACTTATTAGCTGTCAGTGAAAGTCTGTCTCAAAGGGGAGGGATAAGTCCTTAAATTCAATTTTTCCCCATTAGACAGCTAGACAAAGGGATTAGCAGAAGTGCTAATTGTGATGAGGATATACAGCATGAATGACAACCTTGACTTAGGAAGATGAAGCTTCCTTCCACCAAGTTTTCATCACTTCGTCAAGCTGGATCAAGACTGAAAGGTGCCCAACGAGTTGGGTACAGAGTAGGAGAATATCCGCAGAGGGAAACCTGCGTGCAAGGTGTCCTTGAGTGGAAGTAGAGCACAGCACAGGGATAAATTGTTAAGCTCATTTTAATGTGCAGAGACATGATTAATGGAGGAGTGGAGTGAAGAGGAGAAAAAGGAAGAGAAAAGAGGAATGACCTCAGCCAGCTCAAGATTGTCCTCTTTAATTTTTTTTTTTTCCTACTCACACCACTGAGGGCATGCATGAGATCAGGTCTCTTCTTTAAGATTCCAGACCCAGGCTCTACCAGCTGATCCACCTCCTGTTTTTTTTTTTTTTCGTTAGTCTGTTTTTGTTCTTTCTCTGTTTTTCGTTGAGGTTTATATGGCAGCATATTTCTGCAGAGTGGATCCAGCACAGGGCTTAATGTAAATACAGAGGACTTCCATAACAAGTATTTGTCTCTTTAAAGTACTTAAAGGATTTGTGTGAGAAAGAGGAAAAACACACTCAAAATGTGAATAAACTGATTTTCTTAGACAGACAGGTCAGGGATAAGGTTGTAGAGAAACTTAAAGCAGCAATAGCCCTACTTTTGAACATTTCAAAGATTAGTGTTCATCTCTAAAGATAAGAAGTGTAAAGGGCAACTGCAAGCATCAAGACAAAGGACAATACTTCAGAGGCTGCAAAACAACTGAAAATTGGTTGAAGTTTCATCTTCCACCAAGACCGGTCCTCATAAATACAAATTCACAGTAAACTTTTCATATCTGGAATAGCAAATTGAAAACCCCTTCTACCATTTCCTTCCATTTACATAATTTTGCATGGCTCCATATGTTTTAATCCATAGCTATTTGCAACCACAAAACTACTGTGCTATTTAAACATTCCTTTTTATCACTCCAACACATTTTGGTGCACCTCTTGGCAGCTGGTAAAAACCCTCTCTGCTGCAGCAGCCAGTACATGTTGAGCTATTTTTAATAAATCCCTAACCTGGTACTTTTGATCATTCTTAAATCCATGCGTCAAACATGCTTTTAATCGAAAGACACAAATTTAGCGTTTTTATGACGTTGTAAATTTGATTCACGGTGGATTATGTGCAAAACGAATGCTTTTCCTTCCATCATTGAGCAATGGAAAACCAACTTTAAATCCCTCTTACCAGAGCGATAAGAGCCTAAAAAGCTATTAGAGCATGACTCCTGAGAGATGAACAAGACAAAAGATGTGATGCCTTTAGGTTTATGGAAGGTGGGAACACTACCAGGCTATTTTCACTCCAACGCGTTATATTAGTTGTGCCAGCTTCTGCCTTTCAGCTGCTCCTGTTCTCTACCTCTTGGGCACATTTTGTTTCTTGTCACACTAGCTGATCCCTCGATTAAAAACATTGAATGCTGAGAGGGTGTTATCCTTGTTCTGAGTTTTTGATCCTTAATGTCTGGGGTGGCTGCTGGGCCCAGTCGTCCCTTGCTGAAACAGTTGATCCCTGAATCTTTGTGGAAATGATTGCACAACTGGAATGGGTTCTTAAACATGTCAAGTAGGTGTACCTTACCTAAAACCTCGTGGAGAAAAACAATTTCAGATCCAGATTTCAAATGACTGCAAGGCACTGTTCGAGCAGTGCTCCCCATTAACTACTAGAAACACAGCAGTCTCAATTGAATTTAGTACAGTTTATAAATGTTGCCTCATTTCAGAACAAATGTCAAACATGTCAAATTTAAATCTATAAACTCCAAGTTAGCCAAGATTCAGCTCAAATATGTTCAATGCAGAAATTCAATGCAATATAAACAATAGCTTTGCTTGGAATAAATAGAAACCAAATCAATAAAAGATTATATGTAGCCAGCTGGCTAGACAGACAGGATGTTCATAGCATATAGTTGCAATCTGTATAAAGTTTTCTTTTCAAGCAAAGCCACCATTGAAATGGCAGCAATCTCACATCATGAGCAAGCAAGTGGAGACAGTGGAGAGTAACCACTCAATTTTAACAAGAAGAAAAGTCCAGTGAGGCAGGTTCCATATGGGAAACTTTCTGCCACAATGAGTTGGGTTGTCTTTTCTTCAAAAAAAGCAAACAAAAAAAAACAAACAAAAAAAACAAATGAGCTAATAATAAGCATCAGGAGATTTTATCAATAAAGTTGTAGACAGATGTATTTGTTCTCCATTCACTTTGCCCATATCAATTGCTCCAATTACGCTGACTTTAAAAAAAAGTTTATTTGAGGCATCCTCGCAACAAAATGAAAAGCCCAGCGAGTTTCTCTGTTATTCTCCAGTTTGTTTCTCTGCAGGAAAGCCTTTGGCACTCACAAGTCCAATGGGGAAAGTCACTTTTTGCAAGCAGTGCCAAGATTTCGACTTGAAGGCCAAACCATGAAGGCAGACAGATGCATCTGTCCACAGTCTCTCTGTTCTTCTCTTGGAAATTTTTCTCTCTTCCCCTCTCTCTCACTAGTTCTCTCTCTGTGTCTGCCTCACTCTCTCTCTCTCTCTCTCTCTCGCTCATATACACACGTACACATGCAAACACAAACACGCACTGGGGGTTGCTTCCTCATCGTTCACACAGAGAAATGCCCTGTAAGGACATCCTTATCCAGCAAACCAGACTCAGCTGGATGCTCTGCAATAACAACTCCAGCCGTCCACCATCCAATCAACTGGGCTTACTGCTGTGTGAGTGTGCGTGTGGGCGTGCGCGTGTGTGGGTGTGTGTATAAGATGTCTTTTTCTAAGACCTGTAGCCACAAGGCACATGGAGTATTTATTTCCCCAACAAAAACAGAGACATGAACAAGTCAAACAAAATGAATATTGAAAGGGAAAATACAATTTATTATAGCTTATTTGTGGTCCGTCGGGTTGAGGGTTCTGAGATAGGAGAATCCCAGCATCTCATTCAAAAAGAAATTCTTCTGTTGAATTTGGAATGCATATGCTGAGAGCTATAAATAGAAGGAAAAATAATGTGAAAATTTTCTGCGTAGTGACGACTGACAGTGGTGGATTATGTTACTGGAAAAGTTGAAAATGTTTCATTGGATGTTTGACTTTACTGTCTGGCAAAATGGGTCAGTTTTTCAGTCCATTAAAAGTTTTAATTATTGTGAACTCAATCCAAAACTTAAACTACTTTTTCATGCGCTCATTTTTAACTCAATAATGTTGTAATTCACTTGAATGAATCATGGTCTCATTTGCAAAACATTTAAAGTGCTGTATAAAGATAGAGATAAAACTTTATGAATGTGAAATAGATTCTGAAATTCATGTGTAATTGTTAATTATGTTACCTGTCAATATAAGTATAGTTTCATGGGGTTTTGATTTTTCAACATTGAATGTCAGTCCTGCTAATTCTTATATTCAATATTGGTTAGGGCAAAAATACCTAACCAGACTGGATAATATATACATTTAAAGAGTAAATTTTACAGATATATTATTTTTAACTATTAGTTGTCTGAATCATTGACACCTTAAAATCAACATCAATGACTCCAATGTATTCATATTTCTCTCCTTCAAATTAAAATTTGAACTCACCATGCATTTGCTACAAATAGATAATGTATAATAAAATGCTATTACTACTTTTTAACTGTATGCAGACAGAAATGAGCATTACTCTGGCTTATCTACTACAAAAATATATTCTTAGAAGTTTTCAGGTTTTGTCCTATTTTCCAATAAGGCTATGGAATCGTCTGTGAACCCTGAACTTAAGTGAAATTAAACCATGCCTAACTACACACTGGAGGGACTGTGTCTCTCGGTTGGCCTGGGAATGCCTTGGAGGAACAGGCCCAAGAGGGAAAGAGGAATTTGGGGGAAGCTTATGCTGCTCCCCCAACAATCTGGTCAAATCAGAAAGAAATAATAAATTAAAAAATGTAAGACGATGTTTGCTTTCAGTCCGGTGTAACTAAACATAACATATGTTACAGCTACTAATCAACATTATATCACAATTATTACAGCCTCAGTAGTGATTAGAGATGCAGAAGACAATGTGGATCACTGGATAGGCCCATGATCTGTGTGCAAGTTGTATATTAATTTTGTAATTATGTTCTAAAAACAATAAAAGTTTTGAAAGTCTTTTCAATGAGAAATTGAAAAGTGTTCTTGCAGACATGAATGCCTCCAAATAATATAGGCGGTTCTGGCATGTTTTATTTTCACCTTCAACAATGTCCAATTATTCTCCTGTTCTGCCACTCTCTTTCCGGTGTTAAATAAGCCATCCTCACATTGCACTCCGAAAAATGTTTGCGGCTGCATGACAGTGTGAACAATTCAGCTCTGGGCCAAATATAGGTGAACAGTTAACCAAAACCTGCAAATGGAACTGATTCACGGTCTTTTTGTCACCCCCCAACATCCTATTACAGTGTGTGAGTGGTAATGCCAAGTAGCATGTGTTTCTTTTAAACTTTCATCACATTGGCCATACAAAAGTATGAGAATTTACCCATCCCAGTATGTTGATGAGGTACAAGTTTCCCCCAACACCCAAAACAGTTCAAATTTACTTTGTAAACAAGCTGAATTCAAAATGTTTACCATTTTAAAGTACTCAAAATTGTTATTTAAAAGCATGGCATGGCTTATTCATGCCTTGAACTGGTATATTTTACAAAAACAATACAATCATTATTTTCTTAGATTTTTTTTTTTTTTCTTTTTTCCTCCATTAATACTCTGGTGACCTATTTGCAGTTTTCTATGACATATCACATGTTTATTATTCTTAAAATCACAGTAAATGTTGAAACAAATTGTCTCTAAAAATAAAGAAAAACAAAATAAGCATAAGATAAACATCTGATTGCTCTTTGCAAGTGTGCCACTAATTTTACACACTCCATAATGTATTGTGATAGCCGGTCAGTAGGCTTACGGACAACAGATTCAGTTTTATCATATTCCTCACTTTTATGACATTTGTGTGTTCCTATAGTAGTTTGAAGTTACAACTGGAACTTAGGAGTGCGGCACCCAAAGTATGTCTGCCTAACTGCAGTTGCTAGAAGCAGGGATTTGTGGGCATTCGTCAGCACTAAGTGGAAGTGACAGTATGGAGAGAGGTCCTAATTACTGTCTCACTTGACTAATTGTCGTCTCTGAAGAATGTATTCCCACTGAGGTCCCTGGGATTTTTTGAGAGCTCTGCTCAAGATATACAGACTTTCCCCACACTGTGTTCAAAGGCATTTCCATAAATGGTAAATGTAAATATACCAAACTCAGAACTGCTAGAGTAAAGCACAAACACTGCACTGCATTTGCTCTGAGACATACAGGGATAGCACAGCAAGAAGAAGGAACAGGGTTATACATTTTGTATGTGTGAAGAAAGTGTATGCATTTCTGTTGGGTCTTGCCAATGTGTTAAAACATCCTTAGCCACAGTCATCTTGACAAGATGTAATGAATCCATCTGTGGCCTTCACAAGCCAAGGATGTTAAAATAACCTGTAGCATTCAAAATAATGCAGCAGACATGGCCCTTTAGTGCAGGCGCAACACAACTGAATGAATCTCTTCTTTTTCAGGGTCTTACCATTCAAAGTGCATCAGCTTTTCGTTTCCATGGTTTCCTTCTCTGTGCCAGTGCTATCTATCCACCAGTCTGCCTGTGTAAGAGAGCAAGGGAGGGAGTGTAGTGCAGACAGAAGGGAAGAGAAAGCTTTTTGCAGTGGTTATCTCTCCTTTGCATAAAGACCCTTTGCATTAACTGCTCTGTGAATGGAGTTGGAATAAACGCACCAGCCAGTTCACACAGATGTCTCTATGGGTTACAAGTGAGTGTATGAACTCCTCTAATTTGTGCTCTCCTTCAAAAATGACAGTGGATGCAAATAAAAGATCATCTGTCAAACGGCACAGGGGTATTTTCCTATTAGCAACAACAAACTAGAGGAGTGGGTTTCAGTTCAGTATTACGATGTGACAGTCTGCCATGCCCACATCTCCTTGTTGTCTAGCCAGGTTATACAGAGTTGTTACATATTTATTGGTTTTAGTAGAAAGAAAAAGTTTGGGGTTTATGACTGGTAATAAAGATCTTCTTGTCATGTCTGATGACAAGAAGGTCTTTTTGACCCACATCCAAAATCACACTCTGCAGAAAGGTGGAAGTACAAGGATTTATTTACAATATATAAAGAGAAGTTAATGACTGAAGGCATTTCTTTCTGGAACAGGTTCAGGATTTGTCTGGTAGAAGAGAGACAGGTTAGCAGCAGGTGTAGAGATGCTTTTGACAGAGGATTGTTTCTTTGAGGAGAAACAAGCTTACATTTCCTTAGAATTGCAGGTGGAAGGAGCGGTGAGAGGGATCTGGGTGAAGGAGATTGATGTACTTGAGATGAGTCTTTGAGGTTCGAGAACTGACCAGAGGGGGGCAAGCAGGCAGACGGGAGCTGCAGAAAACAATGTGGATCAGGTTTTTCCAAACAGGTTCTTGCTTGACAGCATGCAGGTGGCTGAACATGATCTGAGATGACAGAGCAAAGGTATGTATGGCTGGAGATGAATCTTAACTTGATCTTCACAAAAACACTAAGTTACTGAAAAGAACAATCAATCAACAGATGAATTCTGACAGGTGAGAAACAACAGTGATGGATAATCATCCAGCTAGTGGTTGTGTTGCACATCAGTGGCAGCACTACAATCAGGGCTGCTCACCAGCAGAGATATAGCTATAAGAAAGATTATCACACACCCCCAAATCTTGACATTACCCCCTCACCGAAGGCTGCCACCTGGTGGCCCAGACAAGCATGACAAGCAAAAAGTCTCAAAGTCATGGATCAACTGGGGATGAGGGAGTGAGAAACCCAAAACAGCTCCTTAGGACCGTAACCCTCTAAGTCGAATTGGTACAGGATGCCCCTCCCATGGCACTGAACATCCATTGTCCATTTTATTGAGAAAGCAGGGAACACACCAATGTTTTGAGCGGGTGAAAGGAGGGCACAAAGGATTTCATACCACAAGTTTGATCAAAGACACATGAAATACCAGGTGTATCAATAGACTCCCAGGAGGCTTGAGGTGAAAAGAGATGGGGCTCAAAGGGACCAATGAATCTGGGGGAAAGTTCCTCATCAAAATATTTGAGAGTCATGTCTCTGGTGGAAAGTCAGAAATGACTTTCCACCAGAGAGTCAACCAGAAACAATGACTGGAATTGTCCAGTCATTTCTGGACAATTCCCTCCTTTTGTCCAGGAGGGAATTGAGGTGCTGGAAGTCTCTTCTGGTTGGCCAGGTGGAGATTTTAAGCCACAGAGTAGTGGAGAGCAGTGATAACCTACTTCCAGATGCAACTGCATCGCCAAAGGTGATGTTGGACAGAGGTAACAGAAAGTTTCCAGTCATTAGAGGAAAAATGTGTAGATTGATAACCTCAAGGAAATTCAAAAGGAGACAACCCTGTGCCGGATGAAACATGACTGTTATTCTATCCAGGGTAACTCTGTGCTCTACGTGGCAGGATTAGATGAACATACACAAGGAAGGGTGGCCTCACCCATTCTGCTTGGTAACAGGTTCAAGGATAAAATCCAGAATTGAGAGGTACTCTGGCTGCAAGAGTAGTAGTAAACTGATCCAAGAGATGAACGGGGGTCTCTCTGATAAAATCATTTAATTGTGGCAGTCTGTGAAGACAGAAAACATTTTACAAGGAGCTGAACTGTTTCAAGAGTTTGTGAGAGACTCTTTAATAGAATGAGATGACAACCCTTACATGAGCAATCTATTATAGTTAAATAGAGATGAATCCCCCTGGAGAATGGTACATCATTGACATACATGACCATGGATATGATAGACAAGTACATAGCTCTTTACATCAGGCCTCAAGGGCCGGTGTCTTGAAACTCTTAGATGTGTCTAAGGTCCAACACACTTGAATCAAATTTCTAAATCGGTACCTACCTAAAACAAATAAAGCGCATATCCATAACAAATCATTATTTGTTTGAGGTATGTTGAAGCAGAGACACATGTAAATGTTGCAGGACACTGGCCCCCGAGACCTGGATTTGAACCTGTGTCCCCAATGGATGACTCTGGACCTTAGAGCAGAAGGAACATAGAGCTGATTGGATGGCCTGGCCCCATGTTCTGACTCCAAACGCTGAGCCTCCAAAACCTAGTCTCTATCGATTCCATGAAAGGACCAAAATGATAAATGGAGTGGGATGACAGAGGTGACTGTTGGTTCATTGTCTGGAGAAAATTGTCAAGAAAGAGCAACCCAGCCCATAAGATATTATAAAATTGAAACAGTAGAAGAAAAGTGACCATTGTGACTGGCTTTGTTTGAGACAATTAGCCTCTTGCAGGTAGGCCAGATTCTTGTGTTCTGTCCAACCAATGATAGGATATTTGGCTCACTTTAGCCAGTGTCACCACTGCCCTAAACCCAGTTTGATGGCTGGAAGTTCCCCATCTCCTATATGATAGCTTCTTTCTGCTTTTGTGATCAAAATCTATGTTAATTCTTAAATATTTGTGAGATCAAAACCAGATTTGGTTTGAAGCTCCACTCCTACCTGATGACATTTCAGAATGCAGATATTATGTTGGGAATATTAGCTTTTTCTTGTGATTACAAGATTATTAAATTGCCTAATGCACAGATGAATCATTCAGCTAATGCAGTGGCATGACTTAATTCAATTTAAATAAATTCAGTGTGTTTATATAATTCATGTTTACAATGGATATCATTAAATACCATCAAATATCAAAGGCATTTCAATGGCAGAAATTCATTTTTTAAGCAGAGTTATAACTAAATCAGCCCAATCATATACAAAGATTCACATTCAACTACATACATACTAATTAAATCCAAGTTATAACACAATGCAATGATATGTATGATGACTACATGACACTACTAATGCTAGTGCTTTTTCTATATTAAAAAGCAGTCAACTGCAGAGTTGTTCACTTTAAAACAAGTCTCCATATTAAGAAGTCATGTGGTGACATTGGAAAGGAACTACCCCTGTTTAACAGGAAAAGACCTCCAGCAGAGCTCAGCTTAGTATGAGTACCCATCGACTGAAAAGGACTCAATGTTTGAGAGGACAAAACAGATAGACCAAAAGCACAGACGCACAGGTCCAATAGCACTTTCTATGTCAAAGAAAAAGACAGAATTAATGGGAGCATTAGCTCTTTCAATGCCTTCTTGGAGAGTCACACAACCAAATAAATGAGCTGGACAGTAGCATAAATTACGGGATGAGGAAAAAGTATTTGTAGTTAGTGGCAGAAGTAGACACCTGAAGGCATTTATCCAGGAGAGAGACAGAGTTATTCACAGAAAGAAACTACAACGTGTATTCTCAGTAGAAAATTAAGATATTGACAGCAATATCTCAGCCAACAGGCTCTTCTATGTCTAGAGACCAAAACACTGGTCTGGGTGTACCTTCTGTGGAGAGGAAAAACAGGAAAGAACATAAAGTTAGTCACAATAATATTTGAAGATGATGCATAATTGGAAATTATTAGGATAAAAAGCAGAGCGAGACAAAGTAGTTATTATGTTCAGTAGCATTTCAGTAACATCATAGCTGCAGAGAAGGATCAAATCTATCCAATCCATTTTAAAAAAAGGTTGCTCAAAATGTAAAATGTATTTTGCCTTCAAAGTAGACCTCGCAGTGATCTATAACAGCAAGTGAAGACAGAAGATGTTTCACTGCTGCTAAAAGACTAAAAAACACTGTATATTTAAACCTCTTGTGTTGCGATGACATGAATTAACTTTTATCACTACAAAACTTCCTTTCAGCAACATAAGGACATAAACATGTTTTTATTTTTGAAATATAGCCAGGAATGTAGATTTTTAAGTATTGCTTTTCTTGGCTTCTGTAGACGTGTTTTCTCTGAGCTCAATAAGGATTCCTTTCATGCTGTCTAAGCTCTACTGACTTATATGAAAACCCAGAATTTCTCCATAATTATGCTAATGGTCCAGATGGTAGCATGATGAGTGCCATTCTCTTTGATATTCAGACACTTCAGAGTGCTGGTGTGCAGACCCACGCACCCCGACACAGGTTCAAAGTCAATGTTCACACCACCTACTTGATTCCATGTAATTACTTCGTTTTTCCTTTAGCTCATATAAGCGCCCTCTCCACTGTTAAATGCATTTGCTGGTATTTGTTAGGGGGATTTGATAGATCATGTGAAGAACAGCGTTCTAGCACTTCAGCAAAAAAAGCAGTGATGACGAGTTTATTCAAACAGTTGCATTAAAATTGGAATTCTGCAGGGAAATAAATAGAAACAAGTGGCCAAAATAACCACTGCATGAGCCTAGTTCGGTAACATCTTAGTGGATATTTTAAATCAGTGGCGATTAACTCTCCAAACATAATTTAAATATACAGTGGGCCACCTATAAATACTGATAGGCTTTATTTAGAGTGTTTCTTCACTCACAGGCAAGTCATTCACACTTAAACCTCACAATGACTGTGTTCATCCACACTTGGACTGCAGTGGCACCGATCAAAGAGCTTCTTTCACTTCCCCACAGGGATTAAATAGCCATCCATCCTCTCAGGGCGGAGGTGTGCTGCTGTACCTTTGCTTCCAGCTGATGCACTGGCCTATGAAGAGCTGGTCACGGGGGCGGGCACTGAGAAGGTGCATCCAGATAGTCTACACAAGAGCGACAGATAATCATCTTCTCGCTGCAAAGACATGTAACGCAGTATAGCCTTTTTTAAAAAAGCGTTAATCAGATAAAACGTATTATAGTCTCTAAAGATATTCGTAAAAATGGCCAGCATCTGCGATCTTTTCCATGCAAGAAATACCTGTTTATATAGGAAGAATTCCTCACTCTCAAAAACTGAAGTTTATTGCCTCAGAGGCTTTTAAGTTTAAGTAGAGATATTTGCATATCTTAAATATTCAATCCTTCCGGCATCTTCTGTCGACATGACAGATTTGTGGTTCTGCCAATTTTAACTGGTTCCATTCCACTCCTCCCACACTGCTGGGTAGAAGGATTGCTTATTGAAATTCCATAAAGAAGATTTTGACAGGGAATTTGTGAATGGCAACAAACATGAAGTAGGCCTACACAGCTGAGTGACTGACATTTATAGTCTGGAGTGCTGTTTTTCAGCAAAACATCTCCTGTATAGACTGCTTTTTCTTCCCCAGATGTGAACACAACCTAAGTCATTATATGTTATTGTTTGCCTGCTTTGGCATCTAGAATTGCGATGAGTCTTTTAATAGAGCTCAATGAAAAATAAACAATCAGGAACACAGATACAGTGCCTTGCAAACATATACCCTTTAAGCTTTTTTTTTTTTTTTTTTTACATTTTATCATGTAAGGAGCAACAAACTTCTGTGAATTTTGTTGCTATATTGGTTCTATATGCTATATAGATACTATATAGCATATATAGATGCTATATGAATGAACCAATGCTATGAAGCACAAATTTTCAAGTGGAACGAAAAGAAAGAATTATTATTATTATTTTTTTTTTACAAATAAAAGTTTGTATCACATGCAGTTGGATCAGTCACTAAAATCTAAATCAACACATTAAGTTACCATGCACCATATTAGAGTACAGTTCGGCAGTGTGTAATTTAGTCTCAGTATAAATACAGCTGTTCTTTGAAGGCCTGAAGGTCTGTAGTGTCATGAAGATCAAGTACAGATTGCACAGGTCAGGGATAGTTGTAGAGAGGTGTAAAGCTTGGCTAGACAACGCCCCAACAATATCCCAAACTTTGAACATCTGGGGGAGTTCAGGTCAATCCGATATTTAAGAGTCAAGAGAGTATGGCATAGGTGCAAACTTCTGACTGTTCATCTGAACTGACATGTAAGGCAACAACAGAGTTAATCAAGGCCATTGATTAGAGAAGCAGCCCAGAGGCCCACGTTAACTATGAATGAGCAGTACAGATCCAAAGCTCTGATTGGAGCTTGTTGACACAAATCTGGTCTTTACAGAACGGTTGAACAAGATATTGCAAGTTGATTTGTAGTTAGCCACAAAGAAGAAATTAAACAAAAAATAAACTTTTTGGTATACGTAGAAAAAATCCCTGGTTAGAAAACCAGCAGCATCACCCTGAGCACAAGATCTTCAGCAAGAATGACAGGGTACACAAAAAAATCAGTTAATCTCACTGACCTAGAGTTATTTAAAAAAAGAGTATTCAATAACATTTTTGGACTCCAGATGTATAAAGTTGGGAGAAACATACTATAAAAACATTCAATATGCTCACTTCCAAACACTAGACAGTGCTAAATACATGTGCACGCCACAAGTTTAAGATTTAAATTTCTAAGCAGACAAAAAATAAATAAATAAAACGTATGCATGTATCATTTCTTACCCAATGGATTCTGGAGATAAATACTGAAAATGCTTCAGATGATGGGGTTGAGACAATGGATTAATCCTTTCTTCTACTTCAATAAAACCCACTTAGCTTTGGACAAAAAAAAAAATCTAAATAAAATGTGTAACTTGTGGTTTTAACAAGACAAAATATCAAATGCTTTTCTGATTGTAAAAACTTATGCAAAGCACATTTTGGAATATCAATTACATAACAATGGTCACTTTTCAAACTGGTGATGTGCATATTTTATCACCCCACTGAATTTCCCGTGGAGGACTTTCTTGTGGAGAAAAAAAAAACCCTCAGATGATAGTTTTTGGAATCAGAAAAAGCTTTTCTGTCAAAAGCCCATGTGCGTACTTTGCATATTCGCCCATCTCACCAACAGTTCTTCAAGTGCTTGGCGCCAAGTTGTAGGGAGGCAGAGAAACTGCTATAAAGGTGGAATTAATTAGGTTTTCCACTCAATCCCCTCTCTTCATTGATACTTCATCCCTCTCTCTTTTCCCTCTTTTGCATTTTTCCTCTGTGGATAGTCCATCTCACGCTCTCTCTCTCTCTGCTGCCCTCTCCCTCACTCACGCTTTCCGTCTTTGTGGTGCGCGTTCACAGCACCAACCTTGGCTCGACGTCAGAGGCTGTGTAGCAGTGCAGTATAATGGGAGAGCAAGCAACACAGAGAGCCTCATAGGGGGGCTGCATATCGCTGCTGTATCCTCTGCTTGGCGCTCTCCAGTAGCCTCACCTAAAGCCCGTGCCCGGGCTCCCCCTCCTCCACGCCGGATCCGTACCCTTCGACATGGATGTCCCATCATCCCTCGACCCCGAGGATTGCCGTTTCTTAGCGCAGTGAAGAGGGAGACGGACGACAGGAGGACGGAATTATGCCGGGATCGCGAATGGATTTGGGGAAAGCGCGAGTGACCATGCCGTGATCTTGCACATCCAGGGCCGCCGATACCCCTGCCTTTGCCCAACAGCCGTAGAAGAATCACGGGGGAATCAAGCCCGCCGCGCACCGGGGAGGAATTATCCACTGTGCATTTGCTTTGAAAACATCATGAAGATTACCTCCCATCATCTGATGATAACCGGTCTCGCTATCAGGTTCAACCTCAGGCTGATCCCGCTTCTGCTGCTGTTTCTTGGATACACTCGCGGGATGCCGCACGTTCTAAGATTTGGTGAGAAAACGTACAATCTGTTACAAAGTCTACTGGCCACACTGATCATGCGTATGTGCGCTTGTATGGTGCTCGTATTCTGAGTGGAAATTTGAGGATGTACTTTGCAAAATAGAATGCTTTATTCAGACGCTTTCCAACTTCACTTTACCACATAATATTTAGAGCTTAGAGTTTTATCACGACTTGAGCTCTAAGGAGGAAATGCTTGGGTTTTTTCATCAAACTTGAAGCCACACTTAACTCTTAAAGACCGTACTGTAATACTATGTCATAGCATGCAACAGTTCCTGGGTATTGACTGCAAATGAAACTCAAGCAACACCGCTTTGGGGCTTATATTTTCTAGCATGTATCCAGCCGGGCAGCTCCTCATCTCCTTGGCCCTTTAAACCCCCCACTCCACAGCATGCCCACTGCATCGAAGGTTTCAGATGTAAACATCATCCCCGGGGCTCTGAGAAGATCCAATCTCTCTGCGTCCTGTGGTGCTTTTCAGGTTTAATTCCTCTAAAGCGCCTCTCCTATAAGATGTTCCCGGGGTTTTTGCATGTACTCAGACAGTAACTTAAACCGACTTAGAGAATTTGCCTTCAGTTCACTTTAACTTTATAGATACTGACAAGCAAGGTATTTAATGTTGGCCGAAGTTGCCAATTCTGCATTTATCGGCTCGCAACTTCAACACATAACGTGTGCGCGTAAAGCAGCCGAAATCAGACTTCTCCAGACTTCTCCTGGTGCCTAATTAGATCCTCATCTCTCAGGATGGAGATGGAGAGGACTTCTTGCCTCTTCATCCAGTCTCTGTATTTACGGAAAACACGTCGGAGTTGCACAGAAAGCGGATGTCATCAAGTGTTGACAACAGACTCCCTAATATGCTCATCCACACCCCCCGTGGGGGGTCCTGCTTAAGAGTCAGGCGACGTCCACGATTGCCGCCGCTATGGCAACCGAAAGTGCTCTTCTTCCTGCTGCATTCTCTTTCCATTGAGTGGCTTCCAGTCTCACATTTGCCTGACAGACGCCCGGCATCAACTCTGGCATTCATTTAAGATAGTTTTCAAACAGTCCGTCGACTGGAGATAAAGTGGAAAAAATGAGCCAAATCAGAAATGTTACGCTTGATTTGTACAGTACATTAATAAAGTGCGGAGGAAAAATGGGCAAATCAAGGATGTTACGCTTAAAAGAGACGTGTAGTTACCATTCAGACCAAACCTTACATAGAAATTTGTTAAAACAATTTGTCTAATATATTCCACAAATCTTTTTTTGTGTATATTTTAATCACCATTTCTGAGCGAAAACTGTGTATTTTTAGTACATAGTTAAACTAAGTGGTTACATTCTACAAACTGTTAATTAATTTAATTTAATTATTTTTTAAATTATTCTATTCTGTGCTTCAAGTTTAAATTTTATCAATCAGAAGAAAGTCCAAAAATTCCACCCAGCTAATCAACACCAATACAAGATATTTAAATCTATTTAATGTAACTCAACCCAAAATAATATATTTTTTTCTTCTTAATATACATTTAAAACCTATAATCTCAGAATGACCAAACACTACAAAAATCCATTTGGGGGGATATTAATCATAAACCATACAACTAATTTATATGCTCTGCTTATATGTTTGCTTTTAAATGTATTGTGTAAAGGTGTTTATATTGACTACCTTTTATTGGTAATAAATTCTATCCAAACACTCAGATCTCAACTTAGCTAAAGTTGTTGGTTTAGTTGATTGTTATTGTCTTTTGTCTTGTGTATCAGAAAAATAATAAGGCTGACATCTTGAAATGGAATCTATCAAAAATGGATACAACTTTATAAAGTTTGGAAGAAGAAAATTAAGTTGTTTTCCAACTTTAACTGGTTTTCTAACAGTGCTAATGCTAAAGTGAACTTTAGTTTGACAACTTTAACTTTTTCTTTTCCACTAACCAGTTCTTATGTTTTTTTATTCGTTTTTGTTATGGTAAGGACAAACTAAATTTAAAAAATAATTTAACAAATTTATGAAACTCATTTTTTAAACAATTGCTGGAATTTAACAAATTTATTTAATTGCTTACTTGATTTCTACTTAAGTACATTTTTTAAAATCTATTGGAAAAAAACAAAACAAACAACCAACATGTAAGGCACGTAGTTGTTCAGTTCTAACAGTTTCATCAGTGCACACCTGATTAATAATGATACAGGTTTCCGGGTGTAGTCATATGGAAAGGGTTGTTTCCATATAACTCACAAAGCTATGCGAGTTGTTTTCCATGTTTTCTAAAAGAAAAAAAACAAAAAATATTTTTCTTGACTAAAATATTACTGAAATGACCAATACAGATTTAATGCATATTCTAACAGAGCAGCATGGAAGCATTTTCTCTGACAACCAAAGCTAAGACCTAAAATTTTTAGCTATGGTAACCTCAGCCCTAAAAATCCCCGATTGTTAGCAAGTTTGACATTAGTACTGTTGCTACATTAGCTAGCAAAACTCAATGCTAACTTAAATTTTTGGTCCAACTCAGAAAGTTTCTTCAACACGTTTGTCATGGTAAGCTCTGTTGAGTCAGTATTCATTGATTATGACAAACAATAAACCCATATCAGGCTTTTTATTATTATTATAATTATTATTCTCTGAGACACCAGACAACAAACAGGGATTGAGCAAATCAGCAATTTCAGCACAAAATCAATTTTAAGGTACATTTTAGGTAGTCATCATAACAACGTAGTGTGGTTAGATTTGAGGTATTATTTAAGATTCAATGTACAAAACATGTTTTAAATACGCTTGATTAAGTAATTTGACTTGCTTGACTTTAAAACTGTCCAGAAAGGCTTTTATGATGTATGTATGTTTTATCAAAGACTTCATAAAGCTAAACTTAATTTAAATTCACAATATTTTTATCTGTACCTGCTGTGCTGAACTTGTCGCCTCTGCTAAGCTTAAAAAATTTAAAAAAATCTGCAGGGCATCTGGCATCAGTTGTGATATAGACATGACCAGGCAAGATAAGATATTATTCATGCTACTGCGATCTTTTGCTCTAAGGTATAAGCTCATGCTTGATTCCTTTCCTTTCCCCCTCAACTAGTTGCATTTAACGCGGCTGGAATTGAGCTTGTCTCTGACTATGGTTCTGAAAGGAATAAAAAAACAACTAAAGCTTCTGTTCAGAACCAGGGACAGAGACACATGTGTTTGGCACAACTGCTTGTTGCTTAACAGCGCGTTCAGTCACGTTTTGTTACGTTTTTTACTTAAAAAAACATGACGTTCGTCGTTACTGGTTCATTATCTAATGCTAGAAGGAGAATGGTGTTATTTGCATAAGTGTGTATGAAGAATTCTATTGAAAAACCTAAAATATACATGTCAGAATGAGAAGAAATGTAACAAAGAAAACCCTCAGGTGAAGCAGGAGTCATTTCCAGAGCCTTTTCTTGTACTGCAAGATGTGCTTACTCAGCAGGATAATCCCAGCTGCTCCTGCAGGAGGCCGGCTGAACGAGGAGGTCAGCTCCCCCGAGTCTGCTTGTTTCCTTCCTTGCCCCCTTGCTACATTCTGTCCAGACAGGCAGCTCGCATTGTGGAACTGCTGTTCTCTTGTCAGACTGAAACCTTTACACACTATAGCACCACAGCCCAGTCAGGCTTTTGTATTCACAGGATGGGGCTCACCAGGGTAGAGTGACAAGTGTCAGAGGAAAATGAAAAAGAAATGAAAAAAATAAAAATAAATAGTTTTTTGGGGGGCCACCAGCTGCAGGAGAGGTAGCAGAGTTTATTCCCACACTGAATTAGATTTTTGTGTCTAATGTTTGTCACTTAAAACGTGGAAGATGCTCAGTGTGTAAAGGGTTTACAGAAGATTTAACCAAACACCCGGTAAGAGTAGATTTTCTCTTGACAGACTCACACCCACCGAATAACACTTTGCAGAGCTGCTAAGGGTCTTCTGGATCCAGAAGGAAATATCACTTTTTCAACCTGAGCAGTCACCACAATCAGAAATGCCGCTTTTTACTCACACAGGCAGCTGAACAAAAATGTGCACTGGATTAATCTGCAAGCTAAGCTGCAGCTTTATTGCTCTTTTAACCCTCTTCCTGGCAGAATTACTTAAGTTATTATGTGCAGCAATTATCAAACTTCACATATAAAATTAATTTGAGGAAATGGTAATTCAGGTTTGAAGTAAAGTTTGCAACAGCCATATTCTTTAAATTACTTTGAAGAAAAAATAGACCAATTATTTGTGCATAGCCAATTTGTATATGGAAAGTCTGTTGAATCTTATACAGTTGCACAGTTTTCGACATACATTTCATGTGCATACCTGCAGTTTTAACTTTGTAAATTATAGCACAATGTAATGTGTCTCTACATGTTTCTAGTTTTTTACTTTATTATTTAAAATTCTGCACAGCACGTTGAGCTGCTTTCAGTATGAAGTGTGGTTTATAAATAAAATCGATGGATTGATTGACTATTCACTGCCAAGAAATTTTAAAATTCAGGGTCACAAAATTCTCTTCTCTTCTATTCACACATGTAGCAGCTCAACATATTTGGTGTTAGCAGATACTGCTGAGTTATCCTGATTCTCATTTCTTTTAATTGTAATATGGAAGAAATATATCCAAAAATGTAGCAGTTTCTTTATATATATGGCCCTCAGCTTGCCAATGACTGTGACGCTGAGTGATAGTATTATCGCAGCCATCTGCAAACAGCATTGGCAAAACCAATTTGTCTCTGGGCTGTCAGCTGCTGGTGAAATCATTGTTGACTCATAAATGTTCTTTCTTTCTCCACCCATACTGTTTACATTTTCTCAGTATAGACATATGCTGGATATATTTCAGACAGAAATGCAATCATTATTTTTCATTTTGAAGAAAAAAAAAAAATCAATTATTTTCTTTCAGTCAACTGCCAAAAGACAAAAATCCCCTCTGGTGAAAAGAGAAGGTGTTTTGTTTGGGTTTTTTTCTGACCTCCCTCGCAATGGGATCTGTTATTGCATTTCTAATTATAAAGAGGCTATATCCTGTGGACTGAGTTGTGGCAAGGTTAAATGGTGAGGGTGAGAAAGAGTGGTGGGAACAAATTCAAGAGGAGCTGATCACTAATTGACTTTATTTGCTTTTGGTTTCTGCCAGTCTGGAGTATCGGCAGGCTGGAGTTCAGTTCAGGACTGTAAGAATTATGGATAACACCCAGCGCCCTGGCCCGCTGCCAGCATGTTCACAGCGAACCCATTTAAATACGCACAAAGCTGCTTAAAATATTCATGTGTCACTTGGCCTCGCTGTGGCTTATAGAAATGTGAAACTATCTCTGCTGGCAAATGATTTCCATGGTTTAAAAATACCCACTGTGGGTTTCAAGAACAAAGAGGAGATCTGTCTCACATTAGCATGCAGCACCACACGTGGACTCGAAGCAGAGAACTATCTAGATGGATTTCTAAAACATGTTTACAGTCCCGACTCTTTGAAGGTCTCGCTGTCATGCCTCAGCTACAAAAAACCTCGACGCTGATTAATTCTAGGGTGCAGATTGTTACCGTTTTGAAATGGCAAATATCCGTGAGGTATGAAATTAGTTTTCTTGCTGTGCTAAGAATTAAGCCATTTTCGCAGATTTACCAGTGTCATTTTAAGAGATTATTTACATAGGAGGTGGCTTTAGCTGATTGACCTTGTCGGTAGCATAACCGCCATTTTTTTTTTTTTTTTTGCATATCAAATAGAATACACATGAGACCTGTGCTTCTTCCATGTTGTTGGCTTCACTCCTGTGTTGGATTTTACTATTCATTCACAGCCTTTCACTCACTGTCATCATCGCTCATGAATTCCAGTGCTAAGGTTAAGGGTTACATGTGCAATTGTTCTCTGAACTGTCCCTTGAGAAGAGTGCCTTACTGCGTGTTTGTCCCGCTTAAAGCTAACTGAAGGTCAGACCTGAGAGCTCTTGCATGGAAGACTTTTTTTTTTTTTTTTTTTTTTTGTGTGTGAGCATTTTTTAATGCATGCAGAACTGTCCTTCTCACTGTTCCTCAAAGGGAGACAGTGGAAAACATTGATGTCATGGAGGGGTGTGAAAAACAACAAAAACAACAACAAAAAAACAAAGACTTTTTGTTGGGAAAGGGGAGATGGGCTGTAGAGTGTGAGTGAAAAGAAAAACAGTGAGTGTTGAGGCCAGCAGATACAGAGTAAAGATAGATTAGTTTGCCTCAGAGCAGTCCACTCTCAGCCCACTCTCAGTTCTGGTCCGTTATTGCCGTTTTCTTATGGCTTTTCGCGAGGAGAGACAGAAAAGGAGAGAGGAGTTTGCTGTGGAAATGTGGTGGGAGGCCAGGAGTCATGCACTGCATCTCTGAATAAATGTCAGCGGAATCGTATTAAGAGAGCTGCAAATTTGCCTGCGACTACAGATACAGATGAGAAGACTTTAACAGAAGAGAAACACGTCGGTAACACTAATGTCCTTGTGGTTGCTTTGAAAAATTAAGTTGGGGATGTGTTTTTATTAGCCTTTATTAGCTGTGTGTCTCAACCAACTGTAAAATGGTGGAAATCAATACAAATCGAAATGCTGCTAAGGGAAATAATGAAAAAAGTAGGGAAAGAATCAGGCAGCGAAAAACAAATAAGCAATGCAAAGTCCCAGATGCCACCCTCTTTCATGTATCACGGGTTCCCATCTGTGGGAAAGAAAAAAGGTAAACAAACACAAGAAAAGCAAACGTAGATGTGTTCTGCAAGTGTGTGTAATTGCGCACGGAATAAATTTCTCCGTGAATGATTGACAATTTATGAAGTAATCTTATTTTCCTGCAGTTTCTAATCAAGATAACGCCTACAGTTATCTGATTTCTTTCACTTTCAGCTCTTCTTAATGTTCTTTTAAATGTTCTAATAAAAATCAAAACGGTGTAATGTAAATTTGCATTCAGCTCCCTTTTCTCTGATACCGCAGATAAAGAATGCAATTAACTGCTTTCAGAGGTCACTGAATGAATAAATAGAGACCACCTCAGCATAAATATGGCTGTTTTGCAAATGCCTCATGTTTTTTTTTTTTTTTTTTAATTATTATTACATTAGTGAAAAAAATACTGGACCACAAAAACCAAGGAACAAACAATTTTTGTAAGAAGCTTAAAGCAGTGTTAGCTAAAGCAGTACTCCATTCTTTGAACATCTCAAGGAGCACAGTTACACACATCATTCAAAACTGGAAAAGGTATGACACAACATAAGACTCACCAAAATGTGGCAGCCTACCTAAAATGGCAAGGAGAGCATTAATTAGTGTTGGAAGCATTGGAGTTGCCTTAGATAATGTTTAACATGAGCCTTAAAAGTGTAGCCTGAAAACGACTATTCCCATGTTAAAATGTTCTAAGGTTTACAGCCTTTTAGTGACATCACATTTTGTCCACGTGTCATTCGTCTATTTGGTAGTTAACAGCTACCACGTTTAGCTCTATGTTTTAAAAAAAAAAAAACAACCTCACATTAAGAACCTGGACAAATCTATTGTATGAAGATATGCTTCACATAAGAAGCATATCTGAAGTTAAACTGTCCAAAACCCAATGATGTATTCTGTTGCTCCTAAATATTACAGTTGTGAAGTTGTAGAAGACTTCAGTCATATAATTGCTTTCTTTAACAGTGCTTCTATTGTTTTCAGCTTTGGTCTATTTTTGAGTAATAAAAATACAATAATAGTAGGTGAAAGCAACTGCTGAAAGAAAACTTTCAGAGGTTACAAAAAGTTTAAAAATTTCACCTCCCAACAAGAGAGCCCAAAACAAAGAAAAATCAACAGTGATCAAAGCATATTCATGTGTTAGGATGGACCAGTCAAAGTCCTGAAGGAAATTCAATTGAGAATATGTGGTCAGACTTCAAAATTGCAAAACACTGCAACGCTCAATTTGATCTGATGGAGAATGAGCTGTTTTGCAAAGAATGGGGAAAAAGCTGACTCTGGATGTGCAAAATTGGTTGAAATATACCACAAAAGATCTGTAATTGCTGTGAAAGGTGGTTCTGCAAACTATTGAGTCCGGGGGAAGAACACAAAGGCTTATCACATATTTAGATGTTTTTGTGTGTGTGTGAAAGATGAAAAAAATGTTTTCTTCTATTTCAATTTTGTTTGCTTTACTTTTTGTTGATCTGTCTCATACAGCGATCTAGAAATATATTGGAGTTTGTGGATGGAAAGTGATAAATCTAAAAAAAAAAAAAAAAAAAAAAAAAACTTTTGCAGTAACTCCGGCTGCTTTAGGTAACTGATTAGTTTCATGAGAAGAAACAATCGTAGCTTACCATCTTTCAGTTCTGAAACTCTACAATAGCGATAGGCGCAAGAGTGCATGCTTACTCTGTATTTGCTCAACTGAACTCTGTTAGGCTAATGCATTTTACTTCATAATCATTTACCTCATGGGGTTATGAATATGCTTCAATTATTTACCCCCCCTTATACATATATACATCTTTACAAGTTTATATGTATATATCTAAACATATAAATATATACATATACACATACATACACACAACACACCTGTATACGAATAAATGCTTCCTGTAAACCAAGACATCAACATGTTTATTCCAAGCACACAGCCAGAGTAAACAAACCTGAAGCCACATGCACCACAAATGAAATCTCTGACGTCCAAGCTGTGCGAGATTCTGAAGTCAATCGATTACAAAAAGCCCTCTGGCTCTCTTTGCTATGATGTTAGACCCTGATCAGGTTGGGTTTTCACTTTCCAGCTGAATAAAGGTCTTTGAAGAGGAGTGGCGCAACAGTCTAAAGGATAGAGGACAGAATTCAGGCTTCGATTGATAGAAAAAGCCCGTTGGAGGTGAGAACGTTTCTCTGTCTGAACCAAGGACACAGAGAAACGTGCTCTGTGGGTGCACATATTCAGGCTGGATTTACTTAAAATCATGTTTTTTGAATCAGCGTGGCACTCCTTTGTCTACAACACACCAGGGCTTTGCAGAATGTCTCCCCCGTTCAAAGTTTTTTTTGTATTGTCATTTGTTTCTCTTTGAGAAGTTATGTTTTGCTCTCCAGTGTTTTTGTCTCAAAGCAATTAGTGGACTGAGATGTGAGAATAGAATATGAAATGAGAAAAACAAGGTTTTTCAGACAGTTAATGCAACCTTTAGAGACAATTCCAACTATATCTATGTGGAAAGCTTAACAGTTTGATAAAGCTTTGACGTTATTTATTTGGCTCCATATTTTTGTTTGAATTTTGTGTTTTTCTAAAATGACAAGACTGCTGTGTGTTAAATGTTTTTATAAGTAGATTTTGTGCTGTGTAGTAATGGTCATAAATCACCTGAGAAAACCTTCCACACATTTACCCATCTCCTATCATGAAGAAATGTTATCATAAAAAAATGTTGCAGTTACAAGTAAAACATGTATTTAACATCTGTAAATGGTACTATATACCAACAGATTAAGCACCTATAGGGATATCACCTACGTGTGAAATATTTCTATAAATATTTCCATGTCTTACATGCAGAAATGTATGGTAACATTTGGGCCACAAGACAAATCCTTCCCATGTTTGTCATGTTTAAAGTATTTTCTGTTGTAGTATTTCCATGTGATAAGTATACCATGTAGTACAGTATGAAACACAAGGTAAAAACCATTCACATGTGAAATATTTCCCCACATTTCACATGCTTAAGCTGTGTAGTAACATGTGAAACATATACTTTACGTGGGAAATGTTCCACTTATAACATGTATTTCTACTCCTACACATGTTGCTATGCTTATTCTCAACTGTGGTTTTGCTGTCATTGCTTGTGGGGCTTGTTTGTCATAAATTTAAAAAAAAGTGAACTTTTGTTGCTATTTTCTTTTTTCCATAAACAGCATTACTGTAGAGTAAAAATAAACTTGGTCAGATTTTTTTTCATATTGCACAAAGGATTTTGATCAGACTTAATACAACCCACCAACACTGTTTTCTTTACATAGCTGCCTATCAGATACGTACAGAGATTTGGCCTCTTTTTCATCATGACAGAAGACTTCAAATTTTCTGCCTGTCAAGGTGTGACTAAATGTCAAAAATAGTGAGATATTGCAGACAGAAGGTCAGGAGAAAGATTAAAGCAAACCTTTTTTGATTTTCTTCCAATTTCATCTTCATTGTCTCTCTTTCCCTTACCCTCAATGATCCTTGTTTACAGAGAACAAAGTGAGCACACTTTTTTTTGAAGGGCTTCATTATTTGGTCTGTTCTTTTCATTCGTCTGCCTCTGGCTATTTTCTTTGCAAGAGTCACTCTGCAGGCCTCTTTCTTTATTCTCACTCTCTCTGCTGCTGTTCAATTGCTTGTGTGTTTGTAGAACAAGTGAGGAAAAATTGACACACCTTTGCAGCAAAAGTGTACCTGCAGCTCTGATCATGAGCTAGCTTCTGAACAACATGGGAGGCTGATGAACCCAGACCAGAAGCTGACATTTTCCTGCCCTGCGGCAGAGCGAACGCGGAGGGAGGGGGGGCAGGTGTCTGTTCAGGTCTAATGGGCCATCCATTCAAGGCTTTAATTGAGTGTCTTTTATCTGCCTCTAGTGACCTCTTTTATTCTCAATTCTTCCCTCTTCGTTTCCTTCGCTAATCCATTTTTTTGGGGGCCCCACCCACCCATCTTTCCACGTTTCCCTTTCCTTTTCTTTCCCTGCCTCTACAGTTCATAATTCTCCTCCTTTCAGCTGCCATACTTCTGCTTCTCCTTTTCTAGTTTCGACATAATAAGTGGAAGCTTGTTGTTTTCTAAAACCGTCTGACAGGTTGAGACGAGACAGTATGACGACATGGTGCACTTTCAGTATCCTTTACTATTTTTTATGCCCATTTCTATCCATTTGTCCTTCACTGTCCTTTCGCTCCCTTTGGCTTTCGGCTTGTCTCCTTGTCCGTCCCCTACTTTATTCTCCCTCTTTTTTCAATCAAGCCGTGCTCCTGTCTGTCCTCTGGTCTTAGTGTGCTCAAAGACAACAGCATAAATCCTCATTTGACATGCACAGTGTAGACTTCGATTTTTTTTGTGGTCCCTTCAAATCCTAAAGAAAAGAATACAATCCCGACTATAAACTGCAAGTTTTGCATAATGATTACATTGACGATACATCTAAAATACATTTGAATATGCAAATCTGTCTTAAAACTACTTCTCCAGTGCAGAAACACAGTTCCTTGATGAAGACCTCAGACCTCTTAATACATTTGAACCTTTTGTACAATCACAAACTTCAATATACTGCACTGGAATTTTGTATAATAGACTAACACATAGAGAGCATTATGCTGTAGAAATATTTTTAAATTTTCATTTTGTCTCATTTACCCTCAGAAGTCTCCCTAATTTGAGTCACAAAGCAAATCCTTTTGCATCACCCTGAACACATAATCCCTGCTATAAATATAATGGTGCAGCATCATACTGTGGGTTATTTTGCAAAGAATCATTTAAACTAAATTCACCACTATAACTGCAGTAAAAGATGTGTTATAGGCTCTATCTTTTCCTCTATCTCTTTTAACTGCTTTCACACACACGCTGCAGCTTTCATGACCATGTTTAAGTGTGTCTGTTGCAGACACACTTAAACAGACTGAAACTGATTAAACAAGCCTTGGAGGGTAAAGATTGCAGAGAAGGATAAAAAGCTAAACTGGCACTACAATCTTTGCCTCACTTGGTTTCATCCATAAGGTGAGCTAAGTGTGGCCCAGCGTGACTCTGTGTCTGTTCTTGTAACATTTGACCATTTTTGGGCATTAAAGCCTGCTTTTATATATAACTAAATCTCATTATTTCTCAAGGTAATTTACACTGAGGGGTTCTGGTCGGGTCCTGAAATTGGTTAACGGACCTGGTGGAGCACAGAGACCAAAATGAATGAACTCCAACAACTGGTTCTACAAAGTAATGAGTGATGGGGCTGAATATAAATGGAACATTTTTCCGCTTTTGTTATCATTTTTTGAAACCCATGTAGAATATTCCTTTCATATATGAATGAGTTGTCTGTGTGCTGGTCTATCTCCAAAAATCATAGCAAATACATTAAAGCTTGACGTAAAGTTTCACATTCAAAATGTGAAATGATTAAATGGATGTAACTTATTTTGAACGACGTTGTACCTTTGATGAATAATACAAGTACCGTTTAAATTAAATCTCTCAGTCATAGTTTTAATTTTGCACCTATATATACTAATATCTAATATTTATCGAGCACATTGTGTTTTAAATGCTACATCTAGAGGATATAAAAAAAATTTTTCACCCTATGTTCATTACCTAGATGAAAACTGATGATTGGATGGATCAATATACATATGAAGATTAAAGATTAAACTAAACCGATTAACAAAACCTTCTTATTCTTCCCTTCTCTCTCCCTTCTACCCGTAAAAATCCTGCTGTGAGAATTAAAGAGCTGCCTTCTGAATTAATTCTTGACCTTTGTCTCTAAAGGGAGATAACATCTACCCCGCTACATGAAAGAAAGTCTAATTTTACAGACATTTTGATCCAAATTACAATAGAGAGTGTAATACAGGGCCA
The DNA here is from genome assembly GCA_010277075.1 of Poeciliopsis retropinna. Classification (NCBI taxonomy): domain Eukaryota; kingdom Metazoa; phylum Chordata; class Actinopteri; order Cyprinodontiformes; family Poeciliidae; genus Poeciliopsis; species Poeciliopsis retropinna. The sequence goes on from VMRM01000010.1 coordinate 8,653,362, forward strand.
TTTTAATGTGCAGGGGAACAGAATGAGAAGAGGAGCGACAAAGGGAGCAAAGAGTACAATAGAGTCCTGTATAATTTGCTTTGGCCTAATTGCAACAACATAATTTGAACTTTTCAGCTTCATGTCAAGGTCTGTTAAACATCATATTTATTAGAAACTTATTGCAAATCTATTCTGTCATCCTGCTGGAAAAATGTGCCTGAAGATTCTACTTTTTCATGGCATAGAGACAGCTTGAGCTCCCCATGCTTAACTTCGCGAGAGTTTGTTTTAAGACTGCAGGATTACTGTTAGCAGAGTCCTTATCCATATTTGTTTTGCTGAGCGATGGTGCTCCAGGGTCTTTGCATCCTGGGATGCACCAGACAGTCCATCCTGCTTCGCACTTCTCATCTGCAATGCCAATAATGGTGATTTTATCGCAACAGGGGAAAGTGATAATGAACCAGTGATGCACATGCATAGTCACAGTATTCTCCAGGTTGGACTCTTCTAGCCTGCAGTGGATAATTAGCATCTCTCACATGTGCTTAGGCTTGATTAAAACTCAGTTTACAGTGAGCAGCGCTGTGAGGTTGCCATCTGTCACCTGCAGAGGCCACCCTGTGATGTGCTCTTGCCTGAGAACGCTGGTTAGTGTGTGTGCATGTGTGTGCGTGTGTGTCCGTGTATGTGTTTTGATGAAGGATTGAAAAAGATGAGGCACAGACAGAGAAACGACAGGAACGAGTGAGGCATGAAGCCATCGGAAGCATTCTATTAAATAAGAGTTCCTTCTAGCTCCCAATGGGCTGTACATTAGAGCCAATGCACATATTTTCTTCTCACAGCAAAACCCTTTGACTGCAGTTCTGAGGTTTATAGTTACTTGAACCATATCATAAGACTGCAGCTTAGGGAATATGTATCTTTATTGTGAAGTAATGTAAAAAGTGTGAAAGCTTCAAGGTTCTTAAAACATTTTTTTTCCAAACAAATGCATGTTTACTGAGCTCTTTATTTTCTAAAATGAAACATTTCATCCCACATTTATAATAAAAAGTTAATCAAACTTTAATGCCACATTTATATATGTTATTGCTGAACACACATTTGGAGTGTTATTTATTACGGTGTTAGATGACTGAGGTTGTTGCATATAAAAACATCCCGTATCCATAGTGATGCCTTCTGGATTTAATATTCTATCATAAAATGTTTGGGCAATTGAAAAAGACATGCAGAAATGAAACCCCTTCCATATGTCAGATATGGAGACAAGATTTCTGAAGTGCCCTGTGGAAAAACAACAGAGAGGAAATATTTATTGAGGCTTGACTGATTTTCTGAGGCACTGCTGCATTATGCCACCAACCGGAACCGTGTTGTTGTTTCTCTTTTCTGTTAGATTAGAGCCACTGTCTGGGATTTTTATTTTGTTTGCTCTGTGTGTTTCTCAAGAAAAATTTTCTTTTTTGTGTGTGAAATGGGTTTTAGTTTGTAAGCAAGACATTTATTGAATAATGGTGCAAACAATATTGACCGAACAAATACTCTTTTTGATGATATTACCTCTGTGTTTATTATACTGTCAAACCTATTATAGATGTTGAGTATTTGCAATAAATTTCCTTGCACAGTAGTATGACTTTTTTATTATTATTATTATTTACTGATGAAGAGTCAGTGAAGTTAATTCACAGAGCAACAATAAAACCAGGGGTTTAAAATCATTTGAATGACTGGTGTATTTTGAAATAATAATAATAAATGAGATTTACAATGTTTTCTGCCACACATTTGTTTTATCACTTTGTAACATTGCATACATAAACACTAGAAACGTAATTCGCATTCTGCCTTGTCGTTTTTTTTTTGTTATGGGAGGAGCTTGTGAGAGCTGTGATTGGCTGGGGGGAGGAGTTTGTGTAAGACATGTCTGATCATTTTGAGTGGGTTTTGAAAAAGTCACAACGTCCTACCTTCCATTATTGTGTTATTAGAGACTTTTTGACAGAAACACGTGAAAGCACCAATTGTACTGGATTTAGAGCGAGCAGTAAGTGCTGCCGCAATTCCCTCCCACCTCCCAATCACTTATGATGGTCAGTCTGAAAGCAGCCTTGTTGTGCAGCAAACACAGCACCTCTGCACTGAGAGCTGACAGGAGAACCACTATATTCTGTTTTCATATTGAAAATGTAATATAAATATAAATTTTTATGTTGCACTCTTTTTTTTTTTTTTTGTTGCGCGTAAATAAATCCCTGCTTTTGATTCACACAATCACAGATTCACCTCCTCCACAGTGTGTGTCCCTGATTTGGTTAAAATCTATAGCAAAGTCTTTACTGCACATAAATAGTTTCAAAATGTTCAAATGTCTTTGTATCCCTTTAAACGGATCCACAATTAGTTGAACACCTTATAAATGTCTTATAATTTTCTTAACTTAAAAAGTGCTGTTTGTGATACGTGAAAACTCACAATTACTTCAAAAAAATGTATATGTTTTGCTATATTTTTCACACATGGAGGCCGACATTTTTTCAAATGTGCAATAGTTGCACAGTTGAATGGCTGGAAATTTCCGCTCTTTTCAGAGAGCTGGCTCTTATGTCTCAGCTCCCAAATGGCTCTTAAATTATTGTCATCTGCAGCCCCATATATTAACATAACTTGGCAACCAGGAATATTTTCTGTGATAAAACCTTTTGCATCCAATGTTATCTAATGAGAAGCCTTGCAGTCCTTTAATCTTATGTATTTGTTCTGTTAGCAGACATTCTCACTTTTGTATAATATTTTAATCACATGTAATTTTTAACAAAAGCAAATGGTTAATTTATTTGTAATCTGTTTTTCAGCATATAAAAAATAATAATGAATCCGCAAGCAAAACACACCCATAATAATAATAATAATTTATTATTACATAACAACTTAGATCTTCAGGCAGATGCTGCTTCTCTTTAACAGGTCGCGGTCATATTTATTATGGTTTTTGCGACACATTCTCCTCACCACTGTCTATTACTTAGGAGATGGACTCACCTGACAGTTGTGTCGTCTCCCCTCTCTACTCTCACACAATGGTATGATCCAATATTCTAACACGTAGTTAGCAACGAGGCTGCCATGCTAACCGAAAAGTTCCGTCGTGAGCAGACTCCGTTCAGCGGAGGCACTCAAAAGAGTGAGAGCTAAGCAACAAAAGGTTCTGAATGTGAAGACCAGACACTAAGCAGGAGTTACAGACCAAAGACCGGACTTGACACAGAGCGACTTACCGGTATTACACACTCCGATCAGAGGTACGTGTCGTTCATTGTTTCAAACATGAAGCTGAAGGTGGCGACAGCAGCACCAACACCAGCTTCTTTTGCCAACTGTTTCTTCTTCTTCCTCCGTTTGGTCCGCCTCATTTTCGTTACCTCTTGCGACTTCTGCATTCCTATCAATTTCAATGTGCTTCGTTTCAAATGGAAAAGGCTTAATTGCTGTTTCGGCTGCATGGAGCTAGCCAATCAAACCCAGTATTGTATAATTTAACCAGAATGCATTGCATCTTGAACAACACGGTGACTTCCGTGTGACAGTAGTTTGTTAAAATTAAAAGATAAACCAAACATTTATTGTTCTTACATTTAAAATACATATTTCTCAAATAAAGGCTATTGTTACAACTAATCGTTGATCCCTTTAAAGTTGCAGTATGTCACTTATATAATTTATTTTTTTATTTTTTTATTACATATTTGTTATAACTGTCACTATGTGAAGATAGTTTGGTATGAGACATAATATGAAAAAAAAAATCTTAACTTCTTTGCTTTCTTGCAGTACTCCCAAACTAAAAACAACCAATCAGAGCCCAGATATGGGTCTTAGGCTGTCAATCACAATGTCATGTGACCAGCTGATCCCCCATGCCCCCCTTTCCCTGCTGTTGTGAATGCTCAGGCTAGTTACCGTAGCTACTGATCACAGCGGATAAATGGTTATCCTGTAATGGTAAGTTGTTTTTCTTTCTTTATACATTTATAAGTGTGTGTATGTGAGAGAGGGTGAGTGACAGTGTTAAGAATTTACTGCTGGCTCTGATTGGTTGTTTTTGACCGGGAGTGGTGCATTTCTTCAGATGTCAATAATAGCTCAGCAAGGGGGTGGAAGTGATCATCTGTCTCATAATGTACTGTCACGGAACAGTGACAGTTTTAACAGACTTGTAAAAAATATATTCATTATAAAACTTAAATACTACAGCATTAAATGTTAAGAGTTTTGAACTGCATATTTATTATGTTTTAGCAGCTAGCTTCGCTGCAGTGCTAATTCTAATCTGCTTGCAATAACAGAAACACCAACATAATAGTTGCTAAATAAATAAAACTAAATAAATTTAGTTAATTTATTTAATTTTTGGCAATTCTTTGCAAGAGTGCCATTGCTGTATTGTTAGGTTTTTGGTCATTTAATCCATTCATTTTTAATCATTCCAGTTTACCTGACATTCTTGGCAACAAAATGTTAGGTATTTGAATGTATCTACCATTGCACAATGAACCTACCACTTATAATTTTACTTGATGGGGGATCTATAGGCAATATTTTGTTTGTCACTTGGCCTAGATTAGATCAATGCAATTAAATTATGCATGACATTTGAACATTTTTATGATTTATTTTAATTCATTAAAATACTTGATTACAGTACTGCAGTGACCCTATATTTCTACCTGTGTTCTGATGATGCCTCAGTGACATTATAACATTTTGACTTTAAAGAGCTCATCTAATCTTGAGAGCAGCCTTGTATTTCTGTGAAATCTGTGTGTGTCCACCTGTTCCCTTCGCCAAGCATGTGCTCTTAGCACATATGCATCTTATTTTCACAGCAGATAGGGTTTCTTTTCAGTCACATTTGCAATTCGAGAGCTGTGGAGGGCTTGGAAACCACCAGCACGCAGAAGTCATTTAGGAATTCAGCAATTCAAGGCCTGTGGAAGTATGTACTCACAGTTTGGCTCAATTAGTACAAAAAAGGGGTCCCTGCTTGACAAATTAGCACACAAAATGTCAGCTGGTAGTTTAGCACATCCACAAAGAGTACTTGCAAATTAGCACATATTTTGAGGAGGGAGCTGGCACGTTATTATGAACTGAAAGAGCCCAGGAAATTAGCACATCTGTTGCCAAAGCTGAGAATTAATACATGTTACACGATCACAGGTTTCCTACTTGGAGCCGGGTCAGGAACCATGGCCATGGCAACCATTTCTAATTGAGGATTGTGTATGTGCTCATTATAAGAGATTGATGAAATTGATCTTGTGGCAACGAACAAGCTAATCATTACACAGAGTGCAGCAGAACGCAGGTATCCCTGAATGCTGCAGGCGTGCACTCTAAATTCCCACATCAGTCACATTTCCCCTAGACTCAGTTGTTTCTTATCCGACAGATTTGTTTAGTCTCAATCATTGCTATGCGTGCTCATGTGTGTTCACACTTTCACCGTCAAGTGTGTGAGTCAGCCTGAGGCTTAGCGTCCAGCAGTGGCAGGTGACGGTCCACTCTAATGTCAAGAGGCTTTAGGTTGGCAGGATTAATTCTGTTCTGGAGGAAACACTCCCCAACAAGCTGAACAAGGTATAGTCGGATCATGCCGTGTTTAGTTTTCAGACTGTATCATTTGCCCTTCAACTGATCAATTTCAGACATTGATTTACTGACTGCATCACCCTTAGTTTTTAGCATTTCATAAACATTGCAACTGTTTGATTCTTGGTGCAACATTGAATGAAATGATACCCTTACATTCACTGGCTTTCATTCATTTGTATATTTTACTTTATTTTTTGTAATGCTTTCACTACAGCATGCCAGCCTACAACACTTTTATGAAATTATTTGATAAACAACCTTAAATGTTGAATTGATTTGTATTTCCCTCACATTGCGCTTCATTCTCTGCCACAACCTGAAGTGTCTAAAAAGTAAGCCATCACAGTTATCTGTCGAGACGAGGCAGCGGGCAGACATAGTTTTCTTTAACACTTTAAGACTAACAATTTGGGAATACTTCTAAAGGGTCAGGGCTGCATTTTGCAAAGCAACTCACAATTGTAAATGTTTTCTCATTTAACATATTTTTAATGGTGCAATTAACAATCAAATGTCCAGTTTGATCTATTCATTATTACATTTGGTATGATTTTCATACCAAGTATAACATTTGCACAAACACTGCAATTCTGTCATCATTAATATTGTTAAATTAAAAAAATAACCACCATGATTACCATTAGAGTGTGTAATTTGGTGCATGCCAATGTCTGAACAAACAAAAAAATATAGCATTACTTATGACCGCTTAAACTACACCAATTAACAACCTTATAAACACCCATCTGAGCTGCCATAAATCCTAACCCTTAGAGGTATTGAGTTTACCAAACTCTAATTGTCTAATTGTTGTTATTCTCCCAGAGCCATAAGGAATAATGTGTCAATAAATGAATGTCTAATGTATGCAGCAATGCTTTGGCAGCGGCTACATGACAAAATATCATTCATACGGATGAGAGGAACCAAGGTTTCTCAGCAGAACATTGGTTGAAGCATTATAGTACTTTTGCCATTGTACCTTTTTTTTCCATAATCTGCTTTGGTGTATGTTCAATAAATTAGAAAATTATTGAAAAGCTTACTCATTTCTGTAATTCAGCGTACTCAGTAAAACATGTTACATAGATTAATTAATTATACAAAGGTTAAGATTAGAATATTACAGCAAATCAATAAAAATAACAATGTGGGCTTAATGAAAAGTATGTAGAATACTTCTTTAGAGGAGGTATTCTACATTCCTGATGGAACTGTGTGTCTTCTGAGCTTATCATACAAACTACTTCCCACTACAAGGCTCCTAAGAAGTAAGTAAATGGCTTAATGGAGGAGCATTATTGTGATGGCATACTGAAGGTGGCATATCAGAAAAAGCTGGAGCTTATTACAGAGAAAGAAGCCAATTTCAAGGTGTCAAACTATGAAAATTAAATTGAGTTATGTTTGATATATACAATGTTTGTATAACAAATCAAGGTATCATAATTACTTGATTGTGGTATAAAATAGCTCTCGGTGCCTGGAAAATACCAAATACCCCCTATAAGATGAATAATGATCAGGTTTTATAAATCAGTTCTTCATAACTCTGAGCCAGCTGCAGACTTATAATAATTGCCAATGACTTATTTATTACTGATCACTTAACCATTAATTATTGCTTTAATAATCCTGACTTTATTTATTATATTCATTGCGATTTTATTATCTCTTGCCAAATTACCAAGTAACCCACCAAGCCGACCTTAAAAATAGAAACCAAAGATTAAGCTGTAAATAATGCATAGTAAATTAATGTTTAATGTGATTAAAGATAATTAGTGGCAACTTATGGAGAAACTTGTCATTTTGGAGATGATGATAAATTGCTCACCTTGTTCGATTAAGTCTTTAGTTATTTCTGGCATTCCTCTTAATATCTAATTATTTTTTCTGGTAAATTTCAGGCTCATTTAGGGAGACTGAAATAGAAAAGAGCATCACACCACAAAAACGAATCACAAATGAATACATGTAGAGCAATGGCACACAGAGAATTGAAGGGGCAGTTTTCTGCACAGTACACCTATTATTTGGTCTGTTTATATTCAGTACAAACAGTACAGGTGAGTGTCCTGCATACCCTGTGCTCTGCCCAGATATCTGGGGATATCTTTTCAGGTAGAGAGAGAGAATTGGCCCCTGTGCAGCACAGAAAGGTCACTCCACCACTCTACCAAGGGGAGCATCAGATTAATGACCGGGGGTGGCAACTCTCCGCAGGCCTTCATGCATCATGTCCCATTCACCGCCAAACATGTCGGGGAGCACTCCCACTGGGAATTTCAGTGATATTTATGGAGCGTTCCCATCACTTTTGCCTCCTGCCTATTGGCTCTGAGCACTGATCCCCGCTTGTTGAAAGATGGAGAGAGACAGAAACAGGCCATGGGGGGGAGGGGATAGGGGTGCGCTGGGTGGGCGGAGGTCTTCGATCCCCTAAGTGAGAGACGTCATGCCCATACCTGGCCCAACTGCCTCAGGCAACCACCCTACAGCCCCGCCGCCCTCCTACTGCTACACCATTAGTCACAGAGTCAAGTTGCTCATATTGTCACAATAACCCCCCTCCTTTACCAATCTGGTGCTCAGATTCCAAAACTGCCAATGCCTAGGCGCCATAGAATAGATGAGTCACTATGGCAACATATCTGAATTTCATCGCTCATTGTACAGAGCAACCTTGGGTGGAAAGAGCGGGCTGGATTTCTATTCATTGGTGTGTAAATAACCCTTTTTTTCCCCGACGCCATTTTCTCTGCAAGGACTCAAGAGTGCTCTGAAGTCACAAAAAATAGCCTCGGCTTTAATAACTTCTCCGAACAGCTTGTGAACGAAAAAATGCACTAAAAGAACGTGAATCGCATTGATATTTTGCTATGATTGCATGTGAAGGACATTTCTGTACACAAAAAGTATTACTCAAAAAACTAATTTTCATTTAACAGACATGTGACAAAGTCATTTATGAGGTATTTAATATAATAGAGAATTTTAAAAGGGTTCAAATCCAACTGAAACTGTCCTGCTTTGCATTTTCATTTTGACTTTCTGCTTATTTTTGATATTTTTACTCTCTCCACACTCACATGCACACACACATAAAACTGCACATTGCATACTCACACCTAACCACATCTAAACACACAGAGACCTTTGGATCAGCTGGCCTGTTTTCTCATCCGGGTGGTTATTCAGCTCATAACTCACTCTGGGCTTTCAGTGGCGCCATAATTTACACCCCGTCTGACTGCACAGTTCACAGGAACAGAAGCACTCTCGCAGACACACATATTCACACGCACGCATGCATGCACGCACACAGACAGATACAGACTTGCTGATTATCCCAGCTGTAATTCACTCACCTGCAATCAGACAGACCACAAAAACAAGGAGGAGGATGGAGGAAATGATAAGAGAGGTAGTATTATTAGACTTTAATCAAGGAAAAAATAGAACACGAAAAGTCTAGTTAAAGGTTCATGAAGTCCACTCGGGGGGGGAAATGTCAGATTCATTAGTCACAGCAATCAATACAGAGGCTATTTGATCTAAAAAAAAAAAAAAAAAAATGTTAATTAAGTATTCATGTTAAGTGTGGCAAGAAACCCAAAATTAGGCATTTTTGTTTTCTAGTTGGTTTTATTTTGAGACTGAATCTATTAGACCAGCACAGAGTAGTGCTCAACTGTGAAGTTGAAATAAAAACATCCAGATATTTCAAAATGTTTTACGTCTAAAAATTGGAGATGTGTGGTGTGCATTCAGCCCCCTGAGTCAATCCTTCATGAAACCACACTCTGCTGTAATTATAGCCAAAAGTCTTTTGGGGTATTTCAACATCTAACATATATTAGTCCAGATTTGCTTTTGCTGAGCTGCTTTCTTTCTCTTATAAACTCCAACCAGTTTCCCTGTTTAAGCTGAAGAAAAACAGCATGATGCCTTGCCAATAATAAGCTTCTCTATGGTGATATTGCCTTTAGCGTGATATCCATCGATTTCAGGTACACAAAATTTTGTCTGAGCTCACTGGTCGACCTTCCAGATTTTTTCTGTGTCTACTGTATTGTGGCAAATAACTATTGAGACTGCTTATGGTTTTTTTTTTTCTGGGAACGGTTAGTGCGTAGCTAATAGTTGTCTTGTGAACAATTACCTGAGCTATGGATCTTTTCAGCTTCTCCAAAGTTACCTTGGGCCTCTTGGCTGTTGCCTTTTTGAATGCGTTCCTTATGACTTTACCTGGAACTCCATGTTTTGGTGGATTTGTAGTTGTGCTATAACCTGTGTGATTAAATTTCGTATATGGACCTTAATTAATTTTATTATTTTTTTATATTTAATTTATAGATATCAGACCAACGAGGACTAAAAAATTATTCTTGCCATACCTTTTGGATTTTAATTTGAAAAACATTTTGAAAACCATTTACACATAAATATTTTTTTTTCTTTTCACTTTGAATATCTGTACTACTTTGCTCCTAAAATCCAAGGTTGTAAAGTGACAAACTCTGGTAATGTGCACAGGGTATGAATAATTTTAGAAGCCACTGAATGATTTCTGTTAAATCATGTTCAAGTCATTTAGCGACTGAAAGGAATCGGATGAGCATGATTTAACACCATTATGCTTAGCTTCACATTCACTGAAATAGGCCTGCAGTGTTCAATGTGCTACCCCTGGGATTTCATATAATAATTATGTATTAGGTCAGATAGACATAATTTCTATCATCTTTTATGGTATTCAATCATTTCAAGATTATCAGTGGAATGTCTGTGATGTAATACTGCCGTCTGAAAGGAGTGCTAAAACAGGAAAACTAATTAAAATAGTTCCCTTAATTGCACGTCAAAAGTTTAAACATTTACTATCTTGCTCTGCAAAGGTAACCCATAACTCCTATCCAGGACTGGAACATCTTCTTTCACCATCTACACTGTATATCCATATACACAGTATAAATGAAAATACCATAAAATAGAGTAAAAGACCCTAAAGTATGGCTTCACAGTGGTGACAATGATAAATATCACTTCCCTGGGTTAATGACATATTCTTTGGCCTCCTGCACACATTTTCCATCACTCCCTGCCACAGCCACATGCTATTTATAGCTACAATGTCCATTACAGTACAACTTCCCTTCTTTCTTTTTTTATTATCTTTTTAAAAATGTCCCTCTTTCTGTGTATATTTCAGTCTCATTTTCTCGCCATGTCACAGCACCAGTAAACAAGCTTTAAAGTTTTTCGGTTTATATTTTGTCAATCCTTTTCTCTGCCCTCTGAGAAGAGGAGAGCTGTGGATGGACTCCCAAACTCCCCTTTCATTCCCAAGAGAATTTTGCAGAGCTGCTCTTACCCTCACTACCCTCTTTCATCTTTTAACTCTCAAACATTCCCTTTTAAGTCTGAATTCCATAAACTTTCTTAAGATTTTGGTTTACTTTCAAAGGTGTGGCATGTTGAAATATAGTTTTTTTTTTATTCTGTTTATTTTCATAAGTGGAAATATAGGAATCCCAGTAAATTCAAATATGTGTTCCAGTGGGGCTTGTTTGTCAGATTAAACTAATTAAAAATTGACTTTACATTAAGCCCACATTTCAATATGAAAAATGTTTTGTTTTATTTGGTTTGATGTAATATTAAAATCTTCAAATTAAATTACGTGTTTACATTTGCTTTAAGTAGAAAATCATAAGTTATTTGAAGTAAAGATGTGAAAACATCTGTTTGTGTGTAGTCTACATATGTTTCTGTTTTTGTTTTTTTTTTAGGTATATTGATGTACTTAAAAAAGGAACTTTTCAATAACTGTCAAATTTATTTGGGTTATCACATCCATCCTAGAGATAGATGTGAGGAGATTCTTTGCCATCGTTCTCCATAACCTAATTCAATTCTAAATTTATATGTATGCTCCTCTCTTACTGTTTTTACATCAGATGATGAATAAAAATGTAATCTCACTCAAGCCTTGCACATCTTGGCTGTGATAACAATCAACCCACATTTTTCGTTTTTTTTTTGTTGTTGTTGTGTTTTTTTTTTTTTTTTACATGTGGTGTTTGTTTAATGAATGCTCCTAAATCAGTTTTGACATAATCACAAAATGTGGCACATTTTTTGTGAGTCGGCTCCAAACGCTGCTTTCATTTGTTTGGGATTGTAAATCACGGTGATGGAACATCTGGAGCTTTAATCATCTCTGTTCAGCCCAGAATAATTGACAAGTCTGATGGGAGCTGTTAGAAGCCGACAGCACCTTACTCTGTAGAAGCAGTTATTTGTCTGATGCTGAAATGCTGCTTTTTTATACAGTCTTTGTTTATATGGTCATTTTATAAGGATTTTAGACATTAGTGTCATAATTGTATCTTCATTTGTGATTTGACTGATCTTTGTCGTCTCCTCTCTCCTCATACGTTGTGAATTGTTCCATGGCCTTTTCCTCTCTCTCATCCTTCTATTTTCTATTGGTTAGGTTCATTTGCTTGCATTTTATTTTTAAATTGTTCAAATTAAAGGAACAAAAAGTAGGAATCAACTTCTCGGTCTGCACGAAAGAATTTAGGAAGGGCATCCGACCCTGATCTCACCTCCCAGTGCGGATAATTGCCTATAATTGCACTGACTGCTCCCACAGAATGCAAATCCCCTGATATCTAAGCATCTTATCCTCTCTGTAAATCTGTTTAATACACAGATATACCAAAACTGAGGATGGATATCAACATTATGGATTTAGGAGACAAAAAAAAATGAATGCACTGTTTGATCTGTAATTGCCTGAATTAAATTGATCATGGTGTTTTATGAGGCCTCCTGCACGACAGTAATCTAAATAGTCTTTTCTACAGACTCATTATTTTGCTCTCTTTTTTTTTTTTTTTTTTTGCTTTTGGTTTTAGGGGGAATTTTTGAATCCATTGAGAGTGGCCCCTCCGGAGCAGAGGAACTAGCCTTCAAATTTGCCCTGAATACAATCAACAGGAACCGCACATTGCTCCCGAACACCACACTGACCTATGACATCCAGAGAATAAATATCTTTGATAGCTTTGAGGCCTCCCGAAAAGGTGAGTAAAAAGTCAAGGAAAAAAGAGAAATGTGTAAAACTTAAATTTTACATGTTTTCATATTGTACGATTACTGTGCTCCCCTATATTTTAATGTATTGCACTATATTATATTTATTAAACTTTTAATTTATGTACAATAACCTTATGCCTTGGAAGTCCTAGAAAGTCCTAGAAAATTGGCTTTTGCTGTTCTAATTATTCCTTTTTATAAGAATCCTGAAAAGTCCATTCTTATCTCATGTGGATTTTAAACCAAACGTAGAAAACCTGGCTCAAAATTTCCAAAATCATTCTGTTGGACTCCTCCATTTGCTTCTCAAAACAATGGCAAATCTCGTGCAAATATCGACATTTAAATGAAGATGTACGTACTCATACATTTACGTACATCTTCAGTTTCCAGCACAATTGTAATATTAGTTTTGTGTAATTTTGGCGGTGCTTTACTATGTGTTGAAAAGCACAATCTAATCAGAAGACAGAAATTGCTTGTTTTTAAATGAGCTTCTGTAAACTTGTTTCTGCATCTGAAAAGAAACTAGAAGTATGATCTAATAAAAGCAAAATATATATCTATATTAAAATTAAAAAATATTTGTCTTTATCAACATATATGTATATCTATATTATATGCCATATAATATAGAGTTTCTACTGCATTTTAAGAGGGATAAATACCACTTCTCCTCATGTGACATCTTTGTGCAAAAGTTAGTACTGAAGTTAAGCTAATCAAACATAATTAAATTGAGTCCCACTAGAAAAAGAAAACTGACCTAATGTACACTTCTGCTTTCTTCCATGCCAGCATGTGACCAGCTTTCTCTTGGAGTGGCAGCCATTTTTGGCCCCTCACACAGCTCTTCTGCCAACGCAGTCCAGTCCATCTGCAACGCTTTGGGAGTGCCCCACATCCAGACCAAATGGAAGCATCAAGTGTCTGACAACAGAGACTCATACTATGTCAGCCTGTATCCTGACTTCTCCTCCCTCAGCAGAGCCATCCTCGACCTGGTGCACTTCTTCAAGTGGAGAACTGTCACTGTGGTCTATGACGACAGCACAGGTACAGGTACAGTCGGTGTCTGTCCTTATTCCCTACATTTACGCCTTAAAAAGTCTCAGAATAAAGATAAAAACATGGAGCAGATGAACTGCAAAGTGCCACACTGCTCCCAAGAGTTCAGAGGACTCTTTGTAACCTGTCAAGTTAATTCAGAAATCAATAGCTTACTGTTCTGTCTTAGTCCTCCAGGTGCTGCCAATGTCAGTCTTCCGAGAGACTGAACAGCAGGACAGAAATAAAACTCAGAAAAATTACCCAGAATGACCCTGTGTCTCTTCAGCTTAATGCAATGTAAAACTGTAGTATGTGGGGGCTGACAACAGCCATTAATAACACACAGAGACACTTGATCTCCGAGGGTGGCTATCAAATGTGTCTGCGAGCTATTCTGTCTGTGCTGTAACTTTGTGGAGTGCCTCATAATATGCATTTTAAAAGGCGAGTCATATTTTAGCTTGAGTACAGTGATACTTTTATGAGGTATAGTGTAGTCACTCCGGAGAAGATGACAATATTCAAATGCTTATCCTCAATTTATGAGCTATTTGGCGTGATGTGGCTGACAACTAAATCTAAGTAATTTACAAAGAGACGCAAGGAGAATCTCACTCTAGGCTCTAGACAGTCTAATGAATTCATTCCCTGCTTCACTCAATTGGCTAGTGCCCTGCAATTGTCATTTGTAATTGTGCCACTAAATATATAAAACATTGATTTGTTGCTTTTGTCCACATGCAGTGCTCTTCACAACAATTCGTACCCCTTAAGCCTTCTAGCTATGTAAAATGATTTAAGGTTTTTTATAAAATAAAATAAAAAAAATAAAGTGGTGCAGTGCACATGTGCTTCGCTCTCTTTCAGTTTGATTTTCTTAAACAAATTTTTGGGCAAGACATTTTCTCTAGAGGTCAAGTAATTAGTCAAAATGGTTTCCTTGTACGAACAAGTGGCATCTTTAAAACTAAGAAGCACAGCAGTCATGCTAGACTAATAGTTTGGAGTGAAGTTTACTGCTCAATTCATCATCTGAATATTGGGAGTATGGCACAACTTCAAACAGCCCTCGACATTACTACCCACTCACATTGACAGGCTTTGCAAGGAGAGCATTAATTTTAAAAGCAGCCAAAAGGCCTTTTGTAAACATAGTGGAGCTAAAGAGATCCTCAGCTCAGATGGAAGAATCTCTTGACAGAACAACATTTACTCTCCCACGAAAATGGTATCCATTATGGAAGAGAACCACAAAGAAAGCCATTGGTGCAACCAAACCATAAGACATTTTGTTTGTAGTTTGACACAAGTCACAAGTGGACATATGAGGTCAAAAATGAACAATTTAAATGATTTGCAAAATGCAATGTTTGGAGAAAAAGTAAAATCTTCTTTTCTTCAACACTGTCAGGGAAGCTGGTCAGAGTGGATGGTAAGATGGAAAGCTAAATCCAGGACAGTTGTTGAATAAACATTTTAAAATACAGCAATACCTGCAGAAACCTTAGGCTGGGGCAAAGGTTCCCCGTCCAACAGAATAAGAACTCAAAACATATCACCAGATATACAAAGTGATACTTTAGATTCAATTGTTTTCATGTGCATGAATAGTCCTATTAAAGTACAGACCTAAATCCAATTAAGAATCTGTGACAAGATTTGAAAACCGATGTTCACAGACAGCCTTTGTGTAATCTGACCAAGCTTGAGCTACTTTGCAAAGTAGAATGAGCAAAGCTGTCAGTCGGCAGATGTGAAAAGCTGGTAGAAACGTACCTCAAAGGACTTGCAGGTGTAATTGCAGTGAAAGATGTTTCTACAGGAGAGAGCAGGGCTGAGTGCAAATGCACTCCAGATTCTCCAGGCTTTTATATGTATAAATTTCTGAAAGCCATGTATTTTTTTTGCTTCAACATCTAAATTTGAGCTACTTGATGTTGGTCTGTCACATACAACCTCTATAAAATAATTAGTTTGTTGGCGTAACATGACAAAATGTGAAAAGCATCAGGAAAGAGACAATCCTGGCGCATTCTAGCACCATTACAACCTCGGATTGTATCTCGAAAGCCCAACTGCCGCATTATTTTGACTCATCTTCATCACTGTTCTTCACACCACTCCTCAGCGCTTGGCACTTTTCACATCCTAAATCCCTTTAAAATTGCCCCCGAGAGATTCCAGCAGATAACCTCTTGCTTTCCCCTTTCTGTCAGTCGAAGGTATCTTGGGCCTCCTGTCTGGATATGTTTTCGTTTTTTTTTTTTTTTTCTTTCTTTTTTCTGCTGTACGACACCTGACTTTCTGAAAAGTGTGACAGCTGCGTAGCTGTGTTCCATAGCCCCGCTCCGCTTCCCGCCTGGTCCCAGTCTCAGGCTGTAATCACACAGCTTCATGCTCCAGGGCCTTGCACTGCTGATTGGAGTCTATCTGACGGCTGGCAGGAAAAACTATCGGAGGGGATAAAATATTCACACACGGCCGTTAGAAGATCCAGGGGGAAAGTCTGAAGGCATTAGCCAGAGCTCACAAACATCCACACTGACAGTGTTTCCCAAACGCTGAGCTCCCTTGACAGATTTTTTTTCCATTGCTTAACACCTCCCAAAGTGTCATCACGAACAAAAACAGGGAGAAGTAGACATACCCCAGAGTGGGGATCTGCAGGGATTACCTGGGGACAACTCTCGGAGGTTTAGAATCCCTTCCTACTGTAGTTCTTTTCACAACTAGACTTGCACGGATCTGTTTCACACCAATTTTTCTGCAGGCCTCAGGGAGACCGAGCCGTACGCACTTGTGAGGCCATTAAACTGCGCACACAGCACTTTGCTTAAAAAAAAAAAAAAAAATGGCTGAGCTAACTTAAAGAGGTTCCACAGGAAGAAAACGGAAAAAAAAAATCCTATCTCTCTCTAGTTCCCTCTCAAACTATCCTTTCTGCTCCATCCATTTTTATACCCATGACAAGTAATCATCTCTCCTATCAATCCAGCCTCTTTCATCCCTTGACTCTGAAGTTCTTTACCGAGGGAGAAACTCATTGTAATCTCATCACAGAGTCTCCTGGAGAGCCGTCTACCTGAGTGTGCGGTCGAGAAATGAAAGGTGAAGATTGTAGCTGAATATGTGACGGCGGCGTCAGGCTCCCCACAGGGGGGGGAGTACAAACTGGGCAAACAGTCTCTCTCTCGTCAGAACACATCTGAAGTGTGTGTGAAAAGACAGAAGAGGCAGAATTGACCGCGGCTTTCCATCAGGGTAAAATTGAACCCATTCGGCGCTTTTGTGTGGTGTCGTGGAACACAAGGAGCAAATCAACATTTTGCAGGCTGCTGTCAGATTGGGAGTTAATGTAGGAGGGTGCAGATCGAGAATTTTTTTTTTCTATTTTTTCATGTTTTTGCGCTTTTGGTTTAAAAGCAATGTGGTGGCGTGGTGTAGCATTCTCTTGATAGGTCTGTAGCAGTCTGTTTGCTTGCCAAGCATGTGTAGGAGGATCAATAGAGTGTGGATTAGAAAGGCATGCATATGAGCCTTTTTCTGCTGAGAAACTCTGATTCCGTTTTTTTTTTTTTCTTATGGCAACCCTTAGAATCAGAGATGCTTCAAAATGGCGACAGATCAAACACAGTATTTTGCTCCATCTTTAACATTCCTCTTTCATGCTATATACTATCCTCTTTGTCCGCAGGTCTCATTCGACTGCAGGAGCTGATCAAGGCTCCGTCACGATACAACATTCGTTTGAAGATCCGGCAGCTGCCCACAGAGACCAAGGACGCCAAGCCACTTTTGAAGGAGATGAAGAAGGCAAAGGAGTTTCATGTCATCTTTGATTGTGGACACGAGATGGCTGCCTGGATTCTGAAACAGGTGGCGTCACCTTAATGAGCTGAGATACCTTCATGGGCCTGTAGCAGAAACAAAGAGACAGATTTTTCTTTTTTCATAACCATCTGATGAGAAGTAATAGGAAAAACTGTGTTCAGCAAAACACTTGCAAATTATTTGCCCCCAAAATTTACTATGTATGAACTGAGAGGAGCTAAATTGATGAATAAATGAGCAATTTTATCATATTATGTTGCGCATTTAATTAAAAAGTTACTTAGGAACAAAATTTACATAATTTCCCTCGTAAAGTCAGGACTGAACACAGAAGCACATCCCTCATTCATTATGTATGAGTGCTAAAACAATAGTGTGTTCACTTTATTACGCCTCCTGTTGGATTCCTCCTCAATACTCTGTGCACCTTTACTCCCATTGTATATAATGAGATCCTGAAGACTGACCGCTACTAACGGATGCTCTCAATTGCACAATAAAGTTTTTTTTTAATTAGAATGTCCAACTCTGCTCACAGGCATCTTGAGTTCATTTAACTGAAGGTCGTTTTTTATGAAAGTTGATGTGGCTCTTATCGAAGTGAAGTCTTTATTGAAGAATATTCTAACATTGCCAATCTTCACAAACCTTCCTCTCCAAGCAAACTGTATTATGTAATCTTTTGATTTTGTATCTTGAACGTGGTAGTTAAGCAGGTGAACTGAAGCAAAACTTCTTCTAGTCAACTTTGCACTAGTTCATTTCAGTCCTCTGTCACTGCCCAATCTGTTCCGGAAGCACGATCTGTTCTGTCAGCTCATTTTGTGCCTGTGCTAAGTGAAATGCTACCGGGGGGCTATTTTTTTCTATTCCTTTGTTCTTTGTGAATTTCACTGTAGTCAGAAAATAATAAATGATTTAAAGAGATTAACAAGAAATGCAGATAAAACCGTTTAATGGCATTTTGCTACACCACTATGACTGCTATTTTCTGAAAAATAAACAAGTAAGTGTATGTAGTTGTGAACAAGAAGCAAACACGAGGATAGATGGAGTAATACATTGGTGTTTCCCATGAACACATGGGATATATAACTGTACAGTCTGACATATCCATTATTTAATCTGAGAGAAAATGTGTGTATTATACTAATAAGACTTCTGTTGTCTGTCACGGGTCCTTCTGTGAGTAAGGAACAGTCCACTCAGTTCAGTGCACAATTATCTTAGACTTGGAATTATCATAAAAAAACAAAACATTTTACAAAAAAATTCTAACTATTTTTTATCATAAATTGAAAAAGTTACATTTTGTATGTCTCCTTTTTAACAATGATCTGGTTGCATTTCTTTAAGTGCATGAGCAAATGAGCTAACGGAGTGACACGGCCTATTTCCACTCATCTGTAAACGGATCATTTTAGTTTAATATTGTCACATTTCAGCTAGTTAATTTTACCGCAATACCCCATTCTGAACATGCATGTGGTAACTATTGAAAGAAACGACTCCCTTTTAACAGGAAGAAACCTTCAGCACAATTAGGTCCAGTGTGAGAGGCCACCTGCCACAACCGCCATATATTCTAAGACATTTATTGACCATTCGGAGTTTGAAATGAGTTGCGGAAGTAAAGCATGAGAGATTATTTATTTTGTATATCTCGTGTTTTAAAATAAATATTAGGAACCAAAGCAAGTCGCATAACCACATTTTCTTACAATATGGGTGGTGAAAAATCTTTCTTTGTGTTTGCCAAAAACAAGGTGCAGCAGTTTGTAGGTACTGCATCAAGTGAGGGAACTGTGAAATAAACACATTTTTATCAGTGTAAATAACACATTTTGTGTGAAATATATCATGTAGCAATGGTTACCAAGACTTCGAACTTCTTTCTAAATCAGATATTTCAACACTACATGTGAAAACAAAACAACAAAAAGGGTTTAGTTTCTTATGAAGCTGAATCCTGTGGAGTTCTTTACAAATAAAAACAAGAACTAAGAAAACAGTATTTCTGTTTAACACAAAATGAGGCAACTGTCTCCAAAACATTTTCGTAAACCACTCAAGTATTTTTGAGACGTCTACTGGTCAGCAGTGTCTGTTGACCTTTACATGAAAACATGTTTTGTTTTTTTTTCTCGTCAGTCTTATTGACCAGCTGTCAGCCACTATGTAGTGTTAAATAAACAGCTGAATGAAAACACCTTTCAGTTGACATTGCATTCTTAGAATCAGTGTTAAATGTAAATTTACATTGCACTTCCTGGTTTTTGTTCTCTTGTAGGCTCTGGCCATGGGTATGATGACTGAGTACTACCATTACATTTTTACTACCCTGGTGAGTAAATTGGCATTTTTCTTTGCTTTTTTTGCTGAATATTTTTGCACTTCTAGTGTCACTTAGTAATATTTTTTTTCACCTTTTCCTTTTTTCTAAGCACAAAAACGATCAGTTTTGTTTGTTGCAAAACTAAAATCATCAGTCTGTGCATCTGATAAGAGTTTTTCTTCTCAGAGCAAAATTCAACTGAGAGCTGTCTGTAGAGACAAAAAAAAAGTCCAATGTGATTTTTACTGTGTGACTCATTTCAAAGCTTCACTGCAAAATGATAAAACTAGGTAGCTTCAGAAAGCTGAGTCACTTTCAACTGTGTTGTGGCTGTCACTTAGTCTGTGCTCTCTGTGCATGTTAAAATCAGTTGTGAAAGTTTAACAAAAATTGATTTTTTTTTCCTAATCCGGCACCCACCTGGCTGACCAGAAACCTGGATGTGGGAGACAAAAGCAGGTGGAAACATTTTATTCTGACTCTGGGTGCCACTGAAGTTCTCCAAAAAATCTTTGATCTTGCTACTACAAAGATTGCCCACCGCTATGTTCCAGATGAAAAGCAGCACAGTAAAGCCAGAGAACATAAGACTGAGAGCTCAGATAATAGCCCTGAACAGATGATAGTGTCATCCATTTGGTCCATTATAGCGCTAACAAACAAATGATGCACTATGTTATTTGGAAGTCCAGAAGAAAGGCTGGAACCAGGAAAAATGGTCTGCATCCACACACATGTAGAATCCTCTCTGTATGTAATGAGACTGACAGCAGGTATGTCATTGAAAGAGGAAAGAGAATAGTGGTTTTGGCTGCTGAGATGGAAACTTGCCCACTTCGAAATCAGCCAGTGTTTGGCAGAAAAGTGGCCACCGCGCTGGCCTGAACTACTGTATACTGGTACCGAGCCATCCGAGCTGGTTTCGGAACAGCAAATATTGACCATGGCACCCGTGTTCCGCATCCGTCACCTGCTGTTGCTCTTTCAACTGTGTTGTTGTGTCCCAGAGACATCTGCCTGGTTAGATGCCAGATATGCTGTATGCAGGACAATTGGGTTGTCCTTTCACATCCACATGATAAATGGCAACCCACCAAAAGACTGGCTGTAACCTTGAAATCTTGCCTTAATCAAGGCTACTGCCTCAGTATGATGAAAAATAAAACATAAAAATACCTTTAGATAAACCTCTTAGCCCTCAGTTATTAGGCCATGAGTACCAATCAGCTCACTTCTCTTGACTATTATGATGAAAGATTTATGTAAACTTCTTTCTAGATCAAACACGATATTATGCTTTCATCTTTTTTTTTTCTTTTTTTTTGCTTCCAGGACCTTTTTGCCCTCGATATGGAACCGTATCGCTACAGTGGAGTTAACATGACTGGGTTTCGCATTCTCAACACGGAAAACTCTCAGGTGTCATCAATCATCGAGAAGTGGTCAATGGAGCGGCTACAAGCCCCTCCCAAACCAGACTCAGGCCTGCTGGATGGATTCATGACAGTAAGTTTAGCCTTTTTGAGCACTTACGATCCAGGCAAAAAAACATGCTTGTGGCCACGGAATGTTTCTGTCTCAATGACCGAATCAATCGGAAGCCATCTATAAAGTAATAGTAACACTGAAGATTTTGTGATGCAGGAAATTGTGGTTGTGAGCAATCATTAATTTCTGTTATGTTTTGACATGTTCACTATTTATTTGAGTATAAAAAAATGGCTGGGTGTTAGTTGTCAATCACAAGGGCAGTGCTGCTGGGTTCCTGGGGTGGGAGCTGGAGCAGCATAAATGCCCTCTGCATGAAGCTTTGGAGTTGGTGCTCCCGGGTCTAAATGCCCAGTAATGAGCCGGTGTGAATGGTAATAGCCGTTTATCTGCCCTCCTGCCTCTCACAGCACTCCTCTGGGAGCATGGCCAAAATATGACAATCTGTCAGTGTTCATGCAGGGAGAGGGAGCAAATTGGATGGAAATTATGGCCTTGGTTTTTTTAGGATGGCATCCAGAAAAACCCGGGGATAAGGTGACTTGAAAGTGAAAAAAGGGAAGGGAGCTCGTCATGGACATTCAAGGTCCCTCTCTGGGTCTGTTGTTGTAAACAGTCAATTTACTCCACCTCCCTCGCAGCACCTTCCTCTGAGACAAACACCTTTCTTTTCTCTAGCAATCCATTCTGTTTTTCTTGGCAGATTTAGAGTGTAGCATGTTGAAATCTGTGCATTAAAAGAAATCTGGTTTCATCAAAGGCTTTCCGACCAGCCTGTGTCTGATTTGGTACAGCTCTTAGTGTGTATCCACACAATAACAGCTTTAATTCTCTAACTTATGATCAAAAAGAAAAATACCATCAATAATATATATCTATTGATGTTTTTCACATGCTTTAATCTAACATATTGTGAGGACACTGCAGTACATGTGGTTTTTATAACAAATAAATAACAATTCCCCAGAGGAGATGCACCAGCATGTGAACCTTGAATTCAAAACAAGTACAGAGGAAGGAAAATTACTCAAAAAGAGGTTCTTCTCCATAAACAGAATTCTGTGAATTAATGTTAATGTGATTCATTAGAATGTTTTTTTTTTTTTTTTTTTGTATGTCTCGGTTCTTTCAGTATTTAGAGCAGTTGTTTCTTCAAAACATGATCTAATTGGGTGAATTTTATGGTTCTTAGGTACCAAACACAATGAGAAATGTTTTATTGCTCTCTAGAGAGAAATAAAAGAGAACTTGGACTCATTGTTTTGTAGTTTTTAAAATGGTATTAAAGCAGAAAAATTGGAAGAAATATTAATATCAATTGGTGCAAGATTTTTGGTTGAAGGATGAGGTGTATGGTGCATTCAATTGTAACTCAAAAGACAGAATTGTCAGAATTATAAGTTGGGAGTTCAGATTTGATTTTCTTCCTATATGCCAGATGTCCTAAGTTAGTAGTCAATGTGACTTTGTCTTGGGTTTGTATTGTCTGCTTCAGTTTAAACTTAAAGTTCATAACCTTTTAATGCAAATTTAAAAACGTAAAAAAATTATAATTATAAAAAGAATTACAATTGATGCATTAAGCTTTTGTAATCGTGTGATTAATATCTGTTTTGTA
Source organism: Poeciliopsis retropinna (assembly GCA_010277075.1). Classification (NCBI taxonomy): domain Eukaryota; kingdom Metazoa; phylum Chordata; class Actinopteri; order Cyprinodontiformes; family Poeciliidae; genus Poeciliopsis; species Poeciliopsis retropinna. Next base: position 8,676,440 of record VMRM01000010.1, read on the forward strand.
TGCATTATAAGAACAGCACAATTAAAAAGCATTTTATTAGTGTCTTTACTACCATATAAACATTTTGTACATAAAATCTTTAAAACAAAGAATAAAAATGTATTGATTGACATCTGTTATTGAGGTAACAGATTTTGGACAAATTGTATTAAAAAACTAGATGTCTTAAATATGCTTATTTACATCAAAAATTATGCACTTGGCATTATAGAGTTAACATACCCTCCACAGCTGTTCACATCTGATAGTTACTGTTTGAAGCAAAGATAATTTTTTTTTTTTTTTTTTTAACAATCTTTTACCTGGGCCTTATCAGCTCTATGTTATAGATAATTAGCAATTTATTTATGTTGTAAGGGGTCGGTGCCAGAATTTCTTCTATTTATCATTAAATGGGTACTTGTGCCACAGTTTAAGAACCTTAAGGAGCCTTACTTAAGCTAATTCCATGACATGATTGAATGCAGATAATTGAGGATGAATTTAAAGGTGAAGTCCTTCTAAGGATATGATAACTGCATAGTAGAGGAATATTTCTGCTGGTTTTACAAGACATATAGCTTTTACCTTTTGTGTTGCACAGTTTTCTTTATTTAGCAAGCAGAGTTTCTGATATTTATGCTGGAGCACTTTGGCTGAAGAATCCAACGTTAATGGCGTCATTAAATTAAATAGAGGGTGCACTGCAGCAGCCATTGTGTGACCCTGCGTCCCCCTGAACCTTCCTCCAGGCTTTTATTGCTTTTCCTCGATGCCTTCTTCAACGTTTGTGCTGCTCCAGCCCCGTGCTGGGCTTGGAGCTTGTTTGCACTCGTTGGCCAGGCAACAGTTGTGTAGCAGTGGTTACCAAGACAACACAGTACATGTCACCTTGTGATTTCATGAGGGGATTGATTGACTGAGATTGAGGAAGGGAGGGGTGTAGCGGAAGGTGATAGAGATTGCAGGCAAACAGGGCTTTGATGAGAAGAAAGACAAAGAAGAATGGACAAGTGGTACAATGTGAGGTTTTTGCAACTGTTGAAAGTTGCATGCAATGTTTTCTCACATCACAGGGCATGTGTAAATGGGGGCCAGTGTAAAATCACAGTGACATTCAGTGCCTTTTGCGGGTGAGGCTGAGTTTTGTCTCAGGCAAACATGCATTCTGAGAAGTACAAGCTCGCAGCCAAAGACGTGCTTTGCACGTTGCCTCCTAAATGTGTTTGAAAAAGAATGTTTCTGACATGTAGAAACACATAAGGAATATGGATACTAATTAGTGTAATTAATTTTTTTATATACTGAATGTGTTGCTGGTCACAGGATAATTGTAGCTTCCTAAAGTGAAATTATAGCTTGTGGAAAGTTGAGCTCTAAAAACAAATAAATGCACTGAGAAAAATGTTATGCAAAAGATTGAGTATGCTATTCTCACTTGCCCATAGTTTATCTTCCATTGGTAGCACACTTCTTTTTAACTTGATTGTTGTTGGCTGGGGTGTGGCAATGGCCTGGGGGTCTCTGAAGAATGAGTAGGGAGGTGTAAAGGGTATGGGGCTGATTTGGTGTGATTCTCTTTGAGTTTATATTCAGGTGCCCGTAGAGGTGGGCGGAGTCACTGGGTACGATGGCGAGATACGATGGTGTGGCTGGGTTGTGGGGTATCGTCCTCATCCTTTACATCTGGGTGCTGCTGCTCCTTTGCTTTGCCAACATCCTTCTTGTGTGTGGGGTTTATAACTGCCCCGGGGCGGTGCTTTGTGTTTGCCTGCATTGGGTTGTTGGAGCTTTCTAGGGTTGGGCTCACCTGTCCTTTGCTGCCCTTTGGTGCTGTTACAGGACTTCCACTGTTCTCATCGTTCTAACAACAGTGCACCTCCAGGTGACAAATTTGTTCACATACACCAACTCAACACAAGCACAGTTATTTCTAGTTCACCAAGCTGCAACACACAAACACATACAATTCCAAATGGTTGAAGGTCATACAAATACAGGTTACTATTATATCATTGTTGCTTACCTACATTGATGCTGAATGCAGTTTTAATTTAATAAAGTCAGTCACGCAATTAGGATACCGTCTTAAGGTAACCTTTTTATTGAGCAGGTCTGACCAATTGGTACATGTAGGCAACTATTCTCAATAAGGGATGGTATTAGAAATGCGTCTGAGGATTCCGTGGATGCTGACAGTTTAGAAAAATGTCTGAGCAGTAGGAGTATTTTAATTGTAAAAATGAGCCTCACTTGTCCACATTATTAACTGCTACATATATGGGTTATGAGAGCTAATGAGTTTTGCAGTGTTTGTTGACTGTAAAACTGTGAATATAAATATACCTGCCATGCTTGAAATAATAAAAATAGTGCTTCATCTTGAGCACCATTGTTTCGTTGCCCTGCAACAAGATTTAGGAGTTCCAGCTGTCTCTCACACCTCAAAACTATAAACGTTTTCTTAAAATTATCTTAGGAGTGGGTGTGCACAGAGCCGTTTGTTCTTATGGTGGGCTGATTGGTTGAAATTATGTGCCATTTCTAGTCTGGTGACAGTTGTGCAATGAGCATGAAAAAAGATGGTTTGGAAACTGAAAATAAAATCTTTGATGCAGTTTCTCTTAGGGATTAGTATAAAATTTGGGACTGAACTGAAGTTGAGCACCACTCAAACTGGCTAGTGACAAAAGCTTGCAATTATGTGATTGATTAAACAAATATATCAGAGATATGTTTATTGATGAATTAATGGGAACAATACCTTCTCCACTTCAGTTTCCATTGGATTCAAAACTACTATGTTTGAAGTGTTACCTTTTTCTATCACCTAGTTCTTTGGCTGTCAGCCTAAAGAGAGGCATTAAAATAAGACAGTATAAAGTTATCCAATACTGGACTCTATCATGTAGTGTAATCACCATAGAAAGAACAAGCTGATTAAAGTACATTACTTATTTATCTTCTTGGCCACACACACCCTGGACAATAGAGTGGTCTTAGGCATGCACTGCGATCTACTTGGCCATATGCTAATACTTTGGTCAGGCTAGCCTCTGCACACAGGAGGTCATTGGACTGTGACAAAAAAGTGTGTGTGTGTGTGTGTGTTGGTTCAGGCATGTAACTACTGCAGCAAACCAACTGATAATAGAGAGAAAACCTTGAAGGTACATTTGTGCTCTGCCTGTCAGCTTTGAAAAAATTATATTTAATACAAAGAAAGGCTACATGAAATTCTATAAAGCTTACAAAGTGCTGTCCGACGAGTGCATGTCTAATATCAGTTCAAACACAGTCAATATGCAGGAAAATAACTGAGAGTTAATGCACAAGTAATCACAAATAGGTCAATGCTACATAAATTTTTTTATTAAAACAGTGCTTACACACATCAGCGTGCATGCATAACAGTTCTTAGAAAGAACATCAGAACTGGCTAATATTAGAACTGGCATGTCAACCCTAAAAGAAAAACACAATTTATTTGCCGCAAATAGCATGAGGCTAATGGATATATGAATATGCAGAGCTACCACCATGAAAAGAGCTTCCCATCCGAAAATAATTACTTCCTACGAATCTAATGAGATAATTTGATGGGTTGGTTTACTTTAATTTAAATTCTTTAATCCTGATTAAATGAATTAAGAATACACTTGCATTTAACTAAGGAAATATGAAATTGATAATCTTTCCCTTTATGAAGCCTTAGGCACAGTTGTTTTCTACCTCTGAATAATTTTACTGATGTCTGCATTTCACTGAGCTGTAATTACCTCCACAGAGAGCTGGATATTCTCCAGTGTCATCAACACAATTGAAATTTCTGGTGTAATAGCTCATAATAATGACTTTTATTAATAGAAAGTACACATAGCAAGGACCTCTTTTAGCTCTTATGGGGCTATGAGAATCATGTTAACTTAAAAAGGCATAATGAACTGAAAACACAACAAGCAAATGGGAAAACATGTGTATCCATCAAACATTTAAAGTATTTCATTAGAATATGCAATCAAACTGGTTTAGAAAAAAAACATTGCTTTTGTACCAGGTTGCATAATAAAAATAATTTATTTGGATATTTCTTTATGTAATATAATTCATAAGGAAGCCTTTTTTGGGAAAGCTTATACAATTCTTTCCTGTCTCTAACGGCCATTTTGTATAACTCTTTATGGCAGAGTGTCATATCCCCAGTGGGAAATAAATGGCATATAGGAGTGAACCAGAAGCTGCGTTATACAGACTGTAAGCAGGTTTACCAGTATGCTATTTAGAAGCAGATAAATCCACTTATATTAATGTTCAGACAATACACTCACCAAGACACACTCTTCATCTGTGGCTGGGGTGTGAGCGTAGTTCATTTCTTTGGGGGTTTAAATGAGGAATGGCGGGAGCAGAGGATGAAAAAGGAAGACAAATAAGGAGGAAGCAGGTTTGCTGGGATATGCTTAGGGGCATAGAGAGAGGGAGGGGGAGAAAACAGACACGTAGCTGCATTAATAAGCACTGCTGGGAGAAGAGTGGATGATACCCACAGTGAGTGCTGGAAGAACCTGCAAGGTGGCAGCTATACACTCCAATTAGGAAGTGTTTATCATGCATGTTTAAATACATGTTTGTGCTGTCCTGCAGGTAAGCCTTAAATATGCTGAACACATGCTGAAAAATGTCTGATTCAGTTCCCAATTTGATTGTGCCCCCAAAGAGGACTTGGCTGTGGATTCTTATAGCAAACAATTGTCTGAAATCTGGCAACTGAAGACACACAAGTCCCCAGACGCTTCATTTAAGCAACATTTCAACCAAATCAGGGCCCTCAGTGAGGGTGTTGAGCCAAATTAGGCAATCCCCAGTCAGTCTAATATTGAACAGAAGATGCAGACCGTGGTTCTGCCTGAAATGAATCACTGCACAGATAAACTTTACACAAAATAAAAATTAAGCACTTGGGAAATCTTTTTATCTGGACAAACTAGTTGCAGTTTCTATCTTGAAGCTCACATAATCTTAACGTCAGAGAAAAATTATTCACACAGTTAATTGTACTGAGCAGTAAACTTCTCTATTCTATTTGATGCAGTGGTAAAGAGAAGCATTAGCATGAACAAGTGAGGGAAGGTGGGAGATGAAAAATTTACCACAGTTTCACGTACTGCTGTAAGAAAACAGATTAAGAAATGTATCAGAAGATCCAACAAAAATACTGCTTTTACTGCTGCTTCTAAAATCACATCCCTTTTTAAAGTAACATTTTCTTATTATTTATAGCTATGAAATTATATATGATATTGATAATTGTTTAATCCTTCAGCACACATTTATAGTGAACATTGATAGACCAGCTGATGGCTAATAAATGAGATATTAACTAGGTCTTTTTTTAAGTATTGGGATATTTTTTTAAAAAGATATTCGAACCATAAAAACTGATATCACCAAATGATCTATTATTAAACATTGTTCTTTAATAGTCCACAGCAAATTAAAGATGGCTAGATTTAATACCACAATACCATACCAGAACTAGTGCACATACTATTAGCACTAAGTCATCATAGTGGATAAATATTTTCTGCTCTGCCAAAAACATATTCAGCATTCTGCTGATCACTAAACTTAAGCCAGATTTGATTTGTTTTTCAAAATAAATCTGATCTTACTCCCAAGGATCACAGGTGAGAAGGATCGCCTTGGGGCCAAACACCACCACTGGGAGTTGTAGTCAGTGAAATATTGCAGACATATTTTTTGAGGTCTCTTAAGTGTTTGCCTTTTAGGAGCCAGAACCTAGCAAGCTAGATGAGGCAATTTATAAGCTATGCTTTCTGCTTTGGTGGCTAGCCTGCAGTAGACTGTTTATTTTGCTTACAGACTTGGTAAGGCTTAATTTATGCCCCACAGTCCACTCTATCATGGCTTTGCAAATCCTGTCAGATATAAATTTTGTCATCAGTATCGACTCACTATGGCTGCTATGACTCTCCACAGACATTTGCAGAAATCTCTGGATTTCTGTGACTGAAATATCAATGTCCCCGTCGATGAACACAGTCAAAGTGTGGTACTAATTAATCGGCAGATAAAGACAAGGATTATAGTTACAACAAATTGTAAACAAGCTAATCGTAGTTTCATTTAGGAGACAGTTCTTGGCAAGTTGCTGTTTTGTTTTCAGAGTGACTTAAAATAACACAGGGCTTTAATGATGTATTTGCTACGTTAAAGATGGAGCGAACAAAATGAGTTCTGCACAGGTTCACAGGTTGATTGCGTCAATCACAGCAGTGTGATCTGCCTCCCTCTGATCCCACTTGGCAGTGAGAAGAGGCTTTTAAAGACACCGACTAGGGACAGCAGATACTCGATGCCCTGTGCCGGGCATCACCAGCTGGGCTTGGCACAGCATCAACATTATTAGCACCACTGCTGTCTTGGTCCATCGAAGCTATTTGTGAGTGGGTGAAAACAGACGTGGGGGAGAAAAGGAATTTATAATGAAGATTTGTCATCCTTTTTCTTTTTGCGTCGTTTTTACTTCATTGCAGATTACTGCAGTGGTTCGTCCATTTTTTTTTTTCTTTGGCAATGCAGTTAAATCCCCTAATATTAAACATGGAAAAGAAAAAGAATTCAGTGTAACAGAAATGAATCAAAAAGACAGGACAAAGTCAAACAGTAATATCTAGAATATATGGATGCCTACCCACATGTTCATGAAGACCACACTTTCTTCGACAGTAATGAAAGCAAGAACCTGCTGATGTTATAGAGCAATAAAAGCCTTTGCATTCAGGGACTACAACCATCATCAGATCAGTATTGTTCAATCATTCCCTGGAGGTTAATGGTGCCGGCAGTAGGAGATGAGTGTTATATGTTCACCCTTGGACTTGGGAATATTGGATGGCCTTAGGAACCTGTGGCATATTATCGTTTCCAGGGTGGATTGTCTGACCCTTATCATTTAGATTTAGGTTAGGAGCTTAAAGCACATCTGTGGTAGACATTTAATTATAGAGTAATGGTTAAAATAAAGAATACCCTGTAATTGTAGAGAGAATTAAGAAGCTGGCTATTACTAGTTTCTAAGATTATTTAAATCTAATCAAAGTATATGAAACAAACCACAGATCCTTCCAGCTATTATTTTTTTAAACAAACATGAAGCCATAATGTAGAGGTTATCGAAAGTGATGTATTCCCCAGTAACATTAGATGTGCCCAAGATACATGGTACCCTTAATTAAATTAAGTTTTTTCTTTTTTTTCCCTCCAGGAGGTTTTTGTGGGCTCTAGCGTCCCTTATATGACAGTAGGCTGACAGGAAGGGAGGGGAAGACATGCGGCAGATATTGTTGGGTCCGGGAATCGAACCCGCGACGGCCGCGTCGAGGACTCAAGGCCTCCAAACATTGAGTCGCGCTATCCCATTAGCTCAGTCTGTCGAAATAACAGATGATGTAGTGAAATTTGTAATTTGGGCCACCACAGCACGCCCCAAATTAAGTTTTAATAAGATATAGATTAAACTTGCCAAAGTCTTACGAAGCAGGGAAAACTAGAAATATAGAGCTGCAATAACAAATGTGATTTTTATAGGAGGGCCAACCCACCTCATAGTGTATTACAGCAACTGAATTTGAAATAAGAGTTGTAGCAAAATTTTTGTAAGACTAAGAATGGACAAGTATATATATTCTTTGGTTTCTAAATATAATTTACAAGTCACAAACTGTTTTATAAGATGTGTAATAAGTGTAGATTATTTCAGTCAAGGTTGACCAGAAAGAAGATTGTATTTATGTATTTAGTTAACTATAACTCTGAGTTGGTCCAAGTGGCAAAAAACCCAAACAACAACAAGATTTTCACTTTTACCACATTTTAACAAGAATGACAAAATATATCTACATACTTGAATTAAAACATAAAACATTGGGAAAGAAAAATAAGGAAGAAACTCCTTTTGAGCCACCTTTAATTGCTGTTGTAGTCTGATATGAGACTATAGTGTCATGTCTTTTTGGGAACTATATTTGGTCCACAGCAAGTGCAGCTCCCTCACTTTTATCTGTCTGGTCCTGCCAAAAGGAAATGTCTAGAAACACAGCTGTTTGACCTGGAAGGTCACCGTCTTTGCACTGCCTCATGTTGCACTGGTCCCCTCTTTTGGACATCTCAACCAAATTATAAGCAATTAAAAAGACCGTCTTGCCTAAAAAATTTGACTCGATTGGGCCCCATTTCTTGTTTTTGTATGTTGACTAGTCATTCAGTCATGGCCTATCTCTCTGGCTCTCTGTCCCATTCATCACTTTTGTGCCACTGACTCACTTCTCAGAAGCACACAATCGTTAGAGAGTTATTGTGAAACGTCTACATAGATAACTGTTAGGAAAGTAATGTTTTTCAAAACATTGTGTTTTCTTTTTCAGAGAGTAAGCCATTTCTTAATATACGTAAGACTCACCATCTAGAAGAGTAGGCCTTAGGTCTGAGACAGGCACTCCATCTAAAAGGCAAAATAAACGATTTCTTGAAGTTTAATAGTGTTGAGTTTCACAGGAAACTTTTTTTAAAATGTAATGCGGATCTGAAATGTACAAAATATTTTAAACATTGTAGAACGATAAAGACTGCTTTAGGACCACAGACTTATGAGCTCAGTCTGTGAGAATAACAGATGATGTAGTGAAATGTTTACAACTGTGTAAACATTTGTATGCTCAATGTCAGGTGTTGTTCATTTCTTGATGATACATCAAATTAATTAAAAACGGATGACCTTTTAGTTAAGTGTCACTGTGAAGCCAAGAAGCAGGTGCAAACATTGTTATTCATAACTAATAGTTAGTAAGGCTGTCCTTTACAAATCAGTACCATCATATGTTTCCTGCCACATAAAATGCTTAGAAGTGGTGTAGTCTTATGCAATGCTACTGCAAGAAAGTGCTGTGAGCTTTAAATATACCTGAAAATATGGGGAGATTTCTATCTTTTTTTTTTTTAATTATTATTTTGTTATAAAACACTTAAATATTTTAATATAAACAGAATAATTGAAACAAAGTGTTTTTGAAGATATATTGCCTTATTTAGTTTCTGTATTAAAAACTTTCTTAACGTGGACTTGAATTCATATTGAGAATATTTCCTTCCAAACTCTGGTAAAAAATTTCAATCTTTGGCTGAAACTCTGATGTAATTAAGACTGCCTGTAATGTTTACTCAAGGAATTAGGTTGGGACTCCCTCCACAGATCCCACACTCCTCCCCCACTGTCTTCTTTGTTGCCTCCTGTTCTCTGGCCACGAGAGCTCACCAGATGGCAAGTGAGATTCAAAGAACTGTTTAGCCATTCAGCAAACCCTCCTTTCCTATTTCACTACTTTGTAGAGTTTATCTCCTACTCCTCCTTGTAAGAAATGATGGGTTTAAAACCTATGTGACTCACCATTTCATCACAGGCGACATCCTGGCCTGTTTATTGCCAAGGGAAGATCAAATCTGCAAAAGTCTTTCGAGCTACATTTGTCTGAAGATTGATTGGAAACGATGACGGGCTATCATGTAAAATGGCTACTTAATCAGATGTATGTTCGCTAGGGTGGCATTTATTGGAGAGGACGCTGAACCGGACTGCGCTGCCAGCTGCATGCTGCTGCCTGAGGGGTCATGTGGGACACCACAGCTCTGAGCAATCACAGCCTCTTTTGTCAGACCTAATAAAATAGTTAGGCACTGCAATGTATTTGATGTTTGTTGTGTGCAATCACAGTTTGAGATATTTTTAACCATGCAGTCGAGTGGCTTGGCTCGAGGGACAGCTGAAGCAGTCTGTCACTTAGTCTACCACATTGTGGTTGTAAATAAAATGAATTTGCATATGCAGACACCACAGCATTAAAGGTATTTATTACCCAGATTACCTAATTTTATTTATTTATTTTTTTTAGGGCATGGCAAATTCAAACTAAATCAAAGCTTCATAAAAATTCTAACTCAGACAAAAGGAGGGAAACCATTCGAACTTAGAACCTACATAGTTTATTTGTGTCTATGTCAGTGTTGCCATGCTATCAAGTGCTGCAGAAGCCTGTTAATCACCCATTTATTCAGGCCCGGTGAGCGGTAGAAGGGAAACACCTGAAGCATTCAGGGCAGTGGTCCCTCAGGAACAGGACTGAGAAACACTGTGCTGTGTGAATAGTTTTCTCCCAATTTCAAGGTCTGTTATAGAGGTTAACACTATTTGTTCTTCTTTAATAAAATGTCAGCACAATTTTTGACAGCAAGGCAAGAAAGGGACAGGGTTCGGGGAGGACTATTCCAAATTACTTAATTCTTTCTGGGCTGCAGTGTTGTTGTTGGTGGACGGAGGTTTCAATTTTCAGTTGGGGTTTCCTTCTTGCAGTCAGTGGGGGTCAAAATTATAATGTATGAATTCGATGGTGTTAGGTTGGAGCTCTGCAGGACGGGGTCAGCTAGCAACGACTCCCGAAACTCTTCAGGGTTTCCAGTAAGGGCTGCCTCCAAATCTGGCACAATTTAACTAAAGACAACCTCTGCCTCCACTTCTGTAAACACATGCATGCAAGAACATGCTGACACCATGCACACGCATAACATCGATGAATGGCTGCACACATGACACATTTACATGCATACCATTTACATGCAGAGACTACTTCCTGGCTTTTCTCTTATTACTCTGGGTTTTTGTTTTTCGTCACTGCTATTGTTATAACTTCTCAAGCTCCATCAGCCATCTTTATCCAATTTTATTCTTGTGGCCTGTCCACCTCTTTGCCTGAATCAGATACAATCTAGTGAACCACTGAGTCACTTCAGTAAATTTAATTACATAACAGAATTAATATTTCACTTTCTCATTTTGCATAGCAAAAATTACTAATGCTGCAAAGCAACGAGTACCCCCATTTTTTTCTAAGCTGCAGGGCAGCACACACACATACACAAACACGTGCATACACAAATATGAACAACCAGTGATCAAAGAAGTTATTCTCCAACAAAAAGATAATTTCAGTAAAGTTGGAGCACATTTGTCCAATCAAAATTGAGGTTTCACTGCTCACTTAGTTTTTGTTGATGGTACTATATTAGTCAGTCTATGTGGACGTACATCTAAGAGGTTTTTCTCCCACTGGACCTTTTAAAGCTAAAAAAAAAAAATCTGCTTTATGGTCTTTTATCCCTCATTAAAAAGAGGTCAAATCTAGAGTGAAGACATGAATGAGCTGCCAAATAAATCCATCTACTATCCTTATGAATCTATAACTAAGAAGTGTGAAAATCTTTATTAAATGTAGCTGAACTCCTCTGGTGCTGCAGCATGTGGAAGTGGCACTATAAAAACGTTTACATTTCTACACAGAAAGAAAAGTGAAGGAGGAACGACAAATCCTGCCATTTATCCCCCACTTTGAGCAATGCTGGCGCACAGTTCTGTGAAATACTGTGGAGAGCAGCTGGCGAAGGCAGAGAATCAACAAAAGGGATGTAAGGCTGATGGGAGGAGGAACCCCAGCAGAACACATTGAGCAAAGAGGCAAAGAAAGACAGAGTTGGAAAAGTCAGGAAGGAAGAGAGTGAGAGAAGGAGAGAGAAAAATGGCTGAATCTCACTCCAGGGCTTTTTTTTTTCCACTGAAGTGATCTGACACCGCCTGTTCTCCATTTTCCACTAGGAGACCTAAGACAGATATAAAATGACCCATAAATCACATATGTCTCATCTCAGTGTTTTTCAGCCTTCGTTTTTTCATTGTCCTCCTTAGACTTTGTCAATGCAGACTCAGTTTTCTTATTCAAGGTCTTGGGCACCAGATTTATGGCAGCAATCCAAGTCTTTGCAGACTTTTCAGACACAAAAAGGGAAGCAAAGATAATTTCAAAATAATCACATTAAACACCATAAAAATAGCTTTTTCTAAATCAGTTTATGGTGTTTTGGAAAGGATAAACTTGAGTCATATCAGCATCATTTTATGACCATCAGTGTTTCACCAACAGAAACAACATCCTTAAAACACCCCCACTAGTTAATTTCAGATTTTATTTGCTCAGTATAAACTGAAATATGAGAGCCTTATACTAAATAGCTCATTTATAAGCAGTAAAATGAACATGGCTATTACTGGATTTTTTGCTATGTTTTTAATTACTCTGCAAGGGTAATGACTCCATATACATAATATTTATTATATAATTGCAATGTTACAGCTTCTTTGCTCATTTTGCTGCCTCAGACTGATACGCCTCCATGTAATAAATACATTCTAAGCTTGTGGATAATTTTATTTTGTTGTATCTAGTACTTATCAGAAATAGCGATAGCGGTGTCTATTAGCATAAATATAGTTTTATTTGTTTATGCAAGACAAAAAAAAAAACAGCAGGGGAAGTATCATCTATGTAATTGCTGAAATATATCAACAGCTTATCCCTAAACTGTTTTTGTAAGTTCACTGAATAAAATGAAAGTTGTCCAAAGCAACCAGAGAGGGAAAAGTAGTAATGAGGGATGCGGTAGACTTCAAATTAAGTGCGCTTGCAGTTCACGTGTGACATTGGTTGAGATGCTGTCAGGCAAAAACTTTTATGAAGGCTTTTCATATAAGGTCCATTTAAATCGGATGGCATTTATTTGTTTACAAACCCAAAACAGCAGAACGCACCACAAACTGCATAAGTTTGGTGGCATATTATTCTATAAATTATTTTACATACAATGTACATCCACAACAAGAAGAAAAATATGTTTACCTGTATCAAAAGCACGTGCCAAGATTCACATAAAGCAAATATTTAAACAATAAAAAAACATTACAGTGACAATAATAGGCATGGCTAAAGATAATAGATCATTAAAAGCTCCTATAAGATGATAAATTAAAAAATAAATATTCTAATCATTCTTCTTCAAAATATAAAATGGATAATGTGCACAAAGCTGTTCTGTTTAATTACATAAAAATATCTCAATGATTAATTAAAAATCATCAAGAAATTAAACCTTAAATATAGCTGATGGGGAAGAACAACAACTACTGCACATTATGGATGCCTTTGCTTTCATAATAGTTTCTGATGACACTGGAACCTAGTCGATTCAAAAGGTTAAATATTGTGTAAAAGAAGGGGCACTCAAGCATTTAAGCCAAACACGTTTTGGATCACGCGCCCTGAGTGACTCTTTATGGTATTACATTTTGAGGCACTTTTGCTTTGGCTTGACTTGTCAAATCCAGTGGCGACGCTCCATCATCCCAACACTTCATTCCGTGTTTCAGTGTCTGTCTCAGTCTGACTCATACATGTTGAGATGAGGGCGCCGTCGGAGCCATACCATCTGTTTACGTACTCTTTGTTTATCCTGCAGTTGACGCTAGAGCAGTTATTTATGACTCTGGCTGTACGTCTATCGCCATCATGCTGAATGAATAAGAGCGCAATCAGACACCTCCCTAAGCTGTATTTCATCTCATCCTTGTTATTGCAGATAATAATGTAACAGCTGGCTTCTGATTTGCCTTTGGACAGGCAGATATTGGTCTTTGTGGTTTTATCAAACAAATCAGTATTAGCCAAATGAATATATTTCTTCAAAATTGTCACTCCTGTTAATGAGATTGGGAACATAATAAATCTTCATCCTCGCAGAGTTCACTTTAATTTATTAACTTTACTTCCAATTACCTTCCTGGTCAGCAGTGATAAAGTCTAGATATTTCTCACTGGTGTCCATTATGAGCAGACTTTAACCTTGGCATGTTACTAATAAAATGTCTGGCCACATTTTTTGCCCTCATGATAAATATAAATGTAAGAGGACATTAAATAATTTCACTCTGTACAAATGGTAAATCCTTCTAGAATTTAAGTAAAAAAATTGTGGGGATAAAAATCCTCTATAAATAAATAAGCAAATGTTTTTTTGAGCCACCATGAATTCTTGTAAAAAAATAGCATAATACTTTGAAATCTTATAGAAGAAAACTACATAAATGCTCTTTAGATGACAGGAATATATAGCTTTCTTGGTGTGGCATATTTCCCACTGAATAAATGCACTTGTATTAAAGATTTGATTTTTCAAAAATAGTTAGTGTGAGATTATGCTATTCTAATAAAAACTGAATTCATTTTGGGGCTTTTAACATACCATTGCCAGGGGTGACAATAAATGTGTGTGTGCAGCTTCCTTTACACGTTTGCTGAAATATTTTGCCTCCTGAACATAAAAAAAAAAAAAAAGACGTTATTTTTCACTGCAATACTTTTACTGTGCGCTCGATGAAGCAGCACAAATCCATACAAACTCCGGAATGAAATGAATAATTACCTTCCTCTTCAATCAAATCATCAAACCCCATGGGTCCGTATGTGATCTGAGGGTAGAGCGACTTCAGTTCTACTAAAACAAAGACTTTCTCTCTCTCCCGCTGACACTGTGACTCTGTTGCTGATGGCAGCGCTGCTAGGATTTTTGTTGCGTTTTATTTTTTGTGGTAAACGCCTCAGCTTGCCAGTTCATGTGTTGCTCTGCCTTGCCTGTGCCTTGTAGCTGCAGCCCGGTGATGCATGGTGAGTAATAGGCTCATGCTAATTACATTAGCATTAATCATATGTATATGATATGTATGAACAGTGGAATTCCATTACACATCAGTGCCAGCAGTACAGGGCCCACCACTGGGCCAGGTATTTGAGTGTGTTTGTTTATTTATTATGTAGAGGAAAGCCTGGAAGAGGACAGCTGTCTGGAAGGAAGTAAGAGGAGAGAGGGAGATGTCGCTTTTCAGGGTACTGCATTATCATATGGAAATGCACGCAGATGGAGAAGTGGTGTGAATACTTATGCTGGAGAAATGAAAATATCTGCGTAAACACACACACAGAGACACTGGCATACAAGAGCTTCCTGCGGTAGAGAGGGGCTCACCTGTTCTAAATGAGGAAACGGCAAGCAATAACAACAAATGAGGTACGCCGATGGGAAGCTTGCAAGTTGGGGGTTCGTCACTGTGTCTTGGAGTGATCATGTTTTTTTTCAAGCGTTTGCACGGTGCATACACATCTTGCTAATTGGTTTTTGCATGTGAGTATTTGCATGCTTCTCACGTATTGCTTTTATGAGAGGAAGAAAATGCAAAGAAGAACAAAGGAATAAGGGGAAAGAGGGAAAGTGAGTTGTTACAGGAAGGAAATGACTTCAGGACTGGTATATTTACTGAGCCAAGAGAGGTTTTGCAATTCCAGATGGCAGGGACTCGAGGAGGATGTCGAAAGGTGGGGAGAGACTGAGGAGACGAGTTTGCGAAGGTTCTGGGTATCTTCTTTGAGACCTTTTCCCTTTTCTGAGTGTCCCGAAGGTGCAAAATTGATTCCACTTAAAGCACTTAAAATGCCCCAGAGGATCTTTGCTTGGCTCTGTAATAAATATCAAGATAGCTCTTGAATTGTTTTTAAATTGAATGCAATCTGCCAAAGCGGTGAGCCATCATTTCATCTTTTTTTCCTCCCTTGATCTTCACTTCCACTTGATGCCAGCCTCTTTTTGTTTCCAGCAAATAGGGATTTGCAAGCGATTGTTCGGCTCCAAAGTGGAGAAAAAAAGATCCCTGCCTTAAAAATAATTGGAAACCAATGCTCAAGTTGATGTATCACAGCCATGTGAAGTTAAAAGATGGGGGGATAGAACAATTTCTAGGAAGAGAGAAGTCAGAATGAGTAGAAGAAAATAAAAGACTGAATTAAATTGGTCAAACAAAGAGGCCCGTGGTGGAATCGGTGGATTATTTTGGCAAACACAGTTGCTTTCAGATCTGTATTTATACTGTGGCACAGCCAATATCCTGTCTGCAAATAAAAGGATGCATCTGATCAATTTTTATGTGAACGTAAACAAAGCCCTGTCTTCCACAGTGCACAGATAAAACATTTTTACACTGCTGCTAACAAACTGTTGTGGTTGCACTTTATGAGCCATTTCCAGAGTGCTTTTAAACACATGACTCCTCGCAAAGTTCCTAACGGAAGTTCCTCAAATTTTCTTTTTTTCTGTTTTTTTCTTGTGGGTATGCTCAGATTCATTTCATGCCATCTATTCAAACAGTGCATTGAGTACTGAGTGTCATTATGAGAGGGATTACTTGTAATGATCTTCATCTCGACGCAGCCAATAAATTTTACTGGGAAATGTGATTTTTTTTTCTTTTCTTTTTTTTCTTTTTTAGCTGTTGTCTTTCCTGGTATGATGTTTTATTATTTCTTTTTTTCATTTTGTACAAAAAGTGTTAGCAACCTCAAATGACTAACAATGCTCCTCTATACAATATATTCAGAAATGCTAAGCACATTTTTATCATATTATATTAGAAAATGTATGTTATATTAATTAGTCTGACCACTAAATTCTCTTTAAAGTATAACGTAGGTCTCTTTGCATTCTTATTTTCATACCACCTTTGCACTTTTAAGCAGACACTACACTTTAGCTCCACTGAATGCAGTAGGGGTGTTTATGCATCATACGTATTGCACTTCGTCTCACAGATTGGGATCAATCCTTTTGGCAGTCTGCCGAATAGATTTTTGGAACCAGACTGCTACTGTCAAGAAAACATGCTGCCTTTAAAAATATTCAGTAAAGCCAAGCTCATAATACATTTGGATTGTAATGATATATGCATTTGTACTGATGTCACCCGGGGGTACATGCTGTCAGATAATGAATAAATTAGCTACACCCCCCATCCAGGAGAGGAGAAAATGAGTAGATGAAGATGCCATCCAAAGCTGTCCACAGTGACAACTTGCAGAAGGCTGAACACTCAGATGCTTGTTTTTAATCATCAGTGCACAAAAGTTTCAGGCAGAAGCAGCTGGGAGCAAGCAGAGGGTATGGCAAGCTCCCGCGTCATGTATTATTGCGGTTTTAAACATCCAATATTCTCCAAAGGTGTGTTTGATGTGTTCTGTGAACTGGAATCTCCAGATTCCAAGTCAGAAAAATCCAAATAGAATGTCAACTGAAGTCAAAATTTTGACACAGGATGTTGGAAGTCCTGGAGACACTTACTGTACAGTTCAGTATCCAGCATGGCTGCCACACATTTTAAATGTTGTCAGAATTTTAGGAATTCAATTTGCACTTTTAATTGTTTGTACCAAAATAACCCAGAAGCATGTATTTTGCTTTAGCGTGTTATTTTATTGTTCTAACCTTTACAGTACTCTGTCTTATTATTTTGTTAGCATATTTTAACATTACAACAAATAAATTCCATTGCAAAGGAGATTGGTGAGAAAACAGACCTCCATTTTCCAATGTGGCTATCATGTTCTGTTTTGTGAACCTTTATCATGGAGTAATCAGTGAACCAGGAACTGTAGTGGAAATAAATAATGCCTAAATAAAATATGTTAGCACATGTTTTCTTTCAGTCTTAAGTGATTATGTTGACGTTTAGACTTCTTTTAGGCTCATGAGGTAAGGTTGCTCTTGAACAGTCAAAGAGCACATCAGACTGAATGTCTGGTATTTAATCGCAGCAATTATGCAAATGTACTTTAGTAATGTTGGAAAACAAAGTTTCCATCATGGCAACTTAAAATACTTGTCCTCATTTCAACCTTTCTTTTTAAGATTATTTTGAAATGCATCTAGGTTTAAGTAGGTTTCAAAAACACACAAACTTTTATAGGATGTCTTTTCATTGTTTCATATGGCGGTATGTGTACTGTACAGTATACGTACTGAGCAAACAGCACCTGAACAACTTCAGTACTATTCACCCTATGCCATATTGGTTTCACTGGTATAATATAGTGATTTGTATCAATTCCTTGCTCCATAACTAGTTTTTGTGCTATTTTTGTAGAATAAAAGAAACAAACAAAACACAACATTAAATTACAGCAAATGTCTCATCTAAGTCAGCAAAAAATAAAATAAAAAATAGTATTATGATAGGTGATTTTATTTTTATCACAGAGGAGACGAAAATCAAAGTCATTTATTTTCCTGTTTTTTATATGAGGACTCATTTACACAGTAGAGTAAAGAACTTCATGGAGAAGAAAAAAAGCAGCGCAGAAGAAGTTAAAGTTGGTCTTTTAAGCTTTCATAAAATGAATTGTCAGCCTGCTGTCACATATCAAGGCTGTGCTTAAAGCAATCCAGCTGGATTTCAGACTCAGGCATATTTCAGAATCAAAAGTAAACTAAATATAAACTTCCAGGCTGAACTTTCAGACTGTATCTGTTTTTCTGTCAAACAAGCTGTCAGATATTTATTCCCAGAAGTGCTTTTTTTTTTTCTTCCTCCTGAATAAATTTAGAGCCAGACTGATTAACTGAAAATTCAGGGCATACAGTTGACAGCAAACGAAAGCGAAATTAAACTGATTATTGCTGAAAGGAGAAAATCAAGATTGTGGCTAACAAAAGCATAAGAGACAGGCAAAAGAATTAATTATATTCATTAAATTTGTAAAATAAATAGACTGACAGGGAAACATGTACTTTTCTAATAGCATGTGAATATTACTGTCTTTATCTTTACAGACATTTAGCTCTGGGACATACACACATCCACACACGGATAGAATTTAATCCACCAACTTGACTTTAAATAACTCGGTAATTGAAAGATAACTCCATAACAAACCTTCCTATTAGTTGAGAAAATATTATTTGGAGACGGCGTGTTAAGCTCCCCTTCATCCAATAAATAGAGCATTAAAATTACAGACTGTTTTCATAATCAACTTTTGTCATGATCCCCACATTGACACACTGCTCAGATACAAGAATGAAGCAGACATTGCCCTTAGCCCTTCTCTTCCTCTGCAAAGCAGTGGTGGATTGAGCAGTCCAGAGATTTCTACCATTATTTGCTGCCTTTTACATCAGCAGCTACCACCTCTAAAAGCAGAGGGGGGAAAAAATCCATCTCCTTTTTTTTCTATGCTCGAATGTAATCAAATTATCATTGTCTCAAGCTGTTCTGTGCAAGAGTGATTTCTGTAATTACCCTGTAACCATTATTAAGGCTTGAAAAAGCTGTATAGAGTATAATTTTGCCCTGCTGGAAGCCTTCATATATCCCTTCCCTGCTCCACGTAAAAATAGATCCCACAGGGAACCAACATGAGATGAGCTGCAACCCTGCTCACCACCTCTGACAGGAAAGACAAATACTGAATAGTTGTAGTCCTTGGAGGAATTTTTCATATCACCTTGCAAGTTAGTCATCAAGGAATTGTCAAATATGATCAGTGCAGTGTATTTCAGCCTGCATGGGGCCATGTGAAAAGGACCTGAGCTGACCTGACTAGAGTAAATGCAGAGTGTCTCAAACTGAGTGGACAGATCGCATGCAGGGAACTCGTGTGTGTGTGTGTGTGTGTGTGTGTGTGTGTGTGTGTGTGCCTACTGAAGCAGTTAAGAGAAATCCCAGCATGTCAGAGTAGGCTAGAGAATTTACAGGTTTTATGACTTATTTCCACAGTTATATAGAAGCTCTGGACAAGTCAAGTTGCAATCGCAAGCATCATGCTCTCTGGTGGGATTTAGAACAAAATAGTACATGATTGTGAAGTGAAACAGGAATGATGCATGTTCAAATGTGTTACAAATAAAAAAGTTGAAAACTGTGTAGTGTAACTTGATTCAGTCATGCTAAATTATTCTCTGTATAAATACAGATGTTCTCTTACAGACTCAGAGGTCTGTGGAAGAGCTGTAAAGATCCACTGCTCAGATGGGAGAGTCTATTGATAGGAAACTACAAATCTGGCTTTTATGTATAAATGATGAGACGAAAGCTATTGCTGAAAGACAGCTGTAAGAAGGAATTTAAGAAAGTTTGCCATAAGCCAGAATGTGGGTATAGCAAACATGAGAAAAAGGGTTCTCTCGTCAGATGAAACCGGAGGTAAACTTTTTGATCTATATGTTAGTCTTTTTCCGTTTTCCTTAATATGTGGTGGACATCAACAGAACAGTCAGTCCAAGCACATGATCCCCACTGTGAAACTTATTAGTGGCTGCATCCTGCTATGGGGAATACGATGGGACTAAACACAGAGCAATCCTCCAGGTTGCCTGCAGCTGTTCAATAACCCCAAACATACAGTCAACGTTAAAATAAACTGGTTTAGCTCAACCTATGTTCTTTTATTAGAATGAGCTCAAAACAGAAACCTCAACAGTGATTTGAAAAGACTTATATGGACTGACATCCTCAATCATGAGATGGACAAAATTATCTTTTAGATGTGCAAACCTGACAGAGCTATTACTGAAAGATGTGCAGCTGAAAATCAATGCACAATGCAGCTTACATGGTTTTATTTGTAAAAATAAAAAACAAAACAACAAAAACATGTATTCTGTTCCTTCAGTTATGTATTATTTTGTGTTGTTCTATTGCAAGAAATGGCAATAAGATACATTTTGTGGTTATAACCTGACTTAATGTGAACATTTTTGATCAAAGACATTGCCCTGCATCATGTAATTGTGTTATGTAATCCAGTGTGCATCCCAGTCATTTTATTTTTCATTTCTGTACCTGCATGCAGAGTGAGCCTGTCAAAAATGCTCTTGTCTCCACTGGTGGCGGGTTTCTGTGGAAAATAGGCACACCCATCAGGCCCCATTAGTCTTTACACTGACAGGCCCGCCTTCCACTGAAAGACTCTGTCTCGCAGAGGTTTCTGATTGCCTCAGACACTGGTCGGATATTTTTACTAACAGGCTAAGACACAGTGCCATTTGTTCAGGGCATTTACTGCTGGTGATAATCCTGATTTAAGTTCCCCGCAAGTGAAGAGAGACACAGAAGACTTTAAATAGTTTCTTATGTTCCTTCCGCAAGTGATGAAACGAGGAGAAGGAAGGTCATTCAGATGGAGGTGTCAACAGGTCTTGTAAAAATGTCTGATAATGTTACCTTCTTGTTTGCAGACGGACGCAGCTCTGATGTACGACGCAGTGCATGTGGTGGCGGTGGCAGTGCAGCAGTCGCAGCAAATCACCGTCAGCTCTCTGCAGTGTAATCGCCACAAGCCGTGGCGCTTTGGAGGTCGTTTCATAAACCTTATCAAAGAGGTAAAAACGGCCATCGCTTTCAGATGGGCTGGACTTTAGAGCTCGCTGTTTGTTGCGTGCTTTTGCTTCGTGCGGTGTTATTCTTCACTTAACAATTTCAGTGTTGTTTTCTATTGAAACCATTTTGTCTTGTTGTCCCTTGTGGTGATCATCATAATCAAACGGACATAAACATCTCCAACAATTCCCAACTTTGACATTCTCTGCAATCTTTTTGAAAATGGAATCCAAAGAAAACAGTTCTTTACTCACAATAACAATTATCTTAGGGATGTTTCATTCTCTTTACCCCTGCATTTTCTGTGTTCTTATCTCCTGTGTTTTTATCAAAGCATTGCTGTCTCCTTAACTCTGGTCAGGGTCAGCCATTTGCTTTGTTCTACAAAGCTCTTTCATTCTGCGGATGGTATCATTGCAGGTAATTTTCACAATGAGCCATTGTTGTGCAGCCGGTGCTTCTACCACCACAACAACCTCCCACCCCCCGCATCCTCACCTCATCCTGCTTCTCCCGTCGCTCTCAACGCCCGTCTGTTCCTCCAAACAGCTTTGATGTTAAACTTCAAGCCCAATGAACCACATGCATAATGAACTCTTACCTGTCAAACCTGTCTCTGTTCTTGCTGCTTTGTTTCTTGTTATGATGAAGGGAGAGCCAGCTGGAATTAGAAATTAGTAGAGAAAAATGTTAAGTTTAGAAGAAAGAATGACTTTTTCTTGAGAAAGGCTATTGTAAAGCTGTGAGACATCAGTATATTTCTGCTTCCAGGCTCACTGGGATGGTTTGACGGGACGTGTTCTATTCAACAAGTCCAATGGGCTCAGAACAGATTTTGATCTAGACGTCATCAGCCTGAAGGAGGAAGGGCTGGAGAAGGTGTGTCCTTAATTGCTGCCGTTGATACTGAATGATTTCTAATGCTTTAGCTAAAAACAAAATGTTGCTCCTGCTGCTTTGAAGTCACAAAAGGTGATGTGAACTTGACACTAAATTGTTTGAACAGATTGGAACGTGGGATCCTCCCAGCGGTCTAAATATGACAGAGACTCACAAAAGCAAGACATCCAACATCACTGACTCCCTGGCAAACAAATCCCTGCGTGTATCCACCATTCTGGTAGACGAGAGAAAACACACAAGCACTGCACACTTACAGTATAGAAATATGTCAGCTGAAAAAGCCCCTCTGATTTCTAGACCAGCATGTGTTTTCTTGACAGGAGGAGCCGTATGTGATGTTCAAGAAATCGGACAAGCCTCTATATGGGAATGACCGCTTTGAGGGGTACTGTATTGACTTGTTGAGGGAACTCTCCGGTATCCTTGGGTTTCGCTATGAGGTGCGATTAGTGGAAGATGGGAAGTATGGATCATTGGACGAGGGTACAGGCCAGTGGAACGGCATGGTGCGGGAGCTCATGGACCATGTGAGTCAACATTCACAAAGGCAATGTGCATGTGTATTTCTGCTAAAAGCACAGGTGTGTGTTGTTTCCCCTTCTCTGAAACTTGAACTCAAATTTTCTAAAAAACCTCATTTGAAAACACAGCATGTCTTCAAAGTGAGATTACACTTCAGTCCTACTGTTTTTATTTGTATTCCTTGTGTGCTACGAATAACTGTAATACAAACCTAAAAGCTCAAGACAGCTTTAGTGAATTAATGACTAAATCAATTAACAATAAAGCCACATCACCTTAGCTCTTTCAAAACCACAGAGTTGTAAACTCAGCTATTCTGAAGTGTCAGGTTTTATTACTCATAATTTACACTTACCAGCTATTTCATTAAGTCCACCTTGCTGATACAAATTTGGACCATTTCTTTTACCCTTCAGAACTACCTTCATGCTTTGTTTCATAGATTCAACAAGGTTTCCAAAACTCCTAAGAGATTTCGGCTCTCGTTGGCATGACAGCATCACATAGTTGCTGTAGATTTGTTAGCTGCATATCCATTATGCAAGTCTTCCGTTCCACTACATCTGAAAAAGTGCTCTGTTTAATTGAGATCTAGTGACTGTGGAGATCAGTGGAGTATGGGGAACTCATTGTCATGTTCAAGAATTCAAGATTTGTGAGATGACGCATTATCCTGCTGGAAACAGCCATGATTAGATGGGCATACCATGGTCATACAGGGTTGGACAAGATCAGCATTATTACTCTAGTAGGCTTTTGAACTTAAAAATTATTGAGTTAGTATTAAGCGGCCAAAAGGTAACTTTTTCCAATACACCACTGTAATGTCATGTCATCTGAAAGTTGCAGCTGAAATCAAAACTTGTCAGACCAGACGACAGCCTGTGTGTATTTCGTAGCCTCAGTTTCTACATGTTAGCTGACGGGAGTGGCACCCAGTGTTGTCTTCTCCTACTATAACGTACATCAAAAAAGGCATGTTTGACAATATAACTGACAACACAACATAACTGTTGACGGATATTTATCTTTTTCAGATTATTGTCTGTAAATCTGACAGACGGTTGTGTGTGAAAATCCCAGTAATTCAGCACCTTCTGAAAACCTAAGAACAAACAGCCATGCCCCATTTAAAGTTACTTAATTTTCCCTGGCTCCCCATTATGAAACTATATAGTTCATAAAGTCATTTTCATCATGTCTAAATACCTAAACAGAGTTGCTCTCTTGTGATTGACTAATTTGTTAATTTAACAATGGTATAAACAATGTGACCAGTGAGTATATAGTTAAGTTTAGATCATTTAAGTCATTAACAGCATACTGTATTTATAGATTATTTACAATAGTCAGAATCAAGTCTTTTGAGAATTTACATCTAGTATTTGATATTTTAAAACAATTAAAATCTTAAAGCAACTTAAATCAGTAAACTGTATTAATATGTACATTTTATTAAATCTCAAAGCCAATTAAAAACAAAGTCAAGATGACATATACTAAATGTCTAAATTCACTGTGTTTGAGAACACAGTGAACAAAGCCCTAAAGTTGTACTAATTACAAAGTTTATATGAAAATGACCCTTTCAATTCAAAATATCCAAAAACATTTTCCTTCATTGGTGCCTGCGGTAATATTTTTTACGCCTTGACAATAGCCACACATGAACAGAATGTCATGGAAACTAAGTGCCGCCTACTGTTGGTATAAACTATTGGAATAATTTGAGTAGATTATAAAAACACCCCGCAATGCTTGTACAAAATACAAGCTGGTGTTCTTTTTATTATCTGAGCAATGATTGCCATGAGGAGAAGAAATCAGTGCCAACCACAACATCAAAGAACGTCTTGAGTAAGAACTCAAACTAAATGGGCTACACATAGCTGCTGTACAAAATTAAATAATTCTAGGAAGGATTATGTAAAAATACTCAGACACAAGTGCTAAGCAGGAGCCCAAGGGTCTAATGTTATGTTCGGAGGGGACACAAGGTTAATTTGTCACACATTAATCTACAGCAAAGACTGTTGCCTCTGTGACTCACCTTTGGCGCAACATAAGAAGGCTTAGACGTAATACCTGTAATTTCCAGAAAATCTCTGTTTAGCTGAAGCACTGTCAATGCCAGTTTATTATTTTTTTTCCTTCATTGGTTATTTTCTTCCTCATTGTAATTTGAAAGGTCTAACTGATGGAAATCAGTCATTATTTATGTAATTATATTAATAATATTCATTTATTATTTACTTGGTTATTTGTTCGTTGGCTGGCTGCTTTGAGAGTCGTTTATTGTTGTTTGATGAATGACCTAAATTTTGGTCGGTTTGTTTGATTGGTTGGTTGATTGTTCTGGTGCCAGCTTGTCCATCCAGTTGACTGATTACACTGTTGATTTTTTTTCCTTGCCTGTTGATTGGCTGGTCTAACGGGTTCTTGGTTGGTTGATCAATTGGGCAGTTATTCAGTTGGTCATTAGATTGATTGTTCTATTGTTTGTCTGTCTTTATCTATTATGTATAAGGTATTTTTCCTGCAAAAAAGCTAATTCTACTTTCTGATTGCAGAAAGCAGACCTTGCTGTTGCTCCTCTGGCCATCACCTACGTCAGGGAGAAGGTCATTGACTTCTCAAAGCCCTTCATGACTCTGGGGATAAGTATCCTATACCGCAAGCCCAACGGCACCAATCCGGGGGTCTTCTCTTTCCTCAACCCGCTCTCACCGGATATCTGGATGTATATTCTGCTGGCTTGCTTGGGTGTCAGTTGTGTGCTGTTTGTCATAGCCAGGTAACATGTCAATCCCTCTGATTTTATCCCTCCTACCAATTTTCTTCCTGTCAACCTGTCTGGCTTTTATTCTGACGTACAGGTGTTACTTTGTCCTGGAACAGGAAGCTGCCTTTTTTGATCTGTAGTTATGATAAAAGATGTTTGAGGACAAATTATTTGCCTTAAATACACTAAGACCTACACTAGTGTGGTCTGTGAATGGGGCTTATGTCATACAAGGTGCCTTTCCACAAACACTACTACTGTGAATGCAGCTCCCATATCTCCTGATCAAGGGTAAGAAATGTGTGGAGGACGGTTCTTACTCTATCTTGATGAACCTCTCACACTTAAATTCCTGATGCATAGCTGTGATGTGTGTTAACCCTAGGGCTCTTCTCCTTTCATCCTGAGAGGTTTGGGTTTAATGCATATCTCAGTAAATGTTACCGGCAAAATGATCACACGAGAGGAAAGCAGCAACTGTCACCTAAGTTAGTTCAGAATATGCAAATTACGAGCATTTGTTTCTGCAGTTGGTCAGGGTAAGTAATTACCATAAAATTACTGTAAAATGTATCCTGGTTCAAATAAAACAAACCCTGTGTAGTTTTATGAAATTACCACCTTCTTTTTCTCTGCTTATGCTATGCGTTATGTTTATTGCATACCACATCAGTCATGCAAATGCACCTGGTTATTTCTACCACCCTATAAATATGCAGTCAAATCTGAAATACAGTGTTCTCTACAGTTCGCTGAGTTGGTTTTCTCATAATTGTAGTATTGATTGCACAGCTGCCAGATTGATTAAACAATCCCCCCAAAAGCAAGGTATATTATTTTCTTTAATCCCCTGCAAATAGAGTGAGTGGAGTGAGCTTATGAAGTCCCAGTTTTGCACAATAAAACACTAAACACCTCAATCTCACTGGGGATTTGTGTCTTTGACTCAATTTACTCACACATTTTTCTTGACTAAGTAAGCTATCTCATTTCAAAGCTCAAGAATAAAAAAAGAAAGGAAGAAAAAAAAAAACACATTTCACTCAGTGGTTTCTTCCAGCTCTGTTTGCAGCTGAATTGATCGGTGCTATTATTTACAAAATAAATAACGTTCTCTCAGATCACAAAATTGGCAAGACAAAACATGACCTCCTCTCCTGAAGAATGGATGTTTGAAAACGCTTTATTACATGTTTGCGCGGCTTACTGTTTTTTGCAGCTTTTTTAAAAACCACTTTTCAGACGTCTTTGCTGCAAGCATCAGGTGCCTGCAATTTCTACGACCCCACCAAGACAACATTTACACTTGGCGCGAGGTGGGAAAGACAACAAATCTATAAGCCCAGTGCAAGAAATTGAAACCAACAGGAAGGTAATGGAGGGAGCGTGTTTTGTGCTAATATTGTTAGGACAGGTGAAAAGAAAGGGGAAAAAAATAAGACGGGGGACAGTTCTCTTAAGATTCAGCTTGCAATTCAACATGTCCCATGAGCTGATTCTGAGGAGGTGACCTTACGTCTGCCTGTACCACATCCACTCCCCCCACACCACACCCCTGTGACCCCCCGCCTTCTGATTGGTGTGCATGATGTTGCGCTGCAGGAATACAGGCCAGCCACAGGCAAAGGTCGTACAGAACCGCCATCGCACGTTCAGAATACACATGTAGACACTGACAGACACAAACACAATCCAATCAAGTGTGCATTTTATAGATCTACACCCCACAGCCTTGCCGTCTGCATACATCTTATGTCGCCCTCGGTCTGCCTCAGGCTGCAGCTTCACATTATAAGTAATAACTGTGAAGATCCACATAACTGTTTGACTGGGAGACGGATGTGACGGCGTCGACGCGAATACGCAGGCACTTCTGCAGAACCTGCACAGCTATGAAGGTTCTTGCAGCAACAGGAATGAGTCAGTGAACGCAAGAAGAAGAAAGAGAAGGAAAACAGCATGTGCAAGCAAACAAATTGAAACCCACTTAGCTGCACAAGGCCATTGTGTCATTACTGTTGCCTGTGGTTCCAAGGAGACGGAGCTCATTGACATTCCAGTAAATCAGCCATCCTGATGGTGTTGACAGGAAGAATTATAGTGTGTCATCACCGCCATGTCCACACAAATGATTCTCAAGGGGACAGAAATGCAAAAAGCTGCCAAGGAAGGGCAACATCTCAGAAATGTTGCTGCATTCTAAATGCATCTAAAATCGGATAGCTAATAAGCCAACCATGATTAAAGAAAAGATTAAAGTGATATCTAATGACATGTCTGTATTTACATCCACAGTTATCACGCAATAGCCTTTCACTTTGTTTCATCACAGATTTCCAGATTTGGGACTTGTTTGTCAGATACACAATGCAACAAACAGCCTGCAGTGACATGTTTGCATGAATAAAGTCTTTGAGAGTAAAAAAAAAAAAAAAAAGGTTTAGAAAAATGGAAATCCAATAAGACTGAAAAATTTCACCAGGTTACATAAACATTATTGATTTATGGGGGTACTTTCCTCTAAAGGGACAAGTAAAAGCAAACCATGCCAGCATTATGCTCTCAAAGCATCAAGCATTCAAGTCCCCTTTCCCTCCTCCCAGTGAAAGATGACTCACCGGGAATAATCACTTTTTCTTCCCTCTACATCTCTGCAGACCATCACCTGTGTTTTTTTGCACCACTGAAGTCTTAAATGTGCACTCATCTGTGTAATGAGAGGTTTATGCACTGCAACCCCTCCATAATATCCCTCACTTTGTAATTGTGAACAGACTGTTCTTGCTGACACAGTCCGGTCACGTCCTGCATTGACATTTTGATTCACCTGAGGAAGTGTTACACACTGCTTTCCTTAAATATCAAACTAATGCACAAGCACTGCGGCCCTCATTCGGCGTTTTAAAAACATATGCATACCCATTGATCCTTTTCACATTTCGGCATGCTTATAAAATCCTCTGTCTTGTAGGGATTCATTTCTTTAATAAATCAATAGAAAGTGACACACAATGGGACAATGGGGAAGCGAAAGAAAAATTGTGCATGATTTTCAAAAAATTTTGTAAATAGAAATGTGGAAGGTTTGACAGTCATTCATATTGAGCCTTGCTTTGTCAGCCACTGTTTACTTCAATTACGACTGCATGTTTGCACATCTACAGACTAAAATTCAGTTCATTCTTCTTTGCAAAATGCCTTAAACTTAGTCAAACTGAGTAGAGGACATCTGCAAATATTGATATTCAAGTCGAGCCAAAGATCCCTGATTTTCATCTTGAAGTTTACTGGGTCATTCTCTAGGTCATATGAATATGCTTTGATTTTACTACTTTATAGAAGCTCTGGCGGAGTTCAGAGTCGCTTTCCTTCTGGATGATGAATTTCCTCCCCAATCCTAAGTCTTTTCAGCCTCTTACAGTTTTTTTTTTTTTAGATTACCCTGAATTTTGCTCCATAACTATTCCCATCAACACGGAACAGCTTAGTTGTCTCTGATGACAGAAAAGTATTCCTACAGCAAAACACCATCGTTCACTGAGAGGGTAGCGTGTTCAAGGATGATGTGGAGTGTTCATTTCCGATACAAAAAGCATTCCGTTCCCCTTCCACTTTATAATTATATGTTGTTTTATGTTGGCCGGTCACACATATCCCTATATAATAAACTGTCGCAAAGTCTGTAATTTCACAACAAAATGCAAAATACTTCTAGCACTTTACATATATGTACATACATAGAGAGAGAATCCATATCGCTGCTCTTAGCTTAATCTTATTCTGTCACACTTTTATATATGCAAGATTTAGTAAAAGCCCGTTTTGAGTTAAATCTGCTTGATATGGCATTCTGTCATTAAATATCTTCGCCCAGACAAGCCGTCCAAACAAACCAAGCAATCCAAGCAATGTGTCTTTCCTTCTGCATCTCTAAAAGTCACAACTGACAAATTGGCATCACTTTTCTAAACAGTCTAAGCCTTTAAGACATGGCCACAGGCTTATTAGCATGCACTAAGTTGCAGAAAAAGCTCCTCAACAGCATTACCTGACGGACCCCTTGACTCTGCATAAGCAATGTTCTCTCTATCAACCACTTCAGCACAAACTCAATCAGTTCCCCATGCTTAACACTAACCCAATCACCTTGTGCTAATGCCATGCCACTTTTGGTTAGGATAATAAATGGGAAATGTCCACAAGTGACCCGGAGACACCAACAATCTGCCAAGACAGGCAGCAGATGAATGGGGGTAAAAGGGGGAGGTTCATAGGGGAAGCAAAGCCCTGGGGGGTAAAGAGAGAGAGAAAAAAAAACAGTTGGTTGTTAGAATGAAAAGGGAATGTGAGCATCGAGGGTTGGGGAGGGCAGGAGAGTGGGGGGGGGGCGCTGAGAGAACAAGAAAAAGCTGCTTGGAAGAACACGATATCTCTGTTGTGAGAGGAAGAAAGAAAGAGAGGAACACATTGTATCTGCAGACAAACAGGGACTGCAGCTGCTGAGGAAACGTTTAAATGCTCCGGAGTAAGTTTAACGATGATGACGGCCAATATCATCATGCGCTGGGACATTATCATCAGTGACAGTGTTATTTCAGCATATTGATCTGTTCCACAAGAATCCGATGGCATTTAATTATGCCGATCTGCTGATTTAAATGAAAACATGAATGATTTTCTTTCCTTTGTGCAGGAACACTGTTTTCTAAGATAAAAAAAACATTTGCAATTCCTTTATTCCCGCTGCTTCAAAGTACTATTTTCTCATTGATTTGCATCAGGGAATTCAGTGTTCTGTGCTCGTTATACTTACTGGTATGTCTTTCTGCTCTTTCTCCTGTAGGTTTAGCCCGTATGAGTGGTACAACCCGCATCCATGCAACCCAGACTCCGATGTAGTGGAAAACAATTTCACACTGCTCAATAGTTTCTGGTTTGGAGTTGGGGCTCTCATGCAGCAAGGTATTTGCCTCAGCCTGTGGCAACAGTTTCTCTGGGGAGCTGAAGCTCTCTGCACCCCACTGTCCTTGAGGGCTAGATGGTTTGAAAGGCCAATCGCAAAAGAAAGAGACGTCAAAGTATACTTGGCAGCTTTTTGTGAACACAGGCAAAAATAAAATTTTGAAATAATATACATATTGTCACAAAATACCAATAAACTTTTGATATTTCACAATCTACACAAAATGGTTGATTGTGGGGCATGAATAAATAAAAGTTTCAAACGTGTATTCAATGCTCAATTCAATACTTTGTAGACAACCACCTTTGACTCTGATCAAAGCTTGCACCTTGTAGAGCAATATTTTTACCTATTTGCAAAATAGCTCAAGTTCAGCCTAACTGAGTTTAGCTCATTAAAAGCTAACTGCTACATTCAGTTAGCTTTTAAATATTGATGCAGATTCTTTATAGAATTTAGATCTGTCTCAAGTCTTTTGCAGACTCTTAACATATTTACTTCCAGGACAGGAATTTTAGTTTTTCCAACACAAGTGATGAAAAAGGTAAATTTTCGTCAATCAAGGAATTTAATCCACATAGTTGATGTTTTCCTTAAAGGCCTTACAGCAAACTGCTATTAGAACGTAAGTCCTTATTTCTTTCTATTCCCTCATTAAGGTCAGATTTGTAGAGGACATTACTTATAGTTGTAATGTCAACAAATTCTTCCACCCCCAGAGCTTTTATGAGCCTAATTTGTACTTCACTTGGCCTGTTATTTTAGGTTTAGTTAGTTTTGTAATTTTGCCATGCTCTTAACATTTTCAGGTGAAGGACTGAACAGTTCTCATGTTGTTACCGCAGTACATCTCTGTCCAACTATCCCCTTATAGCTGGTGTATCGGTTCTCTAATGTCCTACAACAGCAACAATAAACGGCTTGTTGCTGTTTATACAGCAACAAGCCTCTGCTGTATAAAGAGCAGAGATGAAATCATAAAGAGGTATACTCTGTTCAGTAATTAAGTGACCACTGAAGGATGTTGGGGCTGGAATTAAGTTTAGGGTATTAGAGTAAAGGGGTCACTTGTGCAAAATTATGTTGTCTACCCAATGCAAACTATTGAAAAATGCAGCATACTTCAGTGTTTTTTTTTTATGACAAACTTTAATGCTGTTCAATATGTGGCACACATTCTACCATAACTTTTTAAATAATTTCAAATGCTTGATTTCTTTTGCAGCGTCTGAACAAACAGAACAATGGAAAAAAAAACAACTAAAAAACAAAACAGCAATATACTGACCTCTATAAACTCAATATTAGGATGTTGCATTAGAGCTATGAAACGATTTTGACATTGTGTTTAGGTGGCAGGTAATGGTTTCTTTACAATAAATCATGAAAGGTAACAGATGTAGAATAATGACACCATCAAATTTAATGTCCGTTCTCCATAAAGTAAACTCCAAAATTAGATATTGTCATTTAGAATCAAATTAGCAAAATGACTGAAGGCTTGAATCACTTGAAAATGTATTTTCAGCCACTTGATTTTCAGAGCAAAAAGAAAAAAGACATCTTTCATGTCACATCAAAGAAACATTAGAGCACATTTCACACATTCTTAAAATCTTTTGTTTTTATGTCTCTTATGTACACTCAATTAATTTACAAAGGCTCCAATGTTACAGTTTCCATCTGCTCTTTCCACGAATCCTGGAAATCCTGGAGCTTAGTTCAATTGCTGCAATTTTTTTTTCTCTTATCTCTAAAGTTTTATTGAATAATTTATGTTGTGTGTTTTGGCCCAGCTCGGAGGAAAACTTAAAACACACCGTTTATGTGACAGCAGCACTAACCTTAATACTTTGGAGATTACAAGCCTGTGATTACATAACTGCCAATATCCAGTCCCCTTTTCTCTTGCCAATGGCCTCTCAGCACCTTGAGCTCAGTGGGGTGTGGAGTCAGGATGTGAGGTTACCTTGGGTGCATGACTCTCTGGCTCTCACTTCTCTACATTGTTCTGAACAATCGATACTGACTATGTTTGATTTGAAATCGTTGATTTATGCAAACACTCTCCTCCCAGCAGACGTATTAGACAGTACTTTTGGCTTTCTCTTGAATTAATTAAAGGATTCGCTTCTAGATAATTTAGCTTGTTTGAAGTGTTTGAAATCGTCTGGTGTTCAGAGGTCCCTTGAGTGATTCACTGTTGAAACCAGTTGCAGATGTACTCGAGCTAAAAGAAAAAAAAAAGAAACAAAAAAAAACCCTGAGTTCTGGAAGCCAGTTTAATTGATGCAGTCATGTGGTGTTTTTTTACATGATGATGAGAAGATTAATACCGTAATGAGACAAACATGTTTTGAAGCATGATACTCATTCCTGCCACTTCCCCTCACCTCAGGCTCAGAGCTCATGCCCAAGGCCCTGTCAACTCGAATAGTCGGAGGCATCTGGTGGTTTTTTACCCTCATCATCATTTCGTCGTACACAGCCAACTTAGCTGCTTTCCTCACTGTGGAGAGAATGGAGTCGCCTATAGACTCTGCCGATGACCTGGCTAAGCAAACGAAAATCTTGTACGGACTGGTGGAGGACGGTGCCACCATGACATTCTTCAAGGTACTGTTTCATTACTTCAGTGGTGTTGTGGCTTCACTGTTTTAGTCAATACAGTGTTAGAAAGTTGTGGTACTTTTGCCTCTGTCACCAATTTTTGGCTTTGTTTATCTGTTCTAACCTTTGCACTTATTAAATGAAGCCAAACTTTGTTGGTTGTTCAGTACCAATAGAATGTGTCATTCATAAAAGCTTTGTTAATGTCTTGTCGCTGTCATGAAAATCAGCCATTTTAGTTTTCTGTAGTTTTCTATAATGGTGTGATGTCATTCCCATATTCTTGATTCAACTCTTACGATAAATGCAGTGCAGCAATACTGCAGCATTGCTGTACAGTGGAAGCTTGTGGAAAATATAATATCTGTGACCCTTTCTTGGTCTTGATCCCATTTATGTCGGTAATAATGCCCATGTTATACATACTAACTGCATGCGTCCAATATTTCCAACTAAGTGAAGCGCTTCTATTCATTTTTTAAATACATTCATCTAATAATGATGCAAATTGAGGAGAGAGGTAGAATATTAACATTTTCTTGCTGGTCTGATGTGATTTTCAAATCTTAAGTCATGCTTAAGTCATGTTTTCATTACCTGTACTCAGAAAATCATAAAAAATTTTTGCAGAAATAAAGGTTTTAAAACATAAAGCATCCTAACTTTTTAATCTGTGATGTGTTTTACTTATAGTTAAATTGCTCAAGAAATAAACTTTTCAATAATATGGTAATTGATTGCATCTGACTGTCAGCTAACATGTTGCATTGATATTCAGTCTTATAAGCAGCTCTGTGTTTAATTAACACAGCACCATATAGAGATAATTGGCATCAATCAAAAATAAAAGCCTGAATATCACCTGGATGGGTGATACGGCCATACATAATATTAAGCAAGGTGACAATTATTACCAATCATACTTATTTTCTAACTTTTAAATACAGGACACCAAAAACTATGTGTTTTGTCTCATAAAAGAGTTAATGAAAAATTTCTGGTTTTCACAAAAACTACTTGGATAGAATAATGTTTCTCATATGTCTTAAAACACATCATGAGATCAGAATGTGATGATCTGCTCTTCTCTTTTCTCTCTTTTTTTTTTTTTTTTTTTTTTGCAGAAGACAAAGATCTCTACGTATGATAAGATGTGGGAATTCATGAACAGCAGGAGGCAGTCTGTGATGGTGAAGAGTGTGGAGGAGGGCATCCAACGTGTTTTGACCTCTGATTACGCTTTCCTCATGGAGTCCACCACTATTGAGTTCGTCACCCAACGCAACTGCAACCTCACACAGATTGGAGGCCTCATAGACTCCAAGGCGTATGGAGTAGGAACACCTATGGGTAAGTCACCTGAAATCTTACATCCTGTTTCTTTTGACCATTTTGTTTCAAAGTAGAGCATGATTGTGAAGTGGAAGGAGATGGAACACAGATTTTAAATATGACATGTCTGTGTTTTCATCCAATACGTTGGATAAAAGAATTGCTGAAAAATATTTGTTACTTGAGCAACGATTCAGTAATGGCAGCACCGGAGTTTATCTGTCAAAACCCAGCTTTTATTTTGGTAATCCACTTTAGCTTAGATTGCTACCCAGCTAGCTAAATATTTAGCTTGCTTGCTAAATATTTAGTTAGCTAAATATGTAACTTGCTTGCTAGATATTTAGTTACCAAGATAAATATTCAGCTCAGAGCTAAATATTTAGTTTGGGAAGTAAATATGTAATTTTCAGACTAAATATTTAGCTCGGACTTCAACATTTAGTTGGGAACTAAATATTTAGCTTCCTAACAAAATATTTAATGTGAAAGCTAAATATTTAGTTTGTAAATGTATTTATTTTAGTTAACTAAATATTTAATTTGGAACTCTGACATAAATATACGCATAACATGGTGAAAATATGAACACCCATATTTTTTTCCTCTATAGCAAGCAGAATAAGGCAAATTATTGCTGTTATTTTTTTTTTTTTACTGTGTAACTTTACAAACGGCACCCCATAACAAACTTCTTTCCTCAATTGTGACTGAGCCTGAGCTACTTTTCCTTTTTAAATAGCAAAACTCCCAAGCTTTGGATGTGCAAAGGTAGTACAAACACACATCTAAGGACTGTAGCCAAAGCTGTGTCATTTTCTTCTACTTCTCTGCATTTAAGAAGATTAAAATGAGTGTTTCAGTTGCTGGTTTGAGCCAGTTTGTGTTCTGGAATAAAACCGAGGAAGTCCATCTTTCAAAATATACTTTTTGTTATCAGAGAACTAGAGCACAGTAGCACACACATTAAAGCCATAACATCCCGAGAATGCTGGCCAGAAGCTGTAAATTCAGCCAGGACCAGCATCACAGAGGTTAAAGTAGTCACGACAAGGCCACAGAGAACACTTTTACCAGCTGCAATAGAGGCGCCTATAATCAGCGATACGAAAGCCATCAAACCAGAGAGAATCATTCCTGGCTGGCCACATCTGGGCCTGACTTATGTCTTTGAGTCTAGGCCAGTTATGAATCTGCAGGGATGCAGTGATCGCCGTGGTGATGGGAAAGCTAAAGAGATGCAATGAAATATATCCCCATTGTGGCTGTGTAAGTGCAGAAATATTTACAGTGATGCCCTTGAGATGGACATACTGAACCAGAAGATGGATTCACTCGTCTTTTTCTTTTTTTTTTCATGTGGCGATGCAGTGTAGGGATAAAATCAAATCAGTCTACAATGCAAAAAAGTTAATAATCAAAATGTTCAATCTCAAAGCAATTACTGACCACTAACACATTTCTGCCTCTTACTCTGCTATTCATTGCTCAATAGGCAAATTACAGCCATCAGAATGTTTCCTCAGCGGTTGTGAGATAGTAAATTTCTTTATTTGTTCAACTGAAGTAATTTCCTCCTTTTCTTTTTTTGAACCGTGCCTTTGTCCTCGTTTCTTTCCTCCACAATCTATGAAAACCTCAGCTGTTACATCAACTTAAAAGCTCTTGCAGCTTTAAGACAAAAGCAGCGCCCGTATTACATCTTAACCTTTTGCTGCTTCTCAAAGCTTTCAAACGTATTTTTTTGTCTCCCCCAAAAAAACAGAAATGCGTCATCTTCTGCGCTATCGACTTAAACTGTGATCCTATTAATGCTTGAGGCCAGACAGTGGTAAGAATGATGGATGTCCTCGGGTGTTGAATATCTGTTAGGTAGCTGTGTATGCACAGAGTGTCGGGAACAACGCTTTTCCATTTGCCCAGATCCCGCTCTTCATATCCCCCTCTCCAAGGACCCATCCTATTAGCATTTATCCAAGGCCTGCTTTGTTAGGCCATCATTAATCATTTGAAATATGAGAGGAGCCAGAACCTGGGGACTCAGAGACTCGATGGATCTCTCATCTTTAAATGAAGTGGAGAAATGCTTCTCACATGCAAGCTCCCATGCATATACACGAATGTGTTTTGAGACCTGTGCTTGCTCCAGAGTGCGGAATGCATACAAGTGAGGCTAAGCATCTGTGGGGGAAAAAAAAAAAAAAGATCATAAATTTGCTGCAAAAAAAAAACTTCAGTGGTACAAAGTGTTATATTCAGTTTTGTTCCAACACTTTCTTGTCAGTGTAAACACAGAGACTGAAGATGAAAGGATGATGGATGATGATGGATAAATGATAGATGAGACAGCGGGGGAATTAGTAAAAAGGAGCTGACAGGCTAAACTGTATCAGGGTGACAAACAAAGTGCTGCTACCAGCTACCTGGAGCCATCTTTTATTAATTTCCCTTGAGTTTCACACAGAACGTTTTCATGTTTTTAAAAATAATTTATTATTTATTTATTAAAAAAAAAAAAAAAAAGAAGCCACATTTGTTTTTAGTCACGGCTTGTAATCCGCGGAGCTGAGTGTCTAAAATGGAGATGTAAAACCATGCTTCATTATGTATGAGATTGTAATCACAAAAATAGACTAATAAGCTTTGAGAGCTGTAAACGGGAAGCGTGAGGGCTCAGCCTAAGTGTTAATTTTTATTTTTGGTCGGGTTAAGAGAGGGTGTGTGCTCTATAGCTCTGTTGTGGATGGGAGAGGACCGCGACTCAGCTGCTGTGTGACAATTGCTCCAGCTTTGATCATGCTAGCACCCACTGAGCCTCAATGTCACTAAAGTCTGGCTCTCCCCCACTTTCCGTGGATTTGGACCCCGTCGCCTGACAAGCACAAAAAAAAAAAAAAACACAGCAATGGTGGACCTTTTATCTCCAGTTCCCACATATAATCCCAAACACATACGGAACCGTGTGATGTTTGCCCCACAGGGTTCCTCTTTCTCTCTCTCTTTTTTTTAGACGCTATTTCTGTTGCATGAAAGTGTCTGTGAACAGCAGCTAATTTGTCAAAATCGACAGCGGTTCTGCTGCACAAAAAGCCAAATTATTGTTGCCAGCTCCCTGCACGTTATAATCCTCACGCTGCAGAGATGAGTGAGAATTTTGGAATCACTCTGTGAAAATACGGATTAGCGGGATTTGAAGAAGGACTTACAAAAAAAAAAAAAAAAAAAAAATTCCCTCTAAGAAGCCAACAATAACATGACAGGTTTTTATGATCACAAGTCTCAATGTGTTTCACACACCCACAAACAAAAGAGGGACTGTACCAGACTCTTAAACATGTTCACCAGGCTCGTATTGTGCCGTTTGTATCCACAGGCTCTCCATACAGAGACAAGATCACAATAGCTATTCTTCAGCTCCAAGAGGAAGGGAAGCTGCACATGATGAAGGAGAAGTGGTGGAGAGGCAACGGCTGTCCAGAGGAAGAGAGCAAAGAGGCGAGCGCTCTTGGAGTGCAGAACATCGGGGGGATCTTCATCGTACTGGCCGCAGGGCTGGTCCTTTCGGTGTTTGTTGCCGTAGGGGAGGTCCTTTACAAGTCCAAGCAGAACGCCCAACTGGAAAAGGTACAGCAGGCATTTTTGTCACGATTATAGGAATCGGCCTCAGTGACAGCTATCGGTAAACGGTTGCAGGGTTGTCGTTCAAAGACGCGTTTGTGTTTCGCATCGTAATAGAGGCTCATAACTGACAAAAGTAATCACGGTGTGCACCGAGATGAGGGACATGTACACATTTCCAAAAAATAAAAAATAAATAAAACTAGGGCAGGTGCTCAGCTGAAGAATAAGGATTTTGAATGAACAAAAAGGCTCACACACTGCAGGCTCCCACTCCTGCTTCATTTATTGCACCGTTTCATAGCACAGAGTTGACATGTTGAGAGCTTTGCTCTTCATTAGACCAGAGTTCTGCAGCCTGGGAGACCTTTTGTTCATTCATTGTAACCAGCATGCAATCAAACGCATTTTTGGTGAAAGACTTTTTAAAAATCTTTGGTAAAGGTTTAAAACTTACACAATGGGTTGCTTGAGTTTAAACCTGCCAGCAGTTATAATCATTCTGAATAACCGGAAATAAAATAAATAATAAAATTAAAAAAATAAAATAATAAATAAAATAAACTGTCTTACCGGCATTTACCTGACATTTGCTCATTTATATCTTAATTTTTGTCTTTCTGTCAAGTCCTGGATTACTACATGTGTTAATATTCAAATGTTTTCTTTATATAGCTATATATTTTATTAGTCTGCAAATTAGAATAAATCACCAATAAAAGACAATCACAGCAAAACACAGTAGTGGCTGCTTCCTGCTCCCAGACTACTTTTTTTTTTTTTTTTTACGTTTTTTTGTCAAGGTGTATGAAATAATGGATTATGTAAGTTCTGACCTGGATTAATCATGCATCTACTAAAAAGATGAAGATACCGGTTATTTTCCAGTATCACAGTGGGTCTAAGCATACATCCAAATCTATCTGAGAAGTTCTTAGTGAAAGGAAAATTGGTTTTAGAATCTTATAGCTGAGTTCAGAACTAAGTCTGATAGGAAAGGGTTCCGGAAGAGAGCTGCACTCGCAGCCCTCTCTGATTCGTTTGGAGAACTTCTGCAAATTAGAGTGATCAAATATTCATAAGTAAAGCTCTGGGATGCTGATACAATCCTACCAAAGAAGACTGAATGCTGAAATTTAGTCAAAATACGCTTCAACAAAGGCATTTCAAACGTATACAATTGGGCTTTTAACTATTTTCTCCCAAAACAGCTCTGTTTAGTTCACAGTTAAATTGCAACAGGCACGTGTGACATACAAAAAGAAATGATTGAAAATTGTTTATCAAGAACTCATTTTCGTACGTTAGAAGAGCGCAGAAAATGTATTTTTTTGCATTGCACTTAAACATTTACTGTAGGTGAATGTTACATTGCAAGTTTCTACACTGGCTTTCTCAAATATCTTTCTTCAAAAGATTTGGAGGAAATCTGTGACTTTGCTACATCGTACAGTATGTCACATAATGACTGATTGCATGACTGCAATCATGCAATCTCATTTAGCCAAATCACACAAAAGATTAGACAAGTTCATGGGCAGTACAGGGAATGAGCTGGTATTCAAGAAGAGTCAACTACCCTTCTTATGTTCAGCAGTTTGCTCTGCTCTCAGGGTTTCACAAATTGTTTTGGTTTAAGTTTTAGATAATTTATTTATGAGAACATTGTTTTCCTTTTAGAGGGATTTCCACTTAAGCTGTTCCAGTCCTACACCAGTACCAATGGGCATTTAGCATCATTTCGTTTTCTGTTCCTAAGCCCTGAACCACTCACCTGAGAAGCAGAAGTAAGCAGTGCAGTGCCACCAACGCATTACTAGGCCAGAGGACAGAATCACATCAGGGGCGGGTTCCTGTAAACCAACGTGTATAAATAAGTTAGTTTCATTTCAGGCTGCATAATTTAGAGAGCAACAAATAAAGAGAAGAGCGACTAGAAAAGGTATAGCATGTTTGTCTCTTTCACAAACTAAAGAGAGGCCTAGACACTGCACAGAGCTGCTTATACTTACTCTTTTGAGGTGAATTTATAAACACTGAT
The DNA here is from genome assembly GCA_010277075.1 of Poeciliopsis retropinna. Classification (NCBI taxonomy): domain Eukaryota; kingdom Metazoa; phylum Chordata; class Actinopteri; order Cyprinodontiformes; family Poeciliidae; genus Poeciliopsis; species Poeciliopsis retropinna. Next base: position 8,716,344 of record VMRM01000010.1, read on the forward strand.
TGTGACTCCATTAATAAACACTGTTTGTGTTACTTTCCCCAGCTGGCACTGGAAATTCTGGCTTGAAATAGTGAATGTAACTCATATTTACGCCACGTTTATGGGTCCGAGTATGACTTACAGAATGGATATGCCGGTCGGCATGCAAAGTATGGAGGAAACAGATTATGTAGCTAAAACCAGTGATTATGAATTAGACTTATAGTATTAGGAAGTTGGTTTGCAGAGATTCTGAGATAAATATTGTGTTTTCTGTAGATAAACAGTCTCCCCGCCATGCGATCCTCAACCGCAATTCAAAATACAGCAGATGGAAGCTGTTAAAAACTAACTCTTGCTTCTGCCCTGGTGTCATAATGGAACTGCCGTTCATACGGCACATCGTTTAATTTTTTTTATTTATTTTATTATAAAAAACAGACAGCTTGTTAATAAATATCCACATACTTGGAAACATTAAGAGCACGCAGCTGCCGTCACTGTAAATAAGGCCACCTGAGTTAAATTATTGCCATGAAAACGTATTTTAATCAGCATATATTGCACCATCTTTCTTCCCCCTCAGGTTACGTTTCCAGAGACTATCCGCCACCATCCGGGCTCTTAATGTACGAGTGCACATTATTCATCAAGCAAAGTGGAGTATGTATTTTAGCGCACCATAATGTGTGCAATTGCATTTCCACATAATTGCCAAAGTCCCTAGAGAGCATTTTTTAATTATTTACATCTCAAGAATTAACATAGTGCAGCAGCGTCTCACTTTATAGCAGTTGTAATTATTTCTATCTTGTTCTTCATTTTTTTTTTTTTTTTTTTTTTTTTTTTTTTTTTTTTGCAGACTGCATATATTTCATAGCACATCTCAGCTATCATTAATCAAGAGCCTCAGGACTGGGTCACAATATTCAGTTGATTTGCAAATGCCAGGATTTTCTAGGCTTCCAAGGTACTCGTAATTTGCATACAGACAACAAGCTCCTGCACTCCCCGTGTGCAAACCTCCTTCTACCCACCTCACTTTTCACTACTTATTTCTGTTTTCTCTGACACAGTTCTCCACTTCCCTAATCAATCTACTCCTTTAATTATTTATTTCCTAGCATATATAAAAGATTGTATTCTTATTCCAGACAAAGATATTGAATACAAAGAAAATAAAATACCTGGCGCTTTCTATTGATATCTATCTCAAACACCCACACACATAAACAAACCGAAAAATAAATAAGTAACAATGTCATATTTTTATGCTCTCTCTTTTCTTATATATCTTCTCCCCTCCTACAGCCTTTGAATTTGAATTACATCCTGCATAATTGGGTCAGGAATGCATGAGAATTGGATTTGCCAAAGTTGGTGCAAAGGCATATTGACATTTTATAGAATTTTACAGCACATACATAATTTAGGCACAACAGAATTTCTTATCGTAGAAGTTACATAACACCAAGATGTTTTAAACAGTTTACCAATATTTTTGGATTTAATCTTCTTAAGTGGGTTTTATGACCTGGAGGTGGCATTATTCTACTTTTTTTTTTTTCATAATTCCTTCTGGATTTGGTTCTCGTCTGCGGGGCAAAGGCTGTAAGACAATAATAAGACCTTCAGATGACAATGATACTGACGGGCAAAAATGTTTAACAGAATTGTAAATAGATCACTTCTTCAAATTCATTCTTAGGGAATTATACATTCGGGTCTGCTTTCTCTGTTGCTATTCAAATCGATCTTAGATGTTCTCCCCCAGACAAAATATGCCAATTTTTATTTTATGCGTTTGCCAGCAAAATCTGCATTTTACTCCATTGTTGTCTTTTCCATCTTTAAATTGTCTACAGTAATCCCAAATGTTGCATCAGCAATCAATGTCTTAACAAATATTACATCATTATTGTCAGCTCCTTGTCTCAAGCAGCTGCAACTGGAGCTTTAAACTCAGTTGGTTATTATTGCTTTTTAGGACTGAAGAAGCCTTAGAAAGTGTTTTTTTTTCTTTTTTCTTGGCTGTCAAAAAAGAGTAACTCAGTCTCTGCCACTTCAGTTTTATTGTCTATTCATAAGCACATAAATTTTTAGGGCTTCCAACCAAAACTTTATACAAGCAGGAGCAGAGAAAGATATATTTTTTTCTCACATGAGCTGAGATGCTGAAAAAAATGGTAATCTCTAGCACTGTGGAAAGAAACAATGCACCTGAAACCAAATCCACTTCTGCTGCTTCTATTTGTGCTAAAACCAGCATTAGAATGCAACATAGGAAAGAGCAATGCTCATGAGCCCTCAGTTTAAATGTTCTGGGTTCATTTCTTTTTTGTATTGACCATTAACACATCAACCCTTTTCCAGAATGCTCGTCTCTGTCACTTCAGGAAAGCACACTTATTTTAGTGTATTTTGGCCTGTAATATTTGAGTATGTCTGGAAGATCTTTAATTGATTGCTATGGAGAAGAAAAAAAAAAAAAACTACATGATGAAATTCTGAACTGGCAATCAGCTGACTGAGTGTGGATGCATAGAACAAAATGTGCTGGATGATGGAGAATGGGCAGTAATCTGAATGAAGCAACTATACCACAACATAACACTGCAGCGTTTAACACCTGCAAGCAAGAGACTGCTGTCTTTCTGACATCTTCATAGCAAAGTGTATGATTACAGCTGGATTGACACCAAGATTACTTTTATAGAATCAATGAAGTGACAGTTTTGCATAAACCTCCTGTTCGGAATCGGTTGCAAAGTTCTGAGTCAAGAACTGAAGCCAAATTTGAAAATGTTTGTCAATTTTGTATTTGAAGGGAAACAAATATAAACTTTGTAATTTTCTTTTCACTTCACAACTCTGTGATATTTGGTGTTGGCCTCTGTCATGAAAACCATTGAGAGGCATTCAAATTTGTAATATGGAAAACATAAAATCCCGCCTCACATCAAGATTGATCTTGCTCAGTTTACATTGGTCGGATGAGTGTAACATAAAGAATAACTGCTCCACTTCTTGTCCTTCTCTGTTTTCTTCTGCAGCGATCATTCTGCAGTGCCATGATGGATGAGCTGCGTGTTTCTCTGAAGTGCCAACGTCGTCTCAAACAAAAGCCTCAGCCGCCCGCCATCGTCAAGACAGAGGAGGTCATTAACATGCACACTTTCAACGACAGGAGACTCCCAGGGAAGGAAACCATGGCATAAAAACTGACAATACCCTGAAACATTCCCTTCAATTAAAATCACCGAGGGGAGACAGGGGTCAAATTAACGCAGACTAGACCAGGGGCTGAGGTTAGCAGTAAAAACAGGATTCCTTTTTGAACCAACATGCTTATGTAGACCGATGTTTCCTGTGGAAATACAGATACCTGAGAAGTGTCACCTCACTGTGACCATTACTTTTTGAAGGAAGCTGGAAACGGCGGACTCTCTCCCAGGCTGGGCGGGTGACGTGCATAAACCTCAAAACGGATTCAAGCAGGTTTGGGACAAAAGCGTTTGCTGGTTCACACCAGAAGTGGATTTAAACACAAACACACATGTACACACAGACACGCATACTGTCGTTTCACACTCTTTACTGCTGTGCATAAGGGAGGACTCAGTTCGAACGATGAATTCGGTTGTAGTTTTTCTGTTGTCGTCAATGCCCTTTGTCTTACTTCCATGTCTGTGGCCCCTTCCTTCAGTGGTTTGAGTTTCTCTTCAATCATTTAAAGCAAACACTAATTTCATACCAAAAAATTAAAAAGTAGTCAACACCATCTGGGTTATTATGAACTGATGTATAAAAGTGATAATTAGTTTGGAATCATCTATGCTGATCTTGTCAAATACTGTCATTTTCTTCTATATGTGCCAAAGTTCTGCCATTGTGAAGAACTTCCTACCACGCCTGTTTCTGTTTTGACGCCTCTAGAAGCAATGTAATCTGTCAAGCTCCTGACTCATGTCCGCCCTTAAACACTGTCAACGGTTTTCACTCTGTATCGGTTGTTGTTTAAAAGGTGGAATTTCTACAAAAGTGTTCGTTTTTGTACAAGAACAACGAAGTTTTGTAGTACTTTGTATCATATAGTAGCCCCTCCCGTGGACAAAATATGTAGCAGATATCAACTCAGCCCTCGGACTCTTGACAACAAAGCTTCAGGCTCTGCTGTGTGGAGTACATTGCTTTCATCAATCTGCGATTCAGTCTTTTGTCTGCCACTCTCACGGGGGCCAGCGGTACATACTGTTTGGGGACAATGTAGTGGATTTTGGTTGGGGAGAGCAATAGAATTGTAAATGAAGAGTTCACAAAGTAGGCAAAGGCGGTGATTCATGCTGAAAAATTCAGCTCTTGTCCTATCAGCAAAGAGTGTGGGTAAATAACAGTAGCTATGATGAGTCACCATGGAAGACATGGTAAAACATGCAAATGTTGCTTTTGTGGAATATAAATACAGCCGTAGTTTTGTAGATCTGTTGTACTACACTGAGATGGGATTCTTTTTTTTTTTTTTTTTTTAATGGTATGTCCTAAAAGTTTTATTTTTTAAACTAGTGGTACTAATAGGTTTCACATATGCGTATCAGAGACTTGAGCATAAAAAGTACTTTGCTTAAATAACATAAATTATATGAACAGACACAATTAAAACACTTATTTTAAAAGCTTTTCATCAATGAAAAGCTGTTTTCAGTTATTATATAGTGTATATACTGCAAATATTTCTGACTTAGTTTGAAAATTATCACTTTTAGGACTCATATTTAGTGGCATCTCAATAAATTATAATATCATTGAAAAGTTAATGAATGTGGCTTACAGCTAAACCAAGATCAGCTTCACTTGAAATTTGAATACTACATGAGACCCATAAAACACTTAGCTGTCCATTAATACACCTGGATACAGCACTCTCTGAATATCCAGTTTGTTTAGCAATTACCTTTGGTAGCTTCATGTGCAGGATGTCACTGAGTGTTTGTTTGACAACTGTCAAGTCCTTAATCTATCCCATGATCTCACAACATCCCCATAACATAACATTTCTGTATTTCAAAAGGCTTTTTTTTTTTACTCTGATGAGATCTCCAAGGTTTTTTCTGAGAAACACAATTTTGGATGTCATTAGCTGTAAGCCATAATCACAAAATTACCAGAAATAAACACTTGAAACATATTAGTCTCTGTGTAATGAATGTGTAAGATGTGTCTCTCGCTTTTTTAAATGTAGAATTGCAAATGAATTCACTTTTCAGCGATAATCTAACTTACTGAGATGCACCTGTAAGTGACCTCAAAAGTGGGTGGTAATGATATGGGTGCGAGTTGTATGAATGTTGAAAACAGTGCAGCTGCAGTCAATCGGGTGGCGGGTATAATCAGGAGCTGCGAGGCGCTTGTATGTTGGATAGTAAATGTCCCACCTTAGCTCAAAAACCAGGCTGTGCTTCACTCATCTTTCCTCGAGTGGGCTTCATCATCTTGAGAGCTTGATGTTGATGATAGCTTGTGGGCTGAGCAAAATCATTTATCCGCTAATTGTCTCCAGATGTGTGTTATCTTCATGACCTAACACGAGCGCATTTGGTGCAACAACTCTTCCTGTCTGGTAACTCTGTTCCCTGTTGTGAAATGACAAGCACACTCGGTAGGTTACTGCTCCCGCTGCCCCCGTCTTGACCCGTTTGTTCAATTCATCTGGCATTACAGGTGTTAGAAGACGCCAACACCTACTCGCGGCCCTCTAATCATCATACATTCATGGGTTAATTTAATAATTATATAGAAATTGACACAAGGGGTTATGTATTTAAGCTTTTGGTGATCTACTAGTGTTGCTTGTCATTTTCCATATAGCTATATCTAGTGGTGCAAACTAATTGAATTCCTGAAAACAATCTTCAATTGATTCCAAAGGCTTAGCGGTAAAATAATAAGAATAAAAAAATAAATAAAAAATAAAAAAAACAATGCGAGCTCATGGAGTTTAACATTGATGCAAGGTTTTACAAAAACTGTCATTAAAAATGTCATAACTGTAGCTCTGCCTCGTATTTTTCTGCACAACTCAAGGTAGTCTTTGGAAACAGATGTACTTTGCAAAAGTTTTTTTTAGAATTTGTTGTGTCTTTCTGGTGTGTTTCCACATTGTTACGAAGTAATCTGTCGTTAATTAAGGTACAATCAGCCAAATAGTCACGTTTTTTAACTGTGGGAGGAAGCGGAAGCACCAGGAGAGAATCCACACGTTCACGGGTAAAACATGCAAACTCCATGCAGAAGAACCACAACCTGGGATCTGAACCCAGAACTTTCTTGTTGTAAGGTAAAAATGCGTTTGTGCCTCCATGTAGCTGTGTATATACTAAGTTATCTTAATTCAGTTATCCTACTTGTTTTTGTTAAAAAAAAAAAAAAAATGAAGTCTTGTTTTAAGCACATACTGCACAAATACATGAGAAATGAAGCAGCCAAAGTCTAAAGAATAATTATAAAAAACTGTTAGTTCCTGTGACTATCACATCTTAAAAGATCACAAAAAAATTGTCTCTTTTGTCTCTTAAGTCTTCAGACAATTTGTAACTAGCAGCTTCAGGCAAAGACAACTGATTCATACTTTCTTAGTTGAATCCATAAAAAACTAGATTTTAGCACCAACAAATTGGTTATTAAGAGCTATAAATTGAAAATCTGGCTACTTCTGGCTAACCTGAAGAATGACAGATGTTTTTCTTAATATTTCTGATGGGTTTTTTAAAATTATTATTATTTTCTGAAATATACACAGCATTTTAACGTAGGATGCAATGCCTTTTCATATTTTGTCACAATAAAACCACAAACCCTTCAAGATTATTTTGGTGATGGATCCAGCAGAGTGGTGTGATTGCTGTAAATCAGAAGAAAAGGAGCACAGGAACATTTTGACATCTAACAACATTAAAACCATTACATGTTTTTGTTTTGAGACATCAATATGATGTAGAATCTCTTGCTGCACTTACAAGTCCTTTGGCTAGGCCACTACCGACTTTACACATGTAAAACTGGCATTCTGCCTATCCCTTTATTGTAAAATAATTCAAGATCAATCGGGAGCAGAACGGTATGTCAACATCGGTGCTCAAGTCTTTCCACAGATCCTCAAGTGGCCATCGCTCTGGACGTTGAGTGGGCAATTCTAACAGATTAATACGTTTAATTTAAGCCACTCCACCCTTTTGCTGGCTGAATGTTTAGTAACTGCTCATTTGGAAGGGGAAGTCCTCCCCCTCCACCCTCGTCCAAGTCTCAAGTGTTTTCCATCTTCTGACAGGTTTTCTTTCAGAATGGCCAAGTATTTATCTTCAGCATCCTCCACCACCAGTTGGTGGGAAGATGCTGAATAAAAACATCCACACAGGATGATGCAGCCAACATCGTATTTCACAATGGGAAAGGTATTTCCAGGGTTTTAGATTTTCATCAGACAAAATACTTTGCTTAAAGAAAAAGTTCAAAAAGTTCCATTTTAGTCTTATCTGTACAGGGAATCTTCTTCTTCGTTCTTGTTTTATGCCCTACATGTAAAATATGAAAAATTGCATATAGAAATATTTAAGGCTTACTTTCGATCACAGATTTATTCAAATTTGTGGAGCACATGACAAGAACATTTGGCGGATGAGCCCACTAGAGCTGTTGCTCCTCCAGAGTTACCTGCTTCTTTTATTGAATGATTCAGACTGAATTAACTGACATGTCAAAATAATGAAGTGCTTGTTTATGCTATAAATACTTTAAGCCTGCAACTTGAGTCCTGATCTGCCTGGTTTGTTATCTTGGTTTTTAAGATGCTGTTTTACAAGGTTCTGAATATAAATGGAAGCCTTGTTTTTATGGTTTATCATTTAAAAATAAGTATAATTTTACTTCTGCAGCACAACCAAGGGCATAAAATCGTGATTGAATTGCATTTAATTTCATAGTTTTAAAGTGATAACAGGTGTATTTCTTAAAGCCTGGTATGTTAATCTGTCATTAAATTATTTATGTTGTTTATTTCTAAGCACACAACTCAATATTTTGTGAGAAAAAAAAAAGTGAACGTGATCAAGACCACTTAAAGTGTTTCAAGAAACTTTTGCTCCTTAAATTGTAAAGAAATAAAATAAAGAAAAGAGAAAAAAATCTGGAGTTCTGTGGAGTAAAGCCTCCTCATCTATTACCATGAATATACTCCTCAAAATATTATCAAATATCAGATTAATTGACTAATTCCCCCTAAATACTTGATTTAATGACTCTGAATAAATGGGATATAGTTGAACTCTAAGTGAAGACAAACAGAAAGCATGTATGACATGCATACATGCTTTCAGTTCTTTTTTTTTTTTTTTTTTTTTTTTTTTTAAACTTGCTCCTAGGCTGCCTGTGTAATCTTTCCCTTGGTGGTGCACCTTACACAGAATTTTCTAGAAGTTGCAATGAAAAACCGTCTCTGCATCTGCAGCTCTGCTGCCACCACACAAATGGCCACCCCTGTTCGCCCTCCAAAGTGACAGGGAAGGTCAGAGCATGCTTCAGTGCGTTCAGCGGGGACCGTTTAGTCTGTCACACTTATTTCCATCATATTAAATCTTCTTCCTCCTTTTCCTAAGTGGTCATTGGGAAGGTATCCTTGGATAACATCTTGTTCATCAGACAATTAATGGCTGGGATTACATTGTAGACAGAATATTGCTTTCTGAATGTGACTTTGGTTTGTCACACAGATATCATAAGTAAATCGAGTCCGTCAAGAAAGATCTTCAAGGAGGACAGTGGCTCCCCTGGTCATTCCCTGTGGTTCAATAATTTATGATTTCAGGTCACAGATTAATATCATGTAAGTCTGCTTGATTATTATTAATTTTTTTTGCCAAGAGTACATCCATGTACAGAGTCCTGGTGTAGTGGAAAGACTCCAAAAGATCAAATGTGATCAAATTTAGTGAGGATGAGAAATGTTGGGCTTAAAATGTTAAAATGTTGTGTTATGTAACCTTTTAGTAAGTCTCTGATTCTCAGGTACGTTCCAGTGGCTTCAGCTGCTTCCATGTGTTCAGGGTTAAATATATCCTTCCTTCGTATCACTACTATTTTTTATGAAGTCTCAGGTTTTGCTGGGCATTTTTAGAAACTTTGACAGGAAATTGTATTTAGGTTTTTGATTAGCAACTCTTATTTTATTTATCTAGCATGGAGCTGAGAAGATCTGCGCTTGGAAGGACTCTGTCAAGACAAGAAATACATTTTTTATCCCAGAGTTGCCGTGGTAAATCTACCACCATGATTCTGTTTTTAACACTTATTAGGTGGGCGACTATTAAATTTTGTGGCAGGATTTATAATTCTGAACTGATTAATTTGGTCATAGAAATCGCAAAGCCATTTTCACGAGTGCCCTCCCTAACCCCTGAAATTTCATATCCAAGTCTTATTAGTCTGAGGGTTGACAAAAAAAGGAAGAATTTTTTTTAAATTATTATTATTAAAGCTAATAAAGTGCCATATTAAAGTGTGTGAGTGGGCTTAGCGTGGTCTGATTCTGCAGGCACTTGTGTAATGTGCTCAGTGCTGATACATAATAGTGATGTGAATACAGCAGTTTACTGTATTTGCATACCTTGCTTTGTGCAAAAAACAAGCAGTAAAAAAAAAAAAACAAGAGTGGACGGGTGTGTGCAGCACACGACTCGTCAGGATAAAAATGGCTTAAATGCAGTGTGTGTTAGAGCAGCTTTGATTGTGCCATAATAAGAAGACAAGATGACAGAGGAAATTAAGAAAAAAGCTGCAAGCTAATCTGCATGATGATGGTGATGAATATGTTGTCTCCGGCATTTCTCTGCATTGCCTTTCTGTCTGCTGGCAGGATTCCAACGAAAGCTAGTGGAGTCCCTCGTTTTCCTTAGAAAATGTGACTTGTATTCAGAGATTCTTTTTTTTTTCCACCTTTTTATGACGATTGTGTCTCAGAGGGAAGTTTAGTTGTCGAACAATTGGAATTGTCTTTGTTCAATTCCAGGTTTGATGTCACCTTTGGCAAGGCACTTAGCCCTAATCTGAATCATAGTGTTTGAGATCAAATGATGTGTGTGTAGCTCTGGTTTAAAAAATATTTTAGGAGTTATGACTAGAACAGCACAACATAGAATTCCTTGATCGTTGATTCAGAAAATTGACAATAAAGTGCAAAAGGGGAAGTTACTTCACAGCTTTTTGAGCAATGAACAAATGCTGCAGATGGGAATAAAGCCAGGGCAGACTGTACCGCCAGGAAGATTAAAACACAGAATTAGTGTTGAATAAGATATAACAATATTGGATTCTTTTCTCTTTTCTGTGAAAAGAAAAATTCTGCAAACTTTTGAATTTAAGGTAGCTTCAACAGAGGGCTAAATACCTGAGGAACTCTTGACACATTTGTTATCAATCGGCAATACAAGGCCTGGGGGTCTGGGATGTTCACTGGACAGGTTTCTAGTCATTTGTTCAGCAACACTGGGCAACCAAGCATATGCTCAGACCCAAGGGCAATTTATAGAGGGCATGAGGCATTTACCTAAAAATAACCTATGTATTCATAGGGAGATCACATAAACTCTATAGAAGGTTCTTGCTAGTACTCAACCCTAAGTCGTTTTGACTGCATTGATTGCCCCAGCATGCAGTCCTTCAAGTAAAAATGAAATGCATAATGAAACTACATCCTTCAATCAATCAAGTGGTGCCAGTGGGAAAGATAGAAGACATAGCGCTAAAAAAAGCTTTGTTCTGATGAAGTGCTGTTTTTAATTTGGCCATGATTCCAGAACTTGGTATTTTATCACATTTGAAAGCTGCTGCAGTGGGTAGTTCTTCGTCTGCGAACATTTTGGTGCTTTAGAAATTAGGTTTAGTTTCTTCTTGTGAGCTCAGCCTGCATAAAGGAATTACAATAAAAGGGGAACCGATTATAAACCACACTTGGGAGCGTCCCCCATTTTTCCCTCCTACACCTACGATAAGAGGGGAGTTCAGCGCAATAAATGTTGGCCCAAAACAAAATTTAAATGATCTGCTTCAAACTACAGTAGGTTCTTTTGCGTGTGACCTCAATGTGAGTTTTTCCACTATTCAGGATGTGTAGGATATAAACTCAATTTTAGCTGCAAATTAGTTTAAATTTAAAAGAATGATCCTCTGTGTCTTGCAGCAGTTCTTTTGGTTGTGGCTGCATATCCGAATGTCTTTTCTCCCAGTGGCAGATGTGTTGTGGTGGGTGGCAGCTGCAGAATGGAGGAGCACAGATTGCTAAGTGATTCACCCTGCTCCTGGCATCTCCGTTACCCCATGAGTCTTTTCACTGACAGTGTTTTCATTTCTATTGGCTTCATGTGTAACTAGCATGGTTTGGTGCTTTGACAGCTCTGTCGGGGAAATGACAATTCGGGTCTCCTTGCTTAGAGGTTATTTCCTCTGCTGTGACCCGCTCTGCGGGAAAAAAAATGGAGGGACCCCGGCTGAACATGACACAGGATCACATGTTTTGAAATGGACATGTTGCTGGTGCTCAGTCTGATAAAATCCCTGGCCTGATGTTACAAATTAGCTCCGCATCTGATGGCATCTGCTGCCCCTTCATGCACACACCAAAAATAACAGTGTTGAGTGTTGAATCGGTCACATTTCCTGAAGTGTGAATTGTATTTTGTTCACTGCTGTCAAATAGAATCCTCATCCCTTCTAAAAATAAAAAAAATAAATAATCCCCCTTTTGGTTCTCTCGAACAAATGTTCTGCCTCCTTCCCACTTCCATCTGCTTTTGAGTCATTCATAGTGTTGATTCCACCTCTGGAGGAATACATCAGGCATAACGCCTTTTTCTTTCATCAGGGCATCAGCTTTAAAGTAATTTTCCTCCTCTCACGGGGAGCCAAATGGAGACAAGAAGATGTCGATTCTCTCATCTCTTTGTCTGTCCCCTTTGATCTCTTCCAACATGAATTCCCGATGCACAAAAAGTAAATGCCCCCCTTTCCCACACTCCTCTCCCCTCACTTTCTCTGGAGCATGGTTGATCATACAAAATTGACCAGAAATGACTTCTAATGACCCTTGTGTTTTACTTGGAAAACAGAATACCCCCACAACACACTCCTTGCTATCATTATGCCTAGTGCATTTTAATGATGGATGAATTATTCAGGGTGTGCTTGTAGATATAATAGTCCAAACCGCTGATCCTGAGAACATCTTTATGAGCCCTTGTGAGAGATGAGAAGGATTTTGCGACAAAAGGACCAGGGCTTGAGCAAAGGCGCACATTCTGGCGCGTATTGTTGACTGTTGCATTTACAGTCAGCAGCCGTGATTTATGTTGTATTCCCTGTGCAGGAGCCCCCTCTATCTCAAAGAAAAGGTTAAAGCATACAGCCTGGAGGCAGTGCTACAAAGGTTAACATGCAATTTAGGCACGTGTAATAGAAAAAAAAAAGATTTGGTAAGATTCGTAGTCCCCTCTTCTCTTTGGCCTGAATGCTGCCTCTGATACCCCGAAACACCACGGGAAACCCTCTCTGTGGTGTTTAGTGGTATTTATCCTTCAGTTCTCTCTATCCTTGCCTTCTTAAGCATCCAGCACCTAACACCATAAACACACCTGACCTTGACAAAGCCATCTCCAGAGATTGTATCTCAGCGAAAGAAAGAAATACGATGATGGGTAACTGAAGGAAACCGTAAACAGTGTTCATACCGTCCAATGCCTAAAGCGGTGTGCTTAAAAATGTGCTCAGGAGAAAGTCAGTGAGACAGAGTGATGATTATAAAACACACACATGGTGCTAGACCATTAAAGAGGAGAGGGATAAAAGAGAGAGGGCTGTGAAGACACACCAGTGTCTTGGTGAGTCAGATGTGTTGAGGTGATTAATCTGTTTTGGCTGTCCTTCACAGGCCCGAGGGTGGGTAAATATTTAGCAGTGCTAGGCTGCCCCCTTTTGGAGAAAAGAGGATAACAATATATTTACAAAATGCATCATTCTTCATCCAGTTTCTTGAATTTACTAAGTTTGAAATGTTTGCTGGCCATATTTGATCAAATGTGTGGTTTGGAAGTAGCCCGATACTTTTTACACTCAACCTTTTTTTTTTTTACCTTTCAAATATTAAATATCAGATATTGTAATTTGTTTTTATCTTACAGAAATTTAATTCTGACACTGATAAAAATAAACTACCAAAGCATAGTTGCATCACATTTGCCTGTAAATCACCTATTATTCATGTAATAATGTCAATTTTCTTCACCAACAGTAATGTTTTGTGATAATTTCATTTTTTTGTTGTTTTTTTTGTAGAAAAGTAATAACATGATGCAATCCGGTATACAGCAGACTTTTATTTCTTTTTGTACATCAGGCTTTAAAAAATGCCACATTCGTCAGCACTGATTTGTTGAAATAACTATCTTCATAGCTACAATGTATTAATGAATTTGAATAACATTTTTGACATGTAAAATCTAAAAAGTCCTTTCCTTTACAACAAAACAGGATTTGTTAGGCTACAAAATGATACCAGTGCACAGAAATATTGAGATACCCAATCTGACATTTGTTTTCTGAGATCTGAACATCTTGGAGCAATAATACATACTTTAATTTTTAAGTGAAACATTAAAGACATTTAAAAATCCAACCCAGACTTCACAGAAAAAAAAAAAAAGAAAAAAAAAACAGTACACCAATACTGAGACTGAAATAATGATTGAATAATTTTCCCAGTTCAAAAGCAATCAGTGCTTTAATTTGACAGAAACAGAGCATAAAGTCTCTCTGGCCACAATGTAGATACTAAAAACACGTACAAACATGGAAACAGAGAGGTTATTCATCAGTGCATAAAAGGATCTGCACTTGACTGAATTTAAAAAGGTCCCCAAGAGGTACAATGTTCGGCTACGGCTTTTACACAAACACTTCTGAAAGTTGTTTTATTACAATAAAAGACACAAAGGAAGAGCATATTGTATCTAAAACACAGATCAGCTGTCAAAGGCAGCAGTTGAGGTATGTGAAGTCCAGTATATTTGTCCAGCCACTAAACAATTCCCTGCCCTGCATCATGTTTTGTACATTCTCTCTGCTGAGGAGCGTTTGATAACTCACTGCTCTGGATATTTAAGTGTTTACATTTATCATTAAAAAATAAAAATATTCAAAGAATTTGAACTTATAAATGGGTCTCTGAGGCACAAACAAAAACATTTAGACAATGCATTCATTACCAAGACCAATTTATCTGAAATTACATGTTGTGATGTAGGCAAAATACTGTTCTCCCTTTTACCTGCGCTAACTTCCACTGGCTTTTATAATTCTAGTGAGAAAAAAAAAAAAAAAATCGCACAAATGTATTTAAAACAAAGAAAGTTATCTCAAAAGATTTATTATAGCTCCTTAAAAACTTACGTGAATATTTTATGCATTATGATAACTTTATGATAACTTGCATACATAGCTAAAATATCATTAAGTGATGTTTAGAATACCAAAAAGGTGCCACATACATATATATATATATATATATATATATATATATATATATATATATATAGCTCCTACAGAAGCTGGTTTGGCGCTCATCTTTGTTATACAGAGATGCTGAAACAATTAGGACTTTTTGGGGGGTAAAACATGCATTGTGTCAGAGGCTGTTTGATGCATACAACGTTGGGTTTACTCAGCAGTTTCTTGCTCTACAATATTTTCTCTGATCAGATTGTAATTGATTATCTGATAAATACTGCTGTGTTTGTCTCGGGAGTCAGAACTCGTAGCTGGGAATGATGCCACACCCGAGTTGAGTGTGTTCTAGTTGCAAGTCAGAAAACCAGTGGGATTTAATAATTGCATTGGTCCTACATACTACAAGCTATTAATATATTTTTGTCCGTTTTAAGTGTTCAAACACATAAAAGAAAAATTATTTCAAATAGACATTTTACAGCACTATATATACACCACTGGTTTATTGAGATGTAAACACAACACAAAAGTGCTAATAAATGGTTTATATCAGCAATTTTCACAACATTTTATGAATGTATTATATCAGGCTCGAGGTTGTTCCATGAGCTTTGACTATCCCAATCATTATCTTAACATTAGGGGCTGCTCTTCTTTAACATTTGACTCAAAACACTGAAAATCAACATTTCAAAGGTCAAATGTTTTTCACACAGAAACTTCAAATCCAAATGAAGTGAGCTGCATGTCTAGACAGATATTGAAGTTTCTTTTCCATCAATAGGCAATGACATAACAAATATCCAACAAATATAGCTAGAGTTATTTCTGCTAGACAGAGGTGAGTTTAACCTCTTAGTGGTCTATAAAAATTACAAGGCAATACATTTCCACAAAATAATGAACCAATTCAAACAATCAAGGGCATTTTGGAGAAGAAGCATTATAAAGAATCCTAGCTATCTCAAATAAAACAAGATTTAGTTGAGTAGTTGAGATAAAAGGGGCATACTTTGCAAACAAAGAATTAAATAAATACTTTTCTTAACATTGCCAATGAGGACAAAGGCCTTTTTCTTGTAGGTTTTTTGTTTTTTGTTTTTTTTTAGCAAAAAACACAAAACATTGCTTGGAATCTTATAAACATTTTCCTTGCTCTATTGTGTCTTTAAATTTCACTTAACATCATCAGATTTTCATTTGCCATATGCAGAATCAACATTTTTTATGATTACATGTTTTATGCTCTTTTTTTTTTACCTTAACGTACACATAATTCAATACTTAAGGCAGTTGAGAAAATAGCAATGCATACGAGGGGGAAAAAAAAAACTAAATCTGAAATGTCTTACACTTTATGCTGCCTTTAAAAACCACACATTGTTCATTTGTGCCATCAAATACATTAGTCAGTAGTTTCAGTGCTTTTTAATAGATAATCACCCCCCAACATATTTCTTACAAATTTTTAAACTTTTTTGGCAAACCTAAATGTTTCAGATCCTCTATATAATAGACAAACATAACTGAAATAAATACAAAATTGAGTTTTGAAATGATGCCTTCATTTATTCAGTGGGAAAATATTTTCCCTACTATCTACGACACCTTGTTATGACATCCTAGACAGCAGCAACTGCCACTAAGTGTTTGCAATGATTGGCAATGGATATTTATTTTCTAGGCACAGACTGCAGTTTAAGGTATCTCCATCACACTTTAACCAGTGCGATTGTCCATGAAGGTTATGGACTATCCCATAACCTCCATTTTGTATTTCTGAATTGGAATTGTTAGCATGCATTTGATCATGATCCTGCT
The DNA here is from genome assembly GCA_010277075.1 of Poeciliopsis retropinna. Classification (NCBI taxonomy): domain Eukaryota; kingdom Metazoa; phylum Chordata; class Actinopteri; order Cyprinodontiformes; family Poeciliidae; genus Poeciliopsis; species Poeciliopsis retropinna. Next base: position 8,732,688 of record VMRM01000010.1, read on the forward strand.
GCCTGTGGTAGACATTCTCCTACAAGATCTTCTGGCAGAGATAAGAATTCATCCCCATTCAAGCACTAAATCAGTTTTTTGGGACCTCCTGGATAAGTGTTAGTGTGTTCTTGGAGTGATTTTTGTGGGCTGCCCCTAACCAGGGAAGGTTAAATTTTCTTCTGGAATCTCAAAGCATTAAAAATGGATAAAAACTAATAGGTGTTAATGATTTTACTCTTTTTTTTTTTTTTTGCTCTTGAATTGTTTTAAATTGTGGCAGGATGTGATGATTTGAGAGATTGTACATGTCGTCAGATGGGTTCAGTTGTGGCCAGGGTGTGGCAGGAGAACATGAACCAGAAAATGTAATTAATCACAGTTATGATTAATTACTGGGGGCTCTATAGACATCCTCCCTTAAACAACTGCTTTCTGGATTTACTCTGTTAAGAAAATTGTGTTTATGATCTGAAACATTTAGATGTGGAAAACAAATCTAAAACCAGGAGTACAGGAGAGAAAGTTTTTCAAAGCACTGTAAACTGATCAAGACCAAATATTAAAGCTTATAATAACACCGGAAAATCATGTTTGTGTCTACATCCCAGAGCTCATCTGGCTTTCTGTCCCATGTGCAGATCCACCAGAACAGTCATTTTCTTAGTTGATTTTGAAGAGCAATACTGCTTTTATATGCAACGTTTAATCTCTTGAATTCAAAAACACTTTTAGGAATGTCACTAAATGAAAAAAAAAAATCACGTTTAGTACAAAACCTACAGATTTTTAAGAGTAAATGTTATTGTCTCTAGTATATATCAAACAAATAAGCTTGCACGAATGTTATCATTGTTAACCTCAATTAGCAATATCAAACAGAAACAACTTCTGATTATCATGAGCTGTGAAAATGGCTGACTAAGACCATTACCATGGAGCAGGTAATAATATCTATTTGGTAACAAATCAAACTGATAAAAACAAAAAACACAGGTAACCTTTGCTCAAGTGCAAATCTATTCTTCTTCTCCTTAGGCAAATCATCACCAAGTGATTGTAAAAAAAAAAAACCAAACAGTTATGATAAAATGCAAAGTCAAAACAAAAACAGTCATAGTATCTTAAAAATGAGTCTCACAACCATAAAATATTACATTTGTGAATAGCTAGCCCAACAAGCTGAGGTAAACTCACTGGCTTTGTGCAAAGTAATGGTTGTTCACTCATTACTCGCAGATTTGAGATCTTGCAAAAGCTTTAGGAAAAGCGACAAGTAAAAAGAAATAAATGACGGAGAAACAAATGAAAAGCCACATCAGGGCTGATTTCTTAAAAAAATTGTGACACAAAGTAATGATAATAAAAAAAATAATAACTGCATGGAGGAGGCATGCAAACTGGGAGCAGGTAAGGAGCTTGTTGAGAAATAGCGCTAATGAGGTAGGTTTTTTTTTTGTTGCTGTAAACAAAAAAGCAATAGTTTTCCAGTAAGAAAAAAGAAAATCTGGAAAGGAAGACGGGGAAATCTGTGGCAACACAAAAGACTGACTACGACGATTATTATATAAACTACTAATAATACAGCTCATTAAAAAAATAACGACAAAAAACCCAGAAACCAACAGCTATGTGTAACTCAGGAGGTAGTTGCTATCATCAGTAAGTGAACTGGTTATATGTCTCTTCGCCATTGCTTAAGAGTTTGTGGAGCCCGTCAGTGGATGATTCCCAAAAGAATAATACGAACTTCTTTGCTTTTTTTTTTTTCTTTTTTTTTTTTTTGGTTAATTCCCTGAGACGAGTTCATCATCCTGAGAGGAGCTGTGAGTAAAAATGTAAAAAATATGTCATACAAAAAGATGTTTCCATAGAGATTTAAGTATGAGTTGCAGTTTGGTCAACCACCGTTTTTTTTTTTTTTTCTGTCAAGCTGCATTTGTTATTTGATTTTCAATGCACGCACACATTCAAAGCTGTATATTATTTAGAAAACGCTTTGCTGCACTTTCAGCAAGAAGCTGCTCTATTTCCGAAAAAGCAAGCACTTCAGCAAGTCTCAACTTTAAATGCCTTCAAGAAAAGGAAAAACAAACAAACAAAAAAAAAAAGCCAAACCTCTTTGGTATAGAAATATACCAAAAAAGTTGGTTGTCTTAAAGAGCTTTTCTAAAGCCCACATGCCAGTTTGATATACTTGTACAAAGTTATTTGATTTGTCAGAACATTAAGATACAACTCCAAAGCGACCTTACGTGAACTTTGAGAGGAGTCGACTTCAGATGAGCTCTTTTCACATTCACTATGGTCAGAGAAGAGTTGTTAGGGTCAGTAAGTGCCACTAAAGCCGTGCTTAGGATTCAAGTTATACCGAAAGCAACACAATCCGTCCGGCTATTTCTCCCTCCATTGTTTTGAGACTGGAGCAGCAGCAGCAGCAGCAGAGACGTCATCCCATCACCTGACTGGTGCTGACTGACAAACGCTAGGCACTGACGGATGAGGAAAATATGGTTCGACTTTACTGAAAAACATTTTTAAAAAACACTAAGAGAGCAGACATTATCGACATTCACTTCCCGAAGGAAGAAGTTGTGAGGTATTATGTGAGTAAAGCAGCTATGATAATGAGTTTATGCTAGAAACTACACCTTCAAGGTGAGTTTTGTGCTGTGACCATGCAATACCTTGCAAATGTGTTATGCCCTTTACACTTTGACACAACTTCAATGAATATCACTAGGATTTTTTGTGAAAGGGCCGGAGTAAGACATATATTTGGTTATCTAAGTATCTACAAAGTGTGGTGTGTATTAGTACTCAGCCCCCCTTCAGTCTGACAACTCACAAAAAAAAATCTATCTTACAGAACTTGGAAGGATTTGATGGGAAGGTGGATGGAGCTAAAATACGGGATAGTCCAGAAAAAAAAAACAAACAAAAAAAAAACACTGGATCCTTGAGGATCACCTTTCAACAAGGCGGCACTTAATACACAGCCAGAGCTCCTATAGTTCAGATCAAAGCATATTCGTATGTTGGAATGGCCTAGTCAAAGACCAGAGCAAAATTCAGTTGAGAAACTGTGGCAAGCCAACTTCCTGATATTTTTTTTTCTCTCCATTGTTGTTACATATTGACAACATTCTCATACAGTTGGCCAAATAAATTGCTGGTATGCAGAAATTGACTGACTGAAACCTAAAAAATTAGATTTCATCCAAGGAATCATTTGAAAGTGGGACTTTCGAAACCAGGCAATTCAAACACTGCATATTGCAATTCCCATTAGATATATTGTGTGGCTGCGACACACCACTAAAGACTTGCACCTTTAATCACAGCAAAAAGTATAGACTCAGGGGTGCTGGATACAAACACTCTGCAAACTTTTTCTTAAATTATTTTTTACTTATAAGAACTGAAATATCCCTCATTCTATGCTGGTCAAGCACATAAAATAGCCAATAAATGTGCTGAGGCGTGCAGTTTGTTACACAACAATCCATGTAAAAAGTTAAAGGGGTGTTAAAACTTTTGCAAGGGACTGTATAAACTAATCGGTATGAGAAAGAGTGGAGTACAAAAATGGAATTGTCTACATCAAAAATGGGTAAAGAGGGAGAATTTTCACACACCACGATGTATCCCATGCACTTAAAACAGGGCCGTGCACCTATATCAGAGTCAAGTCCTTATATATGCTTACTTAATGTTAATATAATTTTAATTATATCTTGTCACTTTACATATATATATATATATATATATATTTATATATATATATATTAAAAACTACTTTAAACTAATTATGCAACAACCAAAATGGAAGTCTAATGATAAGGCGTTTACTTAAAATCTAAACTATTATCTCAACTAATTATATATTTGCCTTATATAATATGCATCTGTCTGTGATAATAGGAAAACGGTGGAGTTTTAACAGCCATGATTCGCCCATGAAGAAGACAATTCTCCAGCTTGACTATTCTGATTTCTTTCGGAGTATCCATGAAACACACACACTCTCCCTCTTCTTTGTTCTCAGTCTTGTACTTGCTCACACTTCAACAATCAGTTGGTCCAGTCCAGAGTCACGAAAGCGATATGTATCGAGGGTTTTGAAATGAGAGAAAACGTACTCTAGCAGCTCAGCGGCTTTTTAAAACGACCCCTGAGGAATGCATTAAGTTTCCCCAAAAGATCTCTAGAAGCCAGGCTAAAAGTCCTGTGGGTCTGGATTATTACTTAGTGGGACTCAAGCTCTTAAGAGTTGTCCCCTAATCCATTTTAAAATGAGCTACCATGTGTGCTGTGAAGATGCAATCAGGATTTTTTTTCTTTCTCTCTCTCTGAATGATTAAGTTTAGAGTATAAAGTTGTGGCTTTAGGTCTCCAAAAAAAGCAGGAAGGGGGCTTTTAAAATAGCCACCCTTCAGGTCCGAGGGGGAGCAGAAACAACACAGTCATCAAAACCTACACACAAATGACATTTCACCATTGAGCTGCACAGATTGAAACAAAGAATTATTCCCTGCAGTCACCTTTCCAGCAGTCGTTTCCATAGCTGCACCAGATGACTGCAAGTCAGTCGCACACATTCATGCACGTCCGTACCCCGCTGATCGCTGCCACAGCTGTGCTAGTTAGAAAAATAACACAATGAAAAATAAAAAAATAATAATAATAATAAAAAATAAAAAATAAAAAAAAACTCCCAATTTTTTCTTCTTTTTTTTTCACAAGTGTGAGGTAGACGAGGAGGAAGGGGGGCTTCAGGTAACCTTGATTGAGGGTAGACACAAAGGTCAGAGGCTGTGTGTTGGAACAAAAGTTCACCTTGACAGAGCATTTTCAGGATTTCCTCCACCTTTGGGTCCGTGAGCTGCGGTGTGTGTGTGGCTCCTCGGGTGACGAGGAGGACCCCTCCAGGGGAGACGAGCCGGAGCGCTCTTCCTCCTCGGGGAGGCAGAGGTGAGGCCCCGTGCCTGGAGCGGAGGCCGAGGTAGACGCTTGTTGGTCCTGAGAGCCTGCGCCGGGTGCCAGCGTCTTGTGGGGACACTGGGCTACCATGTGAGTGATGCTCTGGCAGTAGTGGCATTTCTTTGGCTGGGGGGGCAGGCCACATTCCTTGGCATGGTGATCCAGACCTCCACAGTTATAACAGCTGCAAATAAAAGGAGAAAGAGGCAAATGAAAACAGTTACAGAATACACAGTGCTAAAAGCAAAAAAAAAAAACGGTTTGAATTTTTGGTGAGTCTTTGGCAACCTCTAACAGCTTTGCATTCATCTAACCATCAATCCCTGCTCCTGTAGAAACAGTCATCCAAAAATAAAATTTTCCACCTGCTATTATATGTGTCACCACAAGATAGGGGTATGTTGTTTTATTCTTAGGTTCTCTGCACAAATCTCTGTTCCTTGACTGAACGTTTTTGATTGACAATTGGTTGTCAAAAGATTAAAACATATCCTTGAGGATAAGCCAATCAACTTTTTTTCTGTTGTGTCAGCTAATATACGCTCTGGACACTGTGTGCTTCTCATTTAGGGGGATGGTTTTGTTGTTCGTTTCCTATGCCTTCAACTACAATAACTAAGGAATCTAAACCCAGCTTTCTTAAGCAACAAAGCTGTTGGGAAGCTGCACCAAACGGATAGCTTATTAAAAAGGCAGATAGAAAGATGTATTTTTAGCACTTCACTAGAAGCAATAAAGAACTCAGTCATTCATTGATTCAGTTTTTCTAAGATATTCTACTGACTGATATAGATTTTTTGTTGTTAATCATTTTTGACCAGATGAAGCCAAAGCAGCTTGACACATGTTATAGTATTTCTTTTTATCTATAAATATGATCAACACTAACACTGGTTCATAAAGTACACAGTTTTTGCACCACCACAGTAAATCCTTGGGAGGAAAAGATTTAAACACCTTAAAAAGAAGAAATGCAAATAGACAGATGTGTCAAGAAAATAGGGTCAGAAAACCTAAAATCCTTGTCCTTTGACTGAACATTTCATCAATCACCGACACGTTTAGCCATGACTTGCTTTTAGTTATGTATTAAACAAAAACCATTAACAGGGAGATTAAATATGATTTACTGAGGTAAAGAAAATCTATTTTGCTCAGATGCATTTCCAAAAGAGATTTTCTCTTCACAAAATAACACGTGAGACAATATTTGTCAGATGGCAGCAGCTATTTGTTCAAATCCTAAAGCAAATAGACTGCCTAAGCAGAGATCTGAAGGGTTGGCGTGTTGTTATACACTATCAGAGCCAGCAGGGGTCAGAGCGGCATCACTTTCAAAACTGCTGCAGCCACTGAGCATGCCCAATAATGCCAATTACGTCACAGTCATCTACCTGCCATCTATGAATCCAACACCGGCTCCTTCCAGCCTTGCTAAAAGTTAGACACTTGACCCAACTCTGGATCAATTATCCCAAATGAGCTGAATTATTCAGCTGTGTAAAATAATCATGGAGTCACCTCTCAGATACAGTTCCTGGTTGTCCAACAACAGCATTTATGTTCTAAATTTCAAAAGGAGCACAACAATACTCCAGGTGTTTTCCGGCAACAAAGCGTGGCAGGGCTGGGATTTAAAATGCAAATGCATCTGTTAAAACAACACAATTTCGTATAGCGGTCGTGGAATGAAAGCGCTCTCGTTTTCCTCAGAGGACAGGGAACACACTTACCGCTAACCGCCAGGGGCTTTCAAGGAGCTCCACAGGGCTGCCTTTAACACATTTGAGCATATCAGTCTTTAGGTTGTTACTGATGACGATGAAACAATCAAGCCTTTCGCAATTACACTCACAAATGTAGGAGCTGGCAAATTGATTTAAAACAGCGCCTATGGCTGGAGAAGAGCCCTATTCATTTTCATATTGCACTACACAATAACCATGGCAACAGACATGTACATTGGCAGGTTGAATAGAGTTAATCTATACTCTCAGCCCACTCAGAAAGGGCTGGATGCTTCAAGATGTACATTTGTGAACTCCCATTTTACTATACCCGTCTTTCACACACATACACTCAGATTTTGTCAGATGTGCTTCTACTGGGTGGCCTAATTACATTTCCAGAGGTATATGACATATGGAATAATTTCACTTTTAATGCTTACCGATCTCCCTTTGGTTTACGTTTCAGGAGTGGAACCTTCCCTTTAGGTCTCCTCTCACTGCCCGCACAGGGTCCTCCACCAGGTCCGGTCACCCGCAGGGACTCCAGGCCCTTAGAGGACTTCTTATAGATGAATTCCACCTGCTCACCCTCCTTTAAGCTGCGGAAACCCTCCATCACCAGTTTGCTCTGTTGGGAAAAATAAAATAAATAAATAAACGTAGTTCTCTATACGAAAGTGAAAAATGCTATTAGCTGAAATGCAATGCACAGGGTTTTTGCATCGTATTCATGGATACCTAATGCAGTACAAGAAGAAATGCGACAATCAGTCTGCCAGACATGAGAACTGGCCAATTTTTCCTAGAGCGGCTCTGATTGTTGACATTCAAATCTATAAAAAAAAAAAAAGAAAAAGAGGGGGGGAAAAACTCCCACCATTTTCAGTGTAAGAACAAATCAAATATTACAGACAATTTGATCAAATTTCATACAAATCTAATTTATCTTCTGATAAATATCTTTTCTGCTTGATTGAAAAGTACTAATTCTATCAAAGAATTACCAGCAGCATGATTTGTTTTTTTTGTTTGTTTGTTTTTTACTCTTTTCTGAGTTATAATCCTTTGGATTTTTCAAGCTGTTATTTTAACTTCCTTTTTTCTGACAAAGTGCATCCCTAGAAAATTGAATATCAGCAGGATGAGTGTTTATTTAAAAAAAGAAACAAAAAAGGAATTCAGATTTAGATTTGATGCAACCATAATGAATAATGTATTTAACTTAGCTTTTTTTCCTCTTCATCCTAGAAAACTGACAAACTATTTAGGTTCAGAGAACACATTTGTCTCTCCCATATAAAATATGACTATTGCATTGGTTTTATGTTGCATCCACCGTTGCCTCAGAGTTCCAGAAGCCTCCACATCCATTGGGGCAAATTTAACACCTATTTATTGAGCGGTCGCCACATATACTGTAACTGTGAACAAACAGCTCTCCAATCAACACTTCCCAAATCCAACGAACTTTTCACAGAACATCAGCACCAGTAAACAAAATAAACATTACTATGTGGGATTTTTCACACTGCCACATAAAGGAAAAAACATCCAGCAAAACAACGTGAAACACGTCGAGACAAAGACCTTTTTGTTTTCCCCTCAAGCATGCTATATGAACATAACATGACTTTTTGTGTGCAGCGTGTCCTTGGTGTTCTTTTATCTACTTTTGCAGAGATGCCACTTCCTATTCCTTCTGCAGCCTCAAAAGACACAAGTCATGCTGCCGTGCCATCCTTTCCCTTTAACACATTCACCATCCGTCTTTTCTACATGATCCCAGTTATTGATTTAGTTACTGCACAACCAGCGGACAGTGATTTATGTCTCGTTGATCGCGACAGAAGCGGCAGCTTATAGGCACTGTATCCATGACCTTCACAAATCGAGGCGAGCCCTGCAGATCCCGGCATAGGTAAACACACACACACACACACACCCCCACACACACACAAGCGTGCAACAGCAAGCCTGCAACCTGCTATACATCGAGCGTCTATAAATAACAAATGCAGGTTATCTGTAAAAGCAATGCCTGCTAAAGAGACAGATGTGTAGGAGAAAGGAGAAAGAAAGAAAGGAAGGAAATAAGCAATGAAGAGTTCTGAACGAATCGAATGTAGAACTGTAGAGGCAGGAGAGAGAAAATGCGCCCAGCAGCTATTTTCTTTCCCCCTCAAGTCTACTGCAGTTGCAGGAAGCTAAAGGTGATCTATAGGAGTCTTGTATGCACAAATGAATATATACAGGAGGAAAAAATGTCAATGAATACAACAAAGAGAAGAGAGTGCAAAGAAGCTCGGTGGATGAACCCTCTGCAGTTTAATTTACAGTTGAGAACCAATGAAAGAATGACTTAGTTTTCTTTTTTTATATATAAAGTAGCGTAGGAGTCTTATTCATTAAATCCTATTGACTTAAAGGAATTTATGAAATGTGTGAAACATTTATTGCAATATTTTCTCTTTGATCTCGACCACTATCCCAAAAGTGTTAGCGAAAACCTTTTAATTTCTTTATCATTTTGTTTATTTAAGACTAAACTAAATAATAATTTAAAGATCTGGAGGTTTTTGAAGTAAGAAAGAACCAAAAAGAGATTGGCTAAAACATAAATAATTGAAAAGAACTTTAGAATTCATGTGACCATTTAACTTTTCTTTCCACAAATCCACAAATTACTGTATAGCCATCATTATTTTTGGTCTTCTACACTGTGTTGTAGCAATTGCATTTGTACATAATTATACAGTTACAATGTGCAGTTAACCCACAATTATCTAGGCTTAAAGTAATCCTTTGATTTTTAGCAGCCTGTTTTTTCTGACATGAAGTAATATTAATATTTTGGAGTGCCCCAGCCAAAGTCCCGAATTCAATCTGAATCCGTGGAGGATTTACAAAAAGACCTTCCAACTTCAAATACTTGGAACTGAAGACAAATTACCAAAATACCACTGGGACCATGAAATTGATCATTTTTTACTATTGTAAAAAATAGATTTGTCCACCGATTATTGAGAAGGATGTAAACAAATTTTGACATACCAACTCTCAATGAAATGTGAATAAAAAAAGATAACTCATGTTTTCAAAATCTACACTTCTTGTATCTTCTTTTGGAGGCCTGTCTTGTTTTCAGTCTCAAACAAACGGTTGGTTAAATAAAAGAAAAATAACTTAACTTTGCCAGGGATAGGAATAATTTTAACCTCTGCTGTACTTTGTATTTTATACAAGTTTTATGTTTACATTTTTCAAGCTTTGCCAGTGATGGGAGTTCCATTGTAGCTATGCCAAATCAATATTAACAGCATTTATTCATTTGCGTCAATTCTAAGCAAACAAATAAAATCTTTAAAAAAATATTTTTAAAAATTTATTTCAGCTCTCAACTCTAAAATTAAAAATGTTTAAAGCTAAAGACTGTGTTTATGTTTATGCAATTTAACATTTGAAAAATTTAAAGATATATAAAAAGAAATATTTTCCTTTACTCTGACATTTTATGAGAATTTGTAAGGATACATAACAAGCTAAGAGGTAAAACTCTACCAACAGAGGGAGGATAAACATTAAACAATAATAAAATCCAGCTTATTTTAACTATTCTAACTAAATTATTCTAACTTTTTTTTGATAACTGGTATAGTTGTATTTATAATATTACAAAAATCTAATTACACTTAGCTGGTCTATGATTTGAATGTTTATCTTTCTGCTTATGTTGTTGAGCTTAACAGGCCACACAGTTCTACAAACAAAACTGAAATGATAAAAAAAACATTTGTCAGATCTTTTTTTATAATTGTTAAGATTTCTGCTTATAAAACATATTTTACAAGCTACAAGGCCACAAAAGCAAATGATAATAACAACGAATTGTTTTAAATGATGAGAGAAAATTGTGAAATTTACATAACTATCCAAAAAAAAAAAACAATTATGCAACTCCAGTTTAATTTAATTTGATGCAATTTTTTTTTCAGAAATAACTGTTTCTTTACACTCATCAGCTTTAAAGCTACTCTGTCTTCTTGGAGATGGGCCACTTTGTTTTATTTGATGCAGCTCATCCATTCCTGTTGTTCAGGTATTGAGCTCTGAGGAAGTGAAGGAGGATCAGGAAATGGAAATGAGTGAGAGCAACAGTTCTGCAGCGCAGATGCAAGAGATGGAATAAAACAGAAGGGACAGAACAGTGAGTCACAAACGAGAGTGCGTGGCCTCAACCAACTGACACCGATCACACTGGCCGTTATAATAATTATTATCATTATTGTTCTAAGGATGACAATCATTTTTACTTGTTTAACAGATACTTTTACTGTGAGTAGATATTAAATGTAGTAGATAAAAAAATAAGAGCATACGTTACATTAGTCATTTATTTAACATTTCATTTTATATACAAATAAACGTGTACAAAAATTTTTTAATAATTTTGTTTTATTTTAAAACAAAAAACAAATTTTAGAAGAAAAAAGATAGACATTTAATAAGCATCAACATTATAGTTTTTGTCTTTTTAAAAAACTTATCTTTTGCTATAATCTTATATATATATTTATATTTATATTGATGGCAATATTTCATTATTGCCATCAATAAACCAAGCCAATGACCAAAAGGCATTCTTTCAGTGGAAATCTATAAAACGGGAGCAAAAACTTGAGCCCATCCCCCCACAAAACACTGAGAATCATGATGAATAATCATCGACCGGTCTCCAGTCTGTGGCACAAGAGTATTTCCTCTTCCTCTCCTCCTTTCATTCACCAAGCAGTTTCTTTCTCCAGGTCAAAGTTGAGTGGCGCATCTCGCAGTCCGACCCCCGACCCCCCTTTTCCATACTCCTAAATTCCCACAAGACACCAGCGAGGAAGCCACACAACCCCTTTTGTTCTGCAGCAATGCAGGAAAACACACACAAATCATTACATAGGAAGTAGCATCATCGTCGCATTTCACAGCATGCACTTGCAGCAGCACATGGAGTGAATTCTTGGGCTGTGTTCCTCTGCCTCTAATGCAGAGTTCGCATACATTAGTGAACGCAGGAAAAGAGAAAAAGAAGAAAAAAAATCGGAGTAATCCGAGTTCCCTCCTCTCGCTTGACCTGTTGGGTGTCCTGACCCGTATCAGTTTGTGCAAAGAGGTCAGCAGAGGGCATGACCGAGGAGAGGGAGAGAAAAAAAGCCAAGGAGAACATGAAAGGCAGAGCGATTGGGAAAATACAGAATGTGGGAGTGGTCTGCAGGGAAAAATCTGCAATGGTGGTAGTGGGGGTAAGGGAAATACCTCAACCACATTCTGTTGAGCTCCAACGGAGGAGCAACTCTTGATGCAGATTATATTTGGTAGATTAAATAAGCAGGCCTGATTGAAAACTTCACTGCTCAATAACAGAAATCCTGGGGTTAGTCTTCTTAAATCAATCCAGTACCAACCCCCTACCTTACTAAAGACCAATTCAACACTCTGTTCTCATACGCTAAGTTGCCAGCTAACACTATTCAGAAATGTACCCAGTAATAAAACATATCAAAATCGAAGTCCAACAATTTAATTTTCAAGTAATTAAGGAGAAATCAGTTTGTTTATGTTAGATCACCATGAGGTACACAGACAAGCTACACTGCTTATGGCTGTAATTCAGTGGAATTAAAAAAGGAACAATGAACAAATTAACTGATAAATACAAGAGGAAAAGAGAACTATTTTAGGGAATCAAACATCCTCTGGAATATTAAGATAGAGCAGAACAGAAAACAAAAGAAAAGATCTTCGGACCCCCAACCTATAAATCCAATTAACAAAATAGACCATAAACAAATAACGCAAATCTGCAAGGCTTAAAATCTGTGCAGGCCAGCATGAAATAGATAAATAACAAAGCAGTTAATTTTGTTACCGTGGGTGACTCATTTGGATTTGTTATGCTGACAGCTTTTGAAGTAACAGACTAAAAAGCCCTGAAAACATTATGCGCTAGTAATAGTGCTTTACAGTCTGAGTGACAGCAGAATAAGAACTAAAACATCTTTGGAAGATTCCGATGAATTACTCAGGATTACGGTGTGCAAAGTCATTGCTAATGAAATGAGGCTAACATCTCACACAAGCAGCCGCAGGGTAAAGTAGTTAACATCCAAATATTTTCTTCTTTTGATATATTTATTACTCTACAATCTACACACTGTTTATTTCAGCTTGTCCAGATCTAATTCACTGAGCACCTGACTGGTAACTAACCGATCGGAAACACAAAAGTCTGAACTTTTTCCTTCTCGGTGCGGAGGACGTTACCGAGTTATTTTCAGAAACTCTGAGATGTTTATTGATAAAGTCAAAGGTAAAGTCAGAAGCACAAAGATGTAACAATCTATTTAAAAGGAAACTGCAGCTCCTGCATGTTGAGACAAGAAAAATGTCTCACCAAGGCTGCAGGACAATGAGCGAAAGCAAGACTTAAAGCCAATAAAGGGAAGACTGAAGGAAGTACGGCAAAGCAGATTTGTTTAACCGTTTTTTTCAGTTTTCAAACTCTGGTTTGTTGTGGTGGATTAAGAAAGACTGGCAGCCTTTTGAAAATCTCAGTTCACAAACAATTGCAAATGGAGACTTTTAGAAATGCCACCTGTCCAAACGGATAATATGAGAGACTAAAGGCAGCTGAAAATGCAAATTCACTCATTTTGCACTTCTTTTTCATTTTGTATTTATTTTAAACTCTTGTTTTACTTCTGTCTCACACAGCACTATGGCATGAAATAGTTACTGACAGCAGGAAAGCTAAAACAAAATGTTTCCAATTCTGTTCTTGCATCTTGTCTTGTAGCTCTAAAAGATAAATCAGACGCAACCAAAATCTGCACTGGCACAAAACTTTTACGGTGCTAGAAATAATTGGTTACACAATTTTGATCTCATCAGTTATTACCAAATTTTCTTAAAAAATGAAAATCAATTGCTGAAATAGTGCTGCACAGAAGCTGCTGGAGTGCAAATTATTCCAGCGTATTTTGTTGGATATTATTATCTACGTTCCTTGATGTTGTAGGTCAAACACTTCTGCAGACTTGATCATCATCTTTTTAGGTAAAGTGAATCTTAGCTGATGCCTCTAATGAAGGGTAGAGGACAAAGTGTTCACTTTGTCCTCTACCCTATATATATCGCCTAAAATCTACTCAAGCAGGAGTATAAAATGTTTTGCACATTTTCTCTTTTACATCGCATGCAAACGATACGTTGCTGCCGTCATCAATACAGAATATGTGCTTTCCTTGAATGGATATCCTTCTGTAGCTCTATGTGTGTGTGTGTGTGGGTGTGTGTGTGTGTGTTTAGGAAGAAGCCTGTGATCAATATATATATACTCTGACATCCTGGATAGAAATAGCTCTCCTTTTCATCAGGCGGCCCTCGTCATCACTAGGCCCAGCAATCAATACAGGAAGCTGTAATGTGAGGGGATGTGGAAACAGAGAGAGAGAGAGGGAGTGAAGGAGACCCACCATCCTCCAACTGCCTCTCTCCAGGGCGACCGACACTTTTGCAATGGCTAATTACTGGATGCTTTGAGTCAGAGGTGGCCCACGAGGTGCTGCTCTCTGAATTAAGAGGACAGGAATTGTGTAAAAAGGTGAGAGTGAGGGAGATGGTGATCAACGTGCGGCGTGGGGCCATTAGGCAGCTTTTTACACGCAGGAAATTCCAAGCAGACAAAGCTGGGTGAGACCATCTCAGACGGACGTCTCTCAGCATGACGTATATCAGCCATGGCAGGAAAGAAGATGGGAAAGGGGCGGGGGGAAATGTACAGACACATAAAAGCAGCAGTGAAAACCACCAACAGAGCAACTCTCCTGATGCAGAGTCCTCCTCAACACGTTGTCATTAGTGGCCCCGACCCTTGAACCCAGCCCAACCCCCATCAAACACTTAAAAGCCTTCACGTCTCCCCTGCCTCAAATTAACAACATACAACACCCCGATTATGACTGGAGCAAATATTTGATCTGGGCCAGGAAGCACTACATCATCTCGGTACGTTTATCAGCATGAGAGGGGGAAATGAACCCTACTAAGGTGACTGGTGATAAAACACACAGACACTGCTAACTGCACCTAATCAAACAATGCAGACCAGCTGCGGAAAAAAAAGACAAAAAAAAAGAAAAAATCTGCTTTGATCAGACAAAACTAGCTACTTGATTCATAATTTTTTAAAGATATTGATGACTGGATTATTTGAAAAACTGAAATATTAATCTGATTAGGTCATTTTAAGTTAAGCATAGTCTGAATCAGCCAAATGGATGACTACGGATCAAACAGCAAATTTTTAAATGAGACTGGATGATCAGAAGTAGTTGCTATAGACAGACGGTGTGATTGTAGATGTTTTCTCTGCACACAAAACTGACAAAATGATAACTTATTTATTTGAGTCCTTATTGTGACTTATAGTTAAATATGAAAATGTCCTTTTCTGAAAGAACTCAAATTATTTTTCCATTTTGACCCATTGATATTTTAAGCTCAACAGCAAAAAAAAGAGGTTGATTTACTTTAAGTTACTTATTTTAAAAGGATTTTATTATTTCAACATTTATTTTGAAATATTAAATTTATTACCTGTGCTATGCATTACCCAATGGTCCGGCAGCATTATATGTGCAGATTATCTTGTCAATTCACCATTTCTCATGTTAATTAAGTGATTCAATTAAAGTATAATTATTTATTAATTTATTTTGTTTTATTTATTGTTTGCATTTATTTATTGTCTAGTTATACATATATCCTGTCAACAGGATTCTGTCCCACAGAATTACTTAATAAACTGATTTCTTTTATTTTGTTTCCATTTATTCATTTATTTACTTATATGATGTGCTTGTCTTGTGTAGAAATTATGCCATTTAGCACAAAATATAACACTATTCAGCTCATTTTTATTCCCCAGTCACAAAAGTAAAATCTTTTTAAATCCTTTATTTCCAAAAAGCTGATTTTGAAGAATAAATAATATTTTTTTGCTGGAAGAGAATTTGGATTGATTAATAAAGGACATTTAGAGGAAAAAAACAAATACTAGCCAGTAACAAAAGCACAACAACAACAAAAACATTTGTTAGTTGCACCTACCTTTTTTTTTTGTTATGAATAAATTAAGCAGACTGTGATGAATGTGCAAGCGATGATCAGAATTTTATCAGCCGCATTGCAATTGCACAATTAATTGTTAATTGTCAGTGGCCTCAAGCTAAAACAAGACAGATTTCTTTGTAATTTCCTTACACTTTACTATACCTTGACAAAACCATAATTCACCCTGACAAATCACAGACATATTGTTTATTTATGTTTTAGATTTCTTTAATTAAATTTGTTTAAAGTAAAAAGTTTAAACGCAACCAAAATCAGAATCGGCTCACATAATCAGCTGTCTTTGTGTATTAAATGAACTGTGACTCGTCTGAAGTCCTAGTGCCCCCCCTGGCTTCACTCAGCCCCACCCCCGATGCCACTGTTCCAATTACCAATCATCTCCGCTGCATGTGGCCAGCTCCTCAAAAGGAAGTCACGTGACCACTTTTTCTTCTTCTTTTGCCTTTTTTTCTCCCCCCCTCAAACGTAGAGAAGAGAAGGGTGGGTTGGAGCCGGTATGGCAGCAGGAGACATAAAGCTTGACACTGGCTATCTGAAGGCAGAGATGGGTGGGGTCTGCATGCCAAACGGTGACACAGACCAGAGGTTAATCTCACTAGGGGCCCACTTTAACCTCACTCTCTCGAGTGCTGTAACATCCTACAACCCTTTCGCATCAATAACAGAAACACGCTTATAAATTAAACACACACACTAGGGAGATTTCAGGCACAAACTGTTCAATGTTTCGAAACGATTGCAGTTTAAGGGCAAGCGTCTCTTTGCCACACAACCCAGAACTCCCTCTTACCTTTTCGTCTTTGAAAGAAAAAATTCTCTCTTTAAAAGAACGCCTGAGGAGAAAGCACCTCGAATGTGGCTGCGGGGCATAAACCACACACATTCGCAGAGGAGAAATGTTCTATCCAAACGGACATAAAAGTATGACAAATCTGAGAGATATCAGGAAGTGAAGATGCCTAATTGCTCTCTAGCCTTCCTAAAAAGGGAAGCAATCGAATGGACGGGAGCGATGATGAGGAGGCCTCCCAGGAGAACTCGTGGTGGAGGCGTAGAACCCTAACATACACACGCACTCACTCACACACACACACACACACACACACACACACACACACACACACACACACACACACTCGGCCTCCCTTTCTTACCTCCCGCTCCTGCGCTCACTCATCTTTTCCCGAGCTCACACTCATGTTTTCCTCCACAACCCACTGCTAGCGCCCTCCCTTCCCAAACCAGCACCACCACCCCTCACCCACATGTAGGTTTCCCTCAGCCCTCCTCTTTCCCCCTCCAGAGGAAACTCCTCCTCTCACTCCCCCCTTTCTCCTTGTCCCCCCTTCCCACCATTCTTAACGCAACTCCCTCTCTCTCCTCTGTGTATACATATAGCCAGTGTTTTGCAGTTAAACATTTTACAGCCATTTCTATTTTGTTTACTTTCAAACAGAACTTTGCGGCAAAATGATACAAAATTTGCATGCCATTCATGTCAAACAGAAATTTCTCCAGACATAACAACCTCCTTGCGGACATTAGATCAATATCTCTGTTTTTCTTTTTTTAGTTTTTGCCTAAGTACAGATCTCAAATCAAATTTTGAAAGAAAAAAAAACAAAAAACACAAATCGACATTTTTTGATCGATTTCTCTCCTCTACCTGTAGAAATCATGGAAGCAGCTTGAGGCTGCTGGCGGAACAGACAGAGAGGGAGGAGCAGCAGAAGAAAATGAATGACTGTCTTAATGAGGGTGCATGTGAATCCTTTGCAAAGAAACGAGCTGTTTTGCATTCAATATGATGATTTGCTTATGAATGCATATTGTCTTCCCTTTGTGTGAGATGACAGATGTGTTCTTGTAAACACATAGCTGGAGACTTTGGGATGGAAATGCATTAGTGTGGAGACAATTCATTGCAGACTTGTTAATTTACCTAAATAGTGGTAATTAGCTTTTTTTTAATGGGCAAAAATACATGTGGGAAAAATAAACCCATTCAAGATCTTATATTGCCTCGATGCTTCTCTCTGTGACTTTCATTGGTTTTGCAAGAATGCAGATTTGTCACATAATTTATCAGAGAATACCCATACAGAAATCAAAAAAGATTACTCAAAATTGCATTAAACCCACCTTTGCAGCATTTACTAAAAAACAAAAAAAACGTCACATGAAAGAATAATTTTGAAAAAGAGCATTTTTTTTAAAGAGATCATTGTTTTACTTTCAGCACAACAACATACCTGTCAATGAAATTGATCACAATGTTGAAAACAAACTGAGGGCTTTAAAATGACTTCGGGGTATGACATGTCCGTAACCAGCCAGTTTTTTACCCATTTATATCCCACAGTTTTTACAGTCCTACAGAAATACACTGATTTAGGCAGAGTATATGCAACACCTACTCAGCTCTTAAGCCTGTTTCCTTCACTGTTCCAGACCTGATCCATAGCTAAAGCATCTGAAAGAGTCAAGAAATAAAGGACCCCACAGTATTCAAGTACTTGTGGTCCACTTTGTCAATAAAAGCAGCAAGACAATCAATAAAGAATAAGATGGTGAAGTAATCCACTTTGCATGGTAAAAACAGAATTCATTTATAAATTGACTGAATGTTTGAAGCTTACAATTTCATGTGTATATATTATATATCCTACACAGTGAAGAACACACGATCTGGACATATGTGCACCTCAGGCAGACTCTGTTGTTTTACGTTCACTGCAACAACAATCAGTTTTTCACTCATTTGTTATAATTGTGGTGCCTATCTGCAGCAGTCAGTGGTACATAAATTAGTGAAATCAATTCTGTCTAAATGTGTTGCTAGTTATAAATGAATGTTTATGAATCAGTAAAATAGCAATGGTGTTCCAAAATGGCCGCACGTGGAAGCCCTGAAGGCAGCTGGAATTTTCAAAAGGAAAATTGTAGTGTAATTGTAGTGTCTTTTGAGTTTGATTTTTACCTGACTTTTAGTTTTTAAGATTGTTTCTTCTTAATTTATTTTTTTGTTCGGTTTTTAATTCACTTCAGTTTTATCCTTTAAAACAAACACTAAGCAGAGAATGGCAGCTCCAACATATCACCTACATATCAGCGGAAATACAGACCCAATACGGGACAGGAAGCTCCACCAAGGTCAAAAAATGATAAAGAAGGCGAAAGAGAAAAAAAATTATCTTGCAAAAAAAAAATGTTTAGGCTAGTGACTGGCAAGTTGTAAAACTAAAAAAAAAAACTGTATAACAACAAAAGCAAACTTATCTGCAGTGGTGGTTTTTGATCCAGACGATATGGCCTTCAGGGCTTCACATCCAGCGCTCTCTTAGATGATGACAAAAAAGTAAAGAAAAAAAAAAAACCAAAAAAACCCCCCAGCATTTCTGATGCTTTATTTTTGGTGTAGGAGCAACCTCAGACTGAAGCAACTATGAATACTGGAAGACAAACATGACTCCAAATTGGACTGAACTATTTTAAATCAAATTATTTTAAAAGACAGTGCATATTTGGAAAATCTGCTTGGAAAAAAAAAGAAATGCATGATTCTTATCTTTCTCAAACATTGTTAAAATCTCTCCTTAAAGGGGAAATGGTGGGGATTTGCCCAGGGAAGCATTCATCCATGTACCACCACTGCTGAACTGACCAGAAAACATTCAGTGAACCCAAATCGGTCTGTTCCAAAGATACAAAGATTTGATGCACTTGCCAGTATTAAAAACATATTTCAAAGCTTGTTTGTATTTGTATATTTGGTGAAACCTAAACAAAAAATAAATGAAGACCTAATGTGTTTTTAAAATCTAATATGTTAAAGCCCTAAGAAATCAGAAAAAGAGGTTAAACTGTATTGTTCTTGTAAACAAATAAAGGAAGGAAATATGAGCATAGATAAGAAGATCACATTTCTAAAGCATATCTTCACTGCTTAAAAAACCTTTATCAAACAGAATAATCATAAACTTGGGTTTAGTTATGTTCCTAAAAACACCTGAAATCTCATTGTAAGTTAGAAAATTGCTCTTTATTAATCAATACATTTTTCTTAGTCTTTTACTTCAGCTGCATATAGTAAAATTGAAGAAACTAAAAGGATTGTACAATATTTTTTTTGTTTATTTTACATTAATTTAAAACCTAAATCTAAGCAGAGATGTCCCACATCATGTCCTTCATTGTTTTAATGGAAAACTGTTAACATATGCCACTGTCTAATTCCATTATTTCTGGCAGAAGAGGATTTTAATATAAGCAGTATGGCTGCCGCTCAGGGTAAAATCTCTTCTGGGGTGGAACAAAAAGAAGAAGACATTTAGTTAAAACCTTTACTATATTTATAAAAATACACAAAACAACTTTATCCAAGCTTTGTCACATTTCCACTTGTTAAATGGGAAAAAAAACCTAATTTGTCTTTTTAGTTTAATGTATCATAGCATCTTATGTACTACAGATGTGCAAAAATTTGTGGAATTACTGAGATTTTTTTTGTCTACTAAATAAATGGTAAAGATATTTGTATCTAGCAGAAAAAAGAGAAGCAGCACACTGAACATCATCACTGAAGAGGAAGTTAAGAAGAGGACAGTCACAATAAACCACACATTCTTGATTAAACACTGTATGGAATTAAAAAGAGAATTTTAAGGAGCTTTATAAACCATAAAATTATTCAGTTTTAACTATTAACACATTTGGGTAGTTATGATGCTAAACTGATTAAATTTGACTTTGTCCAAGGCTGGAAAATGTTTGCATGTAAAACATCCAATTCAGAAAAGCTTTCCATAAGTTTTTTTTAAACAAAATATAATGTAAAAAAATCTTGACTGATGAGACAATGGGGGCTCAATTAAGAGTAAGTGGCTGGGAATAAGTTTTCAATATGCCTTTCTGCCAGGGACCATCATTGTTTTTTAGGTTTTTTGTTTGTTTGTTTGTTTGTTTTAAGGTGATTGTTGTTATTGCCTAAATAAATCAGTGGCTCCAATTTGGATGCTCCTTTGAAAACTTTCTGCAGGAACCTCTGTAGGGGTAATTAGTTGTGTTTGGGGGCAAAAAAAAAAAAAAAAGAAAAAAGGTGGGGCTTGCCCAGGGCCTCATTCAAACAAGAACCGCCACTGATTTGTGGGCTTTCAGGATCCTACGTGAGCGTATATATTTTAGATCAATGCCAAAATCTTGACCCTCTTTCCCCGAAAAGCTTAGACTCAAAGTCTCCTGAAGCCCACAGCAACTACAGGACAGAGTGTCCAAAAGAAACGGCGAACACGAATCTCCTTATATCCTCGAAGAGAAACTTTACAGGACCGTGAAAAAAAAAAGGGCAGAGTTAACGGGGTAGAAAGAGGGTGGAAAGAGTCGAAAACAAGGCCTCTGAATGAACTCCGGAGCCTACACAATAAATCAACAGAGCAACATGTGGTGGAAAAGCGAGCCTGGCTTCATGCGTTTCAGAAAGCGCCTCGTTAAATCACACAAAATCCTACAACAAAAGCAACAGCAGCATAGAATAGCAGACCAAAAGAGTCAAAGTGAGGGCGCAAAGTTAAGACTATAAAGCAGGGGGGGGAAAAAGCGGAGACACATGCTCGCCGACATGTTAGCGGGCTGACTGGGTGACAAGCGAGCTCTGCTGTCCATTAAGGGCCAAAGTGTGAAACTAACCGTGTCACAGCCACACAACACTTCTTCCCTTCCCCTCGCAGAGGCGAGGAGGGGAGGGGGAGAGCTGGTCGCATGTGGCCAAAGAGGAAACTTAACGTGTTTTTTTTTTTTTTTTTCCAAGCCCGTGGACAACGTGTGATTACACAGTAACATGTTGGGCAATGCAAAACATCCGGATGATACAATGCAACAAGCAAACTGGCTCTCTGTGTGGAGAAACACCCCCCTCCACACCGCCCCTTTCACCCCACCGACCCTCATTTCGGGTATAAATCAAACTGATCACCGTCACAGATCAGTTATTTACTTATTAAATTATTTAATTGCTTTCCGACTTACTTGGTGGACGAAAACATCCAGAGGCGGGTCAACGGGGCTCCCCGCGCTGTTTGTCATTGATATAAATCCGAAGCCCATCCGGACGTTGAACCACTTGCAGAAGCCCGATCCGGACAGGACCTGGGCTCGAGTCCTCTCCTCCTGCTCGGTGGACTCGGCGGGGTCTTCTCCGCCGGCGCCACCGCCACCTTTACCCGGCCCTCCTGGAAACACACGCAGAAAGCTGCGGGGTTAGAGAGGGATCTCCCCCCGGCTGTGCAAACCGCTTTACATAAGTTGCATTTAAATAAAATAAAAAAAACGAGAAAGAGAAAGAAATGGGGAAAGTAAGAAAGAAATCAAACTTAGAGAGGGGATTCCCCTATAACTTGCAATGTGAAGTTCACGGGCGGTAGAACATTTCTAAACCGATATCTCCTGGCCACACAAATGCGGAGCGTGTGTTGTGACCCCTGGAAAAGTTGTTACTCCGTGACAGATGAGTGCATCCACTGCTGCATCGTGCACAGGCATGCTCTGTAACTTGTGGAGGGGGGCTTTTCTGTCCTGTCGTGAATCTACAACCCAGTTCCTGCTGTGGAGTTGTAAAGGGGGAGGGAAAAAAAAGGCAGGTGTACACATGGGTACATCGAGTTTTTTTTTTTTTCTTCTTCTTCTTCTTCTTCTTTACTACACGGCCACGCTCTAACAATGCGCGTATCTTAACGCAGCCAAACATGGTTAGATACGGTGCTCGGCAAGGGGCGGTTCAGGTTTCCCTCTGTTTTAAGTAGCTTTGCAACAATAATCACGCTGCACCTTGCCTCATCCCCCTTCCTCACCATCTTCTCTCGCATTAAAGAGCACAACAATATTTTTAACGGGAGAGCAGGAGGGGGAGAAAAAATTCATAATAATTGCAGAATAACCTTCGGCCATGTTTCCCCGCGGACCCTCTGCGCCCAAGTTGCGATAGAGAAGCTTCCTCTGCGAAAACGGGCTGCGGTCGTCACCATTAATCCGACATCCTCGATCCCGTCGGTCGCCAGTTTGGCTCGCATGGTACGGCGTGCTTTCTGCCTTTTGATATTTTTGTCATGTCTTTCTCTCTTCCCTCCGATCCCTTCCTCACTCACACCACCTCTGTTCTCGCTCTATCTCCCCCCATCCCCCCATCCTCCTCCTCCTCCTCCTCCTCACTGCTCTCTCTCTCTCTCTCTCCTTCGCTTTCCTTCGCTCTCTTACTGGCTGTGCCCGTTCCCGTAGTGAGAACACGTGACTTTGTCAATTATATGCTTTCTTGCTTCTAATTTCTGCTCCCACCAATGAAGGCGACAGGACAAAATCCATAACAGCCTTCATGAAGTAATCACGCACATTCCAGGTAAGAAAGATACTGTTTGCATCAACCCCCCAACCCCTCCTTGAATCATAAATGGGCTGGTGTGGCAACCATGAGCCTATTATGCACACAGATTAGATTAGATGATTAGATGGGATTAAATTATGCTTTGATGAATGCTGCGGGGTAATTGGGTGGTGATGGCAACAAGAAAAACAAGAAAAAGAAAAAAAAACAAAAACAAGGAACAATTCAGAAACAGAAGCAAATGATAATGCTAATGACATGTGGCAATTAG
Organism: Poeciliopsis retropinna; assembly: GCA_010277075.1. Taxonomy (NCBI): domain Eukaryota; kingdom Metazoa; phylum Chordata; class Actinopteri; order Cyprinodontiformes; family Poeciliidae; genus Poeciliopsis; species Poeciliopsis retropinna. Next base: position 8,756,206 of record VMRM01000010.1, read on the forward strand.
CCCGAGCCTGGTCACCTGCACCGAGACTGACAGAGGTTTTAAAAAAAGTAAGAATGTGCAGCCACACTGCTCATGTGCAATAAAGGCAAGATGTCAAACAAGTACCGAGGGGTTTTTTAGCTTTTCCACCTGTTGCAGCACGCTGAAAAGTCAGCTGGCTGAAAGAAGGCTACTGAATGTTTCCACTGCCCAGAAGAAAGACAAATGTTTCTGTGCGAAATGGTTTCTGCATGTGGAAAACACAACGGAAACCAAAGAGTGGAGAACAGAGCCGTGTGGGAACACTCCTCTCAAATCTGTTGCTGCACACTGCCTTGTCAGCTTGCTGAATGTAGGCTTGACTTACAAGAAGGCCAGATTAGCCTTTTTGAGTCAGAGAACAACTTTCATTGTGAAAACTAAAGTGGAACACAAAGCGGCAAAATGCTGCCTTCCCCCTCCAGTGAAGAAAAGGTTCCTCCACTTTTCTCTTTTTGTCTGCTGAAACATTCAGCTCCCAGAAAACACAGACATCCAAGGTGTGGAAACTGCTGCACACTCCCTAGTCAGCTGACTGAAAGAAGGCTCCAACACTTATCGCTTGCCTACAAGGACATTTCCAGCTGTGTGGAAAACATTGCCTTTAAAAATGTAGACAACGCGAGGCGCTCCTTCTGTTGCTCTTATTCGTGTTGCACCGTTTAAAAACTGCTGTTGGTGAGCTACAAGCTTGTTGGCAAGCTGTTTTAAAAAGTTCATACGGCTCAGGGTACTTTGAAGGAGATGCCAGAAGGCTCAGAATATTTTACTGTCTCTGTGGAGCATATTAGCACCACATTGCCCGTCCACACCACATTGCTCCAGATTTCTAAAAACTGATTTTCTGAATACAGTCAAAAAAAAAAAAAACAACAACCAAAGAATCTGCTTGGAATTATTTGTTGCTGGAAATACAAACAGTCAAGATGCAGAAACCATCACTCTTTGCCCATTTCTTGAAAACAACTTAAACGTAAGTTAGTCCGAAGTACAGCTGCAACACGTCGTTTTAGTTATCTTTACAATACAGAATTCACTTGAAGATTCTGGCTTGGATTTTCAAAGTTATGTAAGGTGATGATTCTTTGTATATTTCTGAGCCTTTACAGCTGCATGTCAACCACCTGGTTCATGAAGCCGACTGATAAGGGCTCGCTATCTTTAAAGACAGAGAATAGTAAAGGGAGACAGACTGTCTGCTGCTACGGCACACAAACTCCGTATTTTTATTTACATTTTGTGGATCAGTGAACTTCACAAGAGGCAGCTAAAGATTCCCCTGACCTTTTTTAATTATACTGATTGTAATTTATTTGACTTTTGCTATATCTTTTTTTTGTGTGTGTCTTCTGTTATTTTATTGTGAAGCACCACAGGATTTTTATACTGAAAGGCACATCTATGTAAAATTTACTGACTAATGTGCAATCTGAATCAACTGGCTGAAGGAAGCTAAAAATAATTGTTTATTATTATAATTTGTCTCCAATTACAAAAAATGTATGAATTGTCAAGGTTTGGTCAAATTTACACCCTTTTAAATACGAATTGGTAGGCAATGAACTGCTTAGCAATTTGTGTTTAATAAAAGAAATCACAGCATGGCTAAATTTGTAAAACATTTTATTTTACAAAAATGTTTTTTTAGCTACTTTTTTTCCATTAAGATCTGATTTAGTTTAGCTCTAATCATCTGTCTCGACATGCACAACAAACAAAACGCTTCAGATACAAGATGACACACAGTCCCATGAAGCACAGGCAAGCAATAAATCTAATTTGAATCTCAAATAATGGCTTCTGTTTCAACCATTTCGCCCAAAAATAAACTGAACATCGCTTTGGTACCTGAAGCTTAAACTTAAGAAATAAAAAAATAATAAGAGTAAGGTAAAACAAAGCACAAGCTCATGTTTCTAACTCACTATGAGTAACCTCCCAGCATCCTAGTGGGCACCAGAGGAGAGCTGAACTCACAGCTTTGGAATGTGAGCAGAAAAGTCTGGAAAAACAACCCTAAAAACTGTCATTTCTCATCTCCACTTGGTAGTTTTTGGCTTTTCTGCTTTCATCCTGCACGTCTTTGCAAATTTCTGCAGTAAGTGAGTGCTTCTTAACTGCAGTAAAGTGAATAATATGCAAGGAGAACTATGGATGAACGGATGATTGTACGGTCTTTATTGTTGAAATTCCATGCAGGTTCGAGACTCAATTAGCAGTGATTATATCTGGCAGGTTTTGCATAACTTGAAACTCCACAACAATTTGTTCCTTTTCTTCTTCCTCTTCTTCGTCCGTGAGCTCAAAAACAGAACGCTGCAGAGAGCGAGGGAGAGAGAAAAAAGAGGAGGAGGGGATGGTTGTGAATCCTCAAGGCCGTCCACCAGCTCGAAAACAACAACCATGAAAAATAGTCTGCTCCTGGAGATCCCCCCACACCCCCTAACGCCTCCATCTTATCTCACACCTAACCCTGGTGGGACGTTTCTCAGGGGGTTATTCCCGGTTGTAAGGAGAGAGGGAAAAACACGTCGGAAGGAATGAAACAAAAACAAGCCCATATCCCCACCCACCCACCGCTAAAGAGTCCGCCCTCCGGAATTCACAGACTTTGCCCCTACCCCCAGCCCAGCCCAATCCAAGCCCACCATTTCTTGCCCCCCTGCCCCGCGCAAAAGGCCCTGTTTTTGAAGATGCTTGTGGTGGAGGCTTCCGCAGTCACCACAGAATTACGGTTGGGGTCAGAGGGCTGGATGCCAGTGTCAGATGTTATCCCCTCACTCATATCCCCGACAGGAGCTTTCTGATCAGGAACAGTCGGGGGAGATCACCTCTGAGCTGTTCACCGACATGTGGAAGAGAGGGAGTACTTGTGCATGGGAGGCTTGTGTTTTTGTTTTAGCTACAAGGAGGTATTTAAAAACAAAATGGGAAAAGGAGATTATTGTGAATTTCAAGAGGCATAAAATCTAAAGTGATTTTCTTGTTCAAGAAAAAAAAAAAAATCCATTAAAAAGACCTAGATAAAGACAGGATTCCTTCGTTAAGCTTTAACAGCCTAACAATGCTCTGTAATTAAAAGTAACTATGATTCAGAAATTAGCAAAGCTTTTCCTTCACTCACTTAATGTAACACATTGGTTGCCTTTTTATTTTTATTTTGCTCTCCTAAATATGCATCGTTTTTTGTTTTTTTTATATATAAAAAAACTTTCATACTGATCCCAAGCTTTGTGATATGTTTTTTAGTTGTTCATTTTAGAATAACTAAATCAAATAAACCAAAGTCAATAGATTTTACTGCAACACTTCAGAAAAGGATCTTTTTTTTAATTTTTTTTTTACCTGATTTGTTTAATCTAAAAGAACAGAACTAGGAAGTCAGAGTTTATTTGTGTTAGTTGTTCAAGCTAAAAGCATTCCAAATTTTTTTTTTTGATTTTATATGCATTTATAAGGTATTGGTTTATTTTCAGCTTTGTTTGATTATGATCAAGGAAAAACAATGAATAAAATCAAAGGATTTTGTAAAAAAAATAATAACATTAATGAGAAAAACTGACCTTTTTTGACAGTAAATGTAGGTTCCTTTACTCAACATCAATTCTTCCTGTAATGGTTACACTTTTTAAAACGTCAAACTGCAGATTTAAATTTGTTTAAATTTGGATTAGTTATTTTAAACAACTTAAAAGTAATAAACTGAGGTATTGCAAACAGCCTTTTGCATTTAGTAGTACTCATTCCTCTAAGACTTATCTTCAGCCACAAATGGTTACTTCCCCCTGTGTTGCTATAAGCAAAAATAATAATAATAATAATAAAAATAATAAAAATAATTAAACAATTTTTCATGCAGTTGAAGGAAAATGCCTAGAGATGGTTAAGAGTGGAGAAAGTATTGGATATTTAAAAAGCTTCAGCTTCCTTCTGCTTTTTACGCGTGTCAGAATATTTTGTCTGCTATTTTATGTATTATCCTTTATTTCAAGTGTTCAAAGAAAACATTAATGCATTCGTTCAGGCATTGTTGATTAATGAAGACAAACAAATGTGGCATAACTGTGAACAGTCTGTTTTTAGAAATGAATGCTGTGGAACAAGATTGAAAAACTGTTTTAGATATTTCAACATCCTCAGTGATTTTCATTTATTTATTTTAAGCTCTTAATTGTTTTTTCAACTTCTCATTTGTTGTCTATCACAGTCAAATGAGGCTGTTTTTAGTTTTTTAAGTATAGGTAGGTGGGGAACTTTCATGTTAAAAAATGATTTAAATTACTCTGTAAATTATTGTATTTCTGAGCCCAATTGTGTAACAGTTATTTACTCTGAAGCAATGTAAAATACATTATTGTAGTTACTGGTTTTCACAGTAAAACAACCAATAATGATCTCTTTGTCATTAATTGTACTGCAATCTGGAATAAACTATTGTATTTTAAAATAGATTGTTAAACATATTGAGGTACTTTTCCAGCAATTCATCTTGAAATGAAAAAGGCCACTGACCTGGATTTGAGTAAATTGTTTTTGATTTATTATTTTAATTTTTTTTTTTTTTTACACGAGCTGACATAAAAGCAGTTGGTTGTCCAAAAAAAGCATAAAAAGAAATAACTTATCACAAATACAGTTTTAATTCACCATGCACACCGTTGTTGTTTTATTTCACAACACAACTATATTAGTCTGTTATAGTCCTTATTCCATATGCTAGTTTAGCATTGATTAATTATATTTTAAAAATAAAACACTAGAGCTGAAGGATCATTTCTGCCAGAAATAAACAAAAAATAGTTTCCCTTTATTTTTAAAACAAACTATTCTTAGTGTATTGCATGTCAGCTAACTCTAGTTGGTTGTTAGTATAACTTTAGGAAAGTAAATATGATGTTAAAGTAACCTTAAAGTAGAAATTATTTGATGAGATTTAGAACAGACAAATGTGTACTGACTATGCTTGTACAAATTTAGTGTTACATTTGCACATAAGGGTGTCAAAAAATGCTTTCTTTTAGCTTGACCTATTGGATTTTGTTTTATCAATCCGTGCAACATACCTCTGATTAATTTAAAAGTTGTTTAACATCAGTCACCATTCATGATTGGACGATTAAACATACAGTAGAGGTATCCGCCATCATTTGAAGACATATGCGGATGAGAAGCTGATGAAAATGTTTTGAAACTTTGTCATTTTCTCCTTAAAGGATGGGGAAACCAATTGGATTGTGGTTTGGGTTGCCACACCAAGTAGTTCCACCACAATTTATGGCAAACAGAACTGCTGAGAGGATAGCTTTGAGAGCTCTGATCATGTGAACAGGAAGTTACACTGATGCATCTGGAAAAATCCTGAAGACATCCTGATGTTGTTTTTTTTGTGGGGGGTTGGGGGGGGCGGGCGGTGAGGAGAATCTGCATTTGTGAGCACCTGATAAACAAAGCCAGATTCCCGAGTTGTTTGAATACCAACCTTTTGAGCAGACTTTGCACTCCATCACCCCAGCTAACCCCACCCAACCCCCACTCCTGCACCCTGTAGGCTCCCAGAGGAAATTTGCCTTCACCCTACTCCTGTCAATGTAGTTCAAAGGGTTCATTGAGCCCCGTGTCTCTTTCCTTTTTTACGTGAGGGGGGTTGTTTTTTGTCGTTTACTTCATGCATTCCAGCTACCAATCCGTTATTTAAAAAAGAAAGAGAAAAAAAACAACCTTTCTGTAGGAAAGGGTTAACAGTGGGAATCAGGCAAGTCATATGTTCTTTAATGTTTATTTTTATTTAATGTATAAAAGTGATTGATATGCACCACTCAACATAAAGTTGATTTATTAATTATTTATTCCGGTTATTACGTCATAGCTTACGTGATTCCGGATTGTGTAATATTTTTTTTTTTTTTTAAACATCGGGATTAAATCAGGAGCGATCGTTATTACGTTATAATAAACATCTCCCTTTGCTAAAGCTACGAAATTCGTTAAATATTATTTGGACTCAACGAAAAATAATTACGCAGAGAACATAAAAGCACCAACAAAAGAAATTAACTTTAAGAATTTTTTCTCCCCTCGAGTTTGTTTATTTTTATCTTTTTCACATACCGCCTATAATAAATCTACACCTTCGGGTTCGTATTTGTACTTTTGAATATCTAACATTGTAGACTTAAATTCGATGCGTCTCCATTAAAATAAGTGTATAAACGCATTTAATGGATCAAATCAGATGTTGCATTTAGTGAACTAACGAATGAGTTAGTTTTTTTTTTTTTTTTTTTTTTTTACTAAAAATGCAAAAGTAGATTATTTTTGTGGTGTAATTAAAGTCGTTGGTTGAATTTCTCAGTCTGGTGTAAAAGCAAATTTGTGTGAATGAACTATTGGTGACGTCACGGGAAAGGGGTAGACGGAAAAGCGGCTCTGCACAGGACGCGCATAATTCACTTAAAATTTTAAAATGCCCACGACCGCATCAAATGCCTGCTTGAATCCGTCCGACTCAACATTTCATCACCATTTATTTTTATACCGACAAGACGAGTGGACGGCATGCTCCTCATTAAACTTTTTCTCTTTGCAAGTTTTTGACGTCATAAGGTCAGATCATCCATTCAACAGCCCATTCATAGATTGGCTCTCCCAACTAAAATCTTCTTTATTTTCTTTTTACAATTAGCCGATTCAGAGGCGATCAAGCAATGAATGAAAATACTCACAGCTGCCTTTCAAATCTGATCGCGCATGTTTTGTAAAATAAGAGCATGAAGCTTTGTTCCGATCAAAAAAAAAAAAAAAAAAAAAAAAAGAAGAAGAAGGCTCACGCATGTGCGCGCATCTTTGATTGTAACTGAAAAGAGGACAGGGGTCATTTCAGGTCAATGAGATCAGCTTCACGTGTGTTTTCGTGCCACCAAAAGCAAATATATAGATTAATAATAATAATAATAATAATAATAATAATAATAATAATAATAATAATAATAATAAAAACAGTAAACGCTTACAGTTGGGTCAAAGTATTTCTGGAGACTCACCTGTGGGAGAGGCAGTTGAGGAAGTAGACATGCTTCCCCCTCTCTGTGGCTGAATGAGATCTGTGATCCGGCCAATACTTTTTTTTTCTTTTCTTGTGCGGATGCTTCAGGTTTGAATCACATGTTTAGGCTGGCATTAACCTGCGCGGCACGCTGAAGACAAATGGCCGAGTGAAATCAAAGAGATTTTCCATGGATGAATATTTTATAGTGAGTCTGTAACACAAGCTGCGACAGCGCGGCTGGTCGGGCAGATTTGTTGGAAACGTGTCACACTGGACCAGGAGGCAACTGTTGGGAGGCTGCGGCTCAGTTCTGGGAAATCAGCCCCAAGATACTCCATATTCTCATTTCAAAACTTGCCTCCATGCATGCTCCAGAAGGTAATGCCGCTCTGCGCAGTTGCTCCTCCAACCACGAACGCCAAGATGTTTGGTGTTGAAATGGTGCCTGCGGTAATTCAGAAGGAAAATGTCCCCATTCAAGATTTCCGTTAAGGAAGAAGAAGAAGAGAAGAAGAAGAAGAAGAAAAAAATCTCTGTGTGGCATCATCTATACCTTTTAAACCATGTGGAATGTGTGGCCACCCCCAACATGCTCCCATTCTCCCCCACCCCTCGTTTTCCCTTGTTGATAATGATCCATACTTCACATCCCCCACTCAGCTTGTCCACAATCAGCATTCAACCACTCAAAGGGCTGCCTGTTCAAAGCTGAAGCAAACATGTGTCCCAAAATACCACCCCAAACCATATATCCTATTTAAAAAAAAAAAAAAAAAAAATCATCTTCCCAATGCATTAGTAAATTTATTGCGAGTTTTTAATTTCATAACCCCCAAACATTTTTTTTCCTATAGATCTATCATCTGCTGCTCTCCTTAGAATACAGCAGTAAAGCCCAGCTGCTTTCAGATAGGTGATTGGGATTTGATCGGGAAAATAAAGTGGGAGGGAAAGTGGTGCTACTAGCCCCACCTGTTGGTTCACTTTAACCTCAGTATGCTCAAAAATGGCCGATAGATAGATAGATAGATAGATAGATAGATAGATAGATAGATAGATAGATAGATAGATATTTGTACAGCAATAGTGCAGCTTTATGCAGATGACACTACACTCATTTACCTTGACTATCAATGAGAATTTTATCCGGCATATTTCTCTGAATCACTGCCTTTCCTTCAGGGAGAATCAAAAAAGATATAACACATAAGTTAGGAAACAATTTAGGCTACATTTTTAAAAATTGTATTCTAAACTTACTATAGGGAATAAAAAGAATGAATCCCCATGTTCTTCATTATCTGTGTTTTTGCTTTCACTAGAGCAAAAGGAGAGAACAGAATAGAGTTAATGTAAATTGTGGACCTTAAATTGGTTTCTCTATAGCATACCCAGAATTCTTTGTTCTTGTATTTTTGCTTAATGCTTTTATCCTAGAGAATTTTAAAGCTCTTTTCAAAACATCTGTGACTAAAAACTGCAAGCTCTTAAGACCTTGCATATATGATTACCCTGACTTGCTTCATTGTGTTCTTGTATTTAGATTTTAATAACTTTCATTTGGCAAAGTCTCCCTCAGAAAAGAAAAAAAACAACAACACATTTTAGACTCAAAAGGCATGAAATGAATAATATAAAATAAATATAAAAATCAACCTTGTTTGCCCTTACATGCTTTTTACATTTACTGAGTATCTGGTTCTAAATGATAAAAAGTAGTTGAAATCTGTAAAGGTTTAAATCACCTGGAGTCAGGTGTTTGTGTAATGTTTTTGTTGGATCTTAGCCACTTTTTGCCTCAGTGTACTTGTACATGTTTTCCTGTGACCACTTGAAAATAATGAAACTCAGAAAGGTGGAGAGGAACAGAAGAAGAGATGAAATACTTGAGAGAAACATCTTCCTGCATAACTACTGATTGTCTATTCAATGGACTTTGTTTCTGAATAATTCATAGTTCTGAGTTAGATGAGAGAACAAGTAAAATAGATTAAATATCACAGGCAATAAAATAAATAGATTTGATCAGATTTTTGGATGAAGTTGACGCATAAAATCGATAATGAACTGTAGGTTATAATTATCAAACCAAAATATATTGAGTTATTGAAATTTGATTATTCTCTGTTGCCATTTTTTATGACTGATGAAAGCAAGAACAGAGATCTGAAAAGAGGATTTGTGGATGACTCATTGCATAAAAACCGTGAGCGAACAGAGCTTTTCATTTCTGAAGAACAACCGTTGTCAGGCAAACATAGACACTCAGATGGAGGAGGGGCACGCTCAGGTTTGTACTAAATACATAAAAAAACGCAACATGAAACAACTTAATTGGGAATTCTCACGGCTTCCTACTGTTTGACTCCAGCTCCTAAAAATCGACACACAGCAAGCAACTTAAAGGATGTTTTTCATTTTCTGTTGCACATCATATCATGTGCAACAAAATGCCTTACATTATTCTAAAAATTGAATAAATGAATCTAATGATGCTGAAAAGACAGCTATATCTGGACCGGGCTAAGCTGCCTGCAGCGGTGCCTGCAGAGAACCTTTACTGGATTTGGGACCCAGTCAGAAGATGGTGAGGCAGAAAAAAAAAAGTGATAATTTTATTTTTTGCTGAGGTTAGATTGAAACAACTTAAGACCAGAATATTTTGACTAGATCCACATGACCCAATAACTGATTCATAGTGTACTTCAGTTCTTTGCATTACAGAAAACAAAACAAAAAGAAAAACATGTGGTAGTATTATTTTTACATTACCAAGGCCCTAAAATGTGGACTTATGAACTGTTGACAGTCTTTGGACAGAGCGAGTGAACCAAATAGCATTTCCATGAAGTACTCTACAACTAATAATGGTAAATTAATTAACCCCATGATAAAGATATATTGCCATTCTCTGGTTTACAATAACCCTGTGATGGTGGGGAAGGGTTAGTGTGAGACATCTGTAGCAAAGAAAAAAAATAAAAATAACGAGATGTATATAGCTGCTGTCATCTACATGTAGAGGGGGTGGAATACAGGACCTGGAACAAGAGAAATTTAAAAGTGGCATGTTACGAAACAAAGACACAAATAAATCCAAACTAAGTAAAGAAATAAATAAATGAAGAAGAAATGTAACACATCTAGACCTGTAGCCATCCATCGAATTCTTATTAGTGATGAAGAAGTAGACTGGGGGCTGGTAGAGACCATGAGCTTGTGAGCAAATTCATGAGGGCCACAACATTTTTCCCAGGAGCCCGTTTGGTGGCGCCAGTGCCTTGATAAAAGCAATACAAGGTACTTTAGCCTTCCGCCGAACAACATAGTACCCTCTGAATGGCTCCAAGTGACACACTAATTTTTCATAATTCAAAATAAGGAGACTCATGTGAGCTAAATAAATACAACCATTTGGCAGGCGATGCGCCTCTTACTTCTACATGAAACAGATTTTTAAAGTTGTAGAAGTAAGAGGTTATGGATCATACTCCGAGGTTTCTCGGGTGCCACCTAGTGAATTTGAATCTTCGATTTCCCTCTGCGAGACGACGAACTGCATTGAACATTAACATTTTATTTTTGTTTGCTTGCTTTTACCTTTTAATAATCAAAAATGTATGTCTTGCTGTTTCTTTTGATGGTAAAACACAACTTTTAAGGTAGCCTTAGAGGAATGCTGCTTTTCTAACAAAGACTCAATGTGTACAGCTTCTAATTGGCTTTAATTGTTTAGTAATAATTTATCTGCTGATGATTAACAAAAAGTACTTAATAAATAGATTATTCTGTAAGCACATGAACTATGAGGGACTAAAAGGGTTTCTACAAACCTTGCCTGATGAATCATTTCATCCAAGAATATATAGTGAGGAATGAAATTTATTCAAGACCATGTGTGCTAATTTGTCCCTCTGTTAATGGAGCAGCCTTATAGAAAAAAAAATCACAATGTTTTAACCCTTTAGCTTGTTAAACTGTAATTTTATTTATTACCTACAGCAATGTTGCTGTAATTACACCTAAAGATAATTCAGTTTTAACCCAGGACTTCAGTGGTCAATGTGAAGTGGAGAGAGATAGTTTACTTCCATTGAGTTGAAGTTTGGCCATGTTTAAAGCAGATTGTATGTGTTCCAAATCTGAAAATGTTTCTGCTTTGTAGTAAGTTGTACGTCCTGTTTTTCACATACCGGGGTGTTTTTCCAATCCAACGGATTCAGATGTGTGTAAAGTATTTCTGGTGAAAGTCAGTAAATTCACTAAATTAATTTGACCAACACCATAATCATCTTATACACTATACGAACATTTCTTTGCCCTATACTGCTGAAATTTACAATAGGAAAGCGACCAGATCTGTTCATTAAACATACATTTGTTTATATAAATACATCTTATTAGAACACATTTTCACTTCTTTATTCTCAGTCTCTCATGACATAGTGATATATACTTTACATTTAGCAGAAGAACATTTAGATTGAGTGCCTGTAATGACATAATTGCCCACTGGGATAATAATGAATTCTTTTTGAAATTGCAAATATCTTTAAAAAATTCTCTCTTTTTGTAGTTAAAACAAATTTCTGCTTTTCTTTGTATTGTTGATGGCTTTTTTTGGGTACTTATTCTACATTTTAGAAATACCTAAACTTTTGATAGGAATATTCACTTTTTGAGTCCTAAATCAAATATTGCACCTTTCTTCAAGTTTTAATATAGCCTCCTTTCCATGTTGGTTTAATTAATTCTTTAAAAATTACATGACTTTCTCCGTAGTCACAGTTTACATAGAAATAAAATGTCTGTTTGTATAGATACATTGTGTTATCATTTGTACATAACTGCACTGACAACCAGTCTGCAAACAAATCATTTTCTTTAGGCCTACAGAGCAGGCAAAATCATCAAGATGAAGAATTTATTCTTTTTTCCACAGCTTTTTAGGCCCAACTGAGTTTTTTTCAGTTACTTTTCTCATTGACTGAAGTATCTTATTTAAAAATGATATATTTTAAACAAGCAATCAATGTAAATTCTAACAATTACACCAGTGTTAACACATCTAAGTGGTATACAGTTCAGTATTTTAGGGTTGTTTACATATAATTGAGAAAATTATAAATAATTTTATTTATTGGCATTAGGCTAGCACAGAAAAGTAAAACTAGACACTGTGAATCACCAAATCACAATAAATAAAAAAAAAAATAAAACTAGTAATTCTGTAAATATTAAAAGTTTATCCATAATTTGTTGTGAAATGAGATTCTCTTTCAGATCTGAGTATAAAGACAAATTAGAGGATGTGTCGGTTTCATAAGAAATTTAAAAATAAGTTTCTTTGCTTTTCCAAGCATTTTCTTTCCACCCACATGAAAGTAGGACAAAAGAGTTGTCTCCAACATTAGCCATGTAAGATCAGTAATCCCCATGAAGGACCCCATGTCGGACCACCCTCAGTTACTGCTCCTCCTACACGTGTTGGGTTAGTTTAAGGATGACTGGTGCCCCCTGCTGGCGGGATGCACGCATTCAGAAACAGCAGGTTGCTCAACCAAGAAAACATTGCAAATATGAAAAAAATGGAATGGACGAGATTTATGTTTACAAATAATTTAAAATGTTTGAATTTTAGATAATTTCCTTTAGTTTTGAAAGCTCAGATTTAGTCGTGGTCGTAACACATTCTGTAGAAAATCGCAGAAAACTTATTTCAGTTAGTTGAATTCAGAGGCATTCAGAGACTCATTACCCAATAAGTAATGTATTTTAAGAGATTATGTCAGACAATTATGGCTTGGCTAGTTTTTTCAGACATGTTAAATATTCCATTAGACTAATAAAAGGGGATTTTTTTATTGCAATCTGCTGAAAAGTATGTACAATTTTTGCACTCCATTCTTGGCCAGGCTTCCTTTCATGAATTACTTATTTAATAGCAGGCTAGAGTTTCTCAAAGATGCAATTTTTTCTGTTGGCTGTGAGCACTTTTTCCTTCCACTTAACTTCCCTTTAGCATTTTTGCCGCAGGGTGTCGACGCCATGCGTTTTCTACAGGATAAGGGAATATGAATCAGTCTTTAAAAAGTTTATTGTAGTTCTGGCATTGTGTTTCGTTCCCTTTAACAGGGTAAACAATCAGCACAAGTCAAGAGGTAGAAAACTTTCATTTGCAAAAAAAAAAAGTTAACTGACCTTATTACATGCATACACACACGCGCGCACACACACACACACAATATCAATGCAAAATGTTATGTTTGCAAATTTCCAAAAAAAAACATCAGCTATGCTGTCTACCTGCAGTACACTCACATACACAACACTACAGAACAGTGATATCATTCAACACTCCATGGCCTCCATTCTGTGCACAAAGAAGAATTAAATAATATGCATCAGCGATGGAGCTCCTGGAGGATGGACAAACAAGCCTTAAATAAACATCTGACCTCAAGACTGAAATGGCTGATTTAAAGTTCCTGGGCATACAGACAGCAAAGAACCACGAATATGGCCCACAATGTAGTAAGTATGTGGGCTGCTTGATGTGTGTGGTTTGAGCTGCTGAAACACTGACAGGTTTATATTAAAAAGAAAAAATAACGGAGCTTGGCTAAACAACTTGGATTCATTAAACATCTCGTGTAAGTGTTAAAAAGATCATGTCAATAGTCGGTACAAACAGTCCTCTGAATCTGAGTAAAGGGAAACAAGCCAAACACTTGGGCTGATGTTATATGACCCAGGAAAGGTTGAGACATCGGGCGATGAAGGCGTAGGTATCGGCCACTTCCTGGATGACTTTGCTGGTGGGTTTCCCGGCTCCGTGGCCCGACTTTGTGTCCACGAGGATGAACAGAGGATTTGTCTGCTTGGCGCTGCGACCCACAACGTGCTGAAGGGTGGCGATGTATTTGAGCGAGTGGAGGGGCACCACCCGGTCATCGTGGTCTCCTGTCAGCAGCAGCACTGCTGGGTACTGGACCCCGTTGCCCTCTGGGACGTGGATGTTATGCAGCGGTGAGTATCTGGGAAATAAGAAATAATTAGAAAGAACTACATGCAGTACAGCTAACAGATATTAGATAGTGAAGAATATTACTGATGCGCAAAGGTAAAGTCAAAACTATTGAGACCAAACATATCATTAGAGCTGAAGTGATTCAGATTAATCATTTATTGAAATAATGGTCACTCTAACTGAATAATTGTTCGCTGTAATATACAGGCTTAAGGTCTTGTTTGCTAAAAGAATATATTTAGAGCAGTAATTAATCCAAAACAGTACAAAACTATACATCTTTATTTCAAATAATAATAAAAAAAACCCCTTTATAAATATGTCTTATCCAGTGGGCTAGTTTTATCTTAACCTGGTACAGATTCTGCAAAAAGAAAAAAATCTTATCTTTTGCTATCAAATTATAAATCTACAATGAACAGATTAGCCCTACATTTTATTGATGTTAAGTCAACAGAAAGTGGCTGAGCTTTTCACATATTGATGGTAGACATACTTATTTTGCTGCAGATGCATCCTGTGTTACAAATGATCAGATTAAGGAATGCTGTGTTACTGCATTCTTTGCATCTTCTAGTGTATTTCTAAATAAAAAACATATCAAGTTTATCCCCTGATTAATTGTCAGAACAATCAATAGACAAACCCATCACAGAAATAATCATTATTTGTAGCACCACTTATCAGTTGAAAATGTAACTAGAACTATTTTATCACCCAAATGCAGACTCTTAATGTAATGGATTCAGTGGTGTGTGTTTTTTTTGTACTTTCTATTGTTATTGTTTAAAAGTTAAATAACAAAATCTGGTAATGATCAGATCAACTAGGTTGTGTACTTTTTATACCAAGACAACTTAAAGGAGTTCATAAGCAAAAGAGAAACCTGAGTGTGGCACTCTTAATCTGAAGGGCCTAGTTCAAACAGGACAGAAATATTTCTTTCCTCTGAAAAGGTTAAAAACACAAAAGACAGATGGACAACACTGCCCAGGAGGTCTTACTTAATGAGCCACTCGAACTGCTCTTTGTCTTCTGCACAGCCAAAGTCTGTGGTCCATGCGTGGCCGATGGTGAACTTGTGGAACTTCATCATGTCCATGACGCCCACCTGAGCCACGGCACAGCCAAACAGCTCAGGCCGCTGGTTCACACAGGCCGCTGAGGGACAAGGTGTTCTGTTAACAACGCTCTCTACTGGAAATATAAACCAAAACTCATCCGGTCTCTAGGATACATACCAACTAGTAAACCCCCGTTAGAACCTCCATTTATAGTCAGTTTGGAAGGCGATGTGTATCCCTCCTTGATGAGATATTCAGCTGCACACTGGAAATCTGTGAAGCAGTTCTGCTTGTTCGCGAGCATTCCAGCTAAAGAAGACCAAATCCATCATTGTGATTTTAAACATCAACCCAAATACATGTTTTATAAACTGCTGGGCCTTGAGCTGCCTACCTTTGTGCCAGGTCTCCCCATACTCGCCCCCACCTCTGATGTTAGCCACAGCAAGAACGCCTCCTAGATGTCTGACGAAGATGAGTCGGGAGACGCTGTAACTCGGCGTGATGGAGATGTTGAAGCCTCCATAGCCGTACAAGAAACCTGGATGGGATCCGTCCAGTTTGATGCCTTTCTTGTGAACGATAAACATCGGTATCTGTGTGCCGTCCTTAGAGGGATAGAAGATCTAACGGAAATAGACAGCTGCTTAATCACAAAATGGTTTAGCAGAAAAAAATATATTGAGATATTTAAAATCTATACAAATATGAAGTTTATCTTCTTAAACTATGTTACCTGAGTTGTTTGGTAGTCCACAGGGTTGAAACCTTTGACGGTGACCTCTCTGAACACATGGGGCTGCAGTGGTTCCTTAGTTAGGTCACAATGGTAAATGATTGCTTGGAAAGGTGGGAAACAAAAACATTTAGTGTTTTTCTAAATCACTTTGAAGGTTATTTCCCTGTGTGGTTTAAATTTGTTTTTAAATACATCTATATTAACTTTTTGAAACAAGCAAAAACAAAAAAAAACCAAATGGGTTTCTAATTTTAACGGTACGTTTTGCTCTTTTTCTTCATGTTTTTATATCTTATTATTGAACCATAAGGCAAATGTCATACAGATAGGGTTAATAAGTGTGCTATTATAATAACAGGCTTTATGATAAATTTAAATTTCTGTGCTTTTTGGCAACACATTCACCTTAATCACTTCACTAATGTCCACTGTCAACAATAAAACTAAAAAAAACTATTTTTAAGGAGTAATTTTTAAGAGCTTTAATTAATCAAAAACACCGAATATTTTTAAAATTCAGTACAGACCTTTTTTGTTTATAAAAAAATAATGGCTGACTCTGATCAGCAAGTTCATCTGGGAACCGGTGCTTCATTTCAATATACACAAACAAGCAGCACTGTTAATATTTAGCCTACTGGCTTGTAAAAAGCACACACCGTATTCATTAATAATGCAACAGCACAGCGTCTTCTACCTGGTGATAAAAAAGAGGTGAAATAGTAGAAGATCTCCGAATCTCTCTTCCGTCCAGTAAACCCCACGACAGAGCCGACGTCAAGAGGGAAGGTTCTCAGCTCCTCCCCTGAGCTCAGACGGTACATCTTCAAAACATTCTTCACATCGTGGAGGAAACATACGAACAGGTAGCTGGAGTAGGTGCAAGTAGCGAACACTGGAGGGAAGACATGGGAAAATTAACAGAAAGTGACCTTTAAAGTCAGGTTAACGTTACGGAGCTCTGTAAAAGTTTCCACACCACTTGTGGTTGCATTTGTCACATAATTTGTAAATAAGGTTCCCCTGTTTTAAATTTGATCTCAGCTCTAAGAACCAGTAAAACCACAAGAAGTCAAAGATGAGTTTGAGCTATTCTGCGAAAGAGTGTGAGAAATACATCTAAATATGCAAATCTGATTAAAAAAAAAAACACCACAAAAGGACACGCAGGTTTAAATGCAGCAAAATACTACTGAATCAAGGAAGCTGCATCCATATTTTATCTATCCTTATCGACTTCCATCTACTTTAGGATTATGCTCGGCTTATGTTGGTCTGTGACACAAATCCCGATAAAATACAGTGTATTAAATATGTGGTTGTGATGAGAGAGATAAAAATTTTCCAAAAGCTCACCAATGACATCTTTGTCATGTTGAGGGATGAGCTCCTTCCAGTTTCCCTGATCTGGAGAGGCGAAGTCGATGTTGATGAGTCTGTAACGCGGGGCGTCCAAGTTGGTCTTAAAAGAAAACAAGGTTCCCTCGTTGGTCACGTATTCGTACTCAGCGTCAAAGTTGTCAATCAACTTTATCCAGGGCAAAAGTCCTAAACACACAAGGTTGTGCAAAATTAAATGAAATAAAACAAATAAAAAAGTCTATATTATAGCAAACAGAATTGCACAAAATGTTGTAATTTCAGATTTAGTTGTGATTTAAAAATATAAGAATAGCCAGTTGAAAAGACTGAGTTATAAGCAACTTTTTGAAGAACAAAACCCCCAAAACATTCTCAGGTAATTTCAAATAGCACAGAATGAAATACTATAAAAGACAAATAGAAAAAGGAATACCTGTAATACCCTGAGGAGTTGTCTGCAGGTCGCAATACCACAGTCTGTTGACAGGATCGCAGCCTTCTCTGATTGACAGCAGCACATAGCGCCCATCGTCTGACACCTGAAATTACTCTCCTGTCACTAACCGCTGCCTTAAACATAAATTTGCATATGTGGTCTATCTATTTCATTTATTTGTAAGCATCAAAGAAGTATGAGGCCCACCTCAGCACCACACATCCATTTGGGGTGGTCAGGAAACTCAGCACACAGCACGTCCTCAGACTGTGGAGTCCCCAGAATGTGATAGTAAAGCTTCTGATGAAGATTTGTGGAGGTCTCAGTACCTGCAAGGTGCAACACAATAAGTTCAATAAAGCAACCAAAATAAATACAACCCTGGTTATTAAAAACAACAATGGGGCAAAATTTCCTTACCATAGTCTCAGTTAGAGTCTAATTTTTGAACCATTAAGAACGGATATTTATATTTACTTCAAAAATAGAAATCTTATGTCTCACCGTCACTTTTGCCCTCCTGATCTGGGTACGAATTGTAAAAAAGCCCTTTCCCATCATGAGTCCAGGACATGCAGCTAAACTTGACTCGCTCCAGGTGGTCCTCCAGAGGTTCAGCGCCTTCAACCCCCAAGAAGTGGATCTCCACCCAGTCGGACCCGCTGGCGCTGGTGCCGTAGGCCAGGTACTCTCCGTCCTCAGAAAATGCGTAACCTCAATAATATCAAAGAAGAACACAGAGAACTTTAATGTCTGTTTTTATTTTTATTAGAAAAATAAACTGTTGTTCTTGAAGAACACATGATTATTAACTTGTCTGAAAAAAGTAAGGTATAATTGATGGAATACCTCGAAGAGCAACAGTTCCGTCATCAGAAAACGTGTTTGGATCTAAGAACACTTTTGGGTCAGCATCTAAACTCTCCTGGACATACATCACACTCTGGTTCTGGAGGCCTGTGTTGTAAAAGTGAAAATACCTAAAAATACATGGAAAAAAAGAGGTCAAAATGGGAACTGTCACCTCAGAGTGAATATTGAAACATTCTGCTGAATGCCTCACCTGCTTCCCCTCTTAAACGGACAACTATACTTTGGATAGTCGTATAGCTCTGTCATGCGCTCCTTGAAAAGATCCCGCACTTCACACTGTTCTAAAAATGGCAACGTCAGCTGGTTTTGAGCGTTGACGAAGGCCTGGTGAGAGAGAAAAGGTTTCACACACTCATCATTTATTTATATGTCACTTATTTACTTTAGCAGATTAAAAAAGACACATGTAGAAGAGCCAGACTTTTCTACTTAACTCACTGGCAAATCAGAGAGCCACACATTTTATTTTTGTGAACTATTGATGCTTCAGTCTCTAACCAGATAAGACAAATTTACCAAAATTTGTCAGCTTCACTGATGACCAGATTCTACTTAAACAACATTCTTTATAATTTTATAATGACTTTTTATGACGAGGTAAATGCAGCAAGGTAACTGACTTGTGCATGCTAGCAAAACAAAATGTGTTCTGCATGAAAATAAAAATGAATGGGTATGGCACAAAGTTGGGTATTTGTTCTCAGAAATATTGATTCACTTCCAACATGCAGCCTGGAGCTTTTCTTTATGGTGTGAGATTAGACTTAAGAGATTTTTGGAAGATAAAGGAACAATAAACAGAATGATCAGACGGTTTTGATGGTTGACATGAATCTACAGAAATATTTCACCCCTTTATGACTGAATTCATAAAGATTAACCAAAATATTGTATGATATTAAAGAGGGTTGTGTAAGTGGGGAGAAGAAACCACCTTTATATTTTATGTTATAAAAAAGCCCATGGGGTCTGCATGATGCTAACAACTCAAAAAAACGTTATAGAATGATACATGTTATTATCGGTCAATCTGCTGCTACTATTTTTGCTTCGGTTACATATGTGGAGACAAATATAATTTAAAAAAAATGTTAAAGCTGGTTTGCATCAATTGTCATCTTTGCAATGTTGCCAACACTGTAATGTGTGAAAGTGTCTTCTGTTTTTTCCTCATAGGACTTCCTGTGTCTGTGACAGACTGGTGGCACGAGGAGCAATGAGGCTTTACCTGTGTCTTCTCACTGTCTGGATCCTCCAGCCAGCTGTACGGATCTGGCAATTTGCAACCATGGTAGTCATCCACCTAAATAAGAATAATAATAGCAAAAACCCAATTAATAGGCAATATAGATACTAGGCCGGCAAATGTGTAAGTTATTTACTTTAGGAATCACATATTTAAATGATTAGGTCTGACAGCCTGGTTTCTATCACCTGGCTAAGCTAATTAGCATGCTAACAAAGCAAACGCTCATTGAAATGAATGAACCCCCACAGTGATTTAGCAAGCCAGGCTAACCAGCTAGCGAGTCCCCTTTACTCACAACAGCCTCGTCGCGGTAAGCCTGGGGATACTGAAAAGCCATTTTGGACGTCAGTTTTCGAGAATGACGCAGCACACAAAGCTGACCCAGTGACTGTAGCAGAGGCTTTGAAATGACTTTGCGGAGCCTGTGAATCATCAACTTGAAGCGGTGAAGCTTTTGTCAGAGGAGATGCTCCCCGTTAACACACAGTCAACGAGCTCATGGTCGGTTGCTGTGCTGTCATCTGAAATTTGAGGTCGCCCTCTAGCGACGGAAAGCAGCAACACAACCTCTGAAGTAACTAGGTTGTCCCTCTTTTTAAAAATGTACAGCTGGTGTAAAATTGAATCTTATATTTTATTCGTTTTTTTCCTTCAGATTTGTACAGTTACGCATTACATTACTGTAATCTCACTTTTTCAGTGCACAAAGATCATATTTAAAGTCCTGACATCTGTAGAAATACTCAGATGACTGTAGTTATTAGGTGTGTCAAGAAACAGTGTTCAGGGAAATTATAAAATACTTTTCATAATTGTGCGGTTTCATGAAACAAGGTGAAACAAGAAGCTCAGTCCTGACTAACAACAATTCTAACAATTATTGAACCAGATAATGACTCACTTAATCTTCCATCATGGAAATTATTTCTCCTCAACAGACAGGTTTAAGCATCTTGCTGCCTAATTAATGACCAGGAATGATAGAATGAAGCAGAACATGATTAAATGGACTCTATTTTTAATAAACATTGTAGATCTTTTTAAGAAAAGGTTCCCCATAGCATGATGCTGCTACCAATGTGTTTCAAAAAGGATACGTGTTCAAGATACATAGATAGATTGGCAGAAAGGCAGATAGACATTATGTCTTGGGTATTGAGCCATAATGCATTCCCACTATTGATCATGAGAAATTGATCATGACTAAAACAAAGAGATCTTGGATACAAGCAGCTGAAATGAGCTTCCTCATCCTCACTAAGAATAATGTACAATGATTCCAGAATTAGTATTGTATATTTTGGACCCCAGAATATCAAAATCTATGTCCTACCACCGTTTTAAAAAATTACACTGAACACCACAAGGGGGCACCCATTCCTTTCAACCTGTAAATCCAAAGAAGCAGTAGAAAACAAATTTTTGGCTTCAAATTTTACTTGAGCACTTGTGCCGCTCCCTGATGTAATGACACCCTGGGCAGAAAGTCACATTGCCTGTTTTAAAAGCCACAAAGAACGAAGAGTTTTCAGCAGTTTTGTTTTCCAGTAATCTTCTCTCTCCCTCCAGACATCTGTTTGTCTGTTTGTGCAGGTGCTTCAGAACCAGTGACTCAGAGAAACTAAACAAACTGGATAGCTGCATGAGCTGGTAACTGTAATGGAATTTTTAAAGCCACTCTGTGGAGGAAAGTACAAAGTTATTCAAACTTCTTAAATAACACCAACAGTTATGACACAGCAGGGTTTTCTCTGTAAGAGCTCTTTGTTTTGGTCACTGTAGCTTTTACTTTTCTGGGGCCGACATCAAGGATAATTTCTGTGTTCCAAATTGGCCTAATATATTTTGCTTCTATTGAGACAACTTGCCCTAACATCAAGTAGTCATTGAAATAAGGAATGACTCTGTAGGAAGTTAAAAATGTTTCAGGGTAGATGAAAACAGGGATGTTGAAAGGTCACCTAAGTCCATTAAGAATCTCCATCACTCCGTCTTATCTGTCTGACAGTGCAGGAGAGAGGTCAGCCCCTCTCTCTTCTTTCTTTCCCCTCATCACCCTCTCCCCTCTCTTCCTTCCTCCACTTATTGCTTAATCAATCAGGGGTGATTTGGCCGTCATTGTCTCTGGCAGCTACGCTTACACAATGAATGATAGCGTTTACAGAGGTATCACACATAACTTCGAAAAGATGAAGGGATTCTCAAAACCGAATGTTCAATTAACTTAAATTGAATGTAATAACTTTAATGGGATGCTTTGTTACATCGAAAGTCTTGTTCCTTGTTCCGACGCCACATTTTTACCATTTGTCATTCAGGAGAAATACAGATAGGATCTTTCATTGCACGAACACAGCAGTGTTTCCGCCTAAAAAGGCAAACACATTGTTTGAATGCTCTGATCAGACAGTCAGATGTCTTCTAAGGAATTCCAGAGTGTTATTTCCACATTCAGGCACGGAGCGTATTGGATCTTTCACACCCTTTAGGCAGTTGCAATAGTGTGCAAAGTTCAGAGGAAAAGATTCTTAAGAGGCGACACATACTTCTGTGTGATAGCATGATAAGTAGAGAGAAAAGAGAAAATGAACATTAATTCAAAATGAATCATCTGTCTCTTTTTCTTACAAGCAAAATATAGTTCAGGGTCAGTGAAGGAAGTGGTTTTAGGCAAGTATCTTATTCCCGTTTTCTCTTCCTACCTCAACTCCAGTGATACATTTCCAAATGCAAAGCGGGTCTCTTCCTGTTTGTTCATTAGCTGCGATATGTGTAAAGGGCCTATTGTGTTCTGGACACCTCTGCTTTCCTTCACAACTTGAGGGGGAGAACAACACTAATGGTTTGAATGAGTGTGTTGAATTGTAACCTGGCCTTTCCACGCTCGTACAACGGTGAGTTCATGCACTTGTATATTTCACACAGAGCTGGACTGCGCTGGAGGTGTCCACGCGTGAATCACACCTCTTTTCCCCTTTGTTTTCTCCCCATTGTCCAGGGTCAGCGGTGATCTGTCCGTCCATAGTCGGAAGCCCCTGTCTCCATTGCAGCATACAAAGAGGGATGACCACCTGTTGTGTTTTACTGCAGTGGGTTACTACAAGGTTATCCCATTCAAAAATCTCCATGGCTTCTCTCTGACTGACTCCTGTTTGGAGCTGCCATTGTTTGACACCTGATTAAACAGCGATGTGGAAGGGAAGCTACTGATCCGTAGAGATGATTGGACAAACTCTTAAATAATGTCTCTCAATAGGCCAATTGAGCTGTTGCTCAATTAACCAATTCATCAACTAACTCACACAAGCTCTTTACAGACCTTAAGAGCAATCATACTTGTAACCAAACTGGTGATGTTCCAGTTCCTTACTCTGACACAAATCAAACTCCCAGAAGTCTTCAGTGTTTCTCAACATTTTTCTGATATGATAGACCAACACAAAATACCACAGACCTGTGAAGTGGCACGAAAAGCATATGTGTTGTTTCTTGAATATTTTTTAAGTTAAAGTCTTGTAGAATCACCCTTTTGGGCTCGTATGCATCTACATTTTATATGAGGGCCAAAACTTATAGCTTATTGTTAAATGTTGAAACAATGACTTTCTTCTTGCCTTTTCACTGTACTGCCAAATTTTGAGAATTGCAATACTACCAATTTCCTAGTAGACAGATTATCTCCATTGAGTTTTGGATCTGTGCAGCTTCTTCTGAGTTACTATTGACCTCTTGGCCACTTTACTGATCAATGCTGTAATTGCTTTGCATGTCAGATCAGGTAGGGAGGGTTCAGTTCTAGTTTTATTACCAACCCTGCTTTAAATTCCTCTAGTCTCTGTCCCTGACATGTCTGTTGTAGTCTTTGGTCCTCACAACGCTGTTTGTCCACAAACCTCTGTGTTCCTAAGAGCAGCTGGTTTCACTGGATTTGATTTGATACTGCCAGAGTAAAGAGGAAACAAATTCATACCACCCTTTCTAGATTCTTTTTTGTAAAAACTGTTCCAATGGTGCATTGTTGTCCTTCCTGTTCACAAATAACCCACTGTTTCTTCAGGACACTGTAAACCTGGTAAAGTTCTTACAATAATATTTAATTCCCATAATAAATGTTGTCACCTGTACGTGCAGTTTATCACAGACTGTTCTAGAGCCACAGCCTCTTGACTGTAATGACAACGGTCTTAGGGATGTGAACATGACAAAACAAGCAGTAATAGGGATGCTTTGAGATGACAGGGGACAGCTTCCTTCCCTGCTGTGATTAGCCAGGGCCTGAATAACAGTGTGGCACAAGGTCAGTCCAGCCTGTGCCCCCCCCAGACTAAAGGATGTTATCAAAGATCCGGAATGATTACAGCTTCCATGAGGGGTGGATGGACCTATCTCACAGATGATAGGAAATACTAAATCTGTTTTGTCTGTGCCATCGGGTAAAATACCAAGAGTGAGACTCAGTGTTAAGCTTTTAAAATGCAACATTGGGATGTTTGAACAGGTCCGGTGTTGTCACCTCTGGATAACACTGATGAAACAGTGAATGACGTTCTGTCTGTACCTATTAAGACACACATTCCCAATTTTATTTGGCAGGAAAACATAATTTAGAAGACACAATAAGGTGAAGTCAGATGGCCCTGAAGACGACTGGAGTTCTCCATTGTTTGCCCTGATCATGCTGAAAAGGGAAAGAGCACTCGGGTGACTCAAAGCCAGCTCGCTGAAAGAGCAGAAGATAAAAGGACAAGGAAAAAAAAAGAAGAAAATTTAAGTGTTGAGTGCCTTTGATTGCTCGTGCGTGCACTTTGTTCATATTTACACCGCCAAAGTAATTCAGATAAAAAAAAAACCCAAAACAAACCTCACTGTCAAGAGATAGATCCTTATCTCTCAGTCAAGGGCAGCTTGTTTTCCTCCTTGACAAACTTGTCAGAGCACTCTTTCCTGATCACACTCACACATAAAATCTCGCCAAAGGTACATTTCCATTTTGGAACACTCTCAAGACACTAGCTTCCTTGCCTTAGTTGTTTTTTACTAAAATCATACAAAGTGGGAGAACAAAGATGAGCTGCAACTGGGTTGGAAACGTGGTTCGTAATCACTGAGGTGAAGCCAGCAGAGACCAAAGAAGCAAGGTATAATTGATAAGTTTCCCCTTGTCATTACACACACCCCTAACCATCAGTCAGTGGCCATCATCTCCTCTGTCTTTGAACCTGACCAGCTTTGTTTTTCTTGGTCTGTCAAAGACAGAAGAGGAGGAGCGATTAGTGGGAGAAATTAATATATGGCCTGCGTGCAGACAGATATTACCCTTTTAAAATGCAAAACAAATACGTGTGGGCGCATTTCCTATAATTTTGCAGTTGACACTAGGGCTCGGGTACTTTAGTAATGACTGGCGCAGTTAAGGCTGGAGACAGGTGCAGGACGGAGCCGTCTGACTGGTCCTATGAGGAAGATTGTGTGTGCATGTATGGGTGTGTGTGCGGGGGTGTGCATGTGTGTGTGAGTATTTCTGCGACACAGATGCAGACCTAGATGAGCTGACAGACATGGTGGCACCTGGTGATGTCACAGATGTCGTTGAATGGTGGTAAATTCCTCCTTTTATGATGGACAGGACAGCACTCCCGCGCTTTTACTCAAACAGGAAATTACAGCTTTGCACTGGTTCCTTTGTCGGTTTACAGCTGTTGAATGCAGAGAGAATTTAGTCATCGTGAAAGATGAGCTCATTGTGTCACTGGCATAGGTACGACACGTGAGTTTCTAGAAATGTAGCAGTTACACAAAATGGTGGGTTGCCAGTCAGCAGCAGTCAAAACTAGTCTCAAAACAACTCAAGTAGAGACTCAGTTGGTGCATGATTGTGACTATTGTTTTTATCTCACACAGTGAAAGACATACTACAAACAATCATCAAAATGTATTAAAATCAGAGGAAATGACGTTTCTGGGGATCAATCCTCCAATCCTCATTTTGTTCTGTCATGAACAAAATGAAAGAACAAAATTAACTTGTAGTTAAAAACTTGTAGAGGTTTTTAACTTGTAATTTTGAAGGAAATTACATCCCTTCAAAACATCATTAGCTAATTATTCTGTAATAAACCTTACACCTTCAAAATACAGCAAATCACATACAGCGCATAACTACATCAGGCAGGACATGGCCAAAAGGAAAGCAGAAAAATGCAGCAGTACGGGAGCAAAGTTAAACAAGAATTTTTTTTTCTTTTTTTCAAATGATTCAATGTTTTGCAAAAACTCCAAATTAACTACTCATTTTTAATTTTCGACATGGGATTATTTCTCACAATTTTGCAGCTTTAAAAGTCAAATACAAATTGTTCGCCTCAAATTATTTTCAAAGCTAACATACTGCATACTGCAAGATCTTACTTGCAGTATGAAAAAAAAAACCAAATAACAAGCGTTACCTATCTTTTCTGGCTTGTTAAATGAAACAGTGACTAAACAGCCACTTTGCGCACTTGAATTCTGAGTCAAAACAACAAAATCATCTGTGTCAAACTGACTTTCAGATGAACTGCTCTCAATGTGAGAGCTCTGCCACCATCAGTGTCTGCAACACAAGTTCTAATGATACAAGATACAACAAATAAACCATCTTGAAAAAGTACATTCAAGCTTATTGTGTCAGCTCTTGTGGCAGGGCTCAAATTCACTCATCCTGCCTTGCTTGTCAGGATACGGCAGAGGAAGCTTTGCATGCGTGCAGGCAGGGGAAACTGCATCAGGCTTGTCAGTGCGACACCACTGTGAAGGTTTAGGTCAATACGATGGTGATCCAGAAGTCCAGCAAGAATCTGAGGGCAGTGGATGAGACTTATGCTGTTTGGCTGCTCTTTGAAGAGACAGAGCGAGACAGATAAAGAGTCAAACACCAGACAAACAAAACCTAAACAAACACAATCTGAAAATTCCTGTATTGAATGAATATCTTAGATTTTTTAGGGTACTTGTTTTTGTATTAAAGTACATGTACACTGCTTCCTGGATGCTGTGTCCCTCTGATGGTCATCATAATCTGGTTTAGTAATCAAGAGGAAGGCCAAACAATGCGAGGCCTTTATAGTCAGTTGTGGGAGGATTCACACATCCTATACTGCCACTAGCTAAAAAGAAAAGGTCTGTTGATTGGAAGTGTAATAGTCTATTGCCAATATCAAGGTGAGATCACAATAAAGGCTTTCATATACATTACTGTGATGTGCAGAGTTATGTTTTTATTTATATTTATACATTTAATGAAGCATATTGCAAAGAAAATGTAGTTTATTTATTCATCTGTTGCAAAACAGGGTTTAAATATTATAAAAGTAGCTGCTCCAGCCCATAAATGTACATTTAATTAACATTTTAAATGCAGTATAATGAAAAGCTATATATGACTGCTTATATGACATTTAAGGTTTTGAAATTAACAGAATTATTGACTTTTAATATACTGTAAATACCTGATAATTGTTATGTTGATTTTCCAATCAGGATTGGAAAAAAAAACATCACTTAGTATCCCACAGTCAACAATGGTTGCATATACTTTGGGGATAAGTATGTAAGATATCCATGCTTTTTCTCAGCATGGACAGGGAAACTGGAAAAAGTTGATGGAAAATGGATGAATGTTAATGTCTACATATGCATAGCTGGTTTAAGCATATCCCAAAAGACTTGAAGTTGTAACTGCAACAATAGGTGGCTATACAAAATACTCACCCAAAGGGACTTAATGCCAAAGCCACAGTTTTCATATGTTTTTGAAGAGCAAAAAAATGTTTGGTAAAAATATTTACCATAACTTCCTGTTGAGAAATTACAATGTTGGTCTGTCACACAAAATTCCTACAAAACCAAGCTGAAATTGAAGTTGAAAATGGTATTGTGACAGAAGGTGTAAAATGTTTGCAGTGGTACTGTAACTTGCTGTGGAGCTTAACCCATTGTTCCTATGATGTCAGTGCTGGTCATCCCTTTTCATTGCAAGGTTGGCAAGAAGCATCTTTTAATCGATGAGCTGAAAGTAATGTTCTTTCTTGTGAACTCTGTGGGTGGTTTCGTAAAGTTAAAAAAAAAACCAAACATATGTGTTGAAGCACAGAAGCATTCCTTGTAGCTCTGAAACCTCGATAATAACTCCTGGTCTGTCAACAAGGGATCATCCAACAGTTGAGGAGAGACGGCCGCTGGACTCAGTGGGTGGTGTCTGAGGCGCAGTGCTGACATTTATTCATATCCGCAACTGAAGTGGATACAACATCTAGAAAAAAACAGATTAAGCCTCCTCGGATCATATTGTGGAATAAAATTAATTATCTACAATATTTAAGATTATATCTAGACATATATAAAATATTCTGAGTTGTATAAGCTGTTTTTCTACTCCTCTCTCCTAGCCAGCTGCACCTAGTAACTCATAGTCTCATAAGAACAGTTCTCCTTTGTGTAGGTAAAAGGGAGGACCAAGGCCAGCTGCCTGGGAGGGAAGAGATAACAAATAGTTAGCGCACTGCCACTATGGGAACGGGATGAGATGCTCAACTTATCTGTAGCCTTGGAGAAAGCTAGGTAAAGGACGCCTCCCCCTCAGGGCTGTCTATTTGGTTCAGAGTACCCCTTTTTGTGTTATGTGTCCTAATTTGGTTATGGGAATTTGAAACGACTCTCACTTCCTGTACGCCAAGGAACTGTATATGATTCTGTGATTGTTTCAGCCGCCCCAGAACACACCTAGAGCTTACTATGATTTTATCTGTGTTATTCTCCACTTGCAAGTGATATTAAAAGTTTTTGTTCTTCGCACTTTTGCTGTCTCAGTCTCATCTCTGAAAAATGTGTTCATTTCAACAATATGCATTTGACTTACTTTCCTGCTGTCATGTTCAGTGGTGGTTATGTTATCTCAATGAAACTATTATAGTCCGGAAGACTTACGTCTGCAAGTTGGGTGTGGGGGATTCTAAACCACAAGTTCCAGAGAACGTCAGGTGATGGAATGTAACCAGAACATGAAGCATAATTTTGTTAACATCACAACACGGAAGTCAGTTGATTAAAATTTGCAAAACAAAATAATTATGACATAAATTTAAAATATGTTTCTTTGGGTCCTTTCGAGTCGGGTGGCTGGAATGACCCTTACTGGCAAAGACAAAGATCTCTGTCCCCATCTTGCAGAGGAGGAGGAGGTGAAAAGCAAGGAGTGGTTACTTTTAGTCCTGCTGTGAGAAATGACCCGAGGCAGATACAGGTTGAACCATAAAAATCACAGAGCTAAGGCTGCCTCTGCTGTTTACAGAGGCCTCAAATGAAACCCTTAATTTCTGCTGAACAAGCTTTTTCATTCAAGTGCCATTTACTTATGACAAACTGTCCTTATGAGGATTGCTCCTGTAAGAAACAAATTTTGTTCTTATAAATGCATGTTAAAAAAAAAAAAGTACGAAAAGCATTTAAATAATTTTTATCTAGCATTATAATGTCAAACCTTTCTTTAAAAAAAACAAACAAAAAAACAAATTTTAATATGAGTATATTTGCCAGACCTACAACTACAGAATCTATTGGATGTTTTTTGGGCCATAACATATAGCTGACACTTGTTAATGCAACAATTTTGTCAAAAATAAATAAATAAATCAAAGATTGTTGAAGGCTAATGATGGAAAGTGCTGGAGGCTTATAACTTCACCAGAGCAGCAATTATCTCTGTTATGAAAGAGCATTTTAGGACAGTCAGAGCGATGTTCAGTAAGAGCACTAATCAAACTTTCTGAGACAACAGGAACTGTGACAAGCAATTCTAGATGAGGACCCAAAGTCCTCTTACAAACAAGTGAGGTGTGTCATGGGAGAGGAATTTATTTATTTTTTTGCAAAGCTTAAAGTCTAGGAATGGGTGCAAAGAGTGTTTTCTGTGTAAGCTGAAGTTTTACTTCAGCTTACAAAACCAAATTATTCTGTCTCTTATCTATGAGGGAAAGGAGGCCTGTCCAGTACGTACTCTGCCTCTTGTTCAATGACACCTGGAGGTAAACAACTGGCTCTATGCGACCCTGTAGGGACAGGCTGGTATAAACAATGGATGTGTGGCTTTTTACCCCCTCCTTACCAGCAGAATCTATAGTTGGGGAGGGCACTGGATATCTGGACAAGAAGGTAGAGAGTCCTAAATCTCCATCAATATTCATTTAAAAAAAAAAAAAACTGTGGACATGCAACTTTAAGAAAAATATGAATTCATGGAAATGTTTTGAGTAGAATCACTTGTACACTTAGTAGAGGAAGTACAAAAAGTGAGTCAACATGCAATGGTTATGAAGGACTATACCCTGAGGAATACGGAAGTCTAACATTTAACACGTCTAACATCAAATGTAAGAACTCGTCACCACTTAACTCATATTTCTGCTGATCGGGAATGAATTCAGCATTTCCTTATTACGACCTTTGTGACTTGTTTTCATTCTTCCTTTGTTCTACTCAACGTCCTGCCATTCTAAAAATGCAATTTCAGATATGGCACAATCAAAGCCTCCTTCCAACTCAACGGGCAGGAATACATACTCACCATCGAAAGCATCTACCAAAGAATCTCTGTGTGACTTCAACTAAAAACGTTGAACTCACACATGTTGTCATATGTGAGTTACCAGCACAGGCCCTCAGAGTAATAGATTGAGTGGGGATAAGGTTCAGATAAAGAGGTATTAGAGAGGAAGAGGAGGTGGGGGTGGAGGAGAAGAGTGCTGAATAGAAGGTGATGAATGAAATGACTGAAGGCAAAGAGAGAGGACCAAACAGTGAGAGAGAAGTGGATTTTAAATTACATGGTGGCTCATGTCAGCAGCCGTAATTAGTAGCTTAGTCAGGTGTGGTGAATGGGACAGGAAGCCTGAAAGGAAGGACAAAACGGCACGAAAACAAAGGAGTGTGTGTGCAAGAAACTGAATCCTGTGATATAAATGTTTCTACATGGGAGAAAGTAAGAGAAAATAATGCGTAAGGTGAAGGCACTCATGAAAGGAAATGAGGAAACAGATTGCTTGCTTGTTATGGTATGTCGCGTGTCAAACGCGTGGATGACAGGTTGGAGAATTTCAGATGATTCCCGAAATGGCTGACAGCCAACCAAATGAGGGCGGAAAGAGACTTCAGTTGACAGTCAGGTTACAGATCAACACAAAGTACAGATCTAAACACACACAGTTCCTGGACCTTACTTTTGCTTCAACACACTGATGACCGGTTTCCATAACCAGAACATGCAAGTGGATCTGTTGTAAAAGGCATGTTCCTTCCAACAATCCAGTAGTGACACTTATTTATTGTCCTCTCGCTTTAGATTCAGATTACAAAATCTTCTTGATTGCTGTTTTATTACATGTTTAATGTGCTTGTTTATTAAGTGTTCAAAAGCAAAAAAAAAAAAAGGAAAAAAAAGAATAAAAGTTAGCTTTGTTAACTTTTGTTTTTAGCTTTAAGAATGTTTCTGGATTCAGAAACTCATAAACTCTTCCACAGTAATAATTGGACTGGAATTTCAGGTACTTTAATAGAATTCAATTAAACATGAGAATAAAACACTGCAATTAAAGTTATAGATTGCAAACTACTTTAAAGTCTCTTGAAATAATAAACTGGTATTCTATTTCTATTCCTGGGAAACGTCTCCTGTGGTTACCAGCAGGAATGTTCTGGTTATCGCTTTCAATCCGTACTGATGTTTTTCTAAGATGCATCCTCATATATCGGTGCACACTGCTGGTAAGCTGTTTGAAAGACGTTAGCACATATTTTTGCATACCTGTAGAACAAGCAAGTTTAGTTGTCTGGAAATTCACTAATACCTAAAGTATTGTTTCATTTGCATTCCAAAGGAACTGGGCTTCTTTTCTTCCTTCTTGAGAACATTTTACCTCAAAAGAATCCTTCAATTTTGTAGGAACCAAGGTAAAAAGGTATAACTGAAAAAGCTGTTTAGGTCAGTGTCAGAACATCTTCAAGAAAATAAGAGAGGAACAAAAATTATCAGTATCATACCATTTAGCATGTTGTCGGCCCACTATTTTTAATCACTGTGTTTATGGGTTTGACAAAGGGGAGGCAATGTTGTTTTCCCTCCTCCAGCCCAGCAACCAGTGAAATTTATGTAGGAGAATTTTTGAACTTGCACATGTAGATGTCTAGTAACGGGAAACAAGAAAGTAAAACAATGTTTGACTTTTGTTGCTGGGTTCATCCTGATGGTTAATTTTTTTTTGCTCCCTGCAACACTACTGTATCTGACACTTTGTCTTGCACTTAATGATGGAATGCTTGGATTCAACTGCTCAGAGATGAAAAAGCCATCCATTCTAGTTTGTAGCTATATGGGGTTACAGAAAGTTGGCCACCTGTGTGATTTCTTTTTTTTTCTTTAATGTTCACAATTGCTTCCACTTTGTTTTAATACCACTAACAGCCTAATGCGGCGTACATCATGGTTCTACAGTGTGACCTTAAGAAAACAAGAAACAAGTTTGGTGACAGGTTGCTGCAGACAAAAAGTCTACATTTATATATAGACTCTTTTTTTTTTTTTTTTTCTTTTACAGTTGTCTGTTGTTATAGAGACAACATTGGTCTGTCTGATTAGGTGACCTTTTTTTTATATCAGAATGACTCATTGGTAAGACATACATAAGTATCTTAACATACCCACATTCTTCTGAAAATGCAAAAATGAAAATAAGCAGCTGAAACCAAAAGCATTTTAAAAGGTCCTCTAGATTTACATGTAGAAGGTTTTTTAAAGAGAAATCGCAAAGAAATTCTTTGCCATTTCTTTAAAGAAACTCTGGGTTCTAAATTACAAAACTTTTGCTGAATTGTCTGACATAAAATTTTGCATTCGTTTCAAATACCGTCTAAGGGAAAGGAAACGACAGTTCCAAACAAACCATTCTTGCTTCACAATCCCAACACAGCTTTGCCTTCTTTTTGCACACAGACAGAGAGAGCAATTTTCAGAAAATGAAGATACATTTGTATGATCCGGACATAGCTTTGTGACAGCCAATGCACCCCCCTGGAGAAAGCCTTATGCTTCAGGGCAACACAATGACACACACATACACACACTGATATAACCACTCTAAGGAGGAGTCATCATGGGGTAAAAAAAAGAGGGGGGGGGGAGGTGGAGGAGGAAGAGAAGGAGGAGGGCACACAGCAGGAAAAGGGAGTGTTTTACTCTCGTATACTCTCAGAAATGCACCTTAGCTCCTCCAGACTCAAAGGTTTGACTGCATAGTCAGCCACGCTTAGGTACGCTGTGGTGGGTGAGTGACAGGAGACGAGACGCAGAGAATAGAAACTCAACCTCTAGGAGAGCACAGACAGCCTGACTTATGTGTGGCTCCTCTCAAGGCTTTAAAGTAAGTCTGATACATTCATAAAATTGTTGATATCACTATCTGAAGGACTGCCTGCTGAATCGGTTTCTAATTTGGTTATTCTTTTTGAGTGATAGACACATCTCTGTCTCTCGGGAAAAAGTGTCTGACAAAGTTTAAATGTGCTTTCTAGAGTCAAACTGATACATGGTAATACTGCTCTTGACTCATGTCTTGATTTCCAGAATATATTTTCTGCTGTGTCACTAGGTTGAATGGTTTCAAAGTGAGCTGTCACACTTGTGACAGTCATTCCGAGTCAGCTGTGGCGACACACTTCAGAGAAAAAAGGCTGAAACATCCTCCATAAATCTCATCTCATTGCATTTTTATTTGCGTCTTTTTTTTAATTTTTTATCCCAGATAATAAATCTGTTGCTTTAGCTTCTTTGAGTCTACATTAGATGCTAAAGTCTTTAGTAAGGTTTAGATTTTGCATTTAATGTGGTTTCTTATCAGGGAAGAACATGAGTCACATGACTGCTTACCAATATTAGTGCTTATCAATCACTATCTGAGCAGCAAAATGAAGAGATTAATAAAGCACTAACTCTGCATGTTGTGTTTGTGTGTGTCACAAACCTTTCATCATCTTTTCACTCTGTATATCATCCTGTCATGCACGGCACGTTTCTTTTTAGAGGGCTGAGCTACTTGACCACATCTTGTTGAGGTGAAACAAAGAAATAGACCGAAAGAGGCAGTCAAATAGAAAGAGAAAAGAAGAGTTCAGGTCTGGCAAAATGCCAAGTCAATTCAGAGGAAGTAGGGTTGACACACAAGGAGTGTTAGTTTCCTTGTGAAAGTGGTCCTGCTTCAGGGCTGACGTGCAAAGGAACCTCCACTGTAGCCTCGGGGTGGTGATTCAGTCACAGGATGTATGGGACAGTGGAGCTAATCGGGCAGGTTTCACTTTGAAGTTTGTTTGTCCGGTAGCAAAGAGTCCGATGGAAAGAGTCTTATTCCTGGAACAATAACTACCTCCTCTATGATATAGCTCACATTACACTCCAAAATCTACTTCAAGATTAATTCAAAACTTGACTTTTCGTGGTACAGGTGTATTCTTTTTTTTGCTGTGAAATGAAAAGACGATGGCATATTGTGTCAACAAGAGTTCCAAAGTGAGTCTTGGTGTGTTGGGTGGATGTGTTGTAAAGGAAACCTGTTTTTGTTTGCAAAAAAAGAACCCACATCATTTGTGGTAGCTGGAAAAAAAAGCCTCTATCATCTCTACAATCCAACAGCCAGCATGTTTTCATTGACATGGTCTGATTTACCGCTCACCCGAAAATTTGGCTTTTCCTCCTCCCTAGGCCTCCTCTTCTGAATGCACCGCAGACATGCTAACCTCAGAGAGGTCACCACAGAGCATAGGAGCTACCTCTGTGACAGGTACACAAAATGTAGATATGGGATCGTGGAGCGAAGCCAACTTTGAGGAGCAGTGCACCTACATTGTGAAAGACCATCCTCTGGAGGAAGAGTCCAAAAGCAATAGTAAAACAAGAGCCGAGAGGTCTTTGCCCAGAAACCTTGCCCTGAAACGTTGCTCAAGTTCTACAGAGGTATGCAAGACTTTCCTCCTACTCTTATACCATTTGTGGTATTTTAACAAAAGCATGGCATTGGAATTATACTGTAAAATCCCTAAATCAAAAACATCTAAGTATAAACGCAGCAGTTGTTTATGTTTTTACAGACTTTCTTTGCGTCACTCCAACATCCTTCCGTCCACTCATCCATCCTCAGGCGGGATGTACTTGACATGTTATTGTCTAATTTGAGCCTTTCCTCCCTCCTGCATGTGTGCAGAGGCAAAGACAGAAACAATGGCTGAGCCCCCGGCACTCAGACACAGGGGGCTGTGATTAGCAGCTAGCAAAGATTCTGATCCCTTTGTTCCAGGGACAAATTAGACCCTAAAGCAAAGCTGACACATGGGGACTCATCAAAAAGGAAATACCTGAAATAATCTTTTAAATAGCAAGAAGTCTGTGTCTGGCGGAGTGGAAATTGTCCAGCAAATCTAAAGTTGTGTGGCTGAATCTATAGAGAAAGTATGGTTTTCAAATGTAGTCACAGGAAGTAGATATGTATCCAAAGTTGAATTATTGCCTTACAACTTTTACCTTTTAACAAGACTTGCCTGGGGTCTTTTAGCACAGACAACTAGTGATCTGCAAAACAAGTGTAACTGAAATCAAGCCATCAAGAACAAAACTAAGTAGATGAACCAGAGTCAAACTCATCCTGCCACAGACACTATATGAGAATCACTCACAGGTGAAAGACAGAATATCTTATATGTGCATATATGCGTTAGGCTTGACAAAAATGTAACCTGGTATAGTCTACCAGTAGGGGCGTGGCCATGACACCTTATCCTCTCTTCTTCAGCCGGAGACAGAGGAGTGAGTTTCACACCTGGAGGTCATAGAACAACAGCAGTGGTGAAAATTTAATGTGGTAGAGAAACTACAAAAAATTCTAACGACTGGCTTATGAAATATGCAGAATATGAGAAAAAGATTGTGCCATATCATTAGTTAGTGTGAATAATGATGTGTGAGATCTTACACAATAAAATCTGCTGCCTTGTAAAAATAATAATTACTGGCAACTTTCCAGTAATTCACCTAAATTTTTTATGAAAATATTATCAACCAGACTCTCTTCTACTTTTTGTTGTTTTGTTGTCCTTACTTGTCTCAGATTATCACATAAATTTTAATATCAGACAAAGGCAACCTGAACAATTCAAAATAGCTGTCTTCAAATGATAATTTGATGTATTAACAAATAAAATCTATTCAAATCGATCTGACACTATTTGAAAAAGGAACTGTACCTAAAACTGAACTGCCCTGCCAGTATCACTACCAATAAATTAACAGAATTAATGTTTATTTAAACTGGCAGTATCACTCCCTGTAAATAAACCCAGAAGCGACGGTGTCCTGCTTTGTTCGAAATGTTGTTAGTATCACAGTGTAATTCATAATGAGATGTGTACCATAAACAGTTTCGCACACAGTTCACATTAAATTTTACCAACCTATTTGAGGATCAACAAGCTGGCAAATGACAAAACTGGCCTCTGTCTTCTTTTTGTTTATGTTTTGGCCTTTGGATTGTCCTTTGGATACAAATTCTTTCTCCCCAATTTATTTAAGATAATTGAGTCATGATCTCTGACCCAACTGAGAGAAGTGAAGACTGTAGTGCCTGACATAAAATGGGTTGCATTGATTGAGTTTTGGATGTACTCAGAGAAATTCTGATAAGCTGGCTACCCTGGGAAAGTTCCCTGCTTTTTTAATGTTGTCACTGTTTCTGGAGTTTCTGGATCATGTGGTTCTGTGGAGTCTCAAAGCCTTAGAAATTGTTTGTACATCTTTCTACGTCAAGTGATTTATATGACATTTTGCTTAGGTTATGACACGTTACTTTTTCAGATCTTTTAGCCTACTTCATGCTGTCAGGCAGGTCTTTATTAAGTTACTTATTGATTATGCAAGTCAGGCAGTGATCAGATGTGGGTGTGGTTAGTGAAATTTAACTCAGCTATTTAAAAAAAAGTGTCTTGTCACAGTTAATTCATGACTTAGAAAGGTGGATAATTATGCTTTCAGATTGGCTGTGATGTCTTTTTTCCTTAACTGAAGACATAATTTAAAAACAGCTTTTTTGTATTTACTCAAGTTGTTGTTTTCTGATATTTAACACAAGAAATATGCCAGGGAGCAAATAGTTTTCCAAAACACTGCATGACTTTATTGAAATCTCACAGAAGTTGAATTTGTAGTGCAACATTTGATAAGACAGCTTTTCCACAGATCTTTATTCTCTCCATTTGTGAACAATCTTTTATTGTATGTTTCTTATTGAACAGGTGCTTGGAGTGGCCAGTAAGGAGTTGATTCCAAAGGGTACCCGTTTTGGTCCTCTTGTTGGCGAAAGCTACACCAGCAAAACACTGCCAAAAAATGCTGACAGCAGATACTTCTGGAGGGTAAGTAAGCAACATGTGATGCTCTGGATTTGGGTGCTTGAAAGCGAAATGCAAGGGTATGTGTTTCAGAACTGTTCACATCCTGCAGCTCCAACCAGGGACCTTTCTATAACAGTGTCATTGCGCTGGTTTGCAGTTGTGGTCAAGGAGAGGCGTCCTGTATAAGAAAAGTCTGCTCGTCAATTCTTGGGTATTACACTAGATGGAGGATTAATCGTGTGTTTGACACGTATGCAAAACTGATTGCCAGTTCTGAGCAAGACTGTCTGTAGTCACACACACACACACACACACACCCACACATGCAGGCACACACAGCTGTTTGGTTTCAGTGACGCAGTGGTTCTTCTCTCTCTGCTTCTCTCAGCAGTGGT
Organism: Poeciliopsis retropinna; assembly: GCA_010277075.1. Classification (NCBI taxonomy): domain Eukaryota; kingdom Metazoa; phylum Chordata; class Actinopteri; order Cyprinodontiformes; family Poeciliidae; genus Poeciliopsis; species Poeciliopsis retropinna. The sequence continues at coordinate 8,793,877 of VMRM01000010.1, forward strand.
ATCACTGCCAGTAAATACACCATATACATGTCCGCACTTCTCCAGACTCACACATTCTCACACTGACTAAGCGAGGAAGTGGCTTTGAGCCTGAGAACTGCGATGTTACAAATCAGCAACACCAGAAGATCTTCCATTACACACAAACTCTGTTGCAATTCAGAAGCACAGGTCTGGTAACCTTGAACTAATACCAGGCTTATCTGATCTTTGAGTAGCTTAAATGGAGATGGTCTGTTAGCTATGAATCAATCAAGAGCACTGCTCCATAGCAGAAAAAGTAGAGATGGAGAGAAAAGATAAAGGACATCTGCTCCACAATTGTCCTAGCTCATGGTGACACTAGGCCAGATATCATACTATATAATCCAGTCATACTGAGAATGTCTCATTCAGTGTTGCTTTCATAACTCTAGATGACTTGTTACTCCACAACCAGCCCTATGCTACTTCTTCAGCTGAACAAAAATGTAATGCTTACCATAAAGAGACTAGGAAACTGATATCTTGATTTTGAAGTCAGATCACATTACAGTTCTGCCTGTCCCATTATTACCAGAAACTTTCCATAATTTTAATGTTTTGTATTATAGGTCTTCTCAGAGGGACAACTTCACCATATCCTGGATGGTTTGAATGAGGAACAAAGCAACTGGATGCGTTATGTCAACCCAGCAAGATCAGTAGAAGAGCAGAATCTGGTTGCCTGCCAGATAGGTTTGGACATCTTCTTTTACACAATCAAACCACTCCGGCCGGATCAGGAGCTTCTGGTGTGGTACAGCTCTGAGCTTGCCCAGCGTTGCAACTACCCTCATCTTGGCCAGCTAGCTATTGAGAAAAATGGTAAGTGTCTGCTTAGATTGAATAAAATCCCATAAAAGTTATTAGAAACCACCCCAACGCCTACATTTTGACACATATCACGGTTAGATCGTCACAGTGAAAAGCTCCCTGTCAAACAGTTGACCAGCTGACATAGTCTTTGTATGGGTGTTAAAAAAGTTACTCAGTCACACCCATGGCCTCTTTGTTGGAAGAATACAAAAGATGATAGAACAGTCATGGAAACAGAGAGGGGATTGTCTAAAGAGGCAGCACCTAAATAAAATGAGACCAATTTCCTTATTTTAAACCTTTTAGTCTGTATTATCTGTTTACATGTGTCAGTGCTCCCTCAGTAGTTGTGACTTAAGGTATTGACTTTATTCAGGTGCACCATCTTTTATTTATTTAGGTCTTAAAAGAAGTGAGTTAGGAAGGCTACTTTAACTTCCTGACAAGGTGACCTGCTGAAAGATTGATGACTCAGTGTTATTTGTTTGTTTGCTAAGAGGTGGAAGGGTAGAGTAAGAAAGGAGTGAACAAAAGATAAGACTTGTGCTCCTGTGTGTGAGATGATGTTAACTGTGTCCAAAGTAGGTTAAATGCACAACCATACCCCTGTATTTTGTCTTCCTCTGTTTGCAACCTTGAGTACTTTGTCTAGTCTGCAGGAGGCCATAAAAGCAACACCCACAAGACTTCCTGGCTAATCACATGTTTACACGTGATGCTATAGAAGTCCTGATATTGTAAACATAATGTCTGTGCATGATTCAGTGAACATGTCCAGTTATCTTTAGGACGATGTCAGTCTGACTGAAAGCTGAAATTTCTGTACCATGTAGATGAAAAGCAGTTTCATCTACATTATGTTTTTTTATATACATGTACAAACACAAGCTTACTAATAACTAGGTCTCTAAACAAGTTCCTGTAACCATGGGCTGTATACTATTTGCATCAGATCATAGGTTGATTGCTTTATGTCTAGTGTCACTTTTTATAAGGTTAAGTGGTGGGGGAGACTCTGAAAGGTAAACTTAATGAAAAAAGTTGAACTCCATGTTTACAAAAATGGTCTGATTGATAAAAAGAACATGCTTGGATGTATGATATTATTAAAATTTCACAGATCACTCAATGAAATGTAGTAGCTAGCTGAGTTTTTTTTAATTTTTAAACTAAATTCACCTAATTCTAATGACATCTCTCCATTTTCTATTTGTCTATCAGAGCAAATTCAGTCTTGTGAAAAGATGAAAGGAAAACGAGGGCACACTGTTTCTGAGATTCTCCAAGATGAACCTTCCAAACCTAAATCTATCTGTCTCAGACACCAGGACAGTCAGGTGTTTTCACCGAGTGTCCCAGTTTTTCCCTTTTGTTCCAATACCGTCTACCCAATGCAGTCCAACTTGGAGACAGGTTACAGATGTGTTCCTTTGCTATCTTTGGCACCATACAGCTCTTCTAATGTCAAAAGGCCAGCATTAAGCACTCCCATTCCAACTAATTTGCACTTCACCCTGCAACACGCTCAAGACGCTGGCGAAACTGAACCTCACCAAAAACCTTGTGTTTCTAAGGATGTTCACTCCACTGTCAGGGAGGGCCCCTATCTACTGCCTCACTACTCACTGGGCCTTCTCCCGCATTCGTTACCATTCTACAATGAACAACTGAAACCACACTTGCCCACATCCTCTAAGTTTCTACCTTTCGACAACTATGCACACTTTCTACTTCCTTCAGGTAGTGGTTCCAAAGACTTTTTACTTGTGTCATCCAACTGCAAACAGGACCGCAGTCTTATACAAAACAGTGAGCACAAAGACACCAATGACCTCTACTCCAAAAAGGTAAACTACCTCAGGAATACTTCAACTGACCTCAGAGACTTCAAATACTCTGCTTGCACCAATGTCTACACAGACCTCACTGCATCTACCAAGGCCAGCTCCCCACCCATCAGCATTAATCTCCATGGACAACCTTCTTTTGCACCTCGGGAATGCTCACCTCCAGTTGCTACAGCTGCCTCCTCAAATTACCTTCCTTCCACACCTACCTCTGCCACTCAGAGCAATGCTGAAGATGCATTGGATCTTGGGAGGCAAAAGAGAGGAGGCCAGATCATTGGCTACAAGACCCTGTCTTATCCACTCACAAGGAAAAATGGAAAGATTCGGTATGAATGCAACATCTGTGGAAAGGTCTTCGGGCAGCTGTCCAATCTCAAGGTCAGTACAGCTTCAAGATCCTGAAGAAAGTTGAAGAAAATAACCAGCAAGAAATATAACTGAATGACTATGCTGTGGTTTAAAGCATACTAAAGCTGAAACTAAACCTTTTGTTCTTACATGTTGTTTCAGGTTCATCTGCGTGTGCACAGTGGTGAGCGTCCATTTAAATGTCAGACCTGCAACAAGAACTTCACTCAGCTGGCACACTTGCAAAAACACTACCTGGTTCACACAGGAGAGAAGCCTCATGAGTGCAAGGTAAGTGTGTAGCTTCAGAAGTATTACACAGCTTGAATCTGCATATTGGAAAAAAGTTCTTCTCGCCATCATGTAATCTAAGCTTGAACACTGATAGATGCATGTATTACATTTACAGTTGCTTTATTTTTAGGTGTGCCATAAGAGATTTAGCAGCACTAGCAACTTGAAGACCCACCAGAGATTGCATTCTGGTGAGAGGCCATACCAGTGCAAGCTCTGCCCAGCCCGATTTACTCAATTTATTCACCTCAAGCTTCACAAGCGGCTGCATACAGGGGAAGGGACTCACCGCTGTCCTCGCTGCTCCAGTACGTATCTTCACTACAGCAGCCTGCAGGTGCACCTCCAAGGCTTCTGCCCTCTGTCCCCCTCAGCATCCCGGAGGCTGTCACCAGAGGAGCTACAACGGGTCAATTCTGAGATAGAGAGGTTCGACATGAGTGAGGCCGCAGAGCAGCTAGACGTAATGGCCACTGAGGCCCAGATAGACAAAGGGAACATCATTGACCTGATACAAAAGATAGAGAATAATATCTTAAGCCTCCAAGATGCTGCCAGAGGGAAGGCCGAGCTGAGCATCTCTAAATCAGCAGCGGCGTGTACCTCTGCTCAGATGCATTATCACAGTCCCATGGTTTTGCCACCAGCAAGCATCAAGCTGGAGTCAGGCTGCATTTCAGAGACTTAAGACTGACCTGCTAATCCTGCCAAATAATCCTTAGAGGGCAACTCAGCAGCTGCCTGTCACTGTCCTATTTGAAGTAAGCCTTATCTCTATCATGGATTGCCTATATACTCAATAGGGATTTGAGCTCATGAAGAGTCAAGACATTGCCAACATGACCTGGGAAAAACAGACTTCAGTGATTTAATATTCTTATGTCTTTATAATTTATTCAGTTACTGATTTGAATCTAAGGTGTGTAAAAATTCAATATTTGCTACATATTTAGTTAAATATTTTTAAACATTTGAAACAATAAATTATTACCAAAATGTGATGATATTTGTGGACTCACTGTGTAAGACCGAGTTTTCCTGTTTGCGTGCACATGCCCATATTAACGTTGAGTGGCTAAAGTGAAAATGACTGTACAAACATGACTCTAGCGTCAGTGAGCTAAGTGCTGAAATGACGACACAGAGGAAACCTCAATTGTTCGTGCATGGTATACATGCTTGCCTTTGTGTCAGTGCACTCGGCTGATGTGGGGAGTTAGTGATGCAGATAAACATCCTGTTATGAATCTCTGGATATTCGCCAGTATCACCGCTTCAGCCTGGAAAAAATATATAATTATCACAAAATTACTCTATTCTCACTATTAGTATGGTGTTACTGCAAATTTTTAACCCATATGTATTTGCCGTGATCTCAGTTTCAATCAAGCGGTAGACGTTTTGCACACAAACAGAAAACTTTAACTCAGCATGCAAGTGTAATATCATGACTAGGCAAACAAGTTAAGATGTTTGCAAAAATTAATGCAATTTGTTGAAATGGAGTATTTGAGGTTGAAAAAAAAGATTTGTGAGGTCTCTAATATCGCCATCAAACCGACTTCTAATGCATGCAGCTCTAGCTAGTAATGCGGCAAGATTGAGAATCTCAGGAATGTATGTATCAAAGAAATAACTTTAAAAACTAAAATAGAATTTTTGGGCCAACAAATCTTTAAATATAAACCAAAGAAAAGTCGACAATGGTCAGGTGGTGTAATGAATTATTTCTGCTTGTTATCAACACATAATTCAAATGTCAGGCATTTTCAAACAAAGTTCACAAATTTTAAGTAAAATTTAGGTCAGAGTTTGACAAAACAGTTAACATCAGCATGCTTTTTATAATCCAAAACCAGGGTTAATGCTTGGAATAATGATCTTGTTAGAACACACAGCTGTGACCACGTTTCAATCATCCAGATCTTGGTCTGAAATGAAATTAAGGAATTTGGAGAGAGTTGTTTTTCATTAATATTCCATCCACATTTTGATTTGCACCACTTGCAGTAAAACAGCCTCACAGAATAATGCTGCCACCACCAAGGTGACAGTTGTAACAGCCAACTTGAGTCCTCTAAATATACTACTTGTCACTGTGGCCAAATAATTCAATCTTTTTTCCTGAGTGACTATAAAACTTTTCTCCAAAATGTTTTAGAGTTGGTTGGTCAGTGGGGGCGATGAATTTCAGTTGAACTCAAAGGAGTTGATGTTAGAGGAGGAGCTTCTATTTTGCCTCCCCAACCACACACTCAAACACAAACACCCTCCACGGTGATGTGAAACTTGCTTTAATGCGGACACTGAAACTGGTAGCTCATATGACTCCTACCTGACCTGCCTCTTGGCTGATGATATGCTGTGGATCAAGTCACCATCTGTCTTACAGTTGCTCTTCATTTTGTGATGAACAGAAATAAAACAAGAACTGCCAAGTTTTAAAACGTCCTACAGCCATGTTTCTTAAATTATGATACAAATACCACCGGTGGTTTTCAGTTGAAGATTTTGATGTGGATGATCTGCCTGACTGCACGGGGGTTGGCTTAGTCTGGGTGCCATGGAAATAGCACTACAAAAATAAAATATTTGTGAGTTGAACCCTAAATAAATGTGATTTTTATTGCATGCTCACTCAATGGGGAATGAACTTCATACAGTGATGTGCAAAGTGATTCCTATGGTATCTGGAAATACCACAGGACACTAATGAAGCTCTGGTTGGTATCTGATACAAAACTGTTGCTCTATCACCTTGTCTGCCAAAAATCAGCTGTTAGCTAAACAGCTGATACTAATGTTAATAAAAAAACAAATTAACAAACTATTGTAAATTGAACTATTACATCAGAGAGGTACAAACATTCACAAGAATGAACTTTAGAATACAATGTTTTTTTTTGTTTGTTTTTTTTCCTCAAAGAAATTAACTCAAGAGAAAATTCAGGAGGAGAATGCTTGAGAACCTGTGGAACCTGGAGTGGTCATGCTAAGATGCATTTACCTCCGTAGTTGTAGCTGGTTCTGTAAAAACGAGACCACATCCATGTTCCAGTAGAAAATTATCAAATTTGTTTTAATTGATAAAAACACTACATCTGCAAAAAAAACTTGTAATGCCTTTTCATAATAGGTGTCTTCATAAAGTTATATTGTCCTATCTGGGATGAAGATTTTCACTTCAGATCTATTAATATGAATGAATAACTCTGAGGTTAAGTGCATGACAACATCCACAACCTTTTGCTATCTTCCACAGTGCAACCCGGTGCCCCATATTAAACAAGAAAGCATTTTAAAGACATCTGCCTCCCACATACACAAATGATTCATCAGTGTTGCCAGTTGTTCTAGTTGTCCATTCCCACTTAGGTGGAGAACTCTGGTCAGCATGGGCTTACTGGTCAAAACCACGCAATGAGGTGTGGCCCAGCTGTGATGGGCCACACAGCTGACATGTGTCTATCAGAACCCGCACGACCATCCTCGTTTGAGCTACAGCAGCTCTTCTATTGGTGCTTGACATAAATGTCTCAACCAACAATACATGCCAGGATGAAGACATAATCAATGTTATTCTCTTCGAATGACCGATGATGGTGATCAAATGATACAATGGCCTGCCATAAACACTCTACAGTTACAGTCTCATCAGTCGCTCGGTAACTGATGCCCCTTTAAAGCGACCACTGACGTCATGCTTTTTGACAGGGGGTGGGCAACGGGAGAAGAAGAAGGAGAAGGGAGCCGATGTACCCTGAGAGAAGGATGACCAGGATCATGTACCCGGCTGTTCCTCGCTCACATATATCTGCAACATGATGAACGCCGCTCCTGGAGCGCTCGCCCGCAGGATGCCGTCCGCGGCCCGGCGGAGCGGCTGCTGGATAGCTTGGTGCCAGGCAATCCTGCTCGGCGTGTCGGCGCTAGTTATCGTGGCCGAGCGGAGCGCACGTAAGTGGGCAGCTAGCTTGCTGGTGGCGTTCGCGCTCCCAAGTTAATGCTTTATCTAATAAAATTAAAATAAAAGCAAGACGACAGGTTTCATTACACTGTGGATGTTTTAGCTACATTCATGAAAATATGGCCTCTGCAGCACTGTCGCGAAGCTTTATATTCCGGTAGAAACGCAATTTAATAGGTGAAGCTGTTATTACTAGTGTGAACAGAGAGCAGAGGCTTTGTTTACCTCAGCTGAAAACTGGTGTGAACGCCTGAAGGTGTCCTCCAACAGCTTCACCTGTCATCCAAGGCTATTTACATCCTACCACTCACCACAAACAGCATTTATAAATATATATACATATATTATTAAAATCCATACCCCATATTAATTTCTAAAATTTTAGACCATATTAAACAAAATTATCTCTCGTGCTGTTCTGATCCCACCTGTAATCTGTCAGCTCAGTCCCCCTGAACAAGCGGATCAATGAGCCAAGGTCAGGATGCCAGAAAGATGACTGGGATCTGTACAAAGTGTGACTTTGTGTTCTGCAGGTATACCATTCCCTGAAGATAAAAATACTCAGCTGCTGGTTGGACTCCACACTTCTGCCGATTTCTCATTTCTGAGCAGCATCAGTTTATGTAACAAATATTTGAAGTTTGCATCAAAGCTGGTAGACAGACAGCATGACTGCACTTGTGGGGGATCTTTTTGCTTGACACATTCTATGCATTTGGCAGTATATCTGAACATATGCAATGCTTTAATACACTTCAATTACTTTTATTTATGTAATGCCAGTTTGCAACACATTTCATCTCAAGACACATTTCCAGGTATATGAAAAGATATATTCAAATCAATCTAATACAAATCATTCACATATTAAAATCCAGTTCCATTCTGGTTATAAAACATTGCAGTTAAATTCAGTTTGTAATGCCAAATGGTTAAACATTTTTTGCAGAAATCCGTCCCATTGATAAAGCATGCTTTGTGCATAATGACCTCTTGCCACCTCATTTCATTCTGGCACTCTGCAAGTTCCATTTGCACTTTATATTCTTGCACAAACCTGCATTCTGCTCGTCTTTTGTTTGCGTGCGTGCACCAGTGATCTACTGTATAGGATTCTACCTTTGGAACGAGGAGACGCAGTGGGCGGGCCTCACACTTGGCCTCTTCCTTCCTGGGACAGCAGTCCAGCTGCTAAGTGTGAAGTGGTACTATGATGACGGGGATGAAAGGCGGTGTTACCTCTCCATCATACACGTGCTACACTTGGGCATCTTCAAAAGGTATGATCTGTGCAACCTCAGCATGTTGGGGTTTATTGCATGTGAGCACAGCCAGCATGTTTGGTGAGATATGACACTCCTGAGAGTGCAGACAGGGATTTTGACATCATTCTGTCATTGAGAAGGTTATTCCCGTTCAGGTGTTTGTCTCCCTCTGCTGGTAGGTTGTGGGACTGCATGAGATCCGTGCTGCACATGCAGGGCTCGGTGGCTGAGCTGGGTGCTGCTGTCATGCAGCAGGCAGATGTTGCTGCCCTGTGGCTGCTGGAGGCACTTGTCCTAACGCTGCCTCAGAGCTTGCTGCAGGCGTATGTGGTCGTATCTACAGACGTGGGCATAATGTCACCAGGTCAGCTCATCTCTAAGTCAGTTATTAGATCTCATTTGAGGCATGACTTTATTGTCTAATGCTTTGCTTCTGTTTAACACTCAGTGGCATATTGCTGTGGACTATGTGTGCTGTCCATTTCCTGGGCCCTGGTGCTGTACAGCCGAGCCTGCTGCCTGATACGGCCAGGCCACTTGGCCATGCCACCAGCAGCCCTGCTATGCCAGCTGGTCTGGAGAGCAGGCATGTTGGGAGCCCGGGTGACTTGCCTCATGTTCTTCGCCAGGGTCTTCAACTGGTGGGTCTGTGGAGTAGCAGGTGAGCACAGAGAGGGAAGGTCCTCCGGTGCCATTTAGGCACAACCCAAAAACAAACTTCCGTAGTTTGTATTTGGGCTATAAATCTCTGATTTTGATCTGTTTTTGCCTTGATCTCCAGGTTTTCACTGGCTCACAGCCTCCTTCTGGCTAGTATCACAGCAGCCTGACATTTGCACTGGTCACTGGTGTTGGCGTGCCTTTAACGCCGTTCTGGGGCTCATCCATGTCTTCCTCTTCCTCAACGTCAAAGACGGACCCTCGCGCTTTCGCATGGCAAGCTTCTATGCAGTAAGAAATGGCTTGTTTTACAGAAAACTGTGCTGTGCAACGGGGTGCCCGGTCATCCCACGCAGGGACCTACAAGGACACCCGCTTATATAAAGCAAGAAGTTTGCACCGTCATCCTCACCTCAATGTCCTCAGCCTGAAGTGACGTAAAGCTGTTGGAAAATTAGTGGTGGTGTGACTTTCTCCTTCTCCCTTAGTTCATGCTCGTAGAGAATGTGACTCTGCTGCTGGCTGCGTCCGACTTCCTGAGCGAAGCGTCATGGGATAGCATGACCCTTCCCACCTCTGTGCTGTGCAGCTTTTTCCTTGGTGAGTCATTTTGTCTCTCTGTACAGAGGGATATACCAGTCCGAATCTGTTAATAATAACAATGATAGCAAAAGGTATGGAATCAAAACTCTTAAAAACGACTATATGGCTGCAAAGGTAGAAAATTGATCATCTGAAATGACTGAAGCTGTTCAGATCATACGATACCAAATGTTCTTAAATACACAACATTGACTCTTGTCCACTGGTGTGGTGTGTCTATAGTTGAACTCCTCCACAGAAGTGGATAGAATAAACAATTAAGTCTGCAGATGTTATCATCAGGACTGATCTTCCCTCCTTTCAGGACTTGTACAGGTCCGGACCACTTTTTCTGTGGTCCGGAAAAAGGCAGCTACATTCTCTGCATACCCCACACATCCTTTACTCAAACTCTTGAGGCTTTTACCTTCAGGTTGGCGTGACTTTTTTAAAAATGAGCCGCCAAAAGAGACGTTTTTGTTTCCTCGGGTTGTCTCTTTGATGAACACTTAACAGTCGGAGTTGCCACGTCGATACTTACCTTCACCTTTCCTAATTCAACCTTGTCTTCCTCTTTTGTAAAAACAGGAAGACACAAATATGTGCATATGCTTTTATATGCACATATTTACAAAAACATGGTTTATAGTAGTTCCCTATTTATTTTTAAAATGTCCTCAATGTGGGCAAAATGGAACCAAAGTCAAATTTCTTGTTTGCGTGCACAAACTTAGTGAATAAAGCTACTTCTGACTGAAGTCTTTGTCTACAGCTTTTCACCATGAATTAACTGACTTTCCCTGATAAACCTTTTTGAAAAAATTCAAAATAGGTTGCAGTCGGATAAATTCATAGAAAAACAAATTCAAAAGATCCTCAATTACCATACAGTTATTAAATCGGGACAAAATCTTGCACTGAGACATTTTGATTTTTGAAATCACTGGTGCCGATCCAATTTGCAACCTAAATAATTCCTGTAAAATAACCCGAGTAGGACAGGGGTGTGTCTGTGTTTACGTACTAACCCAAACTACAATCTAATAGAGGGGCCAATCAGTCAGATTGGCCCACAGGAAAGAAATACATACTAAACTTTAATATTTTCTTTTGTTTGCTTCCAAGGAGCCACCTCGCTGGTCCTGTACTACCGGTTCCTCCATCCCAAATCCACAGAAATCTCCCAAGGTACAAACCAGCATCAGATGGGCAGCACATGCATAGAGCAAGGCGAGTCCTCCTTCTCTCTTGGCGACAAAAGTCTGCCAACGTCTTCTGTCCAGAATCACGGCAGCTTCTCCCTGTCTGGCGTGGCTGGCTCTCTGCTGGAGCACCCGGGAAACTGTCAAGGCCACTCCAACAGCTCCTGCCCTTGCTTCCACCACCACTGGCTCCTCATTCGTCTGGCCCTGAAAACCGGCGATCTCTGTAAAATCAACAGGGCATATGGAGCTGGTGGACCGGCGGCCATACTGGACATGGAGGAATACAACCAGGAGTTTAAAAGCAACGAGGGCATCACGTTTACCGCTGGAGGCAGCTGTGAAGGGGTGTCCACCTCTGAGTCCCAGGGGAAGGGCCTTGCTCCGCTCTCAGACTGCAAAGATGAGTTCCAGAGCGTGAGCGAGCCCACGTCAACCGAGCGACCTGAGGGAGAGGACGACAGTCTGGAGATGGAAAGCCCCATGGAGTCACCCGCGTCGGATTTCAAACGCAGCTCCCCGGAGGGCAAGTCCGTTTTCGGAGACAGCCCGGAGCCTTATTACTGCCCTACTGAATCAAGTTCCACCTTGTACTTCAGTGCTGATCCCCAGTCCCCCAGCAGCGCCAGCAATCCCCGTTTGGACCGGGACATCGGGGGTCTGGAACAGGGGGTCAGGCTCAGCTCCATCCCCAGTGATCCTGCCCTGCACAGAGACGTGCGTGGACTCATGAGCCGCGTCGGACCACGCTGCACCTCCACTCCTAAGCTGGATTGCGGGGTGTTGGATTCTGCCCCCAGCATCCCACATCTCACAGGTCCAAGGAGGCAGCTCATACTGTCCCGCAGAGATGAAGATAATACCTTCTAGCTGTCTTGTGGCACAATCAGGGAACAAAAGCAGCAGCTTATCCAACGTTAACGGAGCACACCAGCTTTATCAGAGTCATAGGGGTTAGAGCACTACATGCAGTAGGGAACCTAAAATAATCCTAAAATAACATCTATTTTTTTCTCTTAACATTAGCCATTCTTAAAAATGCTTCTAAATGTTGGAAACAGAAACTATCTGTTTGTTTGTTGTTTTTTAAAGGAAAATCTGATATTCAAGTGACAGTAATGGTGTGTGATCATGCCACCAGCCCCAGTTTCAGTTCATATTTTTGCTATTGTTTGGCAGCTACACTTTGGAATTATACTGTGCAAAAAAAAAAGAAAAAAGAAAAATTGCTTCCACATGACTGTGATTACTTAATATGAAAGCAAAAGTATGCATACCTCTTGAAATTGTTTATATTTTGGAAGTTTACAACCACAAACTCCTTTTATTGGGATTTTATGTGCACGTGCAGATTTGTGAAGTTGTGAAGTAACTGGTATTAATTCACATACCAGTGATAGTCTCAACAACTCTGATGAGCTTCCCTATCTCCATAGTATGATGCTGGCACCACCATGTTTCACAGTGAGCACAAGGTTTTCAGGCTGAATGCAGGAGTAATCTGCTGCAGGATACAGGGCAAAAACAAAATATTTTGTTGTCATTTGAATTTCTTACACATATTTACAATGTCACACACATAACATAAGTAGTTTGTACTATCCTTAACAATTTTCCGTTAACAGTTTTGAGAACATGTCCTCAACATGGTCTCAGGTGTTTTGATCAGTAGTGTTCGCTAACAAATCTCTTCACAGAACAGCTGCACCTACACTCACATGGAATTTCATGCAGATTGACTGTATTTATGGATTAGGCAACTTCTAGATTCAATTCCAATTCAGTTCAATTAGATTTAGTGGTATCAGATTAAAGGGGTGTGATTACAAATGCACAGCAGACATTTTTCATTTTTATTTGAAAAAAAAAATGTTGGTCTGCCACATAAAATTCCAATGAACTGCATTGAAATTTGTGGTTGCATGATGACACAATGTGAAAAGATTCAAGGGATGTGAGTATTTATTCAAAGCACTGTACGTTTTAGTCTGGTTTAAAACATTTTATCATAGGCAGCGACTCTGCTCTGAAACAACATAAAATTTCAGTATGTCATAATGAAACATTCATATCACTGCAGCTATTTGATGACAGAGTACATAGATCTAGCAGTGAGTGGAGCATCTGACCTCTGAACCTATCTCAATGTAAGCCATAGCTTTTATGGCTTCTTAAAAGCACAACTATTTTCAGTATCATCTGTTTCTGCTGCAATGCTGTTGTTTTTTTCTTTCTTTAACATAAGAAAATAAGACTTCACTACATACATGTGATATTAGTAAGCCCTGTTTCTCATGTGGTGTTAATTGGCATTGCGTTGAGCAGAAAACCGTGATGTTTTTATCTCTTTTTTTTCTGTTACATGTTGACCATGTAATTGTTAAATAACTTATTGAACTAACATTATGTTGTAAAACAACAATAATGTCTCAGGCACAAATTCATCTACTGTGAGACAAAATGAATCATGTGCTTATGAGACATTTGTGGTGACTTTTTTTTTAATTTATTTGCTCTTGATTGCTCTTTTCAGGTGACAAACTTTTATTAGAAGTTTCCTGTTCTGAGACAGGAAAGCAGTGTAACAATGTATGTGTGGCATTTTGAAATACAACGTCTGAGGCCACTGGTGGCTTGAAATAAGCAATAAACAGCCTACATGTTTGACTGAGTTGACTTATTATTTCTGTCTCTTTTTTTAAAGATAGTTCTCATGAAATTATTGAAATGATCTCAGACTTGAATGTTATTCCTGCAGTAATAGGAAAGTTATTTCAACGGATGGTGGGCGGAGCTAAATACAAGAGACTCCTGGAAGAAAAGCAGATTGCGGCTGAAATATTTGAGGCACACCACTTCTGAAAAATATATGTAAATAGTGTATTTCCTTTGCTTCACGGTTGTCCTTGGCTTTGTGTCACTCTTTTCATAAATTCACAACATGTGTAAAAAGCTAAAGGAACATGAATAAGACACTTTTTGCACGTAGTGAATATTTTATTCACTTGTTCTCCTATTGTGTTTTTTTTTTTTTTCCCACAACTGACTGTTGACTTTGAAGTAATTAAAAAAATAAATAAAACGGAAGATAATAATCACTCCTATTGTTGCACTGAATACAGCGGTTGTCTTTATTCGTTGTTTTTGTAACCTTTAGCCAAATCTTTTTCATTGCAGGTTGTCAAAACAGCCTCAGTTTTGAGACTTGTGCTTTAATTTACCTTTTTTCTTTTTTTTCCAGCAGGCTGTGAGACCAAACTGGCCTTAAAGGTATTTATGACACTCGCCCTTTAAGACGAGGCGCATGCGCAAACCGCCGCGAAAGTTAACTCCTGAACTTCGCAGAGCCGAAAATTTTTCTTTTTTTTTTCTGATTTATAAAATCAGTGAGCTGACATGGCATTTCGCCGGAGAAACAAGAGCTACCCGTTCTTCAGCCAGGAGTTTCTCATCCAGAACCATGCCGACATCGTGTTCAGCCTGGTGATTTTCATTCTGATCGGGCTGATGTTTGAGGTGAGATGAACTCTGATTCTTTCTTTTCTTCCCTCGTCTCTGTTTGTCTCTCAGCTGTTTTAAGAATGCAGGTCTGTCTGTGCGTTCCTGCACTAATGTGTGAACTAAAAAGCCCTGTTTCCGTCGATTATGTGCAGAGTGCATCAGAGGTTCGTTCACAGCCACCAATACGAACGAGAATATCACCTTCTTTCATGGACTTTTTTTTTCTTTACAACTTTTGTTGCCAGTAAGGACTGCTTTTCTGCTCGAAGACATACACGAATTAAAACTGCTTTACATAAGTGTTCAACAAAACTGCAAAGCATATTATGGGATCTGTTTTTCAAAGTGAAATATTACATATTTGCTTTTAGTGTTAAGTATCTTTCATGGGGCTCTTGAATTTTTTTTGCATAAACAAAATGACTCCGTAATTACCTGCTTTGCTTCCTGTCAAGATGAACATATGTTCTTATATTTAACGTATGCTTCATTCTAGTAAACATTATGTTGTAACAAACTTTATGAACTGTAGCAAATATCCCCAAATTATACAGGAAATTAAGCTGTTCCTATTTTCAAAATAATAGCACGACACTCTCTCTATTGTAATTAAAGCCGCTCCTTTTTATTTTGAAATGCAGTAACGGAAGTTACTTCGTTTTCAGCCGCGCGCTTTATCTGTGAAGTTAACTGCCACGTCTCACTCTGATCCGCTGCTTGTGGCCACTCTGGTTTTAGCAGCTCCAAAGACCGCTTTGACCAGTCACTACTTCGGCAAGGACATTCAGTTAGATGGTTCATGGTGGAGCTGTTTCTCCTCAGCACCCTGCCAAAGCCATCACCTCCCTACCTCCGGGTATTTAAAGTTTCTGTCCGGAACTCTGGTTGTGATCACACATCTGGTCGAGTTGAGAATAACTTGGAAGGGGGATTTCCTTTTTTTTTTTCTGGTTTCAGATTAAAAAGGGAACTGTGCATTTCATCTGAACTTGATTTTTCAGATCTTGTTTCCACAGGTCAAATACCCTCAGCAAACAGAACAAAAGCAGTGAGTTGTTGTGATGGCCAATCCGATGGCAGAGCACCAAGTCTTTCTCAACAGTCCTGTATGCTTTGGCAGCTTGGACTGCTTAAAACAGAAGCAAGCAAATACTGTCCTTTAAGAGGCTAGCTTTTGGACTATTCACCACTTCACAATGAATGTTATCTCAAGGCACTTGACTAGGAAACATGTGTAATTTGTCCAAATTCCAATCCACTCTTTTCATTCTTTGACTCCCAGTCATATAGTCAGACTCTGACCCTGTCATATAGTCAGACTCTGATTGTGAAAGGTGGTTACTTTGTTTAGATGAGACCATATCGTCAAACATAGAAAAGAAGATGCTCGGAGATCGAAACTGAACTTTTTGGCCTAAAGTCGAAACACCATGAGTGGCAGAAATCTAACACTGTACATGGTTTAAGACCCAGCATCTCAATTGTAAAACATGATGGCAGCATCATGGTGTTTGAATGGTTTACATTGAGGGAGAATAGTTGTACCGATCATAGTTGGGTCCAAATTCAGTTCATATTTGTCTGAATAATTCAAATACAGCTCAGTCGTATAAACAGATTCAGATCGTATTCCGGTAGTTATCTATAATTGTTTTAATGAAAGCATTAAGAAGTTTTGTTTGTAGTTCGCCACAAGCCATGTCAATGGAACAATCCAAATATGTCTATGAAGGCGATCTAATCGGATAATATTAAAATAGAACTACATACTACATACATATTACAGTATTTTCACCACCATAGTAGAAGCATCATACAATGGAAATTCCTCATACAAAAACTCCTCAAGTATCGCAAGTAATTCAGTTCATCTTGCCTTTTTGTTCCTCCTGTTGACACTGTCTTGATCTAACACTTTGAAGACCAGTTTGTTGAAGATGGTTTACTCAGATCACTTACTTGTTTTTCTCCTTTTTTTTTTTTCAGGCAACAGCAAAGACAGCCATACTCTTTATTCAGCCCCAGTACAACATCACCACATTATCACTAGGTAAGAGGTGATGAAATTATATTTAAGAGCATGACCACGGTTTTTTCTAACTTAAATGCAGAATATTCCTTTATATGAATATTTTGTCATTATGGTGTATTGACTGTATTAAGGCAGTCAACTGCAGTCAACTGCAGTCAACTTCTCCAGGATGTTTTAACAAACCGGACTATGTGTTTTGTGTGTTTCTCCCATCCTTTGTGTGGTTAGAGGGAGAGGTGACTACGTATAATTATGGATGGAAGGACTGTGCCACCATCCTCTTCTATTTCTTCATCGCTATCATCCTCCATGCTGTAGTTCAGGAGTATCTTCTGGATGTAAGCGCCTAAACTGCCAAGCAAAATGCATTTGTAAATCACAACATTATATAGTGTCCTTACCTCTATTGAAAGATTCAACAAAAACCACATTGTATTGTTACCTATGTAC
This sequence comes from Poeciliopsis retropinna, assembly GCA_010277075.1. NCBI lineage: Eukaryota > Metazoa > Chordata > Actinopteri > Cyprinodontiformes > Poeciliidae > Poeciliopsis > Poeciliopsis retropinna. The sequence goes on from VMRM01000010.1 coordinate 8,810,868, forward strand.
ATAACTATACTATGTTAATACATACAGGAAAAAGTATTTTGTTTCATTACTGATATAAAGTTGCTAAAGTTTGGCTTTATATTATAAGTTTTCTCCAAGTTTGCTAAATTAAATAATTTCTTAAACACCAAGTTTTGTATTTAAATTTAAATGACCTCATTGCCTTTAACAAGTATTCATAGAACTTTTTTATTGTATTTGATTAGGAGTTTATGTGACCAATATGCATAATTCAGAGGAGCAGGTAAAAGAATAACCAGAAATGAAATCTAATTTTTTTGGGCTCCATACAAATTGGTAAAAGTAATGTGATCATGACAGTGTGAAAGATTGTATTTCAAGTCTATCCAAAGGTCAGAAAATAAACTTTTTCACTGGGCTGGATTTGCACACATAATGATGAGTCACAGTACATCAAAAACATTTTCAAGCTCATTTTAAACAGAAAAAGACTGCTTGTGTATGGTAAAGTCACATAATATTTGATCTGTCTTAAAATACAACCATTCACTAAGGACAAATGAATTTTATTTTAGCACCTTCCATGAGCTTTTTGTTTGCCTTGAAAGGAATACACTGTTAGAGGAGTGTTTGTCAGCAGCAGCAGCCATAAATGGTATCGCCTGTCTCTTCTTGCTCTACTTTTTTTAAATTTTGTATCAGTGACACTTCCTTGTGCGCCACAGTGACAATGACGATCATTATGACAGGATCCAGTGTCACTCACATGATCTGTTGTTTTGTTCCTGTCACAGAAAGTGAACCGCCGCCTTCACCTGTCCAAGAGCAAAAACACCAAGTTTAATGAGTCAGGTCAGCTGGGTGTGTTCCATTTAGTGTCGAGTGTGTGGAGTTTCTACATCCTCATTACAGTGAGTAAAGATTTTACTGGTACAATATATAATTTATTGATGCTCCATAAATATTCCCTGTAGAAATGATGTATTAGAGGGTTTATTTGTTCTTTATGAATTTTTCTAAATAGGAAGGATATCTTCTGCACCCTAGCAGTCTTTGGGAGAACTACCCCCATTCACACCTCAGGTAGATATTTACAAGGTTTACTTTTTTACAAATAAATACAGAGCTGCTTGTTCTTGTGGTGGTACACTGGAATATTAAGCAGAAGTCAAAAAAAGTAAGAATTTACATATAACTGAGTAAAGTCCTGCTGAAAAATATGCTTTAATGGGTAACCTGTATAATATCTGAGATGTACTGACAAATTGGATCCTGACAAGACTTGACAGTTTTATTTTTTTTGTTTAGTTTTTTATATATATATAAAGAGACATGACGTGGTTTGAAGTCAAGAAGAAGTGTAATTTAATAATTTACCCATGTACTCCATTTAGTTCTAATTGCTTTGGCATGGGTCATCAGAAGGTCGCCACATTTGCAGGCAAATTTTTGAAAGTGAATTTAAAGTGAAAAAATAAAAATGTTGAAAAGGAGTCGCATGTTATATGTATGACAATGGGCCCAGAGCATAATACTTCCAGCAAATCAGCTTATTAAATAATTTTCTTCTTTGTATAAACAATTCAAACCGACTCTTTTAAAGTCGGTTAAAAAGACTTTAAAAGTCTTTTTCATTTGTTTACTTTGAAACAAATGTCATTCATTTGTTTACTTTTTTACAGCTTAGTAATTAAATATTTTGCAGTAGTTTTCAATGATATAGAAACTGGCAAATACACAGTGTGCTGTAAACAGTGTTTTTATGAAAACATAAATAGGAAATGAAAATGGATTTTGTATGAGTTCAAATTAAACATGAGGCTTTAGGCATCCTTCATATTGTTAGAAACCCTTTTTTATGCTTGAACAATTCAGAGTTCAGTCTTTTAATTGCATGACACATAACAACCTCTTTACCCTCTGATAAGTTCTATTTCAAAGAAGACGCTGCCAATGACCCAAAGAACGGCTTCAGAACAGACCTTCAAAACTATTTGTAAAAACAACGTCCTTCCTTGAAACAAAATAAAAACAAAGCCAAAATGGACGACACCACCAATGTTAGCACGCTGTATGTTTCTGATAAGAAAAGAATCCACAACTGCAGCATGTTTGCTGCTGTTTTGCTTCTGTTTCACTCTCCCACTGTTCTCTGTGTTTGCACTCAAGGTTTCAGGTGAAGTTTTTCTACCTCACTCAGCTGGCCTACTGGCTCCACGCTCTGCCGGAGCTCTACTTCCAGAAAGTACGCAAGGTCAGTGGAGGAGGCCCAGGAAACAGGGGGAGCTCTGGAGTGGGACTAGATAAGCTTTGTTTAGAACTCCTTCCATGGACTTCTTGTGTAATTTCCCAGCAGATGTGCTAAACAGAATGAGGGGCAATCTCATGGAAGATTTGAGTCGTGTGTGTTCCTAAAAATAACTGCTTTCTGTTTCAGGAGGAGATTCCACGTCAGCTGCAGTACATCTGCCTTTATCTACTGCACATCTCTGTAGCTTATTTGTTAAAGTAAGTGTCTGTGAGGAGAGCTGATTGGTAATGTGACGGTGAACTGTGGAAGGTTTATGAAGAATTTTGCATTAGCTCTGACAAGAGCAAAGTGCTATGATAACCCAGTTCAGTTGGTTTGTGGTTTTGCTTGTACGTCCTCAAGTTGATCTTTTTCTCTTCTGCAGTTTGAGCCGTGTGGGTCTGGTGCTCCTTTTTCTCCAGTACGTGTCAGAACTGGGTTTCCACATTGCCAGACTCCTGTACTTCACAGATGAGAATCATCAGAAAATGTAAGGGGTTTCTTTCCTAAATAGGTTCCAAGTCATTGAGCTGTAAAAGGTTCATTTGCATTAATGCAGCTGCATGCAGGGTGAATCTGAAAAGTGCCACGTTGCTGTGTTGGTTCAGGTTTGATCTGTGGGCAGTGAGCTTCGTGTTTACACGGATGGCCACTCTGACCCTGATGTTCCTCGCCGTGGGCTTTGGTTTGGCCCGCTGTGAGAATCAGGGGCTGGACATAGAGATGGGGAACTTCAACACTGTTCTGATAAGGTGAGCCCTGGTTTAGGTTTTTTTGACGGATAGAAAAAACTAATGTTTTATAATTTCAGAAAAACCTGCCACTCTACATCCAACTCATGTAGTGCCATAAGAAAGCTTTGAAAAAGAATTATCCTGATTTACTTGCCAAACCGAAAAAAAATTGCTCACTGTTAAGTTCACCCTGCCACTATCATTTTTTTTTCTTTTTCTTTTTCCCAAAAAAGTATCTGCTTTTCTTAACATGTGAACCTGAGCTGTGTTTTGTTTTGTTTTGAAAGGTTCCCCTGTTGGTTTGAATTTTATTTTATTTTTTTCACCTCATCAACACAAAACCTATGCCATTAATAGCATGTACATCAGCACCTACTATAATTTTTGTTTATGTTTTTTGCTCCTTTGGACTATGCTGAAAATACAAGATGACATTAACAAATCATTGGCAAGCAGAAATGTGCATAAGTAATATGGATTATTCAGTTGAAGTGCAATTAAATGATGCTTATCATATTTCCTCTTTGCGGTTTTGTGATATTAAATAAGTAATTCAACAAAATAAGGCTTGTTGGAGTTATTCCATCTAAACTAATATATGTTGTCTCTGTGGATATTCATGTCTGTATTTCTAACTATGAAATAATGTGTTGTAAATCTTGTTTTTCATCAAGTGAGTCTATGGGTAATAGATGGTTTGGGTTTCTTAAAGCCTTCAGCCTTTTGACAACAGGATGTTATTTATCAGACCGAATCAGTTCCTATTAAATAGTTTCTGTTCTTTATGATGTGTGAGCTTGATAAAAGTTTGTGGCTGAAATGATAATTTCTCAATTTTGATTTTCTTTTAATAAGAAATTGATAAAAGTGAAGCACCATCCAACTTTAGTGTACTGAGATGCTAGCATCAGGTTAACTTACTGTTATTTATTTTTATTTTATTTTTTTGAGTATTTATGACAACTGGCCAGTTAATTCAAATCTGTTTGAACATCGCAATTTTCAATCCAGACTCCCAGTACAAACAGGTCTTTTGGCCAATATTACCAGGCCTATTAAAAAAAAGAAGAAAGAATGTCAGCATTAATGGCAGCAGCAATAATCTTCTCTCGTTTGGTCTTGCTCAGGATGACTGTTCTACTGGTGGTGTGTTTGACTCAATCTTGGCTCCTCTGGAAGTTTATCCGCTTCCAGCTGAGGCGCTGGCGGGAGTTCAGGCACGAACAAGCTGTCCGCAAGAAGGCTGCCGCAAAACAACCCGTACGGCAATTAAAGAGGGACACATGTGAGCTCCTGAGATTTTTTTTTTTTTCATTCAACTTGTCTAGCTCTAACTTTCATCATGCATCAGAGACTATTTTAACTTTTCTCCTCTGTCTCCTTGCTAGTTGGTTATCATGAGAACGGAGTGCTTAAAGCTGAGAATGGAGTCTCACCGCGGACAAAGAAGCTCAAATCCCCCTGAGGTGGCAGACTTCCTGGCCTCAACGGTGACTTCATCCCTAATTAAGGTTTCTCATCAGCACAGCAGTGAAGCTGAAGGGGAGAGTTGCCGCTGGTCTCAAAGTTTTGGCTGAGAATGTCCTGTGATGATGATACAGGGACTCCGTTACTACAGACTTTTGGCTTGAATGCTGGAATATGAAAATCCAAGGACACCCTTTGAGCCCAACAGACATTTATTCCTCTCATTGTATCAGTATTTGTTTTCTTTTTGTTTTGTTTTGTTTTTTTGTACATCCACACAGCCTGCGATCCAACACTAAGGCACACCATTACTGATTCATAAACAACAAATAAAACAAGAAAGTAAAGTGAGTATTGTGTGCTGCACATGTTATCTTTGTGTCCATGTTGAATGTGTTTTTGCATACTCTCAAACATAAGTACTGTACTGCAGCTCATACTAGTGAGTCGGCTTGGCTTGTTTTCCATTCTGCTCGCCCCGGGCAGAAAAGTGTTGCTGATGAAACGATATGAACTAACCAGCAAAAAAAGAAAGAAAATGTATATCATGCGTTTGTCATTTGTCACTTAACAGATTTGTATCAAGTATATATTATGGATGTTACCGCATGCCATTTCATGTCCTTTTTATTCCCTCTGTTTTGTTTATCAATTACTTTATTAAAAAATACATTGGTCTGAAACAGGTGGGTTTTATTTATTTATTATTATTGTCTTTAAATGTTTCCTGGATTTCTTTTTCAGTTTTTCTCTTAGACAACAATGTATTTATGAAACCCTGTCAGCATGAAGCCTGAGATTTCAGTAATTATTTTAAATGACACTGCGCTGGTGTGTATCCTGCTGAGAGTTCTTTTGTGTTTCAGAGAAGGACTTTAGAGTAATCACAGTACTACAACTTCGTTTTATTTGGATAAAACTTTATTCACTTCATTTTGTGGGAGAAAAATAATCCTGAATTTCCTTCAGGTCATGGAGGTGATTATTCTTCTTCACCTGGTAAAACAAGGAGAAGCATTAAGTCTTAATTTGTTTGAACTTATGTGGAAAGAGCGACACCTACTGTATGTAAAGAGGACATAAGCAGACAGATGTAGAATCTGAGGTCAATTTAAAAGGTTACAGGAAAAAAAAAGGTAGATTTAATTGTTACCTTTTTGCTCCACTGGCATGCTGCTTGCCTTCTCCACTCCCAACGTTTGTTTCAGTGACTCCAGAGTTTGAGAAGGGACCTGATCTGAGTTTTTCTCCAAGTATTTAAGCACATAGAGGTCCGCGTTGGTCAGAATGAAGCGGTGACTGAAAACTGGTAAACAGTAAACTCTATATTAATGTCTTGTAACGGATTTATTGGACAGAGCTCACGGTCCATGTATGATATCTTTAAAGCACAGTTGTAGCAAGACTTGTAAAATTTGCATGACTTCATAACAATCTTTCAGGACTGAAATTAGGATTACCCTCCAAAGTGGCTCCAATAACAAAGTCTGCAGGTGTGTAGTACACAGGATTATCCACAGTGGAGCCTGGCTTGGAAACTTTGCACTGTTCTAGAAACTTCCCACTAATAATGCCAGAGTTGCGTCTTGGCGTTTCATAAATACTGATCATGTCGGTGTCCAGGTGGTAGGTTAGTATAAAACGCCGGTCTCTGTCTTCAGGATATGGGGAGTCCTGTGAGACAGTGAAGAAAAACTTAAGTCTGGAGGGACTGAAGCATTAAGTGTCTCCATAGCAAGTAAGCGTAGTTTACTATTTGATTTACAGTGCTAATCAGAATATTACATATGAGCATTTTGAACATTAATTTCATGACTGATTGAGGTTTTAACTGTGCCTTTCTACTATTCTTTTTCCAGGTTAAAATAATTATATGACAAACAGCTTCAATGAAACAAAGTTGTGTATTAAATTAAGCTGACAACAAAATTTCTGTACTCCACAAAGGGTTAAAATTCCAGAAATTAATGGCAGCCTACTACATCAGTTTTACACCATTATCTTGTTGAAACTCTCAGTTGTGTTAAAGTTTCACGCCATGAATATGAACACGACTACAAACTATGAGTACAGTTGCTTCGACTTGCTAAAGCCAATTTAGGAAAACGTTAGTGAAGGTTTGAGACTTTTTATTACTTCAAATCTGTAAATATTCCACTCTGATAAACAAAAGATCACATTGTTCATTAAAAGTCTGATATTAATGGGAGAATAATGTGAATGACAAGCGAATGTAAAACTCTGAGCAGCACTGTATGTTTAGTTGATACTACTGCCACAGAGTTTATTATTCATCAGTGGTATCTTACCAGCTTGGCAGTGTAGCGAAGCATTTTGTTGCAGTTTACTAATCTCTTAATTATATTCTTTTTGGGAGGCTCAGGAATTAAAGAATAACAATATTGGAGAGAGTCTTCAAGAGAGCCAAATCCGTTGTAGGGCGGAATCACCTGTGTCTTTGGACAAAAAACAAACACACTAACATTAGATAATCTAAAAGGTGTATAATCTATGATAAGCAACAGAATGCAGATTTTATGGGGAGCCATACCCTCTTTGATGTATCTTCCACCTTTGGTATTTCTACAGCTTTCATCTCCATGTCTGGGTAATTCTTCTTGTAATATTCTCTAGTGAAGCCATCACAGTCGTACAAAAAGAACTGATGGCTCAGGAGCTTCACCTTTTGACCCAGCTGGAAGTCTTTGGGGGAATAGTACTCCTCTACAAGGTCCTTGGAGCTCTCCATCACAATGCTAGGGAAGGACTCTTAAAGGAGTGGAATTTAATCATGTATCTTCATTTTAAGCAGGAATATGTTGTTTGAGCATTTTTCAAAAAATTAAGTATGAAAATATTTCAACGTAAAATGAAGAAATATTTACACATATCAATAGCTATATTGTCGCTTACACATCTTAAAGCGTCCTACCTTCTTTGACTTTCTTAGGAATCTTTTGTCGGCTCATGAAAAGAGGGAAAGGATCGCGACCACTGTTGCGTTGATGAGCCTCTCTGACATCCACAGTGTCGTCTACCAGGTAATAGTGAATGATAACAGGCCAGGTATGACTCTGATAAGCATCAGATTCGACCCACTGACCGTAGAATCGGAGCACCTGACCATACATCAAAACAGGGAGTTAAGATTCAATTAATTAATTAATGAAACAGTTAATTAAGATCATATTAATGCCTTCTAAAAAATATTAAGTAGTTGCACTCAAAATTCATGCTTGCCATTCAAAGATGGAGAACTCTGTCAGTATTCAGAATTTTGAATTTAAGAATACCGCTTTGAAAGACGGAAGTGTTTTACAGACTGATTTCTATAATTATTGCTGAAACATGAAAAAGAGAAGTGTATTTTAAACTGTTTTACGCTTTTTGTCTTTCTGGAAATTATTGTGTGTGCTCTGTCAGAGTTTATCATGCAACTCGTGGTCAGTTTTATTTGGCACCCTCTCCAGGTAACAAATGTAAATTCCCTTTTGGCCTTCAGAATTGCCTCATTTCTTTGTGGCATATTGTCACCAAGTTGTTAGAAGTATTTCTCAGAAATATTGGTCCACATTGACACCACACAGTTACTCATTTGTCCAGTCTCCTGCTCTGGTGCATCACTGTCTTACTGTAAGTCTCCTTAGAAGATAGATAGTGTGCTCATAAAGGGATGGACATGGACAGCAATAGTACCAATTTAAGTTTTGGCTCTGAAATGAAAGTCAATTAATATCAAGGCACCCAAAAAGTTTCAAGAAAATCTCAAATACACGTTTGCACCATCACCAGCAGAAGTTAATCCAAGGAAGGGACACAATCATGCTGTAGCTCAAACTGAGGATTATTAAGTAAGCAAGTAAAATGTTCCGCTATTGTTCTCTTTTGGTGAACTTATGTGAAGTATAGCGACAGCTTGCTGTTCTTAGTTGACAGGCATGGCACCCGATGTGTTCTTTTTCTGTAGCATGTCTTAGTTGTAACAAATGGTTATTTGAGCTGTTCCCTTTCTGTCATCTTGAAGTAATCCGCCCATCTGCCCTGAATTTACCATGGAGTCCATATGAAGAAAGCGGTATAATTTCTCGAACTTGGCAGGGCTGGTGTTGACATGCTCTTGGTTTGGTTTGATACTACGGTGTTTGATGTAAGGATCTTCTGGTGCTTTCTCTGGCTCCTTCAAAATGATGCCCTCACTCTCCATGAACTCCTGTTCAGAGGATGTGAGATATACACAAAGAGTGTGTATGTTTCCAAAAGTAGACCTATAAATGCCATTACATCTTTTTGTGTGAGGTAGGCAGAGGTGGTAATTACTGTACCTTAGTGAACAAATCACAGTCTGTGATGCGGTACTTGGTAGCATAGACCTCCAGGTCCATAGCAAGGTTGAGCTCTTTCCAGTTGTAATAATTCCCATACTCATCTTTTGGCAAACGCTGACGTTTAATACGCTTGCCTTGTGGTAGCCCAGAGTTCACCACTGCTGGCTCGATGATGCACATACTGTCATCCTCAAGGTAATAGTAAATGGTCACGGGGCGGACACGGTAATGTTCTGCAGGGGAGTACAGGATTTCCTCCAAGAAGTATCCATAGAAGCGAAGAACCTAAAACATGGTATGTAACTAAAAGGCATTAAAAACAAAAAAGTACATGCTAACCTATATCAAAATTTTTCTTCATGATCTCAGACCTTCTTATCGAGTGCCACATGAGCTGGAATGAATTCTTCATATTCCGGCTTATCATATACAGTATATGGCGTCTCAAAGCACAGTTTATCAATATCGTGGTGAGTTAATGGCTCTGATGCTAGAACATCCTTCCCAATGACCACAGAGGGACGATAAGACAGAGCAAAGCCATTCTTATAGCCGAGTGTCTGGGAACGATGATAGGCTGTCTTCTGCACACACAGACCACTGAGAAGTCAATGACAAAGGCCTTTCCAAATCACAGTACAAATCTGGACTTACCAACACTAAGCATGTACATGAATACATTTAGAAGTGTGAGCAATGATGCAAAACATTTATTTGCACAGGAAAATAAGAATTTAAAGATTACAAACAACTAAATATGTAACAATAACCCCACCCTCAGGGGGGGAAAATCAATAAATTAGATGCTGGCAGTCTTTTCATTCAATCAGATGCAATGACAAAAACCTATCTCTTTCGAAAGAGAAGAGATACCCAGGAACATGTGGGTATTTATTAATTAATTAATTTTTTTTTTTTTTTTTTGTGAAATTGCTTCTTCTGACCTTTGGATGGCAGTGAAGTTCAAATGATTTAATTTCGCTTCGGGGTTAGAAAAGCATTTTTGAATTGAACTGAATTGAATAAGGCAACTGGTATGTATCTTAAATATTTTTTCACCTGTAATCTTTTTCTCTACAAAATGATGCCAATAAACATTAGACATTCAGTGATATGTTTTTTTGTTTTTTTTGGCTGTTTCAAGTCAGCCAGTCTGTCTTTGTTTTTGGTAAACCCAAAACCGTATTTCAAACACATAGGTGTCATCAGACATCATTATTTAGAGGCATTTCACCTTTCACTTTTTAAAGATAATTTCCTGTCAAAGAGGAAAGGTGACACCATCTTTTCCAAGTCCTGACAACAAAATTTTGCTTCGTGGTATGTCCTTACATAATGAATGACGGCAAGTTGTTTCTCTAAGATGTTTGCAGGAATCCATCTAGGCTTTGTGATAACAGACATGTGTATTCTCTAGGTCAGCAAACATTTTTCATGTTAAAATTCCATGAATGGAAAATATTTTCCATGCTCTGTTTTTATCCAAGGGGTCTACAATCTGTGGCTTCAGAGCTGCAAATGGCTGTTGCAAGAAATTCTAGTGGGTCTTAGTAACTTTAGCTAAAAATGATGAATAACAAATTAATGTTTTTACATATAGATATAACAATATGAGTTCCTAGTAATTTTTTTTCCTCATGGAATGGCTGCAATGAATTTACAAAAGTGAATGACACGAAATGCCATGCCATTTGGTTGTAAATTATGTACTTTTCTTAGACCTTACTAAAAAGAGAAAGTATTTATCCTCATTTCTTAGGTTTTATGCTATTCTTTAATTTAAACCCTAAAAAAGGAGTAAAGTGGTGGTTCTTGACATTTTTGTTTCTTTTCTTTTCTTGTTTTTAATATTCATGTAAGATTTATGGCTCTAAATAAGCTTTATTTACTCGGACTGAGTAAATAAATAATAAAAAAAAAGCTTTTTGGATTGTAAAGGTTAAAATATACTTGTTTTATATTCATCTATACCCACACAATGTCTTCAATTTGCCACACTGCGTTTACACCCTGTCTGAAAACTGGGTCACTGCAGCTAGAAATTCTCACATACTTGTATGTTAAGGGGAAAATGTTTTAGCCCTTAAATTCGTTTGTTTTTCGGCCCCTTAAGTTAAACGAGCCTTGACTTGCTGTCTAAAGGAATGCGGAGCTGCATTTTCATTACCGGGGGACACATAGCTATTTTACGAACTTCTTGAACAAGACCTTAAATCCTTAAAAGAAAAGAAAAAAAAAGAATAAATAATAATGATAAAAAAAATTATGTTTAACAACTTACCGCCAGATCCCGAAATGTGTATCCAGGTATAAATGGTAATCCGTTATTCCACTCGGTGGACATTTTCTGTATCGACTTTCTTCGGAAATTTCTCTCACTCTAAAAGCCTGGTAATTCCCTGTTTTAGGAAAGTAAAACGATTTCTTTGACGCGAGAACCTGCACCAAACTTCCACTGTTTAGTTTATGGTATCCATGGAAACCGAACGCCCGAAAACAAATTTAAAGCAAAATGCGGAATTTTTTTTAGCCACTCCGAAAATGACACAAGATAGACATTAATGCTGATGAATCAATACGGTTTTCAAAAGTGTTACTTCTTAGCACAACAGCCTAAAGTTTGCTTCAGTATAACACAAGTTGCAAAACTGTTATTCAACCAGCAGGTGGCAACAAAGCTCACATCTGACTGACCTCATCTGACTTGAATTGCATTGTGTTGCTTGTTTCCTCCTATTATTAAAGATGTGATTAAGTTGTTTGTCTCCTATTTATTGACATATACAGGTAAGCTGTTGAGCACCACTTCTCATTTACAAACATGACCTGGCTACAAACCAAAATAGAAAAAACAATATACAGTGTATGAAGACCAAAAGTGCTTCACTTATTTGGTAAAGAGTGCATATTTCAATTTAAAAAAAAAGAAAAAGTAGAAAGAAAGGGCAATGTGGATGATCACTTAATTTGAACACAGTTTATTTAAAGCACAGATGACATAGTTTATTCTGACAGATAGCAAAGTTTAATTTATTTATCATGTAGGCATAATAGTCCATGTGGACTGGTCCATTATAATAACAACTCTGAAATGCCCTGTGTGTTCTGTAACAAAACTCTGTTAAGATATTACAAAGCCAAAGGCAGTAGCTTATGTTATCAAACTGGCAATGTGACTGAAAAACAAAAGCACGTTACATGTCAGCTAGGGAGGTGCACATCTCAATAAATTAGAATATCATCAAATAACTCATTCATGTCAATAGTTGAATTCAAAAGCGAGAGCTTACAATTTATTTTTTTTTGATGAATAAGGCTTACAGCTAATAAATAACCAAGAAGTTAGTAAGAAAAGACCATTGTGTAACATAATAGTTAAAAAAGTATTTTTATTTATCTCTTAAAAATTTGCTCAGTAACTGAATGTTGTGTTTTTATTCGCTGCACCTCATTTTAATCAAAGTTAACAGAAACAAATGTTTGAAATAAGCCACTCTTATAGAATTTCATGTTTGAATGGATTGACTTGTACAAATGAACTTTTCAATGCATTCTAATTTACTTATACACATGTAGCCTACTTGTTTATTGTGCAGAGCTGGTTCCTTCTTCAGATAGCCACAAACATCTGCTCAGGACCACTAGCTTTACAATATGGCCCTGATTGGCAGTAGCCCAGCACTCCACACAATCTTAAAGGAGATTAAGACCTTTAAGATTGAGGACCAAAACAGAAAAAAATAACAAAAAAACGTTCAAGCAAAACCACTGGTACGAAACTGGTATATTCTTGTAATTTTCATATCCGTCAGAGTACATAGCAAGTGCAATATTAAATAGAAACATTCAGATGTGACACAAGCTTCACCTTTCCATTGCAACTGTACTGTAATAGTGGCATGCAAATGAAGTATTTCAAATTAATTAGCTTACCTGTTTAAAACATTTGTTAAATTCTACCAACTATCTTTCATAGCTAGAAAAAGGCACTGATCTGTGAATTACTGTATCAAAAATAAGGTTATAAATCATTAAAAACCTCTTGGAGGCTCTTTGCATCATATTTCTAGCTATTTTCTTCCAATGCCTTAAAAAAAGAATTTATTTGGTCTGCTGATGACCCTCTTTTTAGAAAGAAAGCGCATCAACCAAACACAGAAACACTAGGATTGCATCCCTGAGGTGCCAGACAACTTTTGCCACATATAAAAATATTTAAAAATAAACCATAGTTGAGAGCAAAAGGTCAATATCTATTAAATATTATAAAATATGTTTCATGAGGATTGAGATGAATCCCTCGCACTCACACAAACACACGCACACAAACAAAATCTTTTGGTTTTATGAAGCTCAAAGGCAGCATGGTTCACCATGGAAAGATTGTCTTAATTCATCTCATTGTCAAGAGCACTTTTTTTTTCTTTGTTGAAGTTCATACTGAATACTGGAGAGTAGAGAGCAGAAAGCTCAAAGTTTCACAGTCTCATCCAGCTGCCAAGTGTTCTGTGTATAATAGACCCCTGTGAGGCCGTGGTCCTTCAGTCTCCATGTAGTCTGTGCAGGCCTGTGGATGTCCAAAGCAATCAAATCCCCACTTCAAAAAGGCCTACTGAAGTCAACGGAGAGTCAGTGTGGCCTTTCACCCCTCACTTCCGGCAGTAAGGGCGAGCCATGAGGTAAGCTTGCCGTGCAGAGCCCAAGCTTATTGTTTGACTGAGGGGGCTGCACCTTATGATACATAGTGGAACACGCAGACCACCCTACAAGCCTGCAAAACTTCCCCTCTGTTTTCAGAGTCCACAGCTGCATTTGCATGCTTGCTTCCAAAGCTCCATGCTGGCCTTCTCTGGTTCCTACCCTCATGAGCAAGTGCATCCTGGATTTAGTTCAAGGAAGTCTTCAATAAGAATGACAATAAGTACTCAGTAATACCGATTGAGGCTCCGTGTCCCTGGAATGTCGGGCTGCCCGTTCATCCAGATCTCCCGTATGATTCGCTCCCTTTCCTCGAGCCGCTGGGCTCGCTCCAGCTCCTCTGCTGACGTGAAAACGTTCATGTTGAGCGTGCGCTCGAAGCGCCTGTGCCTCCGTGCCGACAGGTCCGATGTGGTGTCCCAGTCCGAGTCTGAGTCACTGGAGTCCGAGGATGAGTGGGCGGGACGGGGCGGTTTCTTGATGGCTGGCCGCTTCCGAGACTGGCAGTCTGTGCGACAGGAGATCTGGACCACCAGGGCAAAGAGGGTGAGGAAGAGGCCCAGACACACACCGCAGACGAAGAATAGTGCGGCCCTTTCGGGATGATCTGTTTTTGAAGAGAAACAACATCGAAAGAAGAAAAGTTCCAAATTAGTGGGTTTCTAATAGGAAACAGAGGAAATATATAATTAGACCTAATTAGATATGTAATTTAAGTAGGCCAATTGGTGGCGCTGTAGCACTGCCCTATAATGACGCAAGAAACACAGAACAACACTGGATGGTGCTGTGTTTTGTAATTTTGATAGTGAGGTGTATGCGGATTACAGAGAGATGGAGCTTTTTGAAAAAAAAAAAAATTCAATCAGACCACAGAGCAGATTCTCATTAGTTTTTGTCCTGTGTTGTGCAAACACAGCAAGAAAACATGGAGGTATGACCAACTGGCTTATGACACTGAAGTTGTGATGCTAATAGAGATTCATTTCTGACTCTAAACCAAAGGATTTTATCATTGGTTTTTAAATTAATCTAAACATAATTTTCAATTTGATTGTCTATAGCTAAAATCTAAAACACTTAAAGCTGGTGGAAGTAGTAATACAGAATTTGGGATTTATGTAAATTTTATTTTATATTTATAAAAACAAACAGCATACCAAAAGGTTTTAAGGCTGTATAAGCATTAAAAACAAAGGTGGACAACAATATGTAGATGGAACAGAATTGGACTGAACTCTTTTACATTATTAACAACAATTAAAATACAACATAGTTTTTTTTTCTTACCGCTTAAAAAATGTGTTTGAAGGTCATGTTTTCCAAAATGTTCAATTTGAGCATTGCACTAACAATAATTTAAATGAATTTATCAATAAGTATGGAGGACATCAAAGCATCTGTTTGGTAATTTTCCAAATTTCTAGGAGCATGTCAGATATTCTCGTCTCTTATGAGTTTAACAAACTGGTCTAAGCACAAAATGAAGAAAAATGTCATCCTTAGACAACAGAGCTCAGACTCGTCTTTGCAAAAATACACTCAAAATTCTGAGAATTTTGTTTGTACTCAAGGAAGAAATCCCACATTGCAATCACTGGTTATTTACATTTCGCTCTGCTGCAGTGAAATCAATCGGTCCGCATGATCTTTTGACTACACTGAGAAAAATAATCTCAATATTTTTGAAACTGCATCATCACACTCACTTATACACTTGAAGTTTCAAATAAAGAAGAAATAAAAAAAAAATTAAAACCTGTTTTTAGCTCTGATGTAACTTCGGCAGGAAATATTTTTTTTATCATAGAATGTTATTGCTATTAAATATGCAAGAACGTTTTTAGTTTGTGCAAGCTAATGTTCTTGGATATTTATTTTAATGCATGCACAATGCGTTTAATCACAAATAAACAATTGTTTCGGTCACAGAGTTGGATATAAAACACTAATGAAGTCTGTTCAGATGACCTAACGTTTTCCTCCTCCTTTTGCCATTTTTTCTTAATATCAGATGAATGCAATCACTGTTACAGCTTAAATCTGGATATTCTGTGATGCCTCACCAACAGTGTCCTACCTGATATGTAGGTATATGCTGCCAGTGCATTGCTGATGAGGGCCATGTTGGCTCTGGAGGTGGCGTTGATCACAGGATTCATGCCTGATGGCCTTGATGAACTGTTTCCACTGCCTCTTCTGGTGTCAGATGGTTTCTTCTTGTCGGGACTCCGAGCTAAAGGTTGCAGTTTTAAAAGCAGTAAGTCACCATGAGGCTTCGACTTCAAGTCCATTACATTCAGTGCGAGTAATTCATCTTTGCCAGGGTAATTTATGGTAAAACAAGTGTGTATTGTGCAAACATCTGTCAGAAAACTGAGTCACCTAAGGCCTCTCAGGAGAATTTTGCTATGTTTTGTCAAAGACACACAGAGAAATTCAGAAGATGGAACAACATCTGCTTCTGTTTGATTTACTCTGACTCAAAAATTTTAAGCGACAGAAAACCACATGGAAATAGTTTTCAGTTTGGCAACATTTCAAAATGCCGCCCCCCTATTTCTCAGGAGGTTGTGTTCATAAAAAGTAACAACGTTTTGCTACTCTGGATTTTCGTCATTTCTATTTGTGCTGCCATTAGTCATCTATGTCCCAGTCTAATCACCGGGTACAGATAATTTTATTTAATTTTAAATTGTTGCTTTATTTAGCCACAACATGATCTCCATGAATGAACAATACACTGCTAGAAAAATAACCTAAAAACCGATGCGAGATGCATCAGTGTGGTCACACTGTCATGTTACTATGTTTGGACTTTTTTGTTTGGTGAAGGTAAGCAGGCTTTGGTAAACTGTCTTACCTCTAATTGTAGATTTCTTAAGATGTGTCAGACCTTTTTATCTGATAAATACAGTTTAGATTGGGATTGCTCACTGTGCAGTTAAGTGGTTCCACCTGTGCCTATTAATGTGGCAGGCACATAAGTTCAACATTCAACCTGGGCATCTTTCTCTATATCAAACACAAACATATCCACAAAACAGTGAACAGAAAACACAGGAAACAGAAGAATGTTGCTTCAATAAAAAGAAATCTTAAAATATGAAAATCTTTTTGGTTGTTCGAAAGACATGATATTAATTATAAATATTTTGTTTGCATACGCTTTGTCTAATGCTAGAAATAGATTTTATTTTCACAATTGTGAGCAGAAATAAAGAGCTAAGTGGCTCAAATAAATTGTGTTGAAAGAAACTTAAAACTACATTGCAGAAGAAAATAGAAACTTTTTTTTTTTTTAAGAAATGTGTTCTTAACACCTGATCTAAAAAAACAGACAATGATTAGAAATGGCACATTCCACATGCCATGCATTTCCCACAAGTCTGCATATCAAAATAACTAGCTGTTGACATTAACTTTAGCTGGCTTTAGCATAGGTTCAGACTATGTACCTTTAACTGTTTTCCTGCAACATACGTCTGTCTGCCATTGAACAGTCACTTTAGAGATAAACAGGTTTTTCCCGAAAAACTCACAAAGGATTTTGTTTTTCTAAGTTGTGCAAGGAAGTGAATCTATTCATGAGTCAGAGGCTGTCAGTGCTGCATCATTCCCAGTTCCCCCTGTGCTTTTTTTCCCCTCTATTAACTCCTTGTTCATTCAAGCATCCTCCTGATCAGTACAGTGCCGGTAGCTGAGCAGAGTAATGAGTATTGGATGGGAGCCAGTGTCCCTAAAGAATGAAGCTTTGTTCGAGTTTTCTTCATTGCCAGGCTCTCCACTTTTTCATTTTATCAGCCTTTCTCTGTCTTTTTACCTCCCTGGATGTTTGACATTATAAGACGGGCTTAGACTATGCTTACATGCAGGCTAATCAGTGGATCCTTGAATGCTTAATGTTTGAAAGGCCACTGATCACAACGTGAACTCGACACATATGGAAACAGTTACACATGTGACTTTTAGTATACACATACCTCTAAACGTGAGCCATAAATTATGATTGGTCTTGAGTCCTGGAAACCTTCAAGACTGTTCACTGTTCACTTTAAAAGGCTGAACGTTTGAGTTTGGATCTATCAGCTTGTGCATTTGCTCTGTTGCTTACTTGGAACAGTGTTTTGGCCTGAACTTCCCCCAGAAGGCCCGTCTCCCACTACATTAGGGTCACGGGTGGCAGAGGGTGGGTGGTACACCGGTGGTCTGCGGCCTGGCTCCTGGAGCAGTCTCTTTGGCACTTCAAAGAAAGGGAAAAGCAAAGTTAAAGAGTTAGTTGAATGAGCAGATAATTAAAGAAAAAGATTTTTCTTTCTAAGATACTTCTAAATAAATGTTTGACAACTTATGTATATCTAATGTAATGCTAGCCTTATAACTAAGTGGCTTACATAGGTATTTGCAGCTTAATATAACTGCTTCAAGCCACAATGATGAAAGAAGTTAGCAAATTTTTTACCATAAGAAAGCAGACTCATGAATAAGATGCAAGAGAAAGTGAACACAGTTTTTAACAGCAGTAAAAATATGTTTTGGTTTTCAATTCACAAAAATAGCAAGCAGATCATGTTATTTATGTTAGTTTTGAATTTTTGGGTAAAACCCCCGATACAGCACTTGTACTTTAGTGTTTTTTACAGGGAGAATCTCATACCTGCCTGTAGCTGTGGCTTAGTATTTTCGAGCTCTGTAAGCTCTTGTAGAGACTAAGTATAAACTACGAAGTAAAAGCTACTAAGTATAAGCCATGATTTCCATTTTTTATTCAGAACTAATCTTTCAATGAAGCTAAAGATCCAAAACAGGCTACAGCAGACGCCAGAGATGCTTAGCAGATGCTGCTGATGAAGACTGAGAGTTTCCCTAATGCCTGGTGCGTTTCATTAAAGCAAAAACAAAAGAAAAACAATCATTAAACAGCTACTGTATGAAGGAGACAGATGTAGAGAACATCCTGGCCATGACTCACATTCCTCTTCATGCTACTCACTGATTCCCAAAAGTTAAGATTCTTCTTTTCCCCTTTATCCATTGCAGCCCCCCGCCACCACTGCTTCCCCCATATCCTAACAGCACCCTGTGAGTCAGAGTCTGAACTCTTTTCCCCCAGACACAAATCCACAATGCAGTGGGTTATACATTCCTGTTCGCTCAAATGTGGTTTTTGCAGGCCAGGCCATGCTCCGGTCACCTTGTTTATCTACCCTGTTGTATCTGCAGTGATTTGCAACTCGACAGATGACCGACTGTCCGGCTGTCTCTCATGTTCTCTCATGTTCATCTCTCTGGACAAGCAATCGGACGTTGAGGAAAGATTTGCTCCGTGTTCCTGCAGGCATCATCAGCGCTCCTAATACTCAGATTCTGACACATGACTGAGGACAAAAAAACCCCAAAAAATGTCTGGTTTGTTTAAAATCTGGGAAAATAAATATACTTTACAGGGTTATAATTTGGCTGTGATCGAAAAGCCAATCAAAACTCAGGAAGGAGCTGAGTGGACCAGACTCCTTCCAGCCACTGGATACTTATCCCCTAGACATATTACAGGGCTTTTCCAATTGTAAGCAATAATGAAAATATAACCACTGACTTGCAAAGCTTTTACTCTCTGGGAATTCTGTTTGGCAGAGTTATGCGCTTATCTTTACAGCACTGTGGAGAACATTTAATTGTCTTTATGATAATTACATTTACATCATATTAAAAGGGAACAGCAGTCTGAATTCCAAACTAATTGCAATTATCCCAAGTGACCTCCAAAGAACCAGTCATACTACCGCTTTAATTGGTGTCCAGAGGAAAATATCATGGTTATAAGGGTCGGTAAAATGTGAGCAGATTCTTTGCATAACTTTACCACCATTTCAAGAAACAATCTGGCAGCACTGGACTGAAAAATGATGTCAGGTTTGAATTAAATCAGGTAATTTATACAGTATGTTTGTAATTAAGTATAAGTACTTACTGCTACCTGAGGACATTGTGTGTTTAAAATTGGCCATTTTTTCTCAATATTTTCCACAAAAGTTCTGGTTCAGAAACAATGTGTGGCATCACACCCAATATGATTTAATTACTTCCTTAAACATCTTGGCAAACAGAACATTAATTGATCTTTTTGAAAAAATATATTTTGGTGTGTAATGATGCAACCATTATTCAAAAATTATAATCTTTACAAATGAATTTTCCTGACTGGAGTAAAAGTGGATAAAACAGTGGATTCAGTCACAGTGGTCCAGCTGGTGGAAACAGTGGCTGTTTAAATTTAGGAAGAGGAATGTGAAAGGTCATAAACTAGAATGTTTTTAGGTTTTGGCCTTCAGAGGAACCAGTTAACTCACTAGAGAAATAAAGACCAGTGAAGCAGCCTGAATAAATGTACAAGTATACACAAGGGGATCAAAAAGACATAGTTATTGACTTCTAGTATTTGTTTCAGTTCGCTATTCACTCAAATTCCAAATGGTTTTAACCATGTTTCCAGTTGCAGAAGCATATATTCTTACATTTAAATACTTCCCTGTAATTGTACCAGGTCATGTGGCAAACCAAAGCAATATATCAAATTTGGAAGTAGGAGAAACAGCAAAATTGAGAAATGAGATTTGACCTTAAAGTTACCCTGTGTTCTTCCTCATCTATCTGACCCACTAATCACAAGTCCTAAAATGCCCCCAATAGCACACCACCATCTTCCCCATGCCCCGCCCTGATTACAGCTTTCTGATTGGTCCTAATTGACTGCACATGTGGCCTGCGCTCACAGCGAAGAGACACCGTAGTGTGACACGCACAAGCACACTAAATGAGATGCGGTTGCATTACCTCCCACAAAAATATGCTTCAGTGCAATGTGTTACACTGACCACAGCTTGTCTAAAAATATCAAAAAAGTCAAAAAAGCTCAAACTTTGTGAATTAAATGGCCACAAACCACCCCTCAGAACCCAGACAGTTAGACTGAACCAGTAAAATGGGAGGAAAAAGGGGGTGAAACCGAGCACATAAATCACACCCCAAAGCCTGCATTATAATGACATGCTCACATAAATGCAGGGCAAACGATTCCTCGCGATTCTTAAAATAACTTTGCCAAACGAGGCCTCTCTGCTGAAGCCGTGACTCTCAGAGGCCTGGATCGCCACAGGGAGCGAAGATACGAGGCGGGAAAGAGCCCTCATAACAATGACCCTTGTTTACACTGGCAGAGCATAGCTTTGTTTTCACTGGGCTCTGCAGACCAGTGTGTGTGTGCCTGTGCGTTGGTGTTTGCGCGCCCTGTGCTGACCAACGCTGAAAATATTTGAAGCAAACCTTGCAAGCTGAAGGGGATATAATGAAATATTAGAGGCTAATTATCTGAGGTGAGATCAAAACTGTGCCAATTACTTTAATGTAATGTAGCCCTCGAGAACATGCAAGAGTGGATTCGGGGGGCTGCAGGGGAATAAACATTTACAGCATTGTTTTAAATTCCCTGTTTGGCTCTGAAACTGAACATATGTAGTGTGTTTAAGGGGGAAAAAAATACACTGACACAATGTGCTGGCATCTTGTTGGAAGTCTGAGAATAAACTGTCTGGTTTTAATTAGCACACAGCCAGTGCCTACTTAATCTACATCAATAAAGTGCTGATTAAAGCTCAAAACTCAACTCATGCACACAAAAGGGTAATGATTCAGTGAATCTGTTCAATGTTTATTGACACATGGAAACAAGAAAATGTTTAATTCTCTTTCAGGTCTTTCTCTCACCTCCCACAGACATGCAGACAGACATCTCCATGCACACATTCAAGAACTCATCCACAAACCCAAACACACACAGTCATTTTTCACTTAGGTGATGGCATTCCTGCGGAATAACAAGCGAGGTGAACAGGGCAGATGCTGAAGGTGTCGAGAAAGCTTCTCAATTGTCCCTCCCCCAGTGTAATGCTATAACAGTATCCAGATGACAACAGCCTTATTGAGGTTGAGTGTGAATATGTGTCAATTTTGACTTCTCATGAGAGACAGACAATATATGGACATAACACAATATAAAGATGTGAGTAGGCATGAGTGTTTAAAAGACCAGGGGCTGGAAAAGTTTATTTACTACCATTAAAAAACAGAGATGCTAACTCTCCATCTGTGGGAATAAATGGTTTAAAATTGTCAACTTGTTTTAAGTTTTCATCCATTTCTTTAGATTAGGGTCTTTATGTCAGAGGGCATGGTTAACTCACTCATTCTTGTCTTGTGTATACAAAGCAGATCAGGTTTAACAGCAGTAATGTGAACACCACCAAGGGACTGATGGTCTGTGCTAAGGCCTTTTTCTGGTTCTGCTCCAATTTTCTGTTAGCTTAAACCATGCAAATGATTTTATTGCTTTATTAGGTTTAGAGTTTAGCGTGTGCAAGTGCTAGAAAAGAGTTACAACCCACTATCATTGTGGTAGCTTTAGAGGAGTCCTGAAGCAAAAGGCCAACAGTTTTACTTTTGCACCTTCCACAAATATTGACATCCCCGGTAAATGTGTGTCTACTTTAAAAAACAGTAGATCCTGGATTGAAATTAGGAGACATTGTGTTCCACCCAAATCATAAAAGGCTACATAAAAAACAAAAATTAGTTAGTAACTCAGGTTGTAGTAGTTGTCACTGACTGGACCAATAAGGACCAAGAAGTCAGATTTTGACAACTAATTTTTGTGACCTACCTTGAATAATTGATTGGTCAAAACATAAATTGGACCACAATTTTTCAGAACAAACTTTGGTTTGTGGGTTCTTACTAATTATTTGAATGGCATCCATATCTAATCTCTTTTCAGGAAGAATTTAGATGGAAAACATATGAAAACAGAAACTACTTATAGCCCAAATAGGACATCTAGAAGAACTATAATAAATGCTATTCTGAAAAATCTCATACAAAAGGTCTTGGAAAAAATATTTAAATGTGCTAAAAATATATTTTTGAAACTCAAAGCTCTGCCAAAATTAAAAGTGATTTAAAATGAATTTCTATGGCTCTTTGAACACCTTTGTGTCAATTATTAGTTGACACAAACTAATAATTGATTTCTTGTGAAATCAAGGATTTCTCTTTTTCAGAACGAGTTTGTCCTATAGTTGCATCTTTTTTTATTTTTTATCACAATACAGGTTTACAGAGCGACAGTAGCTCAAAAAAAGACAAATAGTGATACAATCCTGAGAGAAGATAGCTTCACTCCCTACTTTTCAGCCTTACTTTTTCGGATGCCCAAATTCAGCTCCAAAACACGGCATTTACAATTTTAATGGATAAACTGTGCCAATTACTTTACTACCTTCTGTAGGAGACACATGAATGTAAAAATATGCATACACACACACACACACACACACACACATACACGCGAGCACACATGCAAAGACTCTACAGACTGGCTTCAAATTGTGATGGCTCTCACCTCACCACAAACATACGATTCACTTGACAGCCCAAGCAGTTTTAACTGTTTAAGTGCTCCTCATTCTCAACACAAGCCCAAACACACACAGGGTATCATTAATATACATGCAGTGACAGAAATGGGCAGAATAGGGTTATAATCAGGGTTATAACATATCAGAAAGACTTTATTCTGGTACTCTCCCTTAGATCCCACTCATACATGTAAATTACTTTATATCTCTGATTTTATATCTCTGATGCTAATAAATCAAAAATAAACATACTAGACTCTTAAACGGACTAGAAATGTTGCCACAGCAAGCAGATTGGATCTCTGTTGCTAATGTGGCTGTTTTCGTCAGTCAAAAGCAAAGGAAACTTATCTGAGGCTGAAATCAGCAAAGCTCGTCATTATCTGGTGTCCATCTGTGGGTCAACAAGGATGTACTCAATGCTGAATCATCAAACCAAAGCCACCAGCCTAAACTCACTCTTTCGTATCATAGTTATGAGCTCATGGGGGCCATAGGCCCACGCAGTAGCTGAGGTCACCAATTGATTGTATCGTCTGTAAACCACCAAGATGCAGACGTGTCATTTGTTCTCACTGACATAAAAGGGAGAAGTGTCAGTGCCAATGTTGCAGGATATGTTTGGGCAAAAGAAGACATAAAGACAACATGCAACAAGCATGCCCTGACAACCGTCATGGCTGTTCTGAACAATAGTGCTATCTTTAGCTGAGGACAACAACTGGTTGAACAAAGGCGATAATAACATCAGCAACTGGAAGAAATCTACTGGGACCAGGAGAGTGCATAATGCTCCAAGATTAACCGCTGTTAATTTTATTTCCCATAACGGCCAACAAACTGACACACAGCATTTGCAGTTAAGAAAATGAATGAACAAATTAAGTAGAAGAACCGATGATTATAAAATGACAAGAAGACTTTATTTACATGTCCTTCTCTCAGTCTGTATGCTAGTTAACTGTTGCTTTTCATAGCCACAAATGGAGGGAAACAATGCAATCACAGCTATTGCAACATAATACAATAATAACATGCAGAAGTAGCATCTGCTAAAGGTCGTCTTTATCACATGTTTGCATTGATTTTGATTTCGATGAACAAAATCAATGCAAACATTTAAGGGAAACCTGTTCTACCTTTCAAGCTTTCCTTTAAGAAGTTGATTTCACAACAGCCTTTGTTGCAAGTTAAGACGAAAGAGGTAATCATACAAAGATAGAACAGTGTTGCATGCATTGTTTAAGAGATTTCCAACAACTAAGTTGCTTTTCAGTAAACACACAACAGAAGTGAATTAAATTAGAAGCTGTTGTCTTAGACACCAGAGGACAAAATTATAGAAGCACCACAAAGCATCTTCTTTCAGCATCTGTGCATCATTATGTACTCTATGATTTGATGCAGAACATCTCATTCTATTTGTTATTCAGGTAAATAACGAACCGCCTGCCTTATGTTTGTAAACTGTATATCACTGGTGTTACTGTGCTCTGTCATCGTCAAGCAATTATACAAACCATAAGTGAGAATGATTACGGCCACCAGATCTCAGATAAGTAATACCTTACTGTATTACGCAAACAGACAATCAGTGATAACTTAAGCATCATCACATTAAAACCACTGCGTGGGAGTGCGTATCTAAATGTGAGGAATGTTGTTTTTTTTTCCCCAAGTGCTGTCAGAGTGTTATACATTAGAAGTGGGTTCTGGAAAGAGATACTGATAGCGAGGCCTGGCTCAGTCTAAGTTTGTCATCTGTCTAATCATAAAACACATGAGATTACATAATGGGAAAAACTGCCACACCGTTTGTTTAGTCTACCGTTAAACACTATGCTGGAATTTTAACTGTCCAAACATCCTTTCAGATGGAATTGTTACCCAGTAATGGAAATGAAAGGGTCAATGGTAAGAGGAAGAACAGGGTACAAAAATAGAGACAAGGATAAAGGAAACACCTGGTGGGCATAAAAAAGGAGAAATTACTGAAAAGCAGGAGTGGTAATTAATAAACAATTACTAGGTGATGGAACAAAAATCTGAATGATGCAGATAATAGATATGTAACTCAATGCAACATAAATGTGTTTTGTGTTGAGTTAGGTTCATGGAAGGTGTAATAATTTAGAATGTGTTAAACATGTTTGCCTAAATACTTCTAAATTGTCATAAGTAAGTGTTAACAGAAAGCTGTGCTCATAAGTACTTAAAGTAATATGGTATAATAAATTTAAAGTAATCGTCACCATATTTTCCTTTGAAGGGCTCATGTTTGTAAGCGGAAGTGATGTGGAGAGTTGATAGGGTGGAGAGACAGGAAGTAACGTACAGCATAAAATAAGAAAGAAAAGAGGTTCTAAAAAAAAAAATCACAAAAAGATGTGTGATTTGAGACAAATAAAGGTCCAGAATCAACTTTAAACATCAACTTAAAAGTCTTGTATTTTAGCATTTGTGATTTAATCTCCTAATGACTTGAGAGTCACAACCACCGCATTTGCACCAAGGTGCTTAAAAGCTGCTTAATTTCCTCACATCTGGACCCACATAGGAAATAGTCCACATCTACAGACCAGGAATATATATGCAAAACGGATACATTGTATGCCACCAAATGCATTTGTACCACATACCAGGTGTAATTATCAGACTTATCCTTTCCCAGCAGAGAATTTTTAACATAATTCTACTGTCAACTATTATTAGAAACAGATCCATAGTTAGACAGTAGTAAGCAGGTGTTACTACAGAATGCACTCAGCAGCTGTTTGTGATCAACAGACAGAGAGAAGAGACAGTAAAAGAGAGCAGGACAGCCTCTATAAACATCCCCTGTCTTCATTTCAAAGGGGAATGAGAAAGTTTTTAGACAGATCCCAGATTCTTGGGTCAACCGATCAAGGTAAAGACTCAAATTTATGCCCGACGTGTTTCCACTCACACTGTAAAGATGTTCTGGTTGTCTGTGATGCAGACAACCAACCCGTGTGCTGCTGTTTCCTAAAACAACGAATACGTGTGCTGCTGTTTCCGGTGACTCCAGTCGACACAGCCATGGCTTTTAAACAGCTTGAGACCAAACAGATGTGGAGGCATGTCCCCAGGGTTACGAGAGCAGAACGACAGAGCACAAGAGATCAGCCGAGAGAGGAACGCTAGACTAAGAGACAGCCCCAGACACTTTTACAACAGTCTTTAAAATAAACACCTGCTGCAGCTGAAGTGCTATGCACAGACCAGAGAACCTGCACATATGTCCACACATAAACAATCCTTATTAACAATTCAATGACGATATTAGATTTGCGCAAGTTTTACAGGGAACAGTCAAGAATTCTAACAACAATAAATTCTGTTGTCTTGAAAACTACAAAAGATCTTGGATGGGCAGCCAACTGTGGCTGACAGAGGAAGAAAATGCAATTTGATCAGCAAGGCTTGTCTTTTCTTACAATCCCTTTTACTGATTTGACCAAAGCCAGACTTGCATAAGCACATACACAACACAAATGTCACCATTTGACACATTACGCTCAGCTGTATGAGACAGAGTAAATATCCAGCACTCAGTTGCCAGACTGAGCAGTGGGAAGACAAGAAGTAAGGGAATAGTGGCTTATTGTGGCAAAAAGAAAAAATAACTTTCTCGAAGGAGTGGTGGAGGTAAGTTGGCTTTAACTGCATTTAATAGCTGTAGCTACTTTGATGAGCAGAGAAATTGCACCAGGAGAGAAGCGTCCATGAAAATGGAGAAAGTTGATCTGCAATTGTATATTTACAGAGATGCCACAGAAGACTTAATCTGACTTAGCTTAGTAGATATTTGTTCGATTTCCACAGCAATGCATTCCCAAAAAACAACATATCTGCTGCTTCTTCTGTAATCCAGACATTTAGCATTCATATGTATGTTTGAGCAGGAAGTTTTTGATTTACCAGTTCCCGAAACTACACACATGAAGAAGAAGAAAAAAAAAAGCCTTGTAGAAGCACATGTGGGGTCAGTGCAACCCTGCCGGACCACAGGGTAAAAAGCTTACATGGTCCAATGGACCCTATAAGCAAAATCTTGCAAATGTGAAAAAATACCATCTCAATATCCAGATAATTTGGAGGAAGCTAAATTCAGTCCCATAGAGACCTGAGTACACTGTGGCTAAGCTAAGTGCAACTCAGAAAGCTGGCTGAGCTATAGCTAACGCATGTATTTATGCACACTGTTTAAAAAAACAAACAAAAAAAACACAATGTGAAAGAAGCGTTCAGTGTGGGCCTGTGGATGGAAATTTTCCTATAAGGCAGGTGTGTTAAAAGCTAAAGAAAAGTTCAAATGAAGCTGCTTCTGGAGTGTTCGAGACCCATAAATAGTCAAATGGAGTTTTTATAAAAAGTGTTTTCAAAAAAAGTTTCCTTTTCTTCTCACATACAAGACTTAAGTGTCTATCTGAGAAAAACACCTTTCAAGCATTGTTCCATTGAAGCATACAGAAAACCAGTAAAATGGAACGTGTCCATACCTAACAAATTGACATAAAATACCCCATTACTACATCAAATGTGTCAAAGTAACATGCGCCATATGAATCAGTGCTGCAGAAGAAAGTGGTTCCCAGACAGTTTTGATGAACCACGTTTATTATGTCACGCCCGAATCACATGCAGCCACATGGGCCACTCCGTACCAACATAAAAGCCTGCCAGCGTTAGCATAGCAGTTAATCATAAACCCCACAACAGCGCACACTCCCCAAAACTAGCAGAACCCAATCTGGCACTGGGTGTCATGTTGCAGGCAGGAAACAGATGGCCTACTGGGAGAAAAAAAGTAGAAAAAAGTATGCCAAACAAGGACACAAAACTGCTTTTCCTCCCACTTTTTCTCTTGCCATTCCTTCTTCCATCATCGCTCGCATCTTTGTTGAAGGGAAAAGGAAGGGAGCACAACCGCTTTGGTGCTTAGAGTGCAGATCAGTGGGCTCTGGCTTGAGATCAGAGTGATGGATGTTCTCTGGGAGATTTTATAAATATCAAGCCTGCAGGATTGTACTGTACTCAGCCACGCTGGAGCTTTGAGTCTGCAGGCTATTTAAGACAGACTCTGGGACTAATACCAGTGGGAGAAAATAGCTTTGAAGCCTTTAGCGAAAAATTTTATTATTATCTAGAGAAACACTTGACATTCACACAAAGGATTATAAACTAGGTGTAGTATTCAGTGCCTTGCAAAAGTATTATTTCTTGAAATTCTTATTTTGCCACCCAAATACCATAAATATCAATGTTGTTTTGGTAATTTATGTGATTCCCAAAACAGTAAATAACTGTAAAATCTAGACATGCGCTGGTGATTATGTTGTGGAATCTTCATGTGGAAGAGGGTGCTCTGGTCAGGTGAGAACCTTTGGGCGACATGCAAAAAGATATGTGTCATGGCAAACTAACACCTAACATCATCCAAAACACACCATCACCAAGATGAAATTTGGTGGTGGCAGGAGCATGCTGTTTGAAGCCAAAGTTCAGACCAAAATCAAATTAAAAATCTGTTTGAAAACTGGGGATTTAAAATAGATTTCCACAGATGGTCTCAATCCACCTTAACTTACATTAACCTATCTTAAAAAGATTTATTTTTAGGAACAAAATTACTAACCATGCATATTTTCCCCTATATTTTACAATTGTGCACTACTGGGTCAATCTTTCACATTAAATTTCCAATAAATACACAAAGTAAGGTGTTAAACATTTTGTGGTATAATGTTTCATAAATTACATTGAGTCTGTCACTTAACTTCGATTTTAAAAAAAGACGGCTTGCAACATTAGATAACAACAAGTTACACACTCAGATGTAAAGACTGAGTGTGTTAGGTTTACTTCCTCCTGCTTAACCCTATGTGGCCTTTGCTTTGGAATACAGAGACCTTTAAGCAACAGAGTGTAGATAACTTTTGACCCAGAAAACAACAATTACAGATCAATATTGTTTGAAGAAGAGCTATCTGCCACGTGATAAGTGGACTGACCCCGGCTGTTTCAGGCCATCATCCATCACATGTTTACTTAACGCTGCGTCCTGTGTTTTGCCCAAATTGCCATTGTCAGATCTTTATCAACAAAGCAGAGCTCTCACACAGATCATGTAACATTTAGAAAATCTTGGTCCTTCAGTCTAGAACTTTGATAGATTTAGATGATCAGTTAGATGCGGAGCATCAAAGGTCACAAAATAACAATCTGAAGATTAAGTCAAATTTTTAAACAGTTCAATGTAGTTTTCACATTCTAAGACTTAAAACAAAGAGATAATGAAATCACATTTAGTATGCTTTCATTTAAATTAAAAAATGTAAATACTGACAACACAGTAGGAGGTGTGCAGAAAAAGATTCAACGCATAATTTGTGAAACATACTTAATTATAAGAACTTAAGAGGACATTTTTAAAACTTGTCATTTAATTTGTAAAGGTTGTAACACACCATGAGTAAAACTACTGACGAACTGCAACCCAAGACCAATGATTAAAGTGTAAAAAACGTGCTTCAAGTGGCCTGACTTACATATGTTTAGATAGAAACCTCTCCTCTAATGAATGTTCATTAAATTTGCACTCTGTAATCCTGTTTCAAAACATTTCAAGCTTTATAGGCGGTCTTAGAGGTTGGTTGAGTGGTGTTTAGGCTTTTTGAAAGTCTCCAGGCTTCTAATAAACAGTCCAGCAAGCTAAAATATAAAAACACTTTACCTCATCCTCTATGACTCTTTCTTCTTGCTGTTGGCATGCAAGCATGGCATAACATCAGTTCAATTTGTTGAACTCCATTAAAATTATTTAAAAAATAATTGCAAATGTCTCTCCTTTCTTATTTACATCTCAGTTTCAAAGAGCATTCTTTTTTTTCAAACCACACACAGAATACTTGTCTGAAACAAGTTTTAACTTTGTTCTGCTTACTCAACAAGTGTTTTCTTAGCTCAAAGCAATCTTCGCCTCTCAGAACAAATTGAGCTTAATAGGGTGAGACTGGGTGAGGTGACAGTGGGGAGAGGGGAGGGGAAAGCAAAAAGAGGGCTGTAAAAATACCACATGCTACTCTACACCAGTATTCAGGTTGAGAACACAACAGCAAATTTAACAGGCGCCACATCCAACTAAAAGGTTTAGTATACTTATTGCTCTATATAAGTGTTGTTTTTATGCCTTCAATATTCTGGATTACTATTGAATAATAGTAAACTCCTGACATCCTGCTTTACCTCACTTGGAGGTCCCAGGGTTAAATGCCCTTTTCTTACTGACATACTTGGGCCAACCAGATGTTTACAAAACCTAATATAACGACATGAGTGCTTACATAAAATTTTAAGAGTGAAGTGAGCAATTACAGTTCCAAAAGGATACAGCATTTAAAAACCATCTGCAAAGAAATATTAAAACCAATACTTCTGGTAGAGAGTTGTTTTATTTAGATGCATAAAATGCACATACTTAGCGATCTCCCAAAAGTTGCACTTCTGACTAACAAATTCTCAACACTTTTTTCTACTAATGTGGGACAAAATTGCTACAGAGAACAAAATATGCTATATGTATATACCCCTTAAAGAAGCCAGTGTCAAAAAGGTACCCATTTAATCTAATGTGAACAGTAACTGGCAGATAGCTGTTGACCAGTGTCCAGAATACACAAACCTGACCAGACAGAAAAGTGGGCAAACATACACACCTTGAGCAAAAAGCCTGACACGTACTCACAAAGAAGGCAAGGGCCTCTGTACTGGACTTTTTCCATTTTACCTCATGCTGCAGAGCTTTGGTTTAATTACTTGGTCTACTGTTAACGGTCTTCTACTGCCAACATATTTATTCTTTTGCAAAAGAGCTGTGTCCTTCACCCTCAACATGGGGCCTTGAAAAAGGTATAGTTAAAGGGCCAACTATGAAGGTAGAAACTTTTCAGAATAAACCCTTTAAAGAAGCCCTCTTGTCAAAAAACATTGTTTAGACTCCCGCAGTCAAATTTGAATATATTTGGCACAGTCTGTTTACTCAGTGTGCATGGGATTTTGTATAGAATTAGCATCCTTATGTTTATAACAGAAATATAAAGCTAAAATCCAGTCTTTTCAGAATCTGTGAATGCACCTTTTATTTAGGCGACCAGATGGTTCTGATCACATGTTTCAGTGTGGATGTAGTTACTGAGGGAAAAAGCAGCAAAGTATCAGTCAGATATTTAAAACTAATGTCAGAGGAAGAACAAAGACTTGAAGAGAAACTGTATTTACTACTGAGATATATTCAGTCGAGACGCTACAACACTTCTGTCAGTGCTGAAGAATCACAAGGAGTTATCTTTGGCCTTTTCATACTTCAACGTTTTCCCCATTTCATGCTTAAAATTTTCAGAAACAAAAGTCACTGTGCCAACAAAGAATTAATTTCTGCCCAGCGATGTTTTATGAAGTTTCCACCTTCAGAAGATATCAATACTGCCAATGTGATGTTTCTAATCTTTCATGGATAATTGCTTACTATGAAATGTCATCAGCCTTTTATAAAATGTCAGAATACTGAGTAAGTTTGAACACAGAGAGAAACCAGTATACGGTTATTAATGTCAACTGTGCTGGTCACACTAATTGCTAACACAAAATATGACAAATATAAGTGTAAAATGTTAACTCCATAATAATTTCTTTTAAATTGGAACATCACTGTTGCACTGCAGTCATGCTGTTGAGCCTCCAGCCAAGAAGGACTGCATACAGGAGTTTGGTGTGAGAACTATTAATGCTACAACACACTGCAATGACCTACTTTCAGTTTCAACAAGAGGAGGAGTTTCAATGCATGAAACTGTGAAGACGTTACAATTGATACTGAAGTAATTCCATCTCTCTTTTATTGGTCTTTCAAGACTGTGACATAGGCGAGACAAGTGCACTACATGCATTCTTCTGCCTTCTCTCGCTGGCGGAAGAAAGGCTTTACTCCTTGATCAGAGACTCTGGATCCAAAAATATACAGGTGACTCTATTGTATTTGCCCCAGTAAAAAAGGAATACACCTGGTTTGTGGTTTTTCAGAATTCTTTGGAAGGAACCTTATATTTACAGGTTCCCTAAGATCGCTGTCGACAGACTGTCACTCCCTGCTATCCCTCCAAGCAGAAGACATGTTTTCTCCTTCATGGGTATTTTGCCTTCCCTTTTTGGCACTTAATCTATATAAAATGGCCCCAAAAACATTCTAAAATCTCCCATTTTCTTAAAACAATTTGCATCTAAGCTAAATGTAACTAAGGGCTGCGACATTTCCAAGACAAAGCCTTTTGTGTTCGCACAGTCAGCCACAACAAACTGCTGACAATAAACCACTGATATTGTTATTTATAGTACTGTGGTCTTAAAAGAGATAGTTTTAACAGCAAAATGTCAGATTCTGTACATTTAAGCCACACTCTTGGTGTTCCAAATTATTAATTAATAAATCACTGAAGTGGTAAGTAAGTACATAAATAAGAAAATAAATCGATTACAAATAAAGTTTTGAAAAAAATCATTGATTTCTAATTCAGTCAAAACTAATAAAGCACTGCTTTCTTTTGAATGAACCGGTTTTTCAATATTCACAACTCATGCTGGACTGTAACATCATTGTATAATTTTTATTGATTCTTTTAAAATGAATTGTAATATTTTCAATGTTTTTATAGTTTTATCATTCTTTCATTTTTTTTTCTCAGTGGTTATGTGTTACTGGGTGTTACTAGTTCAATTAGGTTATTGAATACAGTATTTAACTGAATTCTTTTGTCAATAAATGTATATGTCACAGAAAAGTAGTTTGTATTGATTCCATGTAATATCTTTCTGTTGAAGGATATTGAACACTTATTACTTAACTTCTTATTTTAAAATCTAAACCACATCAGGCTTGTATTTATGTGAAATAACAGAAACTGAACTGTTTGGTTATTATTATCCTGATATACATGCCCTGACTTGTAATTTTGATCAAAATTACTAGTTTTATTAATAATTGATCTAAGGAAACATTTACAGTTAATCTTAGCCAAATCTAAACTCCTATTGTGGCACAACAACACGTGTTGTTTTATAACAAATGATGTTATAAAAAAAAACAAAAAACACTATCTACTCATGGCATGATGGCAAAAGATAAAAATCATATTTTTGTATCAGCACAACACTAAACAAACTGGGATTTGTAAATGTAACTTCAGAGCATAAAGGTAATGAATTTCTGTACTCTGTGTGGGTGAGTCTAATTAACCTTTCACTGTCTTACCTCAGTGACTTGAATTCTACTTAAATCTGGACAACATCCCTTGCAAATTTCACTGGGAGATAATTTATTGCCTATAGCGATAGAGGTCCCCATAAATCCCTCAATATGGAACTAGTCCAGGCAGAAACCTGGGCATCAGAGGAAAGACAAAAGCACAGGTTTTTTTTTTTTTAGTTAGGACAGAAGAAGTTTCTTTGACCTTCCAATTGTGGCAGAGTACAAAGAACTGGCCAAAGAGGAAACAAATTCCTATTAAATTACCTTAAAGAGAAGAAGAACCAAAGTAAGTAGCGCAGACCTGTCGTACATAAAACTTGATTGTGTGACTCCTAGCAGCAAATATTCAATATTGTTTGACACTGGAGACATACAATAAAATGGTACATGAACTTGCAATGACCAGTCTATCTAAATCCCAATATGTAGACGCATGTTTGTGTTGAAAGAATTTTTAGCCTCTCGGTATAGTTATCCCAAAATATTTTCATAAATAGAATATTTCTTGAAAAGGATAACTGAAGTGTGAAGAAAAAGGTAAGAGGAAGGATGGAAAAAGAAAACACTTCTTAAGGAGACCTGAAGCCTTGAGGAATGCATGCTGGGCTGCAAAAACAGAGAACAGAGAAGGAAAGGATAAAAATTAAATCAAGGGTAGAGGGAAAAAAACGAAGGGGGTGAAAAAGGGTTTTTCTTTCTGTGAGAGAATCAGACCAAAGCTCAGTACAGTGCCAGGTTATATTCAGACTAGACAGAGTAAATGAAGCCGCTTGATTAAAAACAGCAAAGAAGGGTAGTACACAGTGCAGTAGGGTCGGAGCTCCACTAAGATGAAAAGATGCTCCGACTCTTCTTCCTCTCTGTTTTTAGAACTGAGCCATAGGTCTTATCTAGAGACCAGACCCAAATCCAGATTGATTAGCATGGCACTGTGGAACACAAAGTCACAGAGAAAGAGCTACAAAAATTAGACAAAGAATAACAGAAAGACAGCGAAACATGTTCCGTTTGCCTATTCATTTTTGCTGCCCTCCCAATCTCTCCCTTCATCTACAAAGAGCATGCAAAGTACTAATCTGGAATAACAAACAGAGGCAAACCAACATCCTGAGTTGCTGGGCTAAATCCTGTGTCTGTGCTGTAAAACACCTGCCTCACAAAGCCGCCCCCTTTCTCTTTTGCTAACACAAACCACACACTAATTCATAAATTACAAACAAAGAGTCCCTTGTGGTTTGGGAGGGTCCAGGACGACACTACAAACTAGCACTAAGGGGGAACAGCCACACATCAATTAGAAGCAAACCTGACTGGCAGGGAGGGGTATGTGTGGGTACATGCTTGAAGTAGCAGATTCTCATGCCTTTGCCATCTATGTATGGCTTACATTTGTTTGTAGCATGCAATAAAACAGGCAGACCATTTGGAAGCAATATAAACAACTTGCTCCAAAACTACTAAGCAAATATTTTGTGCCCAGCCTAAAACACTTCACACTTTATTGGTGGCAAGAAGAAATGCTGAATCTAAAATATTTTAGATCACCTCTGCGCATGCTAATATCATAACTGTTCACAGACGGAGACAAGTTCAAAATCCAGCTCACACCTGACAATAAAATTCAGCAGCAGAGACACAAAACTATCCAGATTGTACTAAACACAGGTGTCAATGCAGTCAAAATTTTTGGAGGATAGATTATAAATATGAATCCACTTCCACCTTTTTTAGTCTGAACAGAAACCATCCTCATCCCTGAGAATACACATATTTCTCTGTTCTTTTAGATACATTGAGTCACCACAAGAAGTAACTCCTTTCTAACTCCAAAATACAAGTCTGAAATACAAATACAACACAGTCTCAAGCTTAAAACATGTACTTTAATAATGGGGCCCATAACAGCAGCCCAGGCAATGTCACAACCTGGGTATATACTCAAGGGATACTTTTTATTTTGATGGGAAATAATGTAGCATGTAATTGTTGCATGAACTCGTGTCATGACCTTTATAATTATTAATACTATAACTGGGTATATAAATTCTTCTGGTTGCTATCACACCATAAAGTAGTGGAAATGAGAATAGCAAACAAAATAATGAAATAAAGTGACAAAAGTATGGATTTATGTGGTTGAAGCACCATAGGAGCAAAATGGTGGTTTGTCTTTTGGGCTTAAGAGTAAGTTCAAAAGAAACACAATAGTCCCATGAGATCATTATGAAGAGATATCAACCAGGACGTAGGACAGCAGTTCCCAGTGGTCTTGCAGTAGTGCCAAAATTAGCAATACACTTAAATGTACACAGAAAATTTATACCAAGTGATACATTTTCAAATTCAGATATCATTTTGATTCATTTGTTAGACTCTGTTATAAGTGAAATTGCAATTTTTAACTAAGGAACAGTTAGACACTTAAAATTTCCAATTGTGAGCCATAAAAAATAAAGAAATAGTAACACAGGAGAATGTTACTTCAAACCTTCAGGGCTGTAATCCCAGAATACAGCCCTAATGTCAGTATTTTAATCAATAAATCAGTTACCTAAATACTCAATACCCCATTCCTGACATTCTTAAATAATTCACACAAAAAAGGCCTTATTGTGTTTGAAAAACATATTCATACATACATTGAACATTTACTGCTTACGTTCAATACATTGAACATTTATTACAGAAAAAAAATATTTATTTATGCTTTAGATGTTCTAATTTTAACTTCATAAACAATATGATTTTGTATTTATTTCTTCTTTTTTTTTTTTTTCAGTTTTACAATCGACCTCGTTTAGAAGTCACTAAAGACTCAGAAGAATTTCCAGACAAGTTGTCTAGTTTGGCCTGATGGTTTTTAACATAAAATTGACTTAGTACATCAACAAAAATAAGCAAAATTGTTAGACTTTTAACATCTGAAATATATATATATATATATATATATATATATATATATATATATATATATATATATATTTAGAATGAAATACTTTAATTAAGCTTCAGTGTTTCATCACATTTTCATTCAGTATGTACGGTTTTGAGTCAGCAGTTGGTATTTGCTGTGAATATCTCATTGCCTCTGGTATTTTTATTAAACTCTGGACCCCACGGTTGAGTTAAACTCAAGCTGAATCAGTTTGTTCATTAGGAAAACCTGCTGATCTTCTATAGTCACACTGAAATATGTAAGCAAATAGTGTAGCTATCAATGTTACAGTGCAGACCAGAGAGTTTGTCAGTTTATGTCATGTTCATGTTTGAATGCTGGCAAGTTGTTCCTGAATCCACAGTCCATATGAGTATAAGACTTTAAGCTTGCAAATTAGCCTCTGATCATATTTCACAGGAATAGAAAAGCACAATAGGAATAGTAGCAGACATATTCACTTCAAAATTATTTTAGCCATCTGAGACATTCTTTCATTTTGAAATATCCTTCAGAATCAAACAATTTTAAGGCTTGGAGGATAGAAAAAGTTGGTTCAATCTTTACCACCAGCCTTCAACAACTTCAGTCCTAAGAAAACAGACAGAAACAGAGAAATTCAAGAGCGTGTTCAGCCAAAAGGCGAGGGGACACTTACATACACATTGCTGAATGAAAAATCCTCCAGGGTTAACTTCTTTCTCTTTGAGCTTAGGAGACTGCTTGGCGTGTTAAAGACCACCCTTCTGCCCCGCCACGAGAGCTGCAACTATCTTAGTCGTAAAAACAAATGTTCACGTGAATAGTCCACTATGGGTCTGAGCAGAATCAGAGTGAGCCAAAAAAAGGAAACATAAGGACGGAAGGAGGGAGGATAACAAAGAATAGCCCCTTTAAGAAGGTATGGTCCTTTATGGTGACTCCCCCTTTTTTAGCCAAATAAAGTACAAGGGGAGTTACCTCTTTTTTTCTTCCTCCAAACGAGAGAATAAGGACTCTTCTCTCTTAAGCTCTGCCTTCCTTCCTACTCTCAGCAAGAGCGAAAGTTAGACCCGGCTTTAAACAACTGGAATGTGACAGCAGGAGAGAGAGAGCGCGAGAGAGAATGAGCTGGAGAGGGAGGGACAGGGAGAGGGAGACGTGGGACATGTGCAGTGTCCACCTCCACTGCTATGTGAGTGAGCAGTCAAACAGAATTACAAAGGGGAGGGACAGAGCAAGTCATAGAAGGCGAGGGGCTGGTGTGGGTGGGTGTAAGTGTGAGAGAGTGAGCACGAGACAGACAGAGTCGGAGAGCAAAGAGAAATGTCAGAGTGTAGCTCCGGGAAATGACTTAAGAATTTCATTCAGCCGATCCTGGAAAATCTGGAAGCGGGATGTGAGTGAGCTGGAACATGCTGCTAGGAGCTGCACGTAATTGAAGACACACTGCAATGGCAGGAGGCAAAGATGAGATATTCCAAGCACAGTGTATCTAACTTTTAGGACAAATATATTATTAGACCTGCAGTAGGCAGACATTTGGGAGAAACATAACCACTCATTTACTCTAATGTTGAGAGGACCATGTTTTCTTCTCCATATGTCATTTGGAGCTGAACTCTGGCTTTTAGATCCAAGGAAGCACAATGAGGCACAGCAACCAATGGCTATTTAGACATAGAGTATGGTGTGGTGAAGGAATGGATTAAAGAGAGGACTTTCAGTATATCTACGTATGTATGAGGTAGGGCAGCTCCACTCACCTTTGGACAAAGATGCACAATTCATAAATCAAATATAAACTGGACATGATATCAGATACTGGATATAAAATAGTCTTTGTAAAACCATAAAAAAAAACTTAAGCTACAGGGCTATGGCTGTTTTGGTAAACAGCTCAATAGAACATCATTGTAACCTGGACAGGTTGCCAGTCCATCACAGATTCTATTCTAAATATGCTTAAAATATATTCTCCAAAATAGTCTTTGGCTAATAAGGGCTTTTTCTGCAAAGAACATTAATCCTTGTTATAATGTTAGCAAACATTATAACAAGGATTAAAAAGGAGTTTTTTTAGTCCTTGTTAAAGAGTTCCAAACAATATTTATTCTAATAAGTTGCTTTGACAAGACTGTTTCCTTAAACTGTTCAATGTCTATGTTAATATTCTTAAAGATAAAATAAGCTGCTGTATTGATGACAGAAAAGCTGAACAGTGGAGTTAATTCCTTGTGGGACTCTTTGAAACTGTGTAGAAGTTAACAAACTAAAAAATGTTAAAACGCCAATAATTCCAAAAATAATTGTTCTTATTTGACTCCTACCCCCAGACAGGCCCTCTCCTCACACACACACAAATATTGCCCACTGTCCCATAATCCCTCTCTCTCTCTCTGCAGTGGATAAGGAGGCCCTCTTCCTCTGCAGGAAGAAAACTGAAACCAGCCACAGACTGGAAAACATTAGTCTGCCCCCTCGGTCTTCTGATTCAACATTCTCCGCATATAAATGAAAACAAGAACGAGTCACTGATTGAAAAAGATGTGTGTAGTACTTGGGAAAACAATGCACAGTTGCTGTATTTGAAACATTTGGTTAATATTTGTCCAGATTTTTCTATTTTGCGGTTTGAAGAGCAGTGGCCCATTTGGCAAAAAAAAAAAAAAAAAAGTCAATTTTTATATGTGCTGAGTAATATACATCCAAGCACACATGTGACTGAGTGAACGTTAACAGATTCTGTCTATTGTGTTACCTGTCTAAAGAAGACAAATGGCTTACTGGGTTGAATGCAGAACATTCCCCCACTCTGTAAAGAGCTTCCTATGCAGAGTGCTGGAATGGCTATTTAGACATAAGTGGCTCTGGCTCCAAGCTCAGACTTTAGAGAACTCGCCAGTTGTAACAGACATCATTGTTAACATGAAACCTGGCCTTATTATGAGCCATAACAGAGAGAGAACTTATTTCTGAAATAATGGGATGAATAGGAGGACAAAAGGATTTTTTTCTCCCCTAAAGGCTTTGATGATGTTCACAACATTATCGAGAAAAACAATAGTGGGCAGGAAGAAAAGAAAATCCACCCACAATAATTTCATTAGCATTTAGTCAGATGGAATATGATGTGATTAATGTCTCAAATAAAGACAAAGACGGCCTTAGAACCTTTGGCAGCTTCAAAAAAGCTGGGTTATGTTTAATAATTAAAGAGGCAGAGCTGTGCAAAATTGTTGATTGGAAATCAGCTACAAAATCTCTTGGTTAGTGCAATTCTGGCAATACTATTTTTGTTAAAAATAAATATTTTACTTCACACATTTATTATTATTCAAAAGGAGCAGAATATGCTGGGCACATAAACTTAAGTTGCTTTGCTGATGCATGTGACAGTGACTAATTGTAGACACAAAACACTGAATGAACTTTGATTACTCAGATTAGTCAGGCACTTTGTGGTAAAGCAAAACACTTTGTTAGCGTTTGAATAGACAGAAAAAACACAAAATGAATGGTCACCACCTGTTGATTAGGATACATTTGGACTAGTTTTGCTTAAAGTTGCATGAGGTATCTGCCAGGGCAAGCAGAAAAAAAATCAGAGGTGATAAAACATCTTTTCTACTTCATGATTCATTTATTTTTATTAAAATTTAACAGCCTCTCTCAGCTGAGATCAACTAACTAGGCATTCAGCTTAATGAGAAACATATGACTACAACACATTCTGTAATGTCAAGTATGGAAACATTATAGTCAGGAAGGACTAGTTTGGTGTTACTAAACTGTTCAGACATCAGTTTACGCAGGCAAAGCATAAACTTTACAAATCAGTAAAACACGAAAACTCACCTGATGTTCCTCAACCTTTGCCACTGATTGTACTGATTGTGCCTTATTTTTTTTATTTATTTTTTGCTGGACAGCAGACTGTTAAAATTGTGTTAAAATTGTTAGCATTTCTGGTAAAGATATTCATTTCACATTTTGGCAATCAATTCAATGCTCCATAATAAGATAAACAGAATCAGTTTCCATTCATAAATACATAGTCACAATACACCAACAGAAATCAATCATATGGACAAACTTAAATTTGACTCTATTTCGATTCTGTCGAAAAAAGTTTTTAAAAAGTTATGTAGATAAAGAAGCCCTGCTAACACAATATTTAAAAATCACTTAAAATATATTTTTATTCTTTATGTTTTCATCGTTAAATTTGTTTTTTTTTTCTCGAGTGTGTTTGTTCACTGCAAGAAATAAATTCCCTAACAAGGAAAGCAATGCTCCTAACATTGAATAATCTGTGCCACAATGATTGTTAACCCTGACAATCAACAAAAATGTATGTCACTAAAAATATTTCTAATTTATATTTTAATTTCATAATATGATCCAAATGTCTTTAAACATTGAATTATAAATCCACAATGTTTTTAGATATACAGTAAATATTTTTCAAAACTCTTCAAAATGGGTAAAACAAATTAACTTGCCCGCATATAGTGTTGATCTTCATAAGTGCTGACCTAGTTACAAGAAAACATCCACATACTAAAATTTTCCTGTATCTACTGTACATGCAGACAAATGTTTGCAGGTTTTGAAAGCGATGAGAGTGACAGGGGAGGGGGAAAAAACTTTCTCCATTTCTGTCGAGTAAGCTTTGTGTTACTAGAATGGAAAGAATTCACAGGGATTCTGCGGCTTCCACATTCAGATAAAGACTGTTTTCAACAGTCTTTATCTGAAGACTATTGAAAACAGTTTTGGGCAATTTTTCTTTGACCGAAACATGTGGCTAATAAACTAATGATGCAAGAACATTTTTCAGTCAGTCTTGAGTTGAGTTATTGTGTACTAGACTGGTTCTAGTACATGAGTACATGAGAGTACATGCAAGTCTGGCTACCCCAGTTCCATTTGGAACACAAAAAAACTGATTAGAACCACGCTAAACGGGTTTTGGAGATTAGAGATAAAGAACGGAAAGTCCTCTTTTGACTGATAACTGTGTAAAACGCTGTGTCACATATACAGATGTGTGTGCAACCATCTGTGTAAATTGTAGATACCTGAAGTAAAAAAAAAAAAAAGCACATGGTTTAGTGAACACACTATAAAACACGTGTGTTTTAGGGTTTATGTTGACCAAAAATTCAGCTATACAATGAGCTATGAGAGAGAATGATGAGTCCCAGCAGCAGCCACTGTCTGCTTGGCTGGGCAGCAGCTTCATACAACCGAGCCAAAATAAACATCTTCCCCACAGTCTCCTCTGCTGACATGAAATGAATGTGCGCTAGTAGGCGGAGTATTATTGTTCATGGGTGCCTGTGTCTTTGTGTCTTGGCCCACTTCTGCAAAACCATTTGTGACTATTCAAACCACAAGTTTCTGAGTTACATCTTTATCTTCCTCCTTTCCCCAGTTGCATATAAGTCATCCCCAAAGCAGCCATATCTAAAGAACCACAGGCTCCAATACTGGGTTTGTCTTCCGCTTAAAACACTGGCAGTAAACTCAAGGGTCCATCATTCTGCCACTCACTAAATTTTCTTCACAGACAAAAGGAACAGTTACACAACAAATACTAAAATTATGAAGGCGAAATGTAATTTAATTTATGTTGAAAAATATGTCAATAACTCTAGCTTTCTTTCGCTAAAAAGTTCTACTATGACTTGTTTTTGTCTTTCTTAGATTAATTCAGTGATACTGACATTTGGACCTTGCTTTTTACAGAAGTATTTATTTATTTATTTTTTTTTTTCAAATACATCTACCCAATCAGTTTCTGCTGTGTATTAGGAAGAATCCAAAATGGTTGACTTCACAAACACACCACTTGGTACTGTAGCCAAGATAGCCAAACACAAAACAAAGTTTGTACACAGCACATTCAAAAGTGTTAAATGTTTTGGTGTTAGTAGATTTTATGCAAAAGCAGAGTTAATTTTACTCTAACAGAGTCACATTCTGTTTATGTAACTCTGGGGTGTATATTATTAGTACCTAGTTAAAATCCAGTGTTAAAACAAAGTGTTTCCGTATGAAATCTAGAGGTGTTAAAATGGAATCAGTAACTCTTTACTTCTTAACTCTGAACTCCTACAGCGGCTGTAACACTAAAATAGTTAATTCACTGACTCTGCCCCCAGAATCACTGGTTCGAAGTGAAGAAAGCGACAAAAATCAAGTCATTTCAGTACAATTTAATTTGGATCTGCTGGATTTGTTGTGTAGATTGCTGATATGATATGTTAAGGATGATAAATGCTGATGTGGCTCTTCCAATAACGACAATGAGTTTATGAATAATAACAGTATCAAGTCTTAATGTCAAAATTGAAGAGGTCTGAAGACTTGAGGATGAAAAATGTGCATCTGGCCACTGGCCAGGTGGTGAGCTGGACATATCTGTTCTGGCCAACTAGAGTAAATCTGCCACTGTATGGAGGACTTTAAGAAACAACTCCCGCCTTTTTCCTGTGTATTTTCATCCCCTGGATTATTTACAACCAGTAGGTATGCAGCATGTACACCTGTAAATAAAACAAGGCTGTATTTTTTGCTCTTGACAAGCACCACAGTCACCTTGTCTACTATGTAATACATCTGGAAAAGATACCATTGCTCGTAACTTACGACCTTTTTCGCAGAGGATAAGACGTAGACTCTGCTGCATGATTTACTTAACTTTTCATGAGTAAAACATCTGACAGTAACGCTGAAGACCACCTCAACAGTTTGTGGTATAGAATTCAAAACAGGCTATGATGGTTTTATCTATTATTCCACATAGAACACATCTGATGTAAAACTAGGAGAGTTTGGAAGAGCCTCTCCTTCATTTTGATATAAGTTCCCGGGCTTTAATACTTCTTACGGGAGTAAAATAGGAAATGCCTTCGGGATAGTGAGACAACCTTAAGGCTGAGATTGATTCAGAAAGATGAAGGAGGGATTTTTTTTTGTTTGTTTGTTTGCTTTGGGTTCATCAGTTTATTTCAGCTTATCATGATTAGAATGACTGTTCATAGACCATGTTTAGTTAACTTTAGTTTCAATTTATAGCAACTTTATGTAGAACAGAGCAGCCGCTGGGTTTACCTACATGCGGCAGGAATGTCATTATATATAAAGTTATTTCATGGAGGTCTTCAAATAAATAAATGTCAATACAGCATAGAGGTATTAATCAGCCCTCGAATACATTTTTCACATATCATTACAATAGAAACACAAAATTAAATTGATTCCTTTTTGGTTTTATGTTATAATTTAACACAAAGTATA
Organism: Poeciliopsis retropinna; assembly: GCA_010277075.1. Taxonomy (NCBI): domain Eukaryota; kingdom Metazoa; phylum Chordata; class Actinopteri; order Cyprinodontiformes; family Poeciliidae; genus Poeciliopsis; species Poeciliopsis retropinna. The sequence continues at coordinate 8,854,359 of VMRM01000010.1, forward strand.
ATGTGTAATTCTCAGAGGGAAAATCATATGTGGTTTTAACCAAAGCTGAGGTTTTGGCTGGCATACAAAAGCTCTGAATGTGGGAGAACACTAACACTACAAAAAAGAAAAATGTGAAAAAAGTTAAAGTAGAGACAAATATCTCTGTAAAGCACCTAACCCTTAATATGACCAGAAATATACATTTTACATTGAGCATATATGCTCTGGCAGGTTCTTACATGTAAGTCTTTATTTTGTTATTTTGTATGTTCCGTTCGTTAAAAATAATTAAAACACTATTTACTCATTGTTTTACAAACAGCAACTCGAATTAATGGTCAGATTAGGTCGAATTTACCACAATGCTTAAAAACAATCTAAGAATAGAAATATGTTATAGTGACAAAAAAAGGCTATTGTTTAATTGTCTTTCAATACAGGCCAACCTTTCAATATATCTAAACAACATAAGAAAAACAAAACGTCAAAATGTCGCTTTGTGAAAAAACAAATGCTCCCTAGAAGACTCATTTATCCGTCTCTGGTAGCTACAATGAAAGCAAATATTTACTTTGTGAATCATTGTTAGAGTTAAATATTTCTTTTCAACCCTAGTCTCACCAATTATATGGCGTTACATTTGTTCTACTCATAAATACATGTAGCAGTTCTGGGACAAACGAGTCACAGAGACTTCCTCCTGAGGGAGAAAATGTAAATGAAGCCTGGCAGCGGAGGGCATGCAGTGTGGTTATTCTGCTGGGAGACTGACAGAGAGTTCCAGATCATTTGCATCTGTGTCATTTCTAAGGAGCGAGTCCATCCCTTGAGCTAAGGGAAGAAGAAGCTGTGACGCTTCATAAATCACAGGCAGGCCGGGGCTGATAAAGAGTCTTTGTCATAAATCAAAATAATTATTTCACGAATTCCCTAGTGGAAATACAACACCTAACAAGGGTATTTACACACCTTGAATTTTCCACATATTATCTCGTCACAATGGCGTTGTGTTCAAAATTAATTTGAACAGAAACTTCAAATTCATTGAAAACAAAGACCAACACAAAATAGATAGAACAACACAAAGTACCCTATATTTGTGACCAGAAAACTGTAACAGTAGATAAAATGTTCTGGAGCATTACTGTTCCAACTGTGCAACGACTGGAAATTTTGTACAATGCCTCAAAGTCAGTCAGCCTGGATGAAGAGCATCTGTGAAATTTTCCAATCCTGACACAGCTCTCAATTATATTAAGGTCTGGACTTTTAATGGGACTTTCTCTATAATGTTATGTGTTCACCCATGTTTCCTAACAAATCATTGAGACTTTCATAGAACAACTCAGATAAAAACATGCAGCCAACTGCAAACTATTTTAAGGCAGTTGGCTGCACAGGATATTTGAGTAAAGCAGGTTGAACATACTTTTAATGTATCTCTTTATATTAATTTTCTTTTTTAGACTGAAAAGCATATATATTCTTTAATTCAATTTCATAAATTTTCACAGGATAAAAACTTTAAATGTTCAGGGTTATAAATATTTATGCAAATAACGGTATTCATTGAAGTATTGGCGCGCAAAGCCTTCATGGTGATTTGATTTTTCTGGCATACATCAAAATGTCATGCAACCTTTTTGATGCAAACAATAACTCTTAAACACAAAGTTCCCTTTTTAGATCATCGAAGCTACTAGAGGTTATTCACAAATGATTAATTTTATTCACCTCTCCCAAGGAACAAGATGGAAAGACAGAAACATAAATGCAAATTGTTGCAAACCAGGGGTGGACTCCCAGACTCCATGCACTGTCCCTACACTCAACCACCAATGAAAGAGGATCCCCCTTAATTACCACGTTGCCTGAGCCCAGAGCCACCAGTGACTTCATACACATGGCGGATCTACTCACATTCAAACATCTCCCTCTTGAACCACAAACCCCCAGCCTCCTCTCAACAAGCTGCACATTTACAGATGCAACAATCCTAACTGCTGTAAAGATAGCATGCTAACATCTCATATCCTTCCCCTTTCTGCCCTGTCTATAAGACTTTTACACAGGCACTCATTTAGAAACTGCAGCACTGGAGCTGTTAAGGTTGACTGTTGAGTTATCAGTGACGGATAAGGGAGATCAGACAGAGATTCTGGCCAAATGACTGCGTAAACACAGCTGAACAGTCTGTGTATTTTTGTCTGCAGTGGGAGGTTGTCATCGAGACAAAGGCTGCATGGATTTATTGAATGATTGTTGATGGTATTTAGTGATTAGTGTTGAATGGGAGGGGGTCTCGAAAACCAGACAGCACACCAAAATCTAGCAGCACAACTTTGGGACGCAGGATGATTACATCGAACTGATTGAGAATGCAGAAGAATTGCTGAAAATGCAATCCACACAGATAAACTTGCAAACCAAATGAGTGCATAAAAGGCTTTTTCAAGCCCAGAGGGAACAGTGAAAGATGAAATAAAATGCAGTCCTTAAAATTAGAACTCAAAAATGCCACTGACATGCCAAGCCTCGGAGCTGGATTCATCTAATTTGGGGTTTCTGAGGCTAATGTTCTTGTGGATTTGAAAAGCTCCACGTCATGGCGCTCACTGATCGATTCATGGTGCTTGAGGCGCCTCTGGGAGTGTGTGCATGTGTGTGTGTGTATGTGTGACCTTTTGAGCATACCACCAAACGTGTGGTTAATGAATTACATTCTTGACAGTTCAGGATTAACCTGGGGGTAGGGAACAGATAAAAGACGGAACTCCTTATCTATTTATCTCGTCCACAGATGTAAAGCTAAAACGGGAGTCATGAAGAAAGAAAAACTGCCCCAACTCAGAGAAAACATGTCTCAATCACAAAGGAAGAAAGAAAACTGTTTTTTTTGAGAAACTATAGAATTTTTGTGTTTCAAAAGCTGTGACGTTTTATTTTGAGTTGTATTGTAAAGGAAAAAAAGAAAAAGGAAAATCTAACAGAAAAATGCACATTTTATAAGTGAGCAAGTATTACCCCCTAGTGGCAGGAACATAAAATCTGATGTCTGGCTCACCACATGTATAGATGACACTGAGGTACTTCTTGGTGCCCGGGTAGCATGGCTCTCCAAATTCTCTGGTGGAGGCTTGGACCCGACAGCTCTTCTTTCCCTGGCAGCGGGCTGTAAGAACCTGGAGGGCCTCCGCTGCCTGGCAATCTGGGGGAAAAACAGGAAAGAATGTGGTTTTAAGCCAACCAGCTTGTTCAAAATGAAGGAAATTAGTTACTCCCATTTATGGCATAACAATTATATAGAAGAGTTTACATAATTAGATGGAAAATATCTTTCTCCACAAGACCAAAGTAGCTGAACTTACATTCAGCACAAATGGGTACCTATAGTGCCTGAAAGCAATGACAGTATGTTCTTCAAAAAAAAAAAATGTTATGACACTAAAGCATGAAATATAACTTTGTTGCACATGTTCTGACTAAACTTAAACAAATTATTAGGAACTGGGTTTTATGAGCTGCAGTTTTTGAAGATCATGTTTTTTATATTTTTATTTTATATATATTCATATGGATATATATCTATTATCATTTCTATAAACAATAATATATTCTAATATCTTAATATAATATATATATATATATATATATATATATATATAATATATATATATATATATATATATATATATATATATATATATATATATATATATATATATAGGTATTGTCTAAATAGTTCCATACATACATCAAATTAAACGTACACATGAACATGCTTTGAAGAAATGTGATTTTAAGGAGGAATAAAATTAATAGATAATTTGACTCGTATATCTAAAAGGACTTGCTTAAATCATATACAGACATCTTAGTGTAGTAGAACAGTACTAAAAACTTTGTAATAGATATAATTTTTTTAAAAAAAGTCAAACTCACATATAGATTTAGTAAATGCAGACAGATCTATTTTTTGTTTATGTGGATTTATCTTTAAAGCTACATGATTCAAATTCTTCTTAAATTAAAATTTCACATAAATCTTTGCAAAATAACTTGCTCTGAAAACACTACAGAATCTATGGAGCATTGTCAAGAAGGAAGTAAGAGACAGGAGAACCAACATCATCTCCTTGCCTTGCTAATGTGTAACAGATAGAAATGTAAATTTAATCAAATAAAAGTAAGCTTTTGAAATTCGTCACTTATAATAAAGGTCAATTGCATTCAAACTTATAAATTCCTACTTCATATTCAGTCGTTACAATAATAGAACAGGAAAAAATAAAATAGTCATTCACCTTCAGTAATCTCTAGTAGTGCACTAGCACATCAACTACAGCAGCTCTAGGTATAAACAAATGCTTTCCTCACTCAGCTTGCACTACATCGATGTGTGTGTCCACATCAGAATGCTTCCAAGAGCTGTAAATTGTCCAAAGGACACATTATCCTGCATCTGTGTGTGCTTGTACAAGGAGACAAGGCAAAGGAATGGATGGATGGGTCTCTCATACATCATCACTAAGCACCTGCCATCTCCTCAGGAACCTCTCATCTGCAGTTCTCATCGACAGGGAAGCGTGACTGCACAGATTAGGTCGACATGAGCTTAAAAGGTGTTCACCTTGAAGGCGGCTAACTGTCCATTTATCTAGCACAGTGCTAGATAAATGAACAATCTTGTCTTTTCATACAACCAATTGTGATTTACTAAAGTGCCCCCAGTGGATTTTTTGTGTTCTTCATTTATTAATACAAACGGCGATAAAATAGCACAAAAGCACATCAATACAGATAAAGTCAGAAGAAACTCCTGCTGTGTGTCTAATGGGAGCGTGAATGGTTCCTGGTTTCGCATGGATGCCTCTCGGGCCTCCATGGTTCACCTAAACCCCTTAAAACAACAGGAGGAAACGAGCCTTTGAAAGTGGACACTTGGCTGTCTCACTGTCTCCCCTGGTGGGCCTTAAACAGAGGAAGAAAAAAAGCCAAAGGTAAAGAGAAAAAGCTGGTTAAAACTCGGCTCACACGTCACCGGGCCATAACAAATTACTGTGAAGGTCAGAGGTCAAATGTCACAGTCAGGAAGACTGCAAGGGCAATCTCGTGGATATGTATAGTGTCATATAGGTATTTTTTTTAAACTGCCTTTAACTATGCTATCCTGATTTATAACCAAGAAAAAGAACAATTTAAACCAAATTAATGGAAGCTAGAATTGTGTGTAATAAACTAATGTAATAACAAGTCATAATTTGTGCATTAAATTAAGCAAGCTGGCACCCTGTGGGAACTAGTAAGAAGCTCCAGAAACAAGCTGTTCACCTCAGTTGTTACACAGCTCCCACTGTCTCCTCAAACACACAGACTCACAGCTTCAGAATCAGTGAATAAGTGCAGTTTTGACCGCTGGCAGGTTATCACACGGCTAATTGCTAAAGCTTTTGATATGGGCGGCTGAACAATCATAAGAAACACTCCATTAACTTCAAACCTGAAGATTCCAACTGGAACCTCAGTTAGGAAATGAGGCTCCAAAGTTGACCTTTGTTGAAATCAGCGGTACATTGCAGGAGCAGGCCTTAACGCATCTCCAAATGGCTGCCACAGGACATTCACAGATGTCTCAAACATACTTGAAAAAGTCAAAGCAACACTATGGGTATGTTTTAGATGGGGGAAATTACATTATAAAATAATATAAACTTAAAAACAAATTGATTGTGCATAATTACCCCTTTTAAAATGGTTCTGTTGAATCATAATTCAAAAATGTCTGATTGTCACTGGTTAATTTTAAGTAAGTTTTTGTTTATTACTTTTGTTCATTGCAAGTATTTCATTGTGGGCTTTTCAGTCATTGAAGGAGGTTTGCTAACAATTTTGTACGGTGGTCTTCCAATCACTGTGGAGTTTGACAGGGCACACTACTCTCTAACACCTAAACCAAACTTAGGGAAATGACAAGACATGAACCTTATATTTCAAGATTTCTCTGCAGGTGATCATACATATGTAAAAACACAATGTTTATGCTGCTGTTTTTTTGTCCAGCTTTAATAAACATGTCTATGGCGACCTGCAGCTTTATTCAAAAAAGGTCTTAAACAAGCCCTTTTTCCTCCAAAAGGACTTGTTTAAGCTGGTATGCTACATTGAAATCATCCTCCTGATGAGAGAGTTCGCCCTGACTGACAGCTCCCCATTAGCTGAAGCTTTGATTCTCTTCCTGGTGATTAGTGAGGGACAGGGCTCACCAAACACAGGCGGGTCTGCGGGGTTCAGAAAATGATGACGACGTTGAGGAGCAGGAGGGCAGAGAAACACGTGTGCTTTGTCTTCTACCACAGCCGCTTACACATGCAGTCACACGCACACACTCACACTCACAGAGTGATTAGTTTAAAAGGGTCTGTCCTGCAGGCTCTCATTAGTGGTATTAACATAGATTGACAAGGATATAGCGTTACGCAATCTTTCTTTTTATACACACATGCAATCACAAGAAGGCATCTAGTGACCTCTAACCTTTACCCCTAACAATTTCCCAAGATTGCGCGACCACTATTTTATCCTCAAAACAAAATAAGGACAGGACCATTGTACAGGTAAAGAAGGTCAAAAGCCAAGACAAGCAGAGGAGTTTCCAGGCAAAACACATCCATTTACACTCACCTACTTTCAAATCAAGCAAGATTCACATGCAAAACAATAGATTTTTGACTCAGATTTTACTGATTGTATCTACTAAAAGAGTGAAATAACAAATCAGTTCCTGCTCCATTTTAAATTCTCCAGTTTCTGTTGCTATGACACCCTGTACCAGCAGTATCATAGTTTACACCTTTAGCCAGATCACTCATCAAATGGAGCCAAATGGAGCCAAATGGAAACTTTTACCCTTCCACCTTATGTTACAACTATCAATGATGGATTGTGTACAAGCTTCCTTCTTGTTTTAACATGCTCCCATCTTTTCACATGATAACACACCAGAACAATAACATATCAAATACAATCTTGTGTACTGACACTTAACGTTGCTTTCACTTTGGAAAAGTTATTTACTGGTATATTTTTTTAGGATGGCTGTGAGTTAAACCTGCTTTCTGTTCAATAAAACAGCCTCTTACCATAAGCGAGGAAACAGATATACAAACACACATGCTCATATCAGTATATCCACAGCAACTTCCAAAACACTCTTGTTTTTTCCACCCACACACACCTTTCCTGGAATTTAAAAACAATGGCCGGAGAAGCCTGTCATACATCTCCATCTCCTCTTTCACTCTGACTCACCTGCTTTCCACGACACACAGTCCTGCTTTAAAGGGAGGCTCAAAGTGAGCATTTATGAAATTGCCTTAAACGATCCAACATATGGACATAAACTAACCACCCCATTTTATGAGTTAATCGATTTTGCCTCTAAAGCTGGTTGTAGTTGTGGTCCAGACTGAGCAAAGTGTCAAAAGCATTCCTTAGAGATTTTGGTCCATATTGCGATTATAATTTCATGTGTTGGCTGCAGATTTGTTTCCTGCATATCCATGATGTAAATATTGTGTTCCAACACATCTCAAACTTGCTCAACTGGGCTCTGAACTGGTAACTGTGGAAAACATTGGAGTACAGTCGACTCATTGTCCAGTTCCACTAACTGGCTTGAGATGATTTCTGGAACAAGTTTCATTACCCTGCTGGCTGAATACATCAGCAGATAGGTGCATTGTGGTTCTAAATAAATGAACATAATCAGAGCAGTATTCAGTTAGGCAGGGGTGAAGTCGGAACTGCTGTGAATACACCCACTCATGTCCATAAGTGATGGAAAAGAAAAACGGCCACACAAGAGTGTAATGGGATTATAGTATGAAAAAGTTTGAATCATTAACAACTAAACCATCCCCTAGATGTTCTTCATTTGCTTTCTATTTGATAATAAATAAAGTCATACGACGACAGGTCTCACTTTTAAATTTTCACCAAATTCACCTTTAAGAATTTTTTTTCATCTTAAAAGTAACGGTGCTTCCCTGAGAGACTAATAAGACTGGGTTTAAATATTTTAAATATTTTCTTTGAAGCAGCGACTCAAAAGTGAAAGCACAATGGTCTCCCCAAAGAGAAGGGAAAAAATGTCTGAAATCCTGCATGCCAAGCATGGGGGCCTATTTAGATGTCAAGAGGTGTGTGTGATGTTAATGTGGCAGATGAGAGAGGAGAGCTGAGGCAAGCCCCTTTACTTTGAGGATTCTCCTTCACCACCAAAAGTTGCCAGTCGCACCCCCACTCCCTCAAAAACCAAGAAAAAAAGATGGGATCAAAGAGGCTTTAGTTATGTGAGCATATTTCATGTACCTGCTTGCATCTTTATCTTTTACATTTTTCAGGGCTTTAGATTTAACAAGCGACCAGATGTATGATCTAAAAGCAGTAAATTGCAGTCAATGTACACACTTCAAGCACAGTGCCTTGCAAAAGTATTCATACTCCTTAGAACTTTTCCACGTTTTGTCATGTGGGTGGAGGTGGGAATAAACTGTCAGCAGGACCACTATTAGTCATGCATTCACAAATCAAGAATAAAGCAGGGTGAAAAATGGTGGTGGTAACATCATGCGACAGGAAGCTGCTCAGAGTTCATGGGAAGATGGATGGTGCACAATACAGCCTGTAGTTTACTTGATCAAACAGAATATCAATCAGAGCAAGAATAAAAGATGCCCTAGTCACAGTTCAGACCTGATTCAAGTTGAGAATTTGTGGCAAGAACTTGAAATCACCTTCTATGTCTCCATGCAGAATAAACAGTACACCTGGGCAGGTGCAGACATAGTGTGAACTCACCTCAGGCACAATAAACTTACTAGGTCCATGTACTTTGGGAGACAGTCAGTCCTAAATTCTGCTATTGGCACAGATTTACACATTTAAAAATTACTGTGGGTAAAAAACAAACTTATGAAATTATTTAGACTTACAAGAGGTACCATGCCACTCTGTAATTTAGAAATAATTAACACTGCGTAACTGGGCTGTCACTTGAGGCAGCCTTATTTCCTGTACCAGGTGACATGGCAGCCACATCAAAGGCAGAGATGACAGGGGAAATCCCACTACAGTACCACAAGTCTTTTTGAAACAGCCTCGGGAGATGGTTATAGATGGCTTGATTTCACAAGCACACACGCACGCACACACGCACGCAGACGGTGACTCAGTATGAGAGTGAAGGACCAGGGCCTTCCTCTGCTCTATTGTGATTCGATTTTTCAATGTTGGGAGCTAATGTATTTGGGTCTGAACATGAAACCAAATCCTTAGGCGCCTAAATTCACCTGCTAGCTGTTGCACATTTTCGGTCCACCTATATGAAGACCCCATCAATGCAGCTATCAGTGCTCGTGTATATACAAAAGGACATAGATACACATTCACATTCCCTCACAAAGCTGTTCTGTACATTTGTCTATGATGACTCAGTGAATGACGCCTTTGTCAGGCTGTCAACACTGAGCTGAGACCTTTGTCAAAAACTTATTATGTTAACCCCTACATCTAAAAATGGCCCCCAGCTTTCAGATCAAGGGAGATGTCGAAAAACAGGTGCATCCTCTGTCATTATTTCTTCCACTGTAATGACAAAATAAAGGTGGAGCAAAGTAAATTAGCAAGTTAGCAATGAGGCTTTGGGCCAGTGCCACAGTAGCTGCACTAATACTCAGAGTAGGCCCCAGCTTAGAGTCATTAACATTCCTCTATAACAAGGACAAGTGTACATCTGGAGATCCCAAGTGCTCAGATGTGCACATCCACTACACAGTCTTGCATGTAAGGGAATTCAATATGTCCCCTTTTCTACAGGCCAGAACGTGCACTTTGGATGACATTTGATCTGCATTCCACCCCAGTCCTCTGGCAGTGTTTGCATATTTGACTGTCTTTCGTCATTCACCCTGAGAGATGTTTTTATTTATCTGAAAATGCTTTCAAAACAAGTGTCTAAAATGCAAAGAGGTATATTGTGTCAAAAGTAATTTTTAATTACCCAGAAACTGTAGGGCAGGTATAAACAGGTTTAAATAACTGGTGTAGGATGTTTCCTCAAGATCATTTGAAGCTAGTGGCATCATGGGAAATTATGAGGCCTTAAGAAACCACAAGAACCCCGTTCAGGAAATATCTTCTTAGTTGAAAGAAGTTAATGAAGGGAATATTCAACAGGCACTTTGTTTTGTAGTTAAAAGAAGTTCAAGTTCTGACGTGTTAAATTCATTGAAATTATTGGATTTTCCATTTAGGAATGATGTTTTGTACATTTGTTTTACACAAGGCTGCCAAAAGATGCTATTGGTAATTCCCAAAACATTAACATGTATGAGTAAAAAGAAAACATGTATGACAAAATATGCTGGGCAGTCATGGAGATTGAAGGACATAGGTCAATTAATCATTGTCTGTAAGAGCAAAGACTTATTAAGTCAAGTTACACAACAAAACTTGACATTTGATATAAAGACTAGCAATGAACAAATCTGCAACAAAAAAGCAGTTTTATCAACAGAACCTCATGTTAGCATTGTGTGCTGAATGACATCGACCTAAAGCTTTTCCATCCATTAGTGTGAAAAGAAAATTACCAAACAGCCTTAACTATGGTGCATCATGAAAGCTGACACTGAGAATGTGACTCACCTACTGATGGGGGCCTCCTGTAGTGAGGGGGGCACTCCAGTGTGCCTTGTTGAGTTCGACCAAACATGGCGGAGTAAACAGAAATCTGCATACCCTGTTTGCAGTTGAGCCTCATCTGCTCCTCCTCACAGACAACCTTACTTTTATACTCATCTGTGGACAGGAAAAATAAATAATTACACAAAGTTTCACAACTTTATTAATGTTTCAGTTCTCATTAAGATCTCCTACAATTTCCAGAAACAATAAAACGTTGCACAAATTATGTGGCATAGCTGAAGCATAGGTTCTGGTAACAGGAAACAGAGTTTTATTCCTTGACATATAGAAGGAAATTAATGAGTTAACGTGCAGAGCCACGTAGAGGAATTCCTCAGACACACCCAGCCAAAGTGACCTGTGACAGCAAGGAGCAGATCCATGGGCCTTGAAATGAAAACACAACGGCAGCCTCTGTCCATGTGGGGAGTGGAACAGGAATGTCGGCTAAAGACAGCAGACAAAACAGACAGGATATTTCCTGGTGATGGATTCACTCTTGCTTTCTCTCCTTCTCAGTTTTTCTTCACTTGAGGTGCCCTCCATCCGACTTTTCTTTCAGAAGCAGTGACACCTGCCTGTCGCACCTCACCAACGCCCCATGTGGCCTTTCTTTCTTCCACACAGAAGCCATTGGTTAAGTGACACCGAACAAAGAGCTGTTGATTGGCCCCGGCGTCCGGTGCAAAAAGAAAAAGTGGGGGGAACCAGGAGGATCAGTGGATTATTGCTCACTTGTGGTCACTCTAGCGAGAAGTTTTACACAGCTCAGTGCAGCTTGGCTCAGCACAGCTCTTAGATTTGAATGGATGGTAAAATCTGGATGGGATTACTGCACTGTTGAATCTCACCTCTGAAGTGATACTCTTAACTTGCTGGCTCACAGGATGGAAGGCGAAGGATAATGGTAGCAAAATGCAAAGACTTTTTCTTTAAAAGGTAAAAGAAGAGATCTCAACAGATACAGAAAGATTACAATATAGGGAAATTAACTGATGAAAAGAAAACTGTTCTGCTGTTTTAGCAACCCCTTTTCTCATTTGTCCCTGTCGACAACAACTATCTTCAATATTATTGAGATTTTAGGTGAGAAGTCAACACAAACTGATGCATAATTCTGAAGTAAATGGACAAATGTATGGTTTTCAAAATTCTAAAGTCTATAAAAAGTAGCATCTATTCAGCACCACTGAGTCAATACTTTGTAAAACCAGTGTTTTGGGATATGCCTAGCTTTGAACATATTTTACTTTCCATTGTTACTTGCAAAATACCTCAAGCTTGGTCAGGTTGGATGAACAGTGTTGCTGCAAATTAGATGTACATCTGGACTGTGACAAGGCCATTTTGACACCTGAACTTGCTTTAATATAAACCACGCTATTTCATTTCCAACTTGCCTTGAAGAAAGGTGAACCTTTGTCATAGTCTCACATCATTTTAAGCTTGTAACAGAATCTTCCAACAGGATTTAAAATTGCCAAGTTTCATTCATGTCCCCCCCTAACTTTGATTACCACCACAGCATACTACGTGTAGCCAGTTTGATGTGAAAAGTCATACTTTATGTCACTTGTAGCCACTATTTCTACTGTATCTTTAAAAGTCATAAAAAGCAGTAAATGTAATTTTTATTTTTACTTGTATTTTGCAGATATTTCACTGCAGAGATTAAACTGACAGTTGTCTATTTTAACTAATTGTTGTCCTGTATGTATAACTTCTACATATTTCATTAAAACTTGTTGTTCATGAAAACATAACCCTAACTTGTACTAGCCAACCATCCATTATCTTTTGCTTAACCGAGATCAGATCACTGAGGTAACAGGTTCAAGAGGGAAACCCCAGATACCGCTTTCCCCAACAACACCCATTAGCTCATTTTGGAGGAATCCAAATGGTTCCCAGGCCAGAAGGGTTATATATGGTTGCACTGGATTTTATTTAAGGGTGGTATTGACAATGGAGCTGAATTCAAATGCATGCCCCATTTTTATTAAATGTTTTTTTTTATCAATAAAAACTTTGTAAAACTTTACATACTTTTCCATTCACCTTACTGTTGATCTATCACATAAAATCCCACTAAACCAAAGTGTGAAAAAGTTCAAAGGATGCAAAGATGTTTTTTTTAAAAAGCCCTGTCTAAGAAAAAAGGTCCAAGGGTCACATGGGAGGAACAAAAATGTCAGAGAAGGCGATGATGGACTTACTAGGTCTGCATTTGTACCAGACAATGAGGTATTTACTGCTGCCAGGACACTGGTCCGTCCCAAACACACGGCTGTTGACAAGGACTTGACAGCTCCTTCTGTCTTGGCACTCGTCCGACATTTTCTAAAGAAGAAAAGTGACACAGAGCAGAAGAGAACCAAAGGCAGCTTTAGAGGGAGAACAATAAACAAAAATGATGGTGAAATCGGGACCCTGCAAACCTAAACCCACTTCAAACAGGCTGGCTATATCCATGGAAAGCCAAGGTAAGAAAAAGCTTTGGGAAACTCCACTCTTGTAATTTCCTGGCATTGTTTTTATTCTCTGGTTTCATCATCTGCATCCCAGGTGACAACATTCAACACTAGCCCAGATTTTTTTTTTCTCCCCTGAGTTTCTCTGCACAGTATGAGGTGACAGGGTAAACTTAGTCTCTCAGGCAAACTTGTTTGTCAATGTGAGATTTTAGTAATGCAGTGAAATGTGAATATATTTGAGAGAAATTTTGTACTTTTCCCAATAAAGCAACATTATGTTGCTGCCTAAAAGAATTATCCAGGAAAAAAGGTATTATGTAGCAAGACAAAAATCTGTCATTGATTAAACATACAAAAACACTGGTTAATTATTAGATAGTTAAATAAGTTCCTATTTTAGCTTCTTCGTAATGTTTTATCAATATCAAATAAAAATGATCACATATTAAAAAACAAAAAAATGTGTCGATTTTGACATTCAAGTAAGTTTAGAGAAAACAATTATACAGCAATAAAAGATTATATTTAAACTGTACAGATTTAGCTTTAGTTTTACATATATTTCATTGAATTAATGAAATATATGTAAAGACATTTAAACAAAACAACAAACTCCAACACAATTATCTATAAATTTAACATTTTATCAAGACATTTCCACAATAATGTCAACAATCCTGCAGTCATGAACAGGTGGTACGATGGGATTTCACAGTTTGGCTCATGTGGGTGGCAGATCAGGCAGTCAATGTTTCACTTCCGCACAAAGCAGCCTCTGTGCCTGTGCATTCATGTCTGACTTGTCTATGGCAGAAATAGTGGGTGTTTGACTCTAAAAGGCAGGGCGAACCAAGAATGAAGCTAACAACTGAATGAATGCTTAACAATGTGTTTGTGTCTGTGTTGCAAAGCGGTGGTTTTAGTCCCACCGCATCCTAATTTGGGAAAGGATGCTGAAGCAAAAACTCCATGAAATTGCATTGTGCCGTGGGAATACACAAGCCCCTTTCCCATTTATAGTGGGTAATTTGGCGGAAAACACCCCAACAAAGCATTACATAATCAGTGGTTTCACAAAACTTTACCCTTGTCCAATTTGACCACCTTGTGAGACACATTCTGCCACAGAAATTTGGAGAAAAAGAAGTTTATGTGCTAAAACAGGGCTAACAGGTGAGGAATGCCTTGGATTGAACTGGAATTTGTTAAAGAGCTAAATCAGTATGAATAAGTAAAGGACATTACAAATTATTCCTGTCCTGGTTATTTACCTGTAGTGCGGTGGACACCGAACAATATCGATCATTCTCCTGGGAATGGTAGGAGGTCAGGAGTGCCTGGTAAGTTTGAGGACACTGTTGAGGATCAGAGGGCCTTTTTCTACCATAGAAAGCTGATTGGACAGTTATGGTGGTACGGGGGGGACAACGAACAGACAGGAACTCTCCGTCACAGGCCTGTTCAGTGTAGTTCCTCAACACTTTGGATAGGTAGCCTTTAAAACAGAGAGAAGCCAACACACAAATTTTTACAAAACATTGCAAACTTTTTCTTGGATCTCCTCTACTTTAATCCTTTAAACTGCAACAAATAGAAACATCTTATAGGGAATCAAACATAATTTGCAGCTCCCTGAAAATGTATATATACCCTTTTAGCAATTTCATATTTGACAAGTGATGTTCACATACAAATGTTTATTTTCCAGAAGTGCAAAGTAACGATATACCCCAAGATACCCAAAGCTGAAATTGCAAAATAAAGAGGTTTAAAAACAGTGTAGTCATATAAACTAACAAATATGCATGTCACTTTACTAAAATAACAAATATGACAAATTTTTATTTGTCATATTTTGAGAATCATATATGCAATAATGTAGTGTAATAACATGTTTTTGTTAGTCTATAACAAAACATTCCAATAACTTACAATGAAATTGTAATGTTGTAATGAGAAAAAAAGTAAGATGTGTAATACTCTTGCAAGACACTGCTAAATAAACCACGCACATTCTGATTTAAATTATCATTATTCAACAAACTAAATATATTTAACTGAGCTAAAACTTCCTTTTATTCCGACTGCACACACATTTAGCAAAAAGTCAATACACTCAAACTGACATAAACTCACAACATGAACACAGCGCGATTCAATTATCCTTATTTGCTCAGCAGTATAAAAGAGGAAGGAACACACACATACAGTGTATCCAGACACACACAACAAAACACTTGAACAAGCCACACACACACATTGGCCCCTTATCACCATGGACACAGTTAAAAGGAGGAAGGGAAACAGAGGAGACATTTGAGGGCTTTGAAAGGTCAGCCTTTCTCTAAATAGAGATGCTTTTAGAAATGGTCATTTCACCAACTAACAGGTTTTTAGATGTGAAGATGGAAAAGGAGTGAATATCCAGTCAGTATTTATGTGGGAATGAGTTCACATTATTAAAAGTTCAAGCACCAAAAAACAACAGTACCTGCCTTTGTTACATATATTATTTCCAATACTTGTATAATATATATTTGAAGGAACTATCCATCTAATCCAAATTAAATTGAACATTATCTCAAGTTAAAGATTCTCTGAGCAGCACTTGTGTGGCCTGGACATTTCATTAAGACATCATTTCTCAAATTGTGATTGTTTTAATGATTTGGGCTTTGCTGGTCTCGCCCCCCCACAACAATCTCCATCTCCAACGACTGCACACACCCCCTGTCTACTTTGCTTGCCACATTCCAGAGTGAGAGGAAACTTGGCATTCCCCCTGGCAGCAGGACCACACACACACACACCCATGCACGCAGGTGTACACACACATAAAGAAACAAAACATCAACACAAACAATGTGGTCAGGACAAGCCTGTTTGGCTCCTGAATATGGGACCTCTGGTGATGTTGTAACAGTATCGTATTATCCGAAGCGGGTTCCTGGCAGAGTCCCCTATCGTGCTATAACAGCGCATTTGAGTAACCAAGGAAACAGACAGGGTTAGGAAGGCAGTGAAACAGACTTGGCTTAAGATAGCTTAGAGAAATTGCCATTTGGAGGTTTCTTCAAAGAGACGTCCTTGTGCAACAGTTTCTTCACTATAACCGCTGTGATGGGCCTTACTCCACCCAAGAAGGGGGGCAGGGAGGTAAAAAAAACAAACAGATTATCTCACAAGAACCCTCAGGTGCTTTCGTAAGACTCCGAGTTGTCTCTTTTTTCCTCCTGCTATTTCAGGAACATACCCATTGTTCATCTTCTTTCTACCTGTTGAATGAGGTCTACTTTAAAGACCAAGAAACCAGGCGGCTGTGTGGACACCAAGGCCAATGACAGGTGTCCCTCAAAGGCAGACAGCTTAACAATAATGGAGGAACACCCAGGCATCTTCCTCCTCCCGTTTCCTCCCCCTTTTCTTTTCATGTGGCTTCAAACTACTTCTTTAACTAGATCTCTGCCCTTTACCCCTAACAAAAGCTGTCACGCTATTTTGTCTACAGGTTTGTTTGTTCGGCCATTAAAAGACAGGAGGCTGTGGTGGAGAAGCTGTTCTAGTACAAACAGGTCACTTTTGTCTGAGTTCTTTGTTGATATTAACATGTTTAATCTCAATAGAGGGACCACTTGGATCTATTATAAACAAAGACAGATGAAGCTGCACCTGCCTTTTGTATCTAAGGCCCAACCGAGACGGGATCTTTTAAAGTGACGCAATTAAACCTGTCAGTCGGGTGTTCAGCTCACAGACCATATAACTAGACCTTTAGCTTCTCATTTGTGGTCATGTGAGGACTCTTAAGTCTGACCTGGTGAGGGAGGAGGTCAGGTATGATGGAGATTAGTGACGAGTTACTGTGTTGTGTCAACAAGACAGAGAAGGAAGCTGCTGTGAGAAATTTTCCTTCTAAAATCACAGCTCACAGCCTTCCCACAATGTTACCTGTCTCGCCTTTGAGGTCAGCTGGGCTTTGACTAATTCAGTTTGTGGTCCAGGTTCATTCAGATTCTTGTCTTTGCTCATAATGAGTATGCCAAGCCCTTACAGAAAGAAAGAGAGAAAAAAACCAAAGAAAACAAAACAAAACAAACAAAAAAACCCCAAAAGAAACGTGGGTTTAACTCTCCAGGTGGAGAGTCAATGAGCTAGTTTTCTGTTTGAAAGATGCAGTCTCTTCTTATTGGCTATCACCTCAGTGCATTCACAATAGCAGCAGCTTTAGATATAACTGACATGTTGTTACAGTGTTAGTTTAGCACAGAATCTTATTGAAGAGCTTAGGTCTTTAACTCAGTTTATTATGTGAAGTAAACCTTCTTGTCCCCAGTACTGAACTAATGTACAATTCTGGTGAATATTAACAGATTAAAACCTGATATAATGCCACAAATATGGGTATTTACATTAACATTTAGAGATATTCAACAGGCTGCAGAAACTGCATGATTAGGCAGAAAATTCCAGTGCAGTGCCGGGCGATAATATTCAGACCCCTTGAACTTTTTAAAAATGTTGTCACAGTACAGTCACAAAATATAACATATTGTGAAGTAGAAAGTGATTTGCATATGGTCTTCAAAATGTTTAACACACAATAATAATCTGAAATATCTGGCATACATTCCACGCATGGTTTAAAAAGCATATAAGTGTGTGTTGAATTGTAAAAAAAAAAAAGTGAATAAGTTCAAAGGGTACGAATACTTTTCTGAGGCACAACATATCATTAACTATACTTCAAAACATTTAAAAGCCAAGAAATCCTTTCGTTTTTGCGAGAGCAACAAGAACCAAAGCTTGTATTACGTACCATCATGCCACATTTAAGCATTTACAGCTTCATAAATTTATTGGGATTATTTTAAGCAAATTATAGCCATTAAACCATGAAAGGTTCCAAGACGCTCTGCTGCAGGCTTGCTGTGGGAGAAAGAATTTCCTTCAAGTGGTAACTTATAGGAAGCATTACCACTCAAAGACACAGGCCACACTCTGTATTTGTAGAGAGATGGGGGATGAAAAGTAAAACTTAGACCACTTTATCATGATAGAAAATGGCTCAGACAAGCATGTAGGTGACTGCCTGAAAACTGAACTTAAAATCCCTAAAATAGACATTAAGACACTGAAAGAATAAAAGAAATGGGATCTGCATTTGTAAAGATAATGACAAATCTTCTAAAAGTAGAAGCAGGATGTGGCCATAACTTTAAACCTTGACGTAGTTACTTTTCTTAATTCAGAAGCCTGATCACACTGTAGCATCAAAACAATTCATGCATTTTTTAGATGTCACATACATTTTCTATCATTAAACCACAAGCTCAAAAATGAAGAACCAAAATTTCCACAATTACCACAACAATAACACGTTTTCAGATGATAATGACAAATACCGAATGCTTTTCTACAGATAGAGTACAATGCTTACAGTAAAGCCCTTCAGATTGAAGGCTAAAAAATGCATTCCTAAAATACACAACATTCTTCTCCTTACAATAAATTAGTCTTGCCCTTACAGTCACGCCTTGGATTAGCCTACTTTCTAGTTAATCACACTATGGGGCAAAGAAAGCGCATGGGGGGGGATTCCGCACAAATGGATACTTCACTTGGAGCCCATTTAAGATGTGGTGAAGCCCAGTAGGATTTTGATAAGAATCTGAATGTGCATGGGAAATATCCTGCAGCTTGAAATTGTTGGGCAAGTGTTTAAAAAAATTTGTTGGAACAAAATAATGTTTTAAAACTGGGAAAATAAACTAGAACATGTTCTTGGGGATGTTCTCAAAAATTCTAATTCAAGACATTTTACAGCATCTATTGTTAACATTTTATACTGCAGCATTTAACATTTAGGAAAACTGGCTCAAAGCTTCATCTTTGTCAGCATTTTATGGCTGCACATCTTTTACAGCTAAAAGTTATGAAAAAGAAACCACCTGTTTGATCAGAACAACAATGGAATTTTGTTTTGGAGTCCTATGTTCAAACACAGAGGTAATCTTACATACACACAACCAAGGTCACAGGGTAACAATGAATTTTTCATCTGTGTTTTGGACTAGTGCCATTCAAGTCCAATCCTCACGTGCCAGTGACACAGGTTTTTGATGTGTCATGTTTCAACACCAAGGTGTAACAAAAGAATAGTGACAATGTAATTAAAATACACTAGAAAGGGTACATTGCCAGTGTACCATCACTACGGTTATTTAGTGGTTCTGAAGAAAATTCAGTACTATTTTTAAAAAAACATAATAGTTCAAAGTACATAATAGGGACAAAATGGAATGGATTGAAAAATTTGACCCAAACAGAATCTGAAGATATTTACACAGCAGTGAGGAAAACTGCTCTTGAAGTTTTCTTGAAGTTTCTGCACTTCAAGGGACTCCAAGTACACAACAAAATGTAGATAAGGGCTACAAAAGTGGATTTTCTGTATGTCCCCTTTAAATCTAATTTGGACCAGAACAATATAAAGCAGAACTTCAGGGGAATTTTGTATACACACGATTCATTAATCTAAATTCCACTTCATAGCTTTGCAGTTTAACAATCTGATGTTAGCAGATATGTCCAGACAGTCCATTTTAGAGTTTGCACACATAATTTTCATGGTTTGATATCCAAAAGCAAATCAAGTGCAGCCAAACAGGTATATCACATACTGTGTGCCAGTGTGTTCAGTGCATGATCCGTTTCACTTGAATTGTGGAGTTTCCAGCTGGACTCCATCCTCTCTTCAAATGACTGTAGTGAGACTAGAATCTGGGCAGATGGAGTCATTAAAACTGGAGACACAAACACCCCTGTTGCACAGTCCGATGATTCCCCTGTGCCAACACAGACAGTTAAGCACACACTCATAAATAAACCAGCAGGGTCACACAGAAGCAATCAGACATCAAACAACTCTGCATAAATAACTTTTAACCCTGCCTCTGCCCCTACTTTGTCTGAAAGCAGCTCATTAATTATTTTTATAATGTATAAAACCAAGAGAAGCAGCCTACAAGGCCTGGACTTGCAGACTGGACTCACTGGACTGTGAGTTTTATGTCTGAAATGTATTTAAAAGAACATAATGAACAAGAAAGTATAAAACAGGATCCACAAGTATACTAATATGATAATACAGTTTTAGGTACATATTTTTAGCAAGAAAATAATGATAAGTGAATAGGATCAACAGATTAAATAAGCCCAATATAAAGTAAAATCAATACCTTGCAGGTCAAAAAACAATCACGCTTTTTGTTATGCACAAGCTCTTAAAGTCAGTGAAACTACATTTAGATTTTTCAATCATTGCAAAGATTTACTGAATTGTATTGGACATGGTAAACGCCAACCTAGGTTGAAACTGGACTCTTGGTAAATTTCCACCTTTGCCAATAAGTATTTCATGTTACACCAATGCATCATGCTTTTATCTATTCTTATTTCCATTTAATAGCCATGCTTTACCCACCTCCTGCAGGTAAATGTTTTTTTTTGTTTTGTTTTTTTTGGTTTTTTTTTTTATTTGATTGCAACAAAATCTTCCACACTAGAAGTTACCATCTGGTACCCAAAAGGTCATGTTTGAACTGCCTTAAATGGAAAAACGTGCAAAGTTACAAAATGGTGAAAGAGCAAAATAACCAGCACCGCATAAGTAACTCTATGTCTGTTGTGACAAAGAGTCTGTTGAGCCAAAAGGCAAGCTTGATTATTTACTACACTTGAAATGATACAATGATAGTTATATTTGCGTGTTGCCTGAAAGACCCAGTACAAACACAAAAATTAGTGTCCTCTATAGAGTGGTTCTGGATACCCATAAGGACAGATTTAGGAGACTGGCTTATTGGTGGAGGTCAGAGTACTAGAGTCATTACAGCAAAGTACTAAACGGAGCCAGTTAATGTGATTTAAGCATGAAAGGAATGGATGCCTCCTAGAAAAGTCTTAAGGGAAATTCTAATACTGCAATGGGGAATCAAAGGACATATTCTAGTTCAAGTTCAATGATCACAGAATAAGCCTACATGTTTTTCCTTCCAAACATTAGGCAATCTTAAGAAACAATAAGAGAAGTTCCACTTGTGGGTCTGTTGGCTAAATTTTCCCTGAGGGGTAAATAGGTATAAAACATCTGCTGGCTTACAGATGTCATCACAGCTTGACAATGGCTGCAAAGTCTCCCTTAGGGAATCCTCAAGCATTGGTCCCACCCAAGCCCACTCATGACCTCTTTTAGCACGTGTCTTTCCTGGTGACCTCTGAGGGCCAAAGGGTAGCCAGGATAGAGGAGATGTTGCTCTGAGTTTCTGAGCATGTGTGCTGTGGGTTTCTTATCATTGGTGGGTGGTGGCTATGGAGATGAAGGGTAAATAGTAAGAAACAGGAAGGTTTCAAGAACACCCCTGCATGTCCAGACGCCCACAGACAGAGTCTAATGGAGGGGCAGACACACAGATTGAGAGAAGGGCCAAGAAGAGGACACATAAGTCATTTTAATGGTCATTTTTATAGCCTGGGAGAAGTGGGTGGAAACCAGACTGTCCGTTATTAACTGGAGCTCCAGCTTTTATTGCTGCAAAGTGAACGACAGATGGAGTCTTCCTCAATCATTCAAAGTGGATCGTATTTAAGACTCTAAGCAGCATAAATCTGTGCCAAAAGTACGAACCTGATAAGTCTCAGCAAGGCATTGTCCAAAACTTGTGCATTATAGTAGAAAAAGTTGAAAAATAACTTCAAAAATATTATTTTCAACTAAACTTTATATTAAGTGGACAATTTTAATAACTCAACAACTAAGTAAAACTGTGATTTCAAACCTTGACAAATAAGGACCCAGAATGAAAATGGACAGTGCCATCCATCCATCCATCCATCCATCCATCCATCCATCCATCCATCCATCCATCCATACATCCATACATCCATCCATACATACATACATACATACATATATATATACATTGTATATCATGTATTCTGACAATCTTGAGTATAAAAGACGCTTAGTAGAAGTGAACCCATTCTTTTCACAACAAAATTTACCTCTCCAAGTAATCCTTAGGCCCAGCCCACCCACATCTTTCCATTGCTACAAAGGTTTGAACCTGCCAACAGCACAATACTTAGCCTCTAGCAAATTTCAAACATGTGCGGAGAACATGAGAGAAATATTTTCCTTAGAAAAAGTGAAGTGGGGGGGGGGGCATTGGGATGCTTCTGCTTCTCAAGGGGAATTAACAAGCTTATCTCAGGGGTTGTTCTTTGACAACAAGGAATAGAGTAACTCTTGTGAAACACAAAATATGAAAAGAGGGGTGCAGCATGTCCAATGAGACTTAGAAGAGAGATCTTTTTCCTAAATAGTTAGGGGGGAGTTTCCTTTCAGTCCGAGAGCTTTTAGTTTGTAAAAGCTAAAAGCTTAAAATGTTATTCATTTAAATCTTTTAGTTTAAAAGATATCACTCTGAAGTTTTTCAATCAAATTAATAAGAGTCTGTCTCAAGATCAAAATGTATTTATTTTTTTTTCACTAAACTGGGCCCAAACAATTATTACCAACTGAAACTCCTTTCAGCCTCAGCTCTGTGCTGCATTTGTTAACTAGCAAATTTGTTAAGTAGCAAAAGGTTACACAACTGCCTGTAAATACTTATGAACATCTTTCTCCTTCACACAACATATCCAAGAAATGTTCAATGTTTCAGTTCACAAACATGAAAGTCATAGTCCTGCCAATGTACACTTTCTCTGTAAATACAGGACCCAACCTGAACTAGTGATTTAACTGCTAAAGAATGAAGATGTTTTTAACTAACCTGCCAAAATGTCAATTGTGCTAAGATTTAAAGTTTTGGGAAGCAGCCCAATAAAAACAATCCTTCAGTGGCCCACGCTGCAAAAGAACACTGCTTATCTGGCGTGCACTCTAAAGTCTCAAATTTGTGTTCACAATTTGGCTGGCCCCAAAAAAGTGCCCTGTTTTATTTTTAATTAATGAATATCCCCAAACAGTGCTTTTCATTCAAGAGAATAAAAAAAAAAAAACAAAACAAAAAAAAGCAGAGACCTTAACTAAGTATGCCAAAGGTTGGGACAGAGGACTGAAAAAGGCTTCAATAAATCATTTTCATAAACTATACAGCAACAAATAACGTAAATAGAAAGAGATGGAATATGTATATTCGGACCTTATGCACAATCTCAATCAGGTTCGGGTTTGCACTCTCTCAACTCATGAAAGTTATATTAACTTCCGAGTTTGAAGCTGAAAATTTTACTGAAATCAGAAACCAGCTCAACATGTGGGTTGTAATAAATTAGTGTGAACAGGGTAAAACAAGAATGTAATCTGCCTGCCTTTCTTATTAGTTTCCTCCTCATTTACCTGAGCTCCCCATACTGGTTAACTACAGATTAGTTGTGATTTTGGAAGGCGTTTGCTGGAGTGTGCCGTAGTGGATACAGTTAGTCCGACACAGTTGGGGGGCTACACAATGCCTCCTTGTTCAGCCTGGCCCTTCTGCTTCTCCATCTCTCTTTCCGTCTCTCAGTGTGCCTCAAGGAGTTTAGTCAAACTACAGCCGCTTTGTTTTTCTTTCCTTTATTAAAAACGGTAAGATAAATAAGTTGGAAAGACTTGAGTGATAAGAATAAAGTTAATGTTAGATAAAGGCGGACACATTTATGTCTAAACCCAAACATAAATCAGTTACTAAGAAGCGTGGTGAGGAACATGAAAGAGGAGAAGGGGAATGAAAGCATCGCTGACAGTCTGAAAGCAGCAGATAGTTTCTGTATGTGCTTGTCATTTTTACTGCAATGAGTTTTATTCCTTCACTGTCGGAGAGCTGGACCTAAGCGACTCACTGAGGTACGTACACACCCATCAACCTGTCTGAAGATCTCATTTCTGTTTAATTACATCTTACAACTATCAAACTGAATACTACAACATTTTGTGATTGTAGCTGCAGACGCCATAATTTGCCAAGTTCAACTTTGCGCACACAGGATGAAAAATGACACAGCATTCTTTGCTAATCTTTCAATTGTTGACTAAACAGAAGAAGGCAAGATGTGAAGATAGTTTCTCAGCGCAGCTGCGATCTCTATTGAAGAGTATTCCTCACGTTTCCCAGTGTTTTCTTTGGAGCGTCTAGGGCAAGTGCAAACATACACCTGTGATGTATATAGACATTTTTGTAGGTAAGTAGTTGAAGAATCAGACTCCCTCTCTATTCACCACAATAACAGTCATTACTAAAAAGAATCTATCCAAGTCAACACCTGGCTGGGCAGTTTGGGTGGTTTCATGTATTGAAAGCAGGCTATGCAAAATAATGATTATCACACGGAGGCCTTGCTTTTGGGACACTCATCTACCAGTAATAAGAGTTGATTTGGAAACCAGTGCTGCTCATAGAAAGACCTTCTTCTCAGCACATTTTAGTAATTTAAAAAGCAACACAAATAAGCCCAAAATGAGACACTATTTAAAAATAAAGTGACACCTACTTTTGCACAGACATAGGTTTGCTTTCTCTTTACAGTAAATAAAGCGATAACAGTGCATCGCCTTATCTGTTGTGGCCAGTTTAGGCTGCCTTGTTATGGTGCTAAACAGTGGTTTTTGTGATTTAAGCCATGGGAAATCTCAACAATTGTTAACTTATAACTCATGAGTCATATAGCAATATGATAAGATGAACTATGGGAGTTTAGTAACGTAAAGAAAAAACTGATTCTATCCAGGCTGTCCTGAGTAGACCACAGGTCTAGTTAAAGTAACCTCGGTATTCATATTTTAGAGTACAAGGCAACTCCAAAATATGAGTAATACTTTGACCTTCTCAGTTCCTGATAAATGGTATTGAAACAAAAAGATTTCAAGTTGTGCATTATATTTTGCTATGTTACAAAGTCTAAAATAATCCACAATTAGTTTTTATTTTAAATATTGGTTATCATTGTCTGTATTAAATATTGAATTTAAATTTATCATTCAGAGGAATGATTTTATGCTTTAGAAAAAATACAATAAAACACTAATGTCCATGAAGTAACAGACTGTTTCTATTTTTAGTCTTTTTTGGGCTGAAGAGGATGTCTTATTTGAGAAGGTACATCGTTCTTATGTTGTCTAAAATCCACCACATCTACGTCCCCTAACACAGAGACAGACAGCACAATGTAAGGTAAATTCACACTCACAATGAAAAAAAATCCATCCCAAAGCCTTCGCAGAGTGGGTCAGAAAGAGCCATTATCAACCTTTTGGATTGAATTCTGTATGCTGTGTTTTGTTTGCACTGTACACTACTGTACTTTGATCTATTTTTATGCTCAACTCAGAAAGATTTTGATTTGTTTCTTCCATGAGTAATTATATGAATGATTCACATTTAATTTACAACTGTAATTTCAGCAAATTTACAATTTCACAACTTTTAATTGTGTATTTCTTTACATGAATCATTTCTTCATCCATTATGGAAAATTGCACTGTCGCAGGTTTTAAATCTAACCCCTGCTTACGAAATCACTAAATTCTTGAAAATGAGGTCACAAAAAATGTATTAAGTTAACTTTGACTTTGCCAAACAAATGTCAAAAGCAACTTTAAAATTAAGATTAATTTGCATCTCTACCAGCAAAAACGCAGCAAGCTTCTAAAATTCAACAAAGTACACAGCAAGAAAGAAGATCAAAGCCTAGCTTTACAGCAACAGGTTCATGCATGATTGTTCTTGGGGTAGGACCAAGATATTACTAAGAGTAATTAGTGTGATCAACTCTAAATCCTTTAAACCTTAACATGTGTTCGACCAGAAATTAATATCATAATAACTTAAACTATCAGCACTCAGAAATAAGAATTATCGACCTAGATTATGTGCACAAAAAAGGAATTTGACTTCAGTTTCAAACACTCACAGCTTACAGATATAAAGCACTAATGTCCAAACTTTAGCAGGAATAAAATAACTTTAGCAGGAATAAAATAAAGGATAAAAGGGAGAGTGTGTGTACAACCAATTTGGCAGCTTGCATTTGTAAGGTTGTGTGTGTACATACTCAGAAACCACAATTTTTATCTATTATCCTACCAGCTTCCTGATTATATAAAAATAATCTCAACCTGAGTGGTCTCTGATTAAGAATAACTAGCACAGGAAGCTGCCGTATTGCAGTGCATTTATAAAAACTCATTTCAGTGGGAAGGTAATCATGGCCCAAAAGAGCTTTTAGTGCTCAACACATTTTCTTTCTCTGCTGCTCACTCTGTGCATTGAATATGGATTTCCTGTTCATGGAAGTCATTTTTGTTGACAGTAACATTTTCTACATAGCAGTTGCATTGAAAAAACAATGCAACCTTACACAAAAATTGTGTAAGGTAGTTTGAATACTGCCAGCCCAGTGTGGCTGTGCTTAGGTTAGTATGGCCATTTGATTTTTTTTTTTTCTTTTAATTCTGGGATGACCAGTCACACAGATGCCTGCATAGTGAATAAACTACTGCTGATTGTATGAGGATCCTCCAAAAGGCCTCCATATGATGCCACCACGCTGATAAACCACCAAACTCTCAACACACTTGTTTTGTGCAAGATTGAAAAAGTCAGGGGACTTTTATACTCCTTCACCTCTCCAAGTCCCAGAAAAAACTATCCACATTCTAGTCAATTTTTAATGCAGTAGTGTGGTCTGTCTCCAGCTTGAAGGAGAAATAGTTAATTAGTGAATCTTAAGCCTGATTTGCTAGCAGGGAAAATCAAAGAAGAAAACCAATGTGCTTCATACTTTCCAAACATCCCAGCATAAATCACTTAGCAGCTGTTTCCACCATGTCTGTGCATTGCAGCATGATGGTGGGATAACTTAATTTTTTCATGTCGAAACTGAAATGAGTGCAGCTTCCTGTTGTAAACACTCATCTCTCGACACTAACACCGCTTTGTTGTTCCCCCAGCGTGATGTCAAGCTCTGCTTTATGTGTGTTTGTATGTATCTGCTTATTGTATCCTGAGGGAGGAACTTACAAATCTTTCATCGCTGTCTTGTTGTGCCAGGTCAGACTTCCTCCTGAAATAACACACACACACCCTGCTGCCTGCGCCTGGTGGAGACAGAAGCTGTCTATTACGTCCCTGAACTGTCTGCATTCAATTTATGTGTAGTACCATGTGTTTCCACACTTTCTTATCAAGAAAATAAAGAGAAACTTTAATAATTGAAATGCTGTTAACTACTCAAGACATTGGCAGATCAACATTGTCAGCTTATGTTGGTGTTGCCTAATAGAATAAACTGCAGTTGATTCACAGTAATCTATTGTCATTCAAAGCAAAATTGCATAACTATTAAATTAAGAAAAATTGTACAGGCCTCTGAAAAAGTTTGCAGATTCTTTGGTACACTAAAATGTTTCAGACCATCAAGCAATTTTAATCCCAGACAACACAATGTGCTATTTCTATATTAAGTTAATTTATTAAAATAAAATAATTTATCTATAGAAAATATAAGTAATTTTATTTTTATATTACTTACTCCTCGTAAGTAATTCTACCACCTTTGCCATTGAGTGTGTCTGGTAATTGGTTTTCTACATTCCTGCTAGAAATATTTTAGATGCAGATTTTTGCAAAAGTCAATCCAGTGACTCTAAAATCTTCATTCTATTTTTCAAATTGGAAAATTATTATTTATAATATAGCTTCTTATGGAATTGCTGGGTTAGACAAAGACCCATGTATAGAGCTATTTTCTCAACAACTGCATGAAATTTGTGTTATGAAAACTAAGCCTAAGTGGATTTGCAACAATTTAGATTCTGTAAGCGGATTCTGAGCAACATTTAAATCTCACAACATGCCATAAATCCACCTCTTTCCTTCTGAAATCTGTCTACTGTGAGTTCCAGACAGGGCTAAAAAGATGAAATTTTGAAAGGATCTTAGTTGAAGCAAAACTCTTATGATCTCGTTCCTCTATTCACCTCTTTGAAAACAGTAAAAAAAAATTTGCTCTTTAATGCCTCCCATTCAGTTCTTAAAGAAAAGCAACCTCACGCCAGGCCCTCGCTGTCCGCCCAGCCGCCTGCCTGCAAAGAAGTAGACAAAACAAGTGGGAGGCAGGATTTGTTTAGACAGAGCTCACCTGGCACACACGCAAACACAGAAACAGTGATCAGGCAAGCTCCAGGGAGGAGTAGAGGCAGCACAGAGGAGGAGAAGGAGGGGTGGCGCTGGCTGGGAGAAGACGGAGGTGAGATAATGAGTGTGTGAAGGAGTGAAGGGGCTCAAAGAGCAGAGCATGGGGTTTGACGTGTTACCCATATACACTGCTACTAAAAAAAGTAAAGCGGATAAAGGTTTGAGGGGAAAGAGTGGTGCTCAGCCATATGTGGAGGCGCTTGTATGTGAGAAGGGGTCTGGAAAAGCCTAATCCAGGACTTGCTTGTGCGGTAACCGAGGAGGAGAAATTCTAGTTTTGTGTGTGTGTTGGCTTCACTTTTAAATGTCTTGGCATAGAAAAACATTTGGTTGATTTATAAATCTGGATGAATTTTGCTCAGCCACAATTACATGCAGCTTCAAAAGCCTAAGATCCCAAATATTAACAAACTGACAGCTGGGCAAAAAAAGTGTATTGGCTAAAATCAGCCAAAATCATCCAGAATAAGGGAAATAAAGGATAATCTATTACTACTGGCACCATAAGCCAGCTGATTTTTTTTTTTTTTTTTTTTGCCCACAACCGTATTCACAGACTGAGAACAGAGCTGTTTGTAAAAAGAAACAAGACAGAAATCCAATCAGCAGTGGGGTGTGAATTTTACTCCCTTCATTCCAAAGCACAGGCGATATTAGAGATGAGGGAATCTACAGGACTTTCTTTTTAATGAAATAAGCTTATTTTTCTTTTTGTTTGTTTTGTTGTTTACACCATTGCCATAGAAATTTTAAGACATCCCAATATACACAGCACAATAACAAGTATGACATTAATTTTACACAGCTGTAAGTTTGAGAAGGACAACTGATAGAAAAAAACGGAAGTCTTAATGACTTTATAAACTGTCTTAATCATAAATTAAGTGCCAAATGATGTAAAAACTATAAAAGTTTCTTCTTCTCAAACCAAATAAAAAAGTACAATTTCTTTGCTGTAAGTAAACTCATTTTTAATTTCTGTTCAATCCAAGATAAGATGCTTTAATAATTTTTCATGTTAGTGGCAGTATTGTTACTATTTGCACAGCTTTTTCTAAATGCCTATCACTTTTTGTCTTTGTAACACTCTTTCTAACAAAAAGCAAATCATCTTTCGAGAAACTCACGGGAAATATATTTAGTGACGAGACAAAGTAGACATATAGAAAGATTTAGTAAAATCAACAGCCATAACTGAGTATTGTAAAGTGCAAACATGTAATTGCTGTAAATTGAGCCTCAGTATCATCACATGGAGTTTTTCCATTGCACTGTACTTGACTGTGCTTGACTTTTCTCCACTCACTGCAGATAGTTTCCTCTCAACAAAAAGGCTTCAGCTGCTTATCATCTTGGCACAATGTCAAGTTTCAGTGATATAGATGGAGGCTAGCGGGGAACTAAACAGAAAAGCTAGATGGATTCCAATGGGAAATTATTTATAGAAGAAAACAAAATCTGCATATTATACCATTTTGATTAGGCTCCTCCCTAATATCCCTGAAAATGGCAAAAAAGAGATAAAAGGGCAGAAAAAAAATCTTAAGTATGATTTACTAAAAGGAAACAAAACATAAAATCTATTTTCTTCTGCCAGTTAAAAGTTGGTTATGACTAAAATAAACTCAAAACTAAAATAAATGAATGACTGGTATTGTCTTGACTTTCCCTCAACTTTTGCAATCTGGGAAAGAACATGTGAGAAGGGCCGTCAGCAGGGAACAAAAAGCAAGATGGATGGTAACTCCCCTCTAACCACACACACTCTCACAGTTACTATGGGTTGACCTCAGTTGACCCCACGGCCCCTCGACAGCCTCTCATCCTATTGACTGGGATTAGAGAGGGGTTTGTCCACGGGGTTTTATGACGGTGAAAACAGAACGAAAGTGGCCTCACAGTAACCCTTCGGCGACAACGTGGTTTTTCTGGTGAGACCAAACAACAATGAAACGTTTTTAACACATGTGGCAGAGTTTTGTTTGCTTGGACTAAGAATGACTCAATCTAATAAAAAAGCACATTTAAGAATTCCTCTTAGTTCCTGATATGATTAAGCCTTTCTGAGGTAATTTCATCACTTTCATTTTCCTTCATTTCCACATGTTGATAATCTGCTGTGCTTGAGTTCATGTTGTCATCCAGATAGGAAAAAAATAAACACATCTTGTGATCCTCATACTGAAAAATATTTAAAACATTTCTGTCAGTAGTAAGATGACTGTTCATTTTTGGTAATAAGAGGTCATTAGGAGTGTAGTCAACAAAATGAATCATCTATAAATTAATTAACAAAGCATCAATAAAACATACAGATGAGTATTAATTAACTGCTGCCACTGTAAGCCTAAAGACTCCTAAGTGTTGCACAGCATACTCTGCACCTCTAATTATCTCTGTAGGCAGCTGTATACTGTAATAGACGAAGATGACGGGGCAGAAGCAGGGGTAAATTACCCACCAACAAACTATAGTTTTCAGCAGCAAGCTAAAAGATGCTGATGATGTATTAAAGTGTAGCATTGATATGACAAGCAAGCACACACACACACACACGCACCCACACACCCATACGCACACACACACACCCATGTTTGCGTGGCTATCTTTGCGGGGACTTTCCATTGACTTCCATATTTCTACAGCCTAAACTTTACCCTTACCCTTGTCCTAACCCTACCCATTACATACCTAACCCTAACCCTAACCAAAACTCAATTCACACCTTAGACCTAAATCTGACCCCTGGCCCAAAAACAGTGTTTTCCCTTGTGGGGTCCAGGCTTCAGTCCCCACAAGGAACAGTGGGTCCCCACAACGTAGCATGTGTCAGGAAAATGGTCCCCACAAGGTATTAGAAACAAACGCACACACACAACTTCAAACAACATGTTGCAGAATATAAACTTCTGCTGCTTGAAATAGCAACTAATTCCCACTGGTTATTTATCTTCAGCTCAGAGGTTAAACGTAATTTTTAAGTCATATATACTGTAGATGTGATTAAAGTGACAAAGGACAAAGTTCTATCTTCCCACCACAGACCCCCAACAGGACGGTAAATAAAGAAGAGAAAAGTCTCTGAAGCATATTTTATAAACCAACAAATATAGACAACCATTTGATGTTGTCTATGTACCAGCTAGTTGTTTGGCAGCTGTGTCACAAAAAATGTGGCTGCCGTCCACTTACAAAAAGTAATATGCAGAATTTGCCTCTACTCGGACTCAATCTGGAATCACAGACTGGCATAAAGCTCCATAAATTACCCCCCATATGTAAACTGCCTCTGCTGTTCATTCATCACCTGTCAGGCCCATTGGTGATGAATGAAAAGGCATTCACAAAATGAAGCCAGCATTGCAGAACCAAAGGAGGCATGTAGCGGAACTTATCGAGGTTGAACTAGAGTTTTACCAAGAAAACGAGTGTCTTATTCTGAAAGGTTAAACACATTGAATCTCTGTGATTCCTGACCACTTTCATAGTCAAGTCAGCTGTTCTGACTCAGAACACTTTATCGCAACCTGTTCAATGTGAAATGAGCGGTACAACAATGGTGGGTTGACTTCAACCATGTCTTGCAACCTTAGTTCTATACAACGAAGGAGGCTTAAAGTGTTTTCTGAAGCTGGATTATGATTTATGTTTTTACCAACACAAACTCCTGTTGGTCTGAAATAGTCTGGTAAAAACTAGACCATTGGACTACACTTTTCTTTATACAGAGACTCTAGGCTCTCTGCTGTTGAGAAACAATTGCTTCCTTAAGGCATGGACTGTGTTGATGTTTTAAATTTTATCCAATTGCTAATATTTATTTGTTAATATTAACTCAATATATGGAAGCATTCACTTCCTTCAATGCCATTGCTAAAATTACAGGCAGACTACAATTCTATAACAAGACAGAAAATTAATATCATCATTCACAACATCTCCTTCTGTTCGCTGATTGGCCCAGTCAAAAATTGATAGGAGGCAATCCAAGTCAAGGGGAGAAAGCCCACGATATGCCAGAAATGAGAGTTTTTTTCAAGAGGAATTGCACAGGAAGGCAATGGCCAGACAAGAGCTGCCATGAAATGTGGGAAAACAACTCATCTATATACAGGTTTGTCATGCTGTAGGGCTGTTTCTCTGTTATAGGCCCTTAAAGTCTTATGAGAGTGCATGCCATCATGGACTTTTACTATTTTAGAAAAAAATCTCTCAGCCTTCGCCAGAAATCTGAATAACATCATTACATCTCTTAGCTAGATCCCTTCATCCACTTTCCATACCCTTTTAATCCTTGCAATGTCCCTGCGGATAATACCTATCTTCACTAGTCAACAGTCAAAAGCAGGATACACCAAATGGCCACCAGTCCATCGGAAGGTATTTGAGCAGGACAGTGATCCTAAACATATAGCAAAAATCATCTTAGAAATATTCAAGCAATCACATAATTAACCTCAAATGCTCATCTAAGTCACTGGAAGATCTAAAACCTGAACTATGGAGGGACCATAACAATGAACCTTGAAGTGAGATTTGGTAGTGGTCAAAGACCCCTTGCTCTGTATGTCCAAACTTCATGAAACATTATTGAAGGAGTGCTATTGTAATCACACCAAAGGGTTACACAAACCACTTTCTATAAGCCAGCGAGCTAACAACACCTATCAATCAAACAATTTATTGTTGTTTCCCTGGAGTTTCAGCTGGTCAAGAATGTGAAAAAAGGGGGCCTTCTTTGTCCTTGAGGCATTGTCTGGCAGTTTCTTCCTTGTTTCACTTATCTTTGAATGTTTGAACAGCACCTCTGTACAATCTTGTACCACATAGGACACAGAATAATAACTTGGTATTATAAATGGCTCCAGTTAATCTGAGGCATTGAAATATGTTTCTTGCAGGAGTAAAGTATTCTGAAAGAGCATCAATGAATTCCTGCAACACAGAAAATTTGCACCATCATATGTAAGCTTGGACCAGTCAACTGAAATCTAAAATCTTTTTGGCTCTTACTGAGTTAACCACTTTATAGTCCACTCAGCAGTACTATTTGTGACAAAAAAAAACAAAAAAAACAACACCCACTCATACGTGTGGTAATTACAGCTTTACCAGCCATCCCTAGACCGCGCTCTTCAGCAGCTCATTAGACAGTAACAAGAATAGTACGCATGGGAGTATATTTCACACATCTGTTGTTTAGCAACTCTCACTATATTGTCACTTTGCTGTTTCCAACCATTACACCCATTAGAGGCTAATTAACACGGTGACAAAGCCTCCTTCCTGTTTTATAGCACCGTAAATAAAAGCGTTTAGACTTAATATGGGTTCATTTCCTCTTGTTTGTGTAATGTTTCAGGCCATTCAACAAATTCGAATCACTCAATTCAAAAGGCAGTTTTAAAATCATAACTTCATTTATAAAAGGAAATAAATCTGTCTAGATCACCCTGACACATCCTGAAAAAGTAATTACTGGCCACGAAACAACAACTAACTGTGATTTTCTATATCCAAAACTACTCTAAGAGAGCATCAACAACTCATTCATGAGGTTGCAAAATTAGCTGGAACATTAAAACCACTGAAGGACTCACTGTCCATTATTCAACAGTGATTATTCAACTGAACAAAAACGGAATCGATGGATGAATTCTAAGACAAAAAGAGCAAAATACTGTCTCAAATCTTGATAATCTCCAAGACTTCTTCCAAAAATGATTGGTTTTAATAGTTGGTTTTTGGTGATCAATATCATCATTCACAACATCTCCTTCACAACTTGGTGATGGCATTGTTATGGTTTTAGCCTGATGCTCTAGTTTGGTACAGGACAATTTACCATAACTGAAGGGGGCCATGAATTCTGCTTTCTACCGGGAAACCCTAAAGAAGTTGTGTTCTCCTTTCCTGAACATACAACTCTGCAAACTTACTGCCTCAACTGTACTTGGGATGTAGGACAGGATAATGATCCAAATGTAAAAATGTGAAGGGTTCGGAATAGATGAGTTAAAATCCTGCCTTAATTGTCTTCAAAGCACTATCCACACTTAAAACTCCCAACTGTGTATGAATTAAAACAGCTCTGCAAGAAGAGACCAAATTCCCTTTATGGTGATGTCAAATTCTTATATCCATTTACTGAAAACACTTAATGACGGTCCTAGCTGCCAATGGGGCTCAACCACTTCTGACCTAGGGGGTAAGTTATTATTTCCACATAGTGCTAAGTTGTTTTGAATAGCTTTTTAATAAGTAAAATAATCATTTACAAACTGCACTTTGTATTTCCTCATGTTTTCTTTTTTTTCTGACAGCTGAAGTTTGATGATCTGAATCATGTTAAGAATGACAAACAAAGCAAAAACAGTAGAAATATTTATGGGGGTAAATAGTTAACTGTAGTGAAGTAATATAAAGGATTTGTGGTAGCAGATGAAAAATCCCAGCTTGTTACCTAACCAAAGTAACAGGCGGATCCAAGGCACTACAATGCATTAGCTTTCAAAGTGGTACCAGAAAACATGAAGCAGTGTGTTTCTCCACGTATATGCAGCAAATATTATCTAACTTATAGTAACCACATTATTCAAATCATCCGAGCCGCATCACCAATAACATATTCTATGTTTAAAACTACTTCATAGTAACTGTATACCCAGTTGTTTTGAAGAACTTGTTAATGTCGATCATTCAACAGAAAGTGATCTAAAGCAGGCCAAAGGTTCAGCTCATTCTGGCTCTTTATTCCCTCTCCGTGTGTTCGAGTTGTATATCTCAGAAGGTTTACGAGACAAACATCTGAGAGCGCATGCTGTAGCATGCCAGAGGCACGGGTCGTGATGCGACGCTGGACTGAAATTACACCTCAAAGTTGTTTTGAAAGACGCGCTTCCTAACGAGCTCTCTAAGTTGGATTTGATCATTTATTTGTAATAGTGTGAGTTCTAACTGAACATGCAAGGTAAAATGTGGAGAACCAATACACAGAATAGTTATTTTTTAAATATATATATAAATGGCGCATTTGATTTATTGCATTTATTTATTTGTTTATTTATTTTTTAAGAGATCCAAACTTTTAATTAAAATGGTTACCTGAAAAGTCCGGAGAGCCCTTGGTGAGATCGCAGATGACGGTCAGACACGTTATTCCCAACAGGAGCGCAAAATTCACGGCTGAGATAGTCCAAACTGAGAATAACATCATTGAAACCTCGAAGTTTGTAATTTCCCCCCGAATCAACGAAAAAAAAAAAAAAAAAAAAAAAAAAATCCAGCAGCAACGAGTTCCAATTTCAAGAGATGTGCGATTCCATGTTTCTAGACTTCCATCATCCTCCCTCCACCACAATGCTTCTTGCATCGACGAGGGCTGGGTTTGGAGTCCGTGTGTGCACCGAGTGTTATTTCCAACCGCGCTTTGAAGGAGGAGGCATTCCACCTGCTGGAACTGCGCCACCCTGCATGCCCTCAAAGATCTAAGGGAAACACATAGGGCAAAAACCTCTGTTTCGAATTTACAATTTATACTGCACAATTGAGAATTAAACAGCACTTGGAAAATGCTGCAAGCTTTTAGATAAGCTTTGTCTTCACTGACAATGTCTTGGTAAAAGTTTTCATACCTGTTGAAATTTTCCATGTTTTGTCAAGGTACAACAACGACGCTCAGTATACTTTCTTTGGAATTTATGTGGTAGAACTCAAAGTTCTGAAAAATAAAGAAAAGAATAGTAAAAAAAAAAAACAACAAAAAAACAACTGATTTTAGGATTTTATAAAATAAATAAAAATTATAGATTAAAAAATTAAAGTCATCCCCCCATGCATCTATACATTCGTTGAGAAGTCACCTAGTAGTTAATTGTTCTATAAAGAGCAGAGAGGTTTTTTGAGATTATCAGTAACAAGACCAGTTAAGGACGAGGCTGTAGAGACGTTCAAAACAGAGTTAAAACAATATCTCGAGCTTTGAGCACATTATGAAATACTGTCCCGATGATCCCTTGAAAATGAAAATTATTGAACAACAGAAAACATGCGAAAACATAGCCATGTGCACACTTGTCAGGGTGGGCAAGGGCAGCATTATTCAACCCTGCAGTTAAAAGACCAATGGTTATTTACAAATAGTTATTTTGGATGAGCTTTAGAGATCCAAAACATCAGGTGGGAGAATCTGTCAACAGGAAAACTTTGTAAGTTCTACAAATCTGACCTTTAATGAAAACTGGCACAAAGAAACCAAAATTGTAAGGTCTTTTTTGTAGACATTACAGATGTGAGGAAGAAGTGTTCCAGTTAGATTCACCTAAAATGTAACATTTTTGGCAAATAGGTGTACTTGAAAACCAGCTAACAAGAGCAAATCATGGTAATAATGAGACCTGAGTGTCAACAGGACCGTATTAGGTGGTGGCATCATATTGAGAGGATCCTTTCCTTTAAAAGGGAATTGCTGGGAGTAGGAACGGAGTTAAAATTAGGCAATTCATAAAAAAACAATTTTAGAGACTGCAAAAACTTGAAGCTGGCGTGAAGTTCCACCCTGAAGCAAGACAAGTGGGATGGTTCAATTCAAAGCGTATGTACGCACTAAATTGAGTTTTTGTCAAGACCAAAAATCTGGTGTTCACAGATACTCTCAGCCAAATATGACTATGTCTCAGCATGTTTGCAAAGAAGGGCTAAAAGACATATTCCCTAAGACTTACAGATATACTTTGCAGTAAAAGGCGATCGTATGAAGTGCAGACTTAGACTGAACAGCAATGAACATACACACCTTCCTTTGTTCAATGTTTAAACAAAAGAAAGAAAACAATGCATAATTTTCTTTCCACAACTATATAGTGTTGAGTCAACAAGTCAAGAATCTTTTTAAAAGCGACGGGTCTGTAATATAAGACCTAAGCCATAACTTACTCCACAATAATGGCATTTTGGTATTAAATTTGGATTATTACTTAACTTTGACTATCTCAGTGTATTTTTGTACCTTTCTCCAGCTCCTATAACTGATTCTTTAAGATTATCATCTAAGTCATAACAATAATAACTTTTACGTAAATTTTACGTTTTCGTTTCAATTAAAAACCATGTTTTGTTCAATTTTCCCCTTTGAAAACTTTAACAGAAGAGCGGCCAATTTATAATAGAACAATTGCGCCATCTTGCGAAGTAAATTCCTGAACTACACTCCATAATCGCGTTTAGGACGTTTGGCCTTCGCGGTTTCCGTACAATGTGACAACAGAAGGTCAGACATGGCGGTCTGCACTAGAGGACTTGGTAAACTTGCTACGTCGCTGCGTTTTTGTCAAAAACAGCAGTACCAGAATGAACGTAAGTGTCTTAAAGAGGCTTGAAACTCTTTAATGTTGTATAACTCGCTTTCACTCTTGGAATAAATAGACTCTTAATTGTATTTTGTTCTGATATCGCTAAGGTTAGCGAGGTTAGCAAAGCTAGCCGTAGAAAGAAAAAAAAAATTCATCTTGAGATCTTGTTTCCTTTTTATTTTCAGGGTTGTTTTCTACATCCATGTGTCGCCCTGCGACAGACAGCGAACCACCTAAATTTGTCCCTCCTTCTAAGCCTGTCATAATAGATAAAACTCAAACGGCGGCTTCTCTGAGAAAGTAAGATTATTCTTACATTGTAAACAACAAAATCTCTTTGGTAAAAGCTTAAGATGCCACCTTACCATTTGCTATTGTGTTGGTTCGACTTGTTTTGTTTTCTCTCAGGTTTCTGAGCCCAGAGTTCGTCCCTCCCAGGCAGAAGACGGCTCCTTTCAAGTTTTTCTTGGAGAGGAAAGACATGATTCGCAGGAGGAAAATGCTCAACATTCCCGAATTCTATGTTGGTAAGGGAATCAATGTTTTAAGTGGGTTGCGATTGCATTTGACGTTGTTTCATCTGGACATCACTCCTAATAAATATTAACAAAAGTAAAAATTGTGATTGTTAGTGAGCAGAGATGTGCCCCGATGTGGTTGTTGGTATCAGTGTTATTCCAAAAATGTATTATTTAATTAGCTTTATTAGTACTAGTTAGTATTATTTTCATGTCTTTCAGGCAGCATTCTTGCAGTGACCGTGGCTGATCCTAATGCTAGTGGGAAAACAAACCGCTTTGTTGGCATCTGCATCCAGAGAGGTGGAAAGGGGCTGGGCGCCACATTTGTCTTAAGGAACATCATTAATAATCAAGGTAAGATTAGTTATGCTGCATGATTCAGCATAGAGAAGCATGTTTTGGTTAAGATGTTATCTAAAATTCAGTCCAACCCTGCAAGGATTTTAAAAGCTTTAAACACTTGACATAGTTTGAAACAGATTCTGTCCAAATGTAGGAGTTATAGATGACTGTGTTTAGTCATGCTCCGAAACTAGCATGATGTTTTTTGGCATGTCTTTGAATGTAAACCTTTAAGTCAAGATAAAAATGTGTTTTTTGTTTTCTTTTTCTTCATTCAAAATTTGAACTAAATATTTGTCCAGCCTGCTTGCTACTGTGTTAAATCACTGGCAATATTTGGATATTTCAATTACTTAATACCTGCAGAATAATTTTGCTAATGGAAGGAGTGTAACAGTGCGCAAAAGTCACTGTTTGGTAGGTTTTATCGTACACTTTCTTTCAAGAGAAATTAGTAAAAATGTGTGGTCTTTGATTGACAGTCACTTTGGAGTTGTTTTGATATTTGGAAAAACCAGTGTCCCAGCTATATTTGTGTGTAGTATGTGCATGGATCCCAGCAGAGATGTGTAAAGACCCAGCGAATTACTTCATTAATCTTTATTTACAGTTGTAGATTCTTTAGATTGAACAATTTTTGCAAAATCCCATAACACACATTTTTGTGAAGAAAAAAACAAAACAAACCACTGTTATTTATTTAACAAAACTGTTGGTACTACAATCAGCGTACATCTTTTTGTCAATTAGAGCATTAAGAGGATTTCTTTAGTCTTGGGTATGCACTCTTTACTTTATCTCAAAACACCCGTTGCATGGCAGGTTAATCAACATTTGCTTTTCCACAAATTTATCCTCCTCATGCCAGAAACATCCAACTGTGACTGTCCAGTTAAAGTCACAGCAGAGTCTAGCAAACTCCATATGGTTGCATTTTATGATTGCAGGAGGGGAAAAAGCATTTTCTTGACATGCCTCCCATATAACCTGCTATTCTTTCAGTAATTTGTCGGCATCACAGATCAGTTTACAGATATCTTTATTTTTTAATTGTTTACTGGCCTTCTGAAATGACCAGAAGATTTTCTTGCTGATTTTGAAATTATGAAAAAATTTGCTAATTTTATTGTCTTGCTGATTAATTAGTCAGTACTTACTGGTACAAAGAAGGAGACTGGTGAGCAT
This sequence comes from Poeciliopsis retropinna, assembly GCA_010277075.1. Taxonomy (NCBI): domain Eukaryota; kingdom Metazoa; phylum Chordata; class Actinopteri; order Cyprinodontiformes; family Poeciliidae; genus Poeciliopsis; species Poeciliopsis retropinna. Next base: position 8,894,198 of record VMRM01000010.1, read on the forward strand.
CAAACAAAATGTGTGTGTTTCCAAGGTGTTGAGATCTGCTACGAGATGTACAATCCTAGGATCCAGAAAATTGAAGTCCTGAAGCTGGAAAAAAGACTGGATGACAACCTTATGTACCTTAGAGACGCTCTGCCTGAGTACAGCACAGTGGACCCAGAGATGAAGCCTGTGCCTTTCTCCCCTACTGGAGAAGTGCATGTTAACTTGGTGAGTGGGCTGTTTAGGTTTAGGTTGGTCTGACAAATTATTTCTGCTTTAATTTAAACTGCTTTTTGTCATGCTGTGAATAATTGTTTATACTAATAAATATCTTTATATTTTTGTTTAAGTAATGCAAATGTACCTCCATTAAGTTGGTTCTTTGGAACTCTTGTAATAAATTAGCAAAATTCACAGAGAGTTACTTTGTATAGGATTTTTGGTATCAATTTTCTTATACATCACCTTCACCAAAACAAAACAGTTGAGAAAGAATAATAAAAACACAATTAAAAATTAAACAATTAAGCCTTTTTTTTTCTCCCTCTCTGCTCTCCAGCTCAAAGTAAGAATGCGTCCAAAGCCGTGGTCCAAACACTGGGAATGGCCCAAGTTCAACATCCAGGGCATCCGCTTTGAGCTGTGCATGACGCCCAATCAGATGGCGGGTGCCCAGAAACGTTCACAGCCTTGGAGGGAGTATGACATGCTGCAGGAGTACGACACCACCAAACTAGAGGAACAGATCTTCAAAGAAGTGCAGGAGGAGATGAGCAAGTGACTGGAGTCCTGTTTTACCCCTCAGTGCAACCACGGGAGCAAAGATTTCCAGCAACAAGAAATAATTGGAAAATAGATTGAACGAAACTATTCATTCAGTATGTGACAATTAACTTAAAGGTCACTGTATAATAAGTGCAAAGGAAGCAACATGGACATTTCATATTTGTCAGTGGACTAAATTGTTTTGTATGTATTCACTTTACTGTATGAGTTCCTTTAAGTCTCTAACTTTTCTCCTTCCAAACAGAAATTAAGTTACCATTGTAAAAATATTAAACTGTTGAAATTTTGGATTTGCGTTAATTGTCTTTTATTTAGCTTGTTTTTCCCTTGTTATTGCTTTTATTTTAATACAACTTGTTTTTATTTTTCCTCTTTCTTTTTCCATATATTAAGCTTTCATTTTTAACAGTTTGTAACAGAGGAGTCTGCAGAGGCAATATTTTTTTATTGTAAATTTATGAGACCAATAACAATAAGAATTTTTAACAGAAGGTTATAGTACCACATTATAGTTTTCACAGTGAAGTAGATGACTGCTGCCTTGAGGGTGGTCCAGCAGACATTCATTGGCACCCTCTATAAAAGGGACAAGCTAGAATATGGTCACTGCTAAAGAAGTTGGCAGTGCTATAGCCAAGCATACCAACGCAAGTTGACTAAAAACAAAACGTGTGGTGGAAAATGGTGCTTCAAGAGTCACCCCACACATGTGTATTGCATGGGCTATTGGGAACTGCAGGGTTCCTTTCAGTGCGGAATTAAATTTTTAGGTTTTCAAGGTCTGAAAAAGTGTGCAAAAAGCACATAAGCACATATCCCGTTCTTCTGTTCTACGTACTTTCATTTCTTCTGTTCTTCCTATATTCATGGCTGTTCTGCCTCCTCTGTAGTAACTTTCTTATATCAATATTTTCTTATGTCTGTGTATGTATTATTTTCCAAGTATCATTAAAACTCTGCCTGCTATAGATATATAGCATAAATTCATAGTGAAATTTTATATTTTATAAAGAAGATGAATGACAGTACTTTGGAAGGTTTGTTCTTTTCTTTTGAGTCGTGGAATGTTAAGGAATCCTGCAAATGTTCCTTCCTTGCATTAAGCCACTCGAAGCACAAATGTCAAATGTGCTTTTACTATTTCTGTTGTCCAACACATATATATATATATACTTTTAATTAGGCTAATATGTCTATGTTGAAAAATGTTTTTCTTATTATTTATTGCAGTATGCCTGTATAACTGATTTGAAATCTCCTTTTCCCTTCCTCTATTGGAGCTTGTTAAGAAAATATATTCATTTCTACTTCAAAAACAAAAAAAAGGAGATGGGAAACACAAATTCAAAAATGTCACAAGGTGGCACTGTTCTACTTTTATTAATGCTATTATGAATGGTTACATAACTGTCTGGCTTGGTTTTAGAGGGTAAACACCTTACAAACTAAAATAAATAATTATGTATTATTTGAATAAATCTTAAAAGGGCACTTTCCTAAAATAAAAATATATGCATTTATTTCAGTATGCCTGTCGTTTAAAATAGACTTGGTGTTTAAAAAGAAAAATTCAAGGAGTGCAACCAAAGACACCCGGTAGTGTTTTACTACTGTGGATGGAAAATTGTGGTGTTAAGATGGTATGTTAGAGCGTCAGTCGAGCTGTATAAAAACACTTGGACTCCTTATGTTATGTCTGCTCCCTGTGAATGTGTGTGTATAAACAGGCTGAATGAGTCTCTGCACTCTAATTTCTGCATATTACAGGATGAGACGTGGAGAAAATGGTCTCTAATACAGGAGCAGCAGATGTTTGCTGAGCTCATTATGGACCACACAGAGTTGCTGTGCGGAGATCCAAAGGAGTAACTGAGAGTGATTATGTTTTCTGCTTTAACAGCAACCCAGAGCATGTTTGTAAGCAGTTTGATTATTAAATAATCTTCTACCTGTTAAGTAAGTTGTCTCATATGCAGTTAAGTTACTCTCTGCTCAATCATAAATCTGCAGCAAAGAAATCCAACTCCATCTGCTTTTAAGTGGCTGTCCTGCACATTGTCATTACCTTACCCACTGAACCAGCTGGCCCTTTCACCTTCTCATTTCTCCCTCTCAGTATTTCTGTTTGGAACTGATTGATGTTCTCTTGCGGAGGCAGTAACTGAAATGTTTATCCTAAAGCACATTACAGAGTCTTCAGAGGCATTCCACAGTAACACCACTGGACTGGTAAACCAGTTTAAACCAAAAGGTTACTCAAAGGAAACTTCCTGTCACTCTGTGTGTCCGTGTGTGTGTGAGATCTAGGCCCATCGTCTCATCTGCACGAGCCTCCCATGCCCTCCGGTTGACTTCTCTGCACCTGGAGTGAAGTTAAAGCCCCTTGGCTGGGAACCAAGATCAAACACACACACACTCACATTCGTCAACTTGCAGACAGGCTATCAAATCACCTTTCACCACAACCAGACATCTCAAACTTTGCCAACTGTAGATGTCTGGGGCAACCTGTCTGTCAATTCCCAAACGAAACTGGATACCCTCCATTCATGGTTGCCGTGGCACCAGGGTGGAGCATGCAGGTTTGTGGTGACAATAATCCTACCCATCAATAGCGGTCAACTGTAAAGCATGGTGGGCTGATGATAGCTCCATTGCCACACCACTCTCAAGGTCAACACAGGAATGTTGGGAGGGATGTACTCTTCTAATCAGTCTTCCTCCCTTTTCACTTGCCCTTCCAAAGCCTTCACCTTTTTTCTTCGGTCTCTCTCTTTCTCGGGGGGTTAGCTCAAGCTTTGAAAAGGAGCCAGCTTGGTGAATTGGAAAGGATGTGATACAGTGTGTGAAGAAACTCCCACAGACTGAAATTTTGGTCTTTACCTCTTTTTCTTTATCCTTTGGAGCGTTGTGTGATTTCCTACTCTTCTACCTGCCCGGCCTGGGGAAATTAGTTTCACTCGTTCTGTCCTTGTCAGTGTTAGTGTGAACTATGTTCAAGCTGTCTACATGTATGACAAGTGCAACTGGATACTGGGCCACCCGTAGACCCCCCCAAACCCCCACCCTCACAGGTAAATTACACCCTGTCATTGTGTGTGTGAGTGCACTTGTGTGTATGTGCAGCTCAGGGCCACCCGTGGTCCTTGGTAGATTACACACTTGAGTTTCACCATATGCTTCCAGTGAAACGACGCTGCCGTCTGTTCCTCTGTCCAACTGTCCCACGAGCTTGGCTAGGGCTCCTGCTGCCATCACTCTCCCTTTGTTAGAGACACGCAGACAACCTGACAGAGCAACAGCTGCTAGGAAACATTACATTGCAAGCAGCTGATAGCTGACGCTGAGCAGTCACATATTCCAGTTATTTTGCTGATGTGGTCCTAAGTGAGGAACCATGAAATTCTTGCAGTTGAAAGGAGAATCAACTGCAGTGATAAGTAGGCATGAGTCAGTCTTAGACCAACTGTGTGTCAACCTTGAACTTTAACATAAAATTGAACAACACCACCATCAAAAATATTTCCAAAAAGCTACTTTTCTCTCTTCAATAAGAATGAGAAAAATGTTTTACCCTGCTTTGAGACAACAGATGAGGGAGGGGCTGGCTTACTTTACAGTTCACACAGCTGGAAACAAGTATATTCTCTCCAAAACACTCACAAGAAGTTAACTTTTTTTAACTTCAGTATACATTTATCCCGCTAACCAGTCCATGCCCAGTCACATTTAACTTTTGACATATTATTAAAGGCTGAATTGACCAACAAATTCCAGTGATACCATTATTTCTTTGAAAGTACAACATTCATCATCACTGGGAAGGGGGATGGTGTAGTGGTAGAGTGGGTACCACATACACGAAGCTTGCTTCTTCTGAATGTAGCTGTTCGAGTTTTGACTCCTCACCCCATATTTATTGCTGCTTGTCTCCCTGTTTGACCTATTAGAGTCAACATGTTTTTCCCATTTTTAGAACTACTGGCAAGAAATGAAATTCTGCATCTTAAATTCTTAAACACCCTCATCAACTAACAATAAGCATGAATGACAAAAGCACTTCAATTTTTAATAGGTTTAATTTGGGTTGCCACTAATTGTGATGTGACTGATTTAGATAAAAACATTTATGGTTTAACATTTAATCTTTTCATACTGAATAAATGTATTTAAATCAAAGCCTGGCTTTTTTTTTAAACATTCTTAATGAGAGCTTATGCTTCTGCAATAAAAAAAACTACTTATTTAAATATTTAAACGAACTGTTTAGCAGTGGCTAAACAGTTTTAAAAAATTCAGTTGAAACTTTTTAAAAAACCCATAAAAAAGACACATTAGATTTTCACAATACTTGCAATAAGAAATAGATTCCCTTACATCAGGCACAAGTATTAGCAACTTTTGCACTCATTTATTTGACATAATTTTGTTTTCCTATTTATATAGAAATTGAAATGTCCTTAGTCATTATACTTCTTAAACAGTTTCACTATATCTTGTTTGAATTTCATATGATTGTCCTATTTAGTATGCGAATTACCTTATTTATTCCTTAGCTTAATGTTATGGAATTACAACAGCAACTTTTTTTGTCCCTTTATATAGAAAAATAAACACATCTGGTTTAGCTCCTTTTTGTGAAAGCTGTAATTGTGGTGGTTTAGTTCGGAGAATAGGCCTTGAAGGAGGAGGAGCGATGTCCTCTCTGGGAAAATTTTAAGATTTGTTACTTTGACCATCAACATGCCCGACATAAAACACTGGAGCAAGGATAAAGGAATAAATAAAACACAATATGACATGCTAAAATTTATACACATGCATTGCAATTTCCCTGCATTTTTACTTCCAACACAAATTAAAGTTAGGTCAGAACCACCCACAGACAAGAGAGAAAAATAAAAACACTTTATCACAGCAATGACAGAGAGCAATGAAGTCATTCACCACATATTCAACAGACTAAATAGAGGCTTTACAAATAAAACTCAACATGCTGCTTGAAAATATGTCTCACTGCTGCAGTATGAAAGCCTGAGCATTTCTTTAATTTCAGTTTAACATCAAAATTATTATTCATCCCTGGCAGTTTTGAGTTTGGCAATGCAGTTGTGTTATTATTATTATTATTATTATTATTATTATTATTATTATTATTATTATTATTATTATTATTATTATTATTATTATTATTATATGTTTATTGTAAACAAAAAACAAGATAAAGACAAAACCATTCAAAGAATGACAGCATTACGCTTTCAACACCTGGGCATGAATGTGTAGAAACACTGTGTAGTGAGCCCAGCATGCCTGTATTTCACCACAGCTGTACAACCTTTTACAAATAAATAAATAAATACAAAATTTCAGCTTTAGATTCTGACCAGCATTGGTACTTTGATACACACAGGTGAGAGACAATTGTTCTCCAGAATATATTTTAGCAGTGAGCCATTAATTGTAAAACACAGCATCAGTAAATGGAAGCAGTTGAAAGTCTCACATTTCTACACACAATCAGTTTGATAACTATTGAATTCAATAATGCTGAACAGTATTTTTTAATGCTCTCACAAAAACAATAGAAAAGAATGGTTTAAGCTGCAAAAATAATCTCAGTTTTGCTATCAGTTTGTAGAATTTATTAATGTCAATCAGAGTTGTTCAAAAATTTCAATAAATCTTTTTTTTTTTTTTTTTCATGATGATAACAACAGGCTGTAAGAAAATTACCCATAACTATTTCACAGAATCAAGCCTTTCATATTGACTAATACTGTACCAGTTACAAGCATGGGGGTTGCCTAACACTGAGGGTCTGTTTCACTGTCGGTGACACTGGTGTAATACAAAGTGGATAGCATGATGTAGACATACAACTACCACCAGATATTGTAACTTCACCTCAAATAAACAGCTATTTATTTGAAATGCAGACACAACTGTACTTTCCAACAGTACATTAATACCAAAATGGGAAGTTTATGCTGGGAACCTACACCATTTAAATTAACTTTGCCAATGTTGGTCAGAAGAATGGTGAAAAATCTAACTAGAATTATAAAGATGTGTTGGCTACCTTACCTGCAAAATGTATTGACTATATTTCTGCCATCCTATCCAGTATACAGGACACAGCCATCTGAATTTATTACACATCCTCATGCATATTCTTGACTTTCAGGATCTCCATGTACATATGCCATCCAAGGTTTCTCATTACCCTGATATCAGTGCTTGCTGCTACCAAAGCTAGTTCAGTTGTGCTTAAGAGTCAGGACATGTGATCCAGGTCATAACACAGTACATTCTTCATGATAATATATCCTACTCCTGTTTGGTCATGATGACCCCTCTGTGTACTTTTAGAAGTACATTGGTTTAAAAGGCATGCCTTTGTTTGGCATGCAATGGTGAACATCTGTGGTGGGCATATTAGCAGTATGGCTTTCTTGCCTCTGAAGGGCGCCCTCAGCTTTGTCTTCCCTCAGCTGTCGTTCAGAAGCCCCTCTACAGCTGGTCTTCCTCTCTTCTGAGCTGTAATTGCACCTCTGTCCTGGGAAAAAAAGGGAGGAAATCCCTGAGCTTTCGCCTTGCAACAATGACAATAAAAAAGAGGTGAGGAAAGGAGGAAAAAAGCATTTCAGCTGAGATGAAAGAGGGAGGGAAGCTTTGGAATTGAAGGGGGTATCGAGAGTTGTTGGCTCAGGATTGCATAGAGGTGGAAGTACAGAGAGAAAGATGAAGGAGAAAGCATGGGAGGAGGGATGGTGTTAGTGATGGTAGTAAACTCTTGAGTTTTATTAACCTCATTTGGTTGAGAGGCAGAGAGTGAAGGGGAAAGGAGGAGTGGTGTATTTAGTCTGTGGATGCAGACTGGAGTTTACTAATGAGGCCTCCAAATGCACACACACTCACACACACACTTGCTGAGCTCATTCCCTTACACATACCAGATTCACCTTGATCTAATGCCAAGTATGCAGTCAAAGCAGGCCTTTACAGGGCCGGGTATCGCTAACTTCAATCTAACTGCCTCTGTTCATTTATTCCCTCGTATCAAGCAGCAGCTGAAAGGCAATTTACCCTAAATTGCTGTTGATATTCAAGGATGGAGCTGAGGCGCACAATCATTTGATTCAGAGCCAAACCCCACTGCTGTGGGTCGTCTAGTTATTTAGCACATCTATTATGTTATGTAATTCAAATATAGACGCCATTTAACATTTTCATTTACTTAAAAAGAAGAAAAAAAAAAAAAAACTTCTGCTTGCGAAAAAACTTCACTATAATGTTTATCTTTAAGATTATTGGAAGTACCCAAAGGATTTGGAAGAAACTCAAGTGAACTCTAATCTAGAACACCCGGGGGCCAGGAAGGTTGACAAACAACTGAATAATTGATATAAGGTCCTGTGAGGTAACAAGAATCCTGCTGCTGAGTTACCTTACTCTAGATGTAGATCCCCTTAGGTGATGTCTCAACACAAACATATAACATATCTTTGACATTCATTTAGAATTCAACTCTGTAAATGTATTTGCTGCAAAAGTGTACTTGGAAGTTAATCATTGTGTCTATTTAAACTTAAGCTAACAGTTGAAGATATTTGACACCTTGATTTTCACAGACTCTGGAATCTTCTCTGTATAAATATTTACAATGCAATAGTCTTTTTAGTATACTCATTTAATTTTTGACAGTGGCAGACTTCAATTCATGTTTTTAATTAAACAAACAAATCAGAGCAATTTTATCTACTGAGTTATTGATTTAACCATTTGTGTGGTCCTGTTTTGATGTTTGATGTTTTCCAGTAACCACACCTGTTTTTACCTGGATGTTGCAATATGCATATATAGACATTGCAATAGTTCTTCTATGCAATAAGTGTAGGAATAACCTCATGCTGACGCACTCTTAATGTGTGACTCTGTAGGTTTCATTCTGATTGCTTAAGTCTGTTTATGAAGAAATTATTATTATTTAGCACCAAAATTGTTTAACTGTTTTTTTTTTTAACTATTTTTGTTTGGTTTGAACTTAGAATAGATCTAAAAATTTCAGCTTGTTACCACTTGTCACCACTGATGACCTAAAATGGACACAAATAAATCCTACTTAGGACTCTTTCTAAAAACAGAATAATGAAGATGTGAATAGTAGACAAATGGCCTGAAGGACATACACACTCTGTGAATACCTGCTTACTATACACTGTGAAGATAAATGACTCCATAAAGGTGCTCTCTGAATTGGACTGTAGCTGACAAATGGTCTGACACCTTGGAGCATGAACTGACCTCCTGCTCAGTGCTAACCACGGGAAGGTTGTTACGTGATCTGACCAGAGGTTAAGAGACAAAGATCCCAATTATGAAGCCCTTTTTGTGCTTTTAAGATAAACAGAATACATTCTGATTAAGACCAATTTTTATTGAATAAAATTATAAAATAAATATTTTCAGCTCAGTTGTTATCAATAAATGACCAGACCAATTTGATTAATAAAAATTGGTAAAACACATGTCCTGAATACAACTCTAGAGAATGACTCAAATTAATTATGCCACAAGAATTTACTATTTGTTATAAGGGAAGTGAAAAAATCTCCAAAAGGTGCTGTTTGAAAACTACAGCGACTTGTGTGTGGTTATACTACAGCAAAAATCCCCCCAAAAGATGTATTTATTTAAAGCTTTTTACACATGTTTACCAGGAATGCCAATAAATCTTTGAGGCGCTGTGCAAAAAAGTCTAACATCAGCTTACAGCTCTCTGATTGACAGCTTACCAAACACTCTTTGAACTTTTCTAAAGCAGTAAACTCTTCACCATCTGGTACTTCAGGCAGTTTAAAAACTGATTAGCAAATGCGACCCAGTCTTGATATAAAAACAAATTCTACAGCAGCCAGTAAATTCCACACAAGCTCAAGACCTCATCTGAACTGCCCAAAGCCATCAGTTGAAAGCGTTCAAAGTTTCTCTTAAAAAGCTGTGACGGGCCATTCAGGGCAGCTCTGGCCCGTTTGTCTGTGTGTCAATATGCTACCCATTCGCTGTGTCTCGCATGGACACTATCATTAAACTTCTGACCTCGCCACGTCTGACACTATTTGACAAAACTCTGACTACTGTCTACGTAATGCTTAACCCTGTCACACTGAGTTTACTTGTCTTGTCTTTATTATTTAGCTATCATTATCACTCCCTAGCCCACACACCCAGGGGTATATAGGTCAGTTGTTATAAATTGGGAGCCTACAATAAAACCTAAAACCTATGGTAAGGCCTCGTAGACAATTTGATTGCTCTATCGGCGCTGCCATCTTCAACCCATGCACCATTACCCTACAATAGCCCACAGTATCAAATTACAAAGACCTACTTCACAGCTCATTACCAGCTTATAATACAGGACACTTTAATTGTTTTTCTGGTGTTATTTCTGGACCTATTTCTGCAACAGAGTAGCATATAAATAAAAGGACCTTTCAAAAGCACTCACAAGGTCAACGTTTTCTCCTTTAACTACCAAAAATTGCTTTTGATTTTATTACAGAATAACATTAAGTACTGTGTAATTATGCAAGAAATGTCAACATAGTATTCAATTTTTTGTAAATAAAGTCAGAAAAGTATGTAGTGAATTTGTATAGACCCTGACAATTTGGGATAAAGATGTGGAGAAGTTTAAAGCAGACTAGAATTATCAAGCTATATCCCAAGATTTGAAAATCTCATGGAGCAATGTTCAATCTATGACAAATTGAATGAATATGGAACAACTACAAGCCTAACGAGGTATTGCAATCAACATAAACTGACAGGCCAAACAAGGAGAACATCAATCAAAAAAGCAGGTAAAATGAAATGTGTGGAGGAAAACTAATTTAGTAAAATATTAATGCTATATTAGTATTTCACAATATGAATACAGGATATTATATATATATATATATATATATATATATATATATATATATATATATATATATATATATATACATGGAATAATATCAATTTCTATGTCTGTATTATATGTTGCCATACCACGAGGGGGTGGATAAGCTAATTTTTGTGGTTTTAATCTACACTGATCTTGATATCCATTACTCGATACCCATCCAGCAATGATCACGAATTACCGTTCATTGTTTCCTCTTACCCAACTGTTGGCCAATACCACTCAATACCCCAGGTCCAGTTTCCCCATCAATGTTACTCCTACTCTGCCCCCACGCCCTCTTGAGCCCCAGACCAGTCCCCATAGTAGTGTCTGCATAGGAGGCTGTTGGCGCCTAACCAGCAGCAGATGTGGTTCCGCAGAGAACACCGGCCCTCATTAACTTCAATGGATTTCCTAATGCGACAGCTACCATATTTCATTTACCGCGTACCCACACCCCAGCGGACCTGATGGGGGCCAACTGATACTTCCATTCTCTCGCATCCCAGAGTGGTGGTGGAGGCGGAGGGATTAGGGTAAGAGGTGCACTCATAGTCCTTAGGGAGTAATGGGGGAGCAGGAGGAGTGTGAGGCAAAGGAAGAGAAGATGAGGGGAGTAAAGGATTTCAGAAACCAGAGCAGAAGACATGACCCCTCTTACGAAGAGGAAATCAATTAATTCAAGCTTTTTATGGCACAGTCTCTGAAATGAGAAGCAAAAGCCAAGTCAGCAGTCTGAGCAACATTGCAATATGTCAAAAACAGAAGAGGATAGAAAAGGGGAGTGACTTATTTGGGGTGTGAAAGACAAAAGGGAAAAGCTTGTGGAAAAGATCTAAATACTGAAAAAAACATGGATGCTAAGAGAGATGGATGTGAGGGGAGAGAAGAAGGAGGAAGGGAATTTATGGTCCTGGGTCTTATTGTTCCTGTACACGTGAGAGTGTGCAGCTGGGGGAAAAGAGGGAAATGGGGTGCAGATGTACTGTATCAAACACAGAGGCCTGAACTTCAATAGATACATTACGATGTGCTCCCCTGCTGCACTCCTTTCCCAAACATCAAAACCTTCTTCTAACTTTCTCCCTCTTGTAGCTACTGATCTCCCCCCCTTTTTCCAAGCAACACATTTTTGCCTTATACCCCCCTTTCTTGCACTAATATCCGCAACCTGTCCCACATTTTTTCTTCTTCTCTGTACCAGTAAGCTGCTCTCATTTCCCCTAAATGCAGCTTCTTTTACTGACGCAGCGGGTATCAGGATTTGCCAGCAAGTGGTGGCCTTCTTTGAACTGTGACTGGCTTGTTTAAAAATTCAACTTAACACACAGCTATGCACAGATGTTATGGAGCCCTAATGGTGTGGGTATACTATGCCCCGGATAACAGTTCGTAACTGTTCACACTTTCCCTCTACCTCTCTTTCTCCCCACATTCCTTTAAAACACATACAAATCATTATAAGAAGACATATGGAACTAGAAGGGGAAGGGTGTGACAGGAGTCTGACCCCCAAGTTTGCCAGCTCTATCCTCTTTCAGGATTTCAACGGTTCTTGGGGGTGGGTTAGAGTGCAGTAGGAGCTTTGGTGGTGGCACTGGGGCACTGGAAGTGGGACAGGACATGAAACTCCTCTCCTCATCTTCCCTGCTGACTAAAGAAAGACAGAGAGAGCACTTCCCTAAGGAGTGGAGAGCTGAGACTCTGGATAATTCCCGGTGCTTTCCCGGTGCCTATAGAGGAAGGGGCCCCTCTGGATTTGTCAGTTGTGGCTGCAGCTGTCTCTGGGCAAAATGGACCACAGTGGACTTGACACTTGATCTTTCTTCTCTCCCTCTCTGCCTCCTTTTTGTCCTTTTATCTCTCTCTCTCTCTCTGCTAACTCTCTATCTGTCTTGCTCGATCATTCATTTCACTATTTCACACTTGCTATCTGCTTTGACTTTCTTAAATGATATAAAGTATTCTCTGTAGGGTTGTGTCTTGATATATTTTGAATGATTTTTTTTTTTTTTTTACAATGATTACACTTTGTAATGCAAAATCACCTTGAGCCTATGTAAAAGGTAATCACCTCCTTTTAAAAATGATTATTTAGTTGTGCTTAACAAGATTTCCATATTTGCATCTTGGTTTAATTGCTGCTAGACCTGTAGAATCAACAAATTACTTTAATTGAACCCACTAGACAACATATTATAGACAGGAGAGACTCAAAAAGCACACACACACATAGGTGAAAAACCAAGGCACTGTCATCTTTCAGGAAAGAGTTTTAAATCCATTTCATGGTTTTGAGACTTCAGTGAAGCACAGTCAGAGCCATCTACAAATGGAGAACTTTAAATAATGACACACCTGTTATGATGTTTTTGTTCCTATCATGTTTCATGCTGCTTCACTGATCTGCCCTTCCCAAACCTGCTGGCTGCTGATTGCTTCCATGGATATATAAACTCCTTTTCTTCACTCACTCAATGCAAGATTAACTTGTGTAATTATTGTCACACCCTTTGAGCGTTCCATGTCCGAATTTCTGACGTATTTTATGCCTTCTGACCATTTCCCTGCCTGTTCCCTGACTGCCAGGTTGCTGACCTGGACTATTCAACAGACAAAGTAACCTCCCACTTTCCCATGATTAAACCTTAACATCGGATTGGACTGTGTGATCCAACCCTGCTACCTTGTTTCCACTTTCCATGATGCCATTGTTCTCAGTTTGTATATTGTAAAATGTTCCGTTCTATACGGTACTGTGAGTGGAATAATCACTGGTAAAATGAAATTTTCCACTCCTCACTAGTTACATCTCTGAGGATTTGGGTTTGTTGAGTTCCAACTCTGTCCATTTCACAGAGTCTGGCCAGAAATCCGATCTAAAGAAGAAGTTTTTGTCCATGCCCATTCCAAGTTTGGTCGTTAAAAGTTGTTTAATCTTTTCTGGGCTGTAGTCTGAGTTCTGGGTCCAAAATGTACATTACCCTTTACAAGGAAGGTATTAACAAGTCTTTGATGATGTAACTAAAGAGCCCAGTACATCTGAGGCACCATAGGCCCCACTTTTCTCAGTTAAGATACTGAGCACAGTCGTTGTTCATGATTTAACAATAACAAAGAGAGAGTGGGAAAAATGGCCTGAGAGTTATAACTAACCAAAATGAACACAAAGACCTTAGATCTGTCGAGAATCATCTTCAGGACACCCAAGACTTTTTTTGGGGGGTGTTGGGGGGACTACTTTGCTGTTTTAGAACATGGATTTCTCGTTAGATATTTGATTAATCTGTCAATTCTACTCTTAAAAATAATCCAACCATCAGTGACCTTAAGCTCCAGTGTATTCGGGTTATGCAGAACGTAAGTGATCCAAAGATTCAGCAAGTTTGTCTCTGTATGACTTGGACAAACTCCATTCTTGATGACAGTTGTTTTCATCAAGGGTGACACAACCCAGTTTTAGGTTTAGGGGACAATTACATTTTGACATTGGGCAATTCTTGTTTGAATGTTTTTTTTTTCTCTTAAAACAATAGAATCATTATTTGAAAATTGCATTATTTGAATATTCGGTTTGGTTGAAGAGCTGGTCTAGATCTGCAAATTAGCAACTGTAAGAAACGTGTCATGTTATTGAGTACAGGACTTTCAAAGAAACATTGTCAGAACATCTGCAAATTCATCTTTGGGATTCATATTTTTAGAAATATTTTGCTTAAATTCATTCTGTAGCAGACACATCGACATTTTTTAGCACCTTCCATTGACTGTGAAATCCAGCTGACATTTTAGCGCTTGTACCTGAAAAAAGTAGTGCTTAAGTAATTTACCTCCTTTGTCTAGGAAACACATCTGGCTCACAGAGACATCTAGTCATGCCCAAAGTCTCTATAAAGTGAAACACCATCCATAAAATCTCCATTAGAGAGGGGCTGCCTGGAGGTCGTCGGGAGGAGAATCAGGGGGTCACAGTTCCGCTGTAGTGCCTTCACACGTAGGGTTAGAGGTGAGTGCTGTTGACATTCCTCCCATCACTGTCTGATATCACCAAGATTGATAAGCCAGAGAAAGGTTCTGGGAGGAGTCCACCCACTCAGCCCCTAAGCTTAAACATTTATGTTTGGTTCTGTTTCTTTTAGACTATCTGCTGTTTTTTCTCGTGATGCATAGTGTTCTTTATTTCTCCGTCACCTAATTGTCTCATAGATATTCAGTGAGGCTTCAGACTCACACAGAGATTGACCTTGGATGAACAACACAAGAGAGTGTTTATCTATCTTTCCTCTTAGCTAAACCAGATAAAAGAAGAGAGTTGTGACAGATCTCCCACCCTTCTCCAGAGTCTTCTGGGATTTTCTGTTAACAATTTCATGTGAACTACAGTAAGAGCTGTGAATTATCGCCTTGTCAAATTCCACACCTTGTGAGTGTGGTTGCCCTTGGAGGGCAGGTAAAAAATTCTACCTGTGCTGTCTATAAGCCGACGGTTTTATATTTCTTTTGATTTAATTAAGATTTTGCAGCTACTCTGGATAGAAAATGTGAGAATCTTAACATGCAGAAAACATGTTAACCTTATTCTCTGAAAAGTCTTTTCAGTGAGCTGGACATAAACACAGAGATCTTTGATTTCCACAACAGAGCTCTTAGCAATTAGCCACTAATACCTTAAGCTGGAACCTACACCTCACTCAACAAAGATGGTTATAATCTTTTCTTTGTATTTTTCAACATTATACAAAAGAATAAAATGATACATCTTTTTTTCATTTATAATTCCAGGTTCTGTAAAGCCACAATCCAATCATCTGTTTTGCAGACATTTACAGTAAAAGGAAAATTAGACAAAGCACACCCAGCTTTCCCGTAGGTCAGTCGATCATTATTGCCCTCTCACAGTCCAGCTTATCTTTTGTAATCAAATACACCAACCCCACAAAATCACATGTAATTGAAGTTTTTTTCCCCCAAACTTCTTTCAGCCTGAACCCTGTGAAGATAACATTCCCCGCTTCTGCTGCTGTCTCTGGTGTGTTTGAGTAAACAAACAAACAAAGTTGGAAACAGGCAGTCAGCAGCAGGGCAGTCTTGTTAGGTTGAGCCACCACGGCGATGGGATTCCAAGCCTGTTAGTTTTCCCCCTGGGAGACATGTTTGTTATGTGTGTGTGTGTATTTGTGTGTGTGTGTATTTGTGTGTGTGGGAGGGTTACTTGTTGTTTATTACTATAATTTGTCTGAGTGGCTCTGGAGAGATTTTAGGCTCTTTGAAGCAAGGCTGGATGAAGCCTGGAGCGTGGCATGCTGTGCCCAGGATTTGGGCCCAATTTCTAATTCGTCTAACCCCTGAATTCACCCTACCTACTCCCTTTTGGTAATCCTCTGTCTCAATCCTTTATCCTGAGCTGCATCATCCTTGGTCTTCCTGAAAAGTACGGGCCACACAGACAGAAAATTTTGAAAGGCCAATGTCTTATGTACAATTTCAGGTGAGTCAAAAAAAACTTGTTTCAATTTCTTAACTTTGAAAAAGGGAGAAATTTTCTATCCATTTGTTGAGCAGTTTCCAAAATGAAAACCTCTTAAGTAGTTAAGCAAGTAGTTACAATTTTCTATTTCACAACTGCACTTGACAATTGTGAAAAAGCCTGCAAGAACTGTAAATTGTTATTTAATATAAATAAAGAAACAGACAAATGGGATGATCTAAGTGACTCACCATTCCAGATCAAGATGGCTTCAAAAGAGGAACAAAATGCATAACTGTGTCCAAAAGTAACAGGGTCCTTCACATCCAAGTATTTGGATGTGCAGGACAAATATACATCCAAGCAGTGTATATGTTTATCATATACACTGTGCTGTGTTGAACTAGAACCATAGGGCAAATTACTCGAAATACTAAAGTGTAAAACAAACCTATCTATATTTAATTTGTCCCTAAAAGAGCTTCAAAGAAATAAATCTGTTTTTGAACTGGCATTATCTCACGCTGAAAAACTTAGAAAAATAAAAAAAAGATCTTTAATCTCAGTATGGCCACTTAGTGAGAAAACAATCTGCATTAAGATAAAAGTCTTTATTGTCATGGTCACAGGAACAACAAAATTTTAAAATGCCATCAGTCAGTGCATAATGTAAAATGTAATTTTTGTTTATAGTCAGACACAGAATTTAGAAACTTCATTAATAATCATTTCCAATCTCGGAGTCCCATGTGTAATACTTGTTGCTGGTAGGATGAGTTCCTAAGATCAGAAGACAGTGGATGTTAGTTTCTGCAGTAGTGCTAAGACAGATTCCACTTACTTCATTAACTTGTATTATGGTATATTTGGTAATTGAACTATTAAAAGTTTTTCAGAAGAGCTCTGAAGTATTTCTGGATTTTAGCTATTTGTGGGTGGCTGTGGCCCAGGATATCACAATGTCACAAAAGCAACTTTCTCTTTCTTATTTAATTTGAATGGTGCTAATACTGTTTGTAATATTCTTTGCCATCAATCTGCAATAGTTTATTATCTGTCTTGTAGTTAACATACATGTTTATGGATAGCTTACAGACGAGAAACATTTTCTTGACTTTAGAACCTTATCTTAGCTGAACAAGACATTTTTCCAGTTATTTTGGTATTAATTGAGGCACTGTCTGTCTGCATATACTCTTGTGTCCATCCGTGCATTGTATGTCTGCATAGGAAGTCCTCTTGCATACCCATCCATCATGCACATGTCTGCGCTCTAGCTGTGTCCTGCGGGGAAAGGTTCACTTAGAACCAAAGCGGGTTTAATTGGTGTCAAATAGGTCTCAGTAAAAAGTCATCAGAGACTAGGGACTCTCAGCAAGACAGGAAAGCATTTATTAGGGGACTTCCTCCAAACTGTATGACTCTACATGTCACCGTCTGTCCTATTGTCTCTTCACATATCCCACCCTCTTAAAATCTCTCATCACTGTTCAGTTTCCATCTGCTCTCTTCCTCTCCCACTCAGACTCATTTGAGTTCAAATGTTTGTTATTTATCACTGGTCCTCCCAGTCACAATGTTAATTTTATTCTATATGTGTAGTGGTGTGTCTCTCATGATGATTTTGGTAGATTTATCCATTCTACTATGCAGAAGTTCTCTATCAGGTTGTGAGAACAACTCTTACCTATAGACGAACAGATTGATCATCAGATTTAATTCTGAACATATACTAGATTACTTTAAAATTTTAAATTAGTTTCAGTATTTTTGTTTGTTGAATTGCATGCATGTTTTGACAAAGCGTAATGCTGAAAAATAATAAGCTGCTTTATTTCCAGCTTTCTCGCAGACATCTAGATCTTTTGGCAAATAAAGTAAAACCAAAAAAACCCTTAAAGTTAAATTCTTGATTTATTCTTCTTCTTATTATTATTCTTGATTATATCAACCTTGACAATATGTTCAGTTTCATCTGAAAAATGGTTTACCCACAGCATGATACTTCCACCCCCATGTTTTACTGTGGATATGATGTTCTGTTGGTGAGCACAGTGTTGTTTTACATGAAGCATACATTTTAGAATTGTGATATTTAAGGGAATTTTTCCACCTGATATTCTGGAAAACTTGGTTTGTTTGGGGACCTAAATTTGTTACATTTTCAGCTGCTGCGGGTTGCTTTCACACTACACTGTGTCAAGCTAACCAGACAAGGGTTTGGTTTGCGAGGCGCCATAACCGTACCAAGAACCACTGAAGGAAAGGACACAAAGACCTCTGAATAAAACACAAGGCATAACTTCCTTTTTCATGAAATGTGAAAAAAAAGGGAGTCGGTTTAGGTTTTAGTAGCTCTGCCTTTATTTTTTGTCTTTGGCAAAAGACTACTAGCCATTTCTTCCGCTGGCACTGAAGTCAAATGCTTGTTTTGGTTGTAGATGCCAAGAATGCCCTGTCCCGAAATCCACTTCCTGCTTTTGGAACGTCTCCAGTCTGCTTGGCATTCAAACCGCACCAGAGTTCACTTCAACCAAACCAAGGCCTAGGTTTTTAGAAGAACCAGAATTAACTTTTTTGATCCTCATTAGAGTTTGATTGCATATTTACACCTCCCAAAATGAACCAGGCTATCTGGCAAATCAACTAGAGTTCAATTAAAAAGGTCTAAATAAGATTGTTTATAGGACTATATGACATTCTCCCAAAAGCTTCTGGACTTGGGTAGTTGCTTTTGAAAACAAACCCTCTGTCTTGAAACCCTGTAAATTAGCTTAGAGCCTTGGAGAAAGCAGGGGAGTGTTTAACAGAAATACCAGCAGGTCCTTCAGTATTGCCATTGGCCTTTTGAAACCTTGTATGACTGGGCTCTGTAATGTTACTGTTAAACTCAATTTTTTCTGATAAATGATGATTGTCTTTACTGTCACATGGCATATATAGAATAACAAAACATTTCTTGTTCTCTTCTTCAGACAGGACATTTTTATCCACTTAGATCTTTCAGATCCATCCCAACCTCTGTGCAAACTGATTTTTAGCAAAATCAAGCAAATGGATAAATGTTAAGAGATTCTGCAAGCACAGCATAATTTTATTTCAGGGGCATCAGACTCGACTCAATATTCAAAGTCTATAAATCCATTAAAACGTGATATCACATAATAGTCTGAGTGTATTCTTACTTATGCAACAAGGGGATTACACTTTTTTCACATTGCACCTCCAGCAAATTAGTTTTTCAGTCAAAATGTACAGGACATTTGATACAGTAAAGTAAGGACTGGTTTTCTTTAAAGACACCAAAACTTGATATTACAACAGTACACCTTTGAGATCCATTGTATTGTTTCTGGTAAGTTATTAGTTTGATTGTATGATAGCTTGACGCCAGGAGTAACTGCTGTCACAACATGCCAAATCATCTGAGTCATCGTTACCCTGCATCCTTTCTTGTGGTATGTAAAGAGATGACATCTACACTTATTCTTTGTTTACTCTCACTGCATTTATTTGGTCTATAATTTAAATGGTTAAAAAAGTCCCACTTTTATACTGATAAACATTTCACAAATGCTGTCATGACATTTTGTTTTGCGCTTGTCATTTCACACTTGACCTATTTTGCACCCTTGAAGGCTTCGAGCTATCTATAATTGTATGTTTCATGTTTGCTTTTACAAGCAAGTAACTTTCTATAATAGAGTCATAAGCTGTACACATTATAAATGTGCGCATTTTTTTCTAGATTCTCTTTTTCTTACATAAATTAGTTTGTATTTCACCCACGATGTAAGGGGACTATTGAAATACCACAGTTCCTTGTAAAAATAGTTGTATTTCAAAAGTTTCTTCATCTCATATTGGTAATGTCTTGTTTCTTTCTCAGCCCACACATATTTCCACTGATATACACAAAACAATATTAGTAAGGATCATGGAGCAGCTGCATCTTTCAAGTTTTGTCAGCAGGTTTAACTGAAAGTGCAACAGTGGCTGTAATTACTGTTGCTCAACAACAACCAGACTAAGAAAACACATAACAACTTTGGAGACAGATCCTCTATCCACGTGTGTATGTTTTAACGCTTGCTGGCATTCAGGCACATACAGGGAACACCTGCCCCTCAGGCATCAGGATATGAGGAAAATCTTTTCCCTGATAAAACTCTGATATCAAATTTTTATCAGTTATTTTTTCCATGTTTGCTTTACGTCTTAGTGCCAATGGAAGCAGAAACTACTTAGATGTCATTAGATTTCTACTTTAGTGTCAAATGTGATCTAGTCACATTGTGTTTTGTTAAAAAAAAGTTACTGATCCAACCATCATTAAAGAACATTTCATTCTGTGCCTATCTGTGTACGTCACAGTACATTAATAAAGTGGAACAACCATATTTGTAAAAGGAACAGGAAGCAAGGACAAGTACAAACTCATCCTGACAGCTTAGCTGCAACGGTGGACGCCTAACTGCCATTGTTACGAAAGTCTGCACAAAGTTCGTTTCTTGTTTCATGACAAGACAAGCTCACACAATATCCTAGCGAAACCATCAGAGTTATCTCTGTGTACCTGCAGAACCAGAGTCTTTCAAAAGAATTTGCAAGGTTTTGGCTCAGTTTCGACAATAATTTTTAAAATTACTCTTGAAGAAACGAACGCATCCCACCGTTTATCTTATAACAAGACACTCTGCAATCAGCCCTCCAGCCAATCTGTTTCTCACTTGCCCTCTTTCTCTGCTTTTGTTCCTTTTCCCTGCTTTCTTTTTTTATGGCCCTCCACCTCTCTTTTTGAACTCCCCCATAGTACTCCCCTTTTCTTTTTTCCTCTTTCATTTCATTTATATCTGAATGCAACCCCTTTCTATAAGCCCCCCTTTTTTCTCTCTGCCTCCCCAACCATTTCTTCTCCACCCCTCTCTTGTTCGATCCCTGACTCAACTTTCACATTCCAGGAGCATTCCTGTAGGATTAGCCTTTAGCATTCTTACGCTTTGCAAAGGCCACGGCCCCCCCACTGTGATGGTGGCAGGCACTAACGGACGGCAGAGAAAAGAGAGTGTGTGTGTGTGCTCTCACTTTCTTTCATCACTACCCTCTTCCATGCCTGCTGCCCCATTTCTATCGAGCTCAGCTTCCATCACAGTCAGCAACCCTTAGTTCTCACCCTAAAATGTCCTGGGAGTTCCTGTGTGAACATACATGAAAAGCACAAGCAGCCATTCACAAAATACTTCAGATATGCTGATCATAGATTTTCCTTCTGTTCAAATAAGCTTAGAAACAATAATGCAAATTCCATCTTGATTATTTACAAGATATAGTTTGAATCTTGCATGAGGAAGTTATCACAACTTGTACAGTCAAATTTCTCAAATAAAAACCTTGGCATAGCATAAGTACAGATTTTCTAAAATGGAAAGAAAGAAATTTAACCTTATAAGGATAATAGTCACAACCATTCCAAAATGTAACAGATCCACAACCACTGATGATCTGAATAAGATTCAGGAAATGAATTACTTTGATTTTATGTCTATCTATATCATTTTTTTTTTAATTACCCTTTTCAAGAAGGTTTAAGCATTCGACTTTCTTATCCCAGCACTGCTTGAGCCATGCTGTAGAGGTTTTTAGGTTTAAACAATGTCATTGCTGATGTTGCTCCTGTCAGAATTCCAAAGTCTGTACAGATGTAGATGTTGATCCAAAAGCAGATAAAAAAAAAAATTAAAAGCCAATTCTGCTGTGACAAAATTTTGCTAGCATCTATACTTATAAAAAAATACAATGTTCAGTGATGTTGCTTGGTGCACCCATTTGCACCCTAGCTTTGCACACACAGATGACACTTAACTATATTCATCTAAAAGTTACAGCATTTCAGTAATCTTAAAGCCTTGCTCTACATGGCATGCATTTTGCCTTTTCTACTTAGGTAAAGAACTTTTGGTTATTCTATTGAGAGGGATTTTTCCTTTAAATCTCACATTAAACATGCTTTTAGGATATTTGTTCTGTATTTTAAATCACTGTTAACCACTAATAAGTTTGATGTCAGTATCCCCGTTTGATCGTGGCAAGCAATAGTCTCCCTATTCCATAGTTCACAGATTTTCAAAAAATATTAAAAGCTAAGCAATGTTGATATCTTCAGTTGATATAATTGTTTACAATTTTCTTTCCTTCTCTCCTTCTCTAACTTTTTAGTCAAGGAGATCAAGCAAAAAAAAAAAAAAAAAACGTAAGCACTATGAGGTAATTGTGGCCTCTTCACTGTTTGTCTTTGTGCTTCCATAAGGGGTCTTTGTGTTGAATCAGTGTAACAAGCCAAACTGGTAGCACTGGCCTACCACATGTGGAAACACTCACTTCACCTCCCAGGATAAAATACTTGGCAAGGACAGACAAGCGCTGGAGTGGGGGTGAGAGACAGAAAGAGAACCAATGTTTGTTGGTGGGACTAGCGAGTGAGTTCGAGTTTTCCTCAACCAAAATAAAAGTGTGACCAGAGCAGGGGACGCCCCTCAAAAATCTCTCAGCTGTTTCCATCTTTTGTCCAGCCAACATCATAAATTTTTCTGGCAGGACCTTCTTTTCTTCCTTTTATTTTCCTCTTCCCCTTTATGGTTATTTGCACAGTCAAATTCAGATGTCAAAAAGGGAAGTTTAACTTATATTTCAACTCAAAATCCTGTAGAAACTATTGTTTAATTTAAGTATTTACTGAACTTATCACTTCTAGTTCTAGAACCAGCTGTTTTGGAACTGTGTACCTCAACCGTTTCCACTTTCTCTTTTTTCCCCCCTATCAGACCCTTTATCTAAATCTCCGTCTCCTGGCTCATGTTGCGGCTTTTTTTTGTGAATGTACTGTACTGTACTGTATTCTTTCCCTCCACATCAAGCTTATTGCTTTCTGTCAGGCTGCTGCAGGCGCCCCAAAGGGAGACGGCTCCCCTCACGTCTAAACATCTGTCCATCCCATTACCGCGGCTGCTGCTGAACCTGAGCCCCTTTTCCTCATGTTGACAGCAGCTCTGACGAGAATGCGAATGATATCCAAGGGACTGATGTTATTCCCGAGTGCCTGCTCAAAGCTCCTGATTATGTGAGCCAGCTGGCTTAGAGACGTGAGGAGTCGCCACGGCAGGCGGTGTTCCGCTGGGCATCCAATATGGTCCCGGATGTTTTCTAATCATGGCTATCTTAAGTGTGAGAACGGCACCACACAGGGCATCAGTCGGCTGGGTCGTTTGGTTGGAATGTGATGCAGGAAATCCATAATGGGGGTTTCTGAAAGTGCCGGCAGGATGCGCGTTGTCTTTTAGCATGGAGAGGAACAGAGTAAACGGATATGGCTAAAGGTGGTGGCAGCAGTGATGATATCAGTGATGATGATGATGAGAATGCAAATGGTGAACATTTTTAAAATGACCTGGTAACAGATGGGATAGATATTTGCTTAGGTACTGACCCATCACTGAAAAAACATCAGGAATAAAGAATATTTTTAAATTTGTCAAAAGTGCTGCCATAGGCATGGGGGAAAATTCCTTTTGCATGGTTTTAAATCATGTATTTTTGAACCATAGAAATGTGTTGAAACTCCGCACTTTCTTAAAAGTAATGAGATGTGTAATCACTTCCTGATTGTTGTATTTGTCTATAATTTTAAATGATCAGATATAGAAATATTAATTCTCAACAGACTTGTGCCTGTTTTCCTAGAAATAGGCATAACTGTTCTAGTACAACTGTTTGAAGTATTAAGTGGCTACCCTTATAGTGGTTTTACCCACAGTTTTGATTAGATTTGACAAATCTCTCTTCACAAAAATAGAAATTCAAAATAGGGCTATTGTGGAATTCAATTCGAACATTGCTTACATTGTATTATTTTTTATTGTCATTTAGTTTAAGAATAAATATATTTGGCATTGTGACAGTTGTTTGCTATTATTACGTATGTGTAATGATCTTGAAGAAAACATTTCATTAATGTAATTTCTCAAAATGTTAAAGTAAAAGTTACGTTTTAGTAGAGGGACAACTGAAAATATAAAAGATGTCATACTATATATTTTGTTTTTACATGGACTTAAAAAAAAAAAAAACTTGACTTTTTATAGCAAATATTGCAGGGAAAAATGGTCTTGTAAAAAATAAAAAATAAAAAACCTTAGCAAACGTAACATTTTGCTAAAATATTTTAAGTTGGTGCAGGGCTACAAATGAAAGCCTACTTTTATGTCAGCATTTCCACAACAGAATAAAAATTCCCCTGTCTCTTGCATATGAGATAACATTAACATCAAAATCTATCAAGCATGGTTCACTAGCGCAGGTTGTAGAAAGTGTCGTGTTTAAAGGGCATTAATTGAGGACAAGCTGCCACTACTATAGGAACAGTCAACAGTAATTCCAGTCTGGACAAACAGCTAAGAGAGCCTGTGGATGGATGAAACCACATCCATCACGACCATATCCAGTTACCAAATGAGAACCTCTCCTTAAACCTATCAGAGTAATGGTTTAGACTTTTTCTTTTTTTTTTTTTTTTTGCTTTCTAGCTTTGTCAACTGCTTTGCAGTCAACAGGTAATCCCTATTTTTCAGGATTCTGTCGTGCAGATGGACCGAACAGGACACTGTTGTGGCTTTGACCTCCTCTGTGGCCTCATCAGATAGGGCTGCAGGTAAACACAAACATTGTGAGTGGAGAGAAAAAGTTTTGGTGATTAATGATGCACACATGCTTGGACACACACATGCAGACAATCTCAGAGGAACTGCTCAGTAATTGAATTTCTCAGGTTTCAGAGAAGCAATTTGGTGGCAGTTGGAGGAAATTTAGGGATTGATCATCCTCAGGATAAATATTAATGTTAACTATGATGTTGAGTTATCAGTTTAACAGCCAAAAATAATCATGTTCTCCAAGAACATGATTATGATTTGATGTCTCCACTTTGCCATTCCAACCCCTCTAATGCAATTTCACTCACCTGTAATATGGTCTATTAAATCACTCTCCAGGTTTCTAGTTTCTGTAAGATTACCGATTCAATGGTTTTTCCTCACCTTCGTTTCTGTTGCCTGAATTTGCAAGTTTCTGATCTTTGAATTGACCTTCATGTGCTCTGACCTCTGATGTTTGCCTAACTGATCCCTGTCTCCTGTTATATTCCCCTAAAATTCTCTCACATCTGTGAATTAAATAAAGAATCTCTATTCCCCATTAATTACTGTGTCTCCATCACCATCGCCTGCTGTTCCCTGATTCACCCTGAGAAGATGCTGTGTTTTCCCTTCCATCCTTATGAACGTGCTGAAGTGTGTCTGATATCTGAGCTACTAAAGCTAAAGCTCTGTTAGCTTACTAGCCCTAATTAGTTCTGCTGTGTTTACCACACAGCTTGTTCTATTCTGGCTGTGACATGCTGCCAGCGCTCATACACACAATAATATTTGCATTAGTGGTACTTAAAGGTACATGTGTTATTTAGGGAGGTTGCTAAATGGCACAGCTGCTGCTATTTTCTGTGTTGTTAGTTGAGCCGCTAATTCTGGATGTGACATAATCACTCCTGCTCTCTGTCTGGGAAAATATGAGTCCATATCCGCTTTTGCATCACCATCTCGGTGGTCCATCACTCCATCTAGTCAGTTACTGTGATGGCTAGTTAGCACAATAATAATCAATTATTCAAAATGTATATATTTTTAAAATTATTTTGTGAAAGTATTGCCTTATTTTCAGTCTGCTTTGCATTCTGAACTGCTTCTTAACCCTTAGAAACTGGTGTTCTTTATTAGCTGTCAGGGCTAATTTGATCTCACTCTAATTCGTTTTGGGACTCTCAGTAATTATTTTAACTTAGTTGAATGCTACTTGCCTAGTTAAAGAGATTCTTGACTGGAGGATCTTAACTGGAAGTTAGGTTGAAATAATTTGTTAATACATTTTCATATTTTGAAGAGAACTTGTTTGAGAACACCAGCACTGAAACGTGTTCTTTGATTTACTGTTCTGAAATACCGCACCTCACCATTCAGGTATTCAGGGGAAAAAAAGTGGTGCCCTGACTTGTTAATTTTGATTAAATCACGTTTTCTTAATAATTGCCCCTAGCATTTATTAATAATTATTTATAGCCAAGATAAACTTTCTGTTGCAAAACAATGAATACTTTTGCAAGGAACTGAACATTTTCTTCGTTCAATATAAACACATGCAAACATACACACAAATGCTTCTTCATGCCTCAGCACAGACCCCTCCACACACACTACAGACATGTCCCTTGTAAGTGAGATGTCTTCTGTTTCAACAAAGTGTGCTGTGTGGGCTGCCTGTCTTTTCCTCCCATGGCAGAGTTACCCAATCTCCTGACACACATTCTGCACAGATGACGAAGGACTCTTCTCATGACGCCGCCGGAGCCACCCGTTTAGTTCCGCCTTGGTTCTGTACACGCACAGATCACAGAGGTCAGAGGGGCCCAATAGGGGCGCACTCTTTAAGTGAGGAGTTATGAAAAGCCCCAAAGTGTATTAGGTCTACGATGAACAACTTTGATGTGCTCAGCTCATCCCTGTGTCTGATTCTAGGTACAGTGCCATGCAGTGTCTAGTTACAAAAATTACAACTGACCCTGATTGTGATCTCTGGAGACCAAGAATGAATGAATCCAAACCTCTGGAAAGCACTAAAACCTTCTTTTGTTTACCTTCCTGGAAGTCTGTAGACATATAGATATTGTGTGAGTTCATGAATGTGTGTTTGCATTTGAGTGAGCTCGCCTGTGGCTATTCCCTCACCTCTACTGACCCCCCACAAAGAAAGAGCTCAAAGGCACAGAGGTGGTGCTCCCTGACCCTTGACAGAATCCAAGCCAAATTAGAAAACTCCACTCATTTATTATCACAGGTCACGACTTCTTGTGGATAACATGGGAATGTGCTCCATAATCAACTCTGTCAGGGGAAAACCTGCCTGTTTACTAGTCAGAGATTATCATATCTCTTTAATTTACACACGGTTGACTCTGTTTTCCCAGCGGTTTAATCTGATCACAGACAGCAAAAATTGGATGAATTTTGTAATCAACTGAACCCGCAATTCCACACAGTGGCACAAACCTCAAGCTTACATGTGAGGAGCAACTTTATGAACAATGTAGTATTTTGCTTTTTTTTTCAGGCCTTTTTTTATAGTTCAGTATTACTGGGAGACTCAAGTGAGAGTTCTGAATCAAAACCAAATGAAAACGCAACAATTTTTCCATAATTGGTGGCTTTTTGCGCAAGCTTCTGCATGCAGCTGCTGAGCCAGCAACACCCAAGAGCCTCTCCCCAGCTGATTCCCAGAGAAAACAAGTTGTGTGCCTGTGAGACTTTCAATTAAGAGACACTGAGCCTGAGGTCTGGCATTCGGCTCCCATACTCACTCATTTTTATGATGCCCTCAAATCTATAAACTCACTTATTTATAAACATATTGCAGAGGCCGTAAAAGAGGGACTTGTTTCTGGCTAAGTACACTGAGTACACTGAGATGTGCTGGGGTGCGCGCGTGTGTGTGCGGGTGCGTGCAGGTGCGTGCGGGTGCGTGTGTGTGTATACAGAGGTGTGTCTGGGAGAATAACTGACAAAAAAATGTGTGGATGTGGAAATATATAATTGCTTTTGTTTATCTGTCTTTATCCAAGATTATGTGGGTGTGAACTGCGCACACGCAGGCCTGTTCCGTCAGGAACAGGATGCGTGTGCGCAGCGCAGACTGGGGTTTGGAACGGCCGCCCGAGTGGCTGGCAAAATGTGGATGAAACTGGCACAAGGTCATGTTGTGACGCTGCATGTTGCGTAAAGAGCAGGAGAACACGCTACAGGAGCCACAACACATTCAAAGAAAGAAAGAGGGTGTAGCAGAGCGCGGGAGTGAGAAACACACAAAAGATGCTTTCACACAGTCAGGGTTTTACTTTGCTGCTGTAGCAACTGGAATACATTTGGACAGTTTGTGTGCTGAAGAATACTCAGTAAATACTCCTTACATCACGTTTTATTTGCACAAATGAGAGCCGCTCGTTATTTTTTACTTTGAAAAAATAATTCTTATAGAGTTTTTTGTAAAAATATTCATACCCCTGGAGTTTTTCTTGCTTTGTCACATTGCAGCCTCAAACTTCAAATGCATTTTACTGAGTTGTTAGCTAGACAAACACAAAGTTCTGCATAATTGTGAAAATAATTTTTCAGGGTTTTTTCTAAGTTTCTTTTTTTTTGCAAATAAGAAACATGTACTCGTACTCAACTCTCCTGGGTAAAAACTTTGTCCAACCACATTTTCCTGCAACAAGTCTTTTGGGTATCTCTGCCAGCTTTGCAGCAAACAGACAAATACCTTCAACTCAGCAAAATTGCACTGGGAGTGTCGAGAATATTGATTTAAACCATTTCTCTATCCAGCTTCCCTTTATTTGTAAAATGTTTCACTGTCCCTGCTTAAGTAAAGCATTCCAGCAGAATGATGCTGCCATCACCATATTTACAACAGAATTGTGAGTTAAGAGTTAATCTTCCATTTGACCAGAGAACCTCCTTCTACCATGTTTTCTGTCTCCCCGCATTTTG
Source organism: Poeciliopsis retropinna (assembly GCA_010277075.1). Classification (NCBI taxonomy): domain Eukaryota; kingdom Metazoa; phylum Chordata; class Actinopteri; order Cyprinodontiformes; family Poeciliidae; genus Poeciliopsis; species Poeciliopsis retropinna. Next base: position 8,923,029 of record VMRM01000010.1, read on the forward strand.
AAATTGTAGATTTCACAGTGCATTGTGATAATGTAAAAGAGGAGTATTATGTAAAATCAACAGTTTTAAACTTTATGTCATGTTATAGTGTTATTTCATCATCAAAAAATGCACACGGTTTTGCTTTCATTCATTCATGCATATTTAAGAAATCCTTGAATTTCAGTCTCATTATCAGCAGAAGTTTAAGTTAAGTAGAAGAAGTTTGCTTTTATTTTGATAGTATTTTGCTTATCTAAGTTTGCTAAATGAATTTGCAAATTAATGAAATTGTTATCTATGAACCTACATAATTAGTTAGCAAGCTAATTACTTAGTTCCAAGCTAAAAATTTTACAAATAATATATTTTGAATAATTTTTTATTCAAATTTAATTTACAGACTGGGTTTGTAAACTAAGCAAACTTGCAAGGTAAATATTTAGCTTGTGAATTAAATAAAGTTTGGAACATGGACATTTATAAATATAAATAACATAGTAAAAAAAAAAAGAAAAGAGAAATGAGCACCTATTTTTGTCTGTTAATATTTCTGTAAACGTTTCACTACATAACTTTTCAGACAGTTCCCAATAATCTCCTAAATCTGATTTTAAAATTAGGTTTACTTTAATTCTATTTTCAACTGTTGAGAAGTTTCTAAATTTCAATCTTAATTTTATAGTTCACCTTTATTGATTTAACATGCAAAAGTACTTGTTTACTTGAACACATTTATATTCAAGAATTGAGAGCTGCTTGAATTTGGAGTCTTTGAAAATAATGTTTTTTCTGCAACCAAGATCAGATCTCATTCCAGGACTATTGAAACTGCCCACTATGCTACTATTGAATATGTGTTTTGATAGGTTGTTTTGTTAAAAAATCAAAAACCTTTATGTCAAATCCAGTACTCTGTAATATATCTTTTTCAGCTTAAATCTAAAAGTGTCTGCATTACTTTTGTTATTCAACAGCATTTATTTAAATACTCTGAACAAGCAGCATTTGTCTTTTGTGATCAGAATTCCGACGTGCCGACCAGGACTGAAAAAACAAAAAAATGGCTAATGTGGGAATCTTTTTGGCTCCAGCATGGACATCCTGGCTGCCATAAGCTACACAGGGCATCTGCTTCCTTCCAGGGTTATAACCCAGGCCTTGGCCTTGTGATGTTTGTCTGGTCACTAGCCTTTCAGAGGACTCATATCCCACCCTGTCTGGAATATAAGACACAACCTTCCCAAGTGCACGAGGGGGAGGAACTGGATCGAAAAAGTAACCAAGGAGTTCCTCAATCTTTGGCCCAGCTTCAACTTCTCAGTTAAATTTTTTATGAATAAATATAGGCCTATATATATATATATATATACAAACACACATAGCTACTGTGTTAAAATGGTGGTACCATAGAAGGTACCACCCAAAAGGTCATACATTTTTACATTTGGTACCACACTGAATGTTGAGAAAATTCAAACAGACAAATGCATTTAAATCATATTATGCCCAGATTATAGATGTTTTGAGAATATATATATTTTTTATTTTGGATGCTAATTCACACCTCTTCACTAATGTACATGACAGAGATGTACTATTTTATCTTCTTCAGGCTCTTCCGGCTCACTAGTAATTTTCTGCTTTGCATTTCACTTTCTGCTTTTGTTGTCCCTTTTTATACATTCACACCCATTAGGTGTGTGGGCGTGTGTGCGCGTGTGTTTGTGTTATTGTAAGGAAATAAAAGCACAGCGGATGTACGACGAGGTCTCCTTGTCCAGACACCTTGTGAACAATCAGAGAGTCTCCACTCGGTTTCCTGTTTGATTTTTATTGGCCATGCGGTCATCACCACGGTGACTCAAACAGGAAGTGCTGCAGTGCTGCATGATGGACGAATGGACAGGAAGATTAAAAACATGAGAGCAGAATGAGCGGATACACTCACCGATCTATTTCAGGAGCTGAAAGGGCACTCTCTCCCTCACACATACACACTGAGGATGCTTTGCTTCCTGACCTCTGCCACCAGTGAGTTGAACCTCTTTGCTCTTGGCCTGTGTTTGTTTTGAATACCTTTCACTTTGGTTTAGATGTCAAGACAAAATTCAACCTTTATTGTGGTTGCGTGACATATGGAACCCAGTGTGTATGCTGCCTGTAATCTTGCAGGCGCCTGGTCAAAAGATTGAAGTTTGTAAATAAACCAAAATCAGCCAATTTAGTAACTTGCAACAGTATTTATACTCTGAAATTGTTCAAATTTTTTCATGTTCCAACTACAAACTTGTATTGAATTTCACCTGAATGATAAAAAATGACAGACAGACATAAATCCTCGATCAGAAAAATGCCTCATTATTCAGCATTCCTTTGACAACTCACCTCAATTACAACTACAGGGCTTTCCTGTCATCTCTCAGCCAATTTCACATGTAGAAATTAAAATGTTGCCCCTTCCTCTATGCAAGGTAGGCCAAACTCTGTCGAACTGAACAGAAATTTCAATTCTTGTTCTAGATTCTCGGTTGAATTTAGACTATGACTGGGTTGGCCTAACAATTGAATTATATTTAGATTTAAACCATTCCACCGTAGCTTAGAGACTGTCCATAACTTTATATTTTCCCCTATATTGTTTGTGGCAAAGTATTTCTCCTGCCTGTCTTTCATTGGTCACCATTCTTCTTGCAACTCAATCAGAATTGTGTGTAAAAGGAATAGCTGCCCTATCAAAAAATTCACCAGCGGTCCACTCCAGCTCCTCAAGTTATCATTAGTATCCTTGCTGCTCCTCTGATTATTGCTCTCCTTGCCTAGTTTAAGTGCATTTCACACATTTAGGAAGAAAAATCTACAGCTGTTTTCTAAGTAAATATTTTGTAGTCAGTATTGAGGAAGATGTTTTAATTAATTCATAAATTAACCTACACCTAAAGATATGATAGAAACGTCTTCAAATTGAACATTTGAAGACGTTCAAATGTCTTCAAATGTTCAAATGTCTTCGTCTTAGGCCTGGGCTCTGTTAGTAACTGAAGTGACTATAGTGGATACCATCAATTGTTTAAAATGAAGTCCAGCACAAATGAAGCACAAAATTGGTGAGAATCAATTTAAAGAACTTTGTACTTTCTGTGACACATAAAGACATGTTTGTGAAAGAAATTCATTATACACAAGCTGAAAGTTTGGCATTCTATGCTGATATGTTAGTTGTAATGTCATTGCTTAAGATGGTATAGACACTGTAATATCTTAATTGTTTAATCTTTGTTTTAAACAAGTAAAGCCTTCTTTTCTCAGTCACTTCTCTGTTCTTAATATCAACTATAATTGACGGCTCATGGTTGACAGCTATAGAAAAAAACATTTTTTTGATGTTCTTGTATTTGTTCTTGATTTTAAACAGAAATAATAAATGGCTAAAATTGGTATTGGTATGCCAAAGCATAAAAAACAAGTAGGCAACACAATTTGATCAGTGCATTTCTAGTTGTTGCCATCATTTAGTCTCTTACGCCTTGTTTTAACAGCAAGTCGCACAGACTGCATTTAGTTCTTCACCTCTGGATTTGTTTACAACTTATTCATTTCCCCTAAGGTCCTCCTAACCTGACTTCTCATCTCCCGTTCCTGCTGTTCCCAGTGGAGCTCCAAGTAATCACTGGTTCTTTGATGGGGAAGCAGTGCAGGGGACAGGCACAGGGGGATTATGAGTGAGCTTGGTTGCAGCTTCTACGTTTTCTCAACCTGTAAAACAGCAAGCTAGGAAATTTCCACTGAATCACAAAAAGGGGGATGGAGGGGAACATGGCTCCCAGATGTTATCACAGAACATTGTGCATGCTTGTGCTTTTATATACATGCATGTAATAACTGCTCAGACAGTGAAATAGAAATGTATGTGTATTATAGCTAATTTGTAGGTTGTACAGATAGTTGGATCATTCATATTTTGGATGTACACACACTTCATCCTTGGTAGCTGGAAAGAAATATGAGATACATTTTGTCATTGTTAGTAGAAACCTTTGCTAATTTCTTAATTTTCTTGTTATGTCCTTATAAACACAAACACTTGCCCTTGTTTTACCCTCATTTTCTCATAACAAACCATTTAGACCATTCCTATCGCAAATCCTAGTAGGAAACATTCCCATCAGGGATGTGCTGTAATACAGCTCGTTATGGCATATTAAGTTTAAGTTAATTTTAATTCCCCAGAAGAGCTTGAGTCTCATATTTTACTATTGGTGTGAGGCAGGGTATTTCATTCCATCATGATGTTCTCTCAGGGCCTCATTAGGGCCTTGTTATCTCATTAGCAAGTTGCACAATCCTCATTAGCACCTGCAAATTTAGGATGGTTGGTGCTGCCTTCAGCTTGCTCTCTGATAATGAGAGAGATTGTTTTAAATACATCATTGCACTACTGATATATTGAATAGATTTCTACTCCAGAGGATTTTTTTGTGCAAGACTGGGCTGGAAAATCATTTTATCACCAAAGTTGGCAACAGACAAGACCAGTGGAGTGTGGGCATCTTGAAGGCAAGTCTAAACCTTAAAGTTTGACCACAGGCCTGACTCATTCCCTTCATGCGGCTGTTCTGTAATGTTTTGCTTAATAGACTGCAGCCTCCTCTTCTGTGTTGGCAACTACAAAAACACAAATAATTTAAGCCGTACAGACGCCTTTCCAGCCTTGAAAATGGCACACACAAAAAAGAGAGGCAGCAAACAAAAGCAAACAACTCACTATTTCCTTCTTAAGAGCTTGTTTGAATTACTTCTTTATTTGTGTTCAGAGAATTTCTGGAAGTGGACAGCCCGAGGAAAAGAGGAGGTGGGGAATGGGAGCAAAAGAGGTGGAAGGTTGAGTTTGTCCTGTGGGTTAATTTGGCCTGTTTTGTTGGTGGTCATGTTGAAACGGTGCGTTATTGCCCAGAGGGACATGCAGATTTAGGGTGATGTGGGGTGCTTTCTTTGTCGGAGGAGACACAGATGCACAGAGGAAACACTGGTAGCACTTAGACAAAGCCAAATAAACAATTTGAGCCCAAATGATTCACAGGTGTGGGAAGGCAAACTGCCATCTGAGGGGTTATGGGACTGGGGCTGTGGTGGCACCAGCACACATGTTCACTGTGGCTGTGGCACTGTTGGTCTGTAGAGGTGGAGAGATTATGTAATTGGCTCAGCTGCCGTCAGGGCTCAAACTAAACCACAAAGCGACGATGCATGGGTACAGTAGATGTTTTGGTGTACCTAATAAAAGACGATGTGTGTACATGCATGGATTGTATTATATGGTCTGATATTTTTTAGAGTTCTCATGTTCCTTGTGAGATTTAGCAATCTGTTATGCATATAGTGTACATAGACACTGTGTCTTTCTGAGCAGAAATGGACTGTGACGTTTCAGGAAATCACCTGAAGATTTTACGCAAAGTCCCTCGTAAATGCACTAATTCAAGCATTATTTTTCACATTTTTGTACATTACACCCACAAACCTTACTATATTTTAGAAGGTGTTTATGCAGTAGACTAAATATGAGGAAAATTAAGCATTGTTTTTCAACTTTTTGCAAATATAAATCTAAAAAGCATGGGGATTACATTTAAATTTAGTGCAACAATTCCAAAATTCACATAATATGTAAATGGGAACATACCAGACAGGTAAAGGGTGATGTTAAGAAAATCCCAAGCGATCTCACAAAGCACTGTTTAATCCATAATTTGAAAATTAAAAGACTAAAACACAACTACAAACCTTCCAAGGCATGCTACCTATCTACATTGACAGACTGGCTGAACAGAAATGTGGTGTGGTCAGAGGAGACCTAAATTGACAGTTTTAGCCTATGTGAAAAAAACTGTATGGTGAAACTAACTCACCACACCAACCCTAAGGTGATGCCTGGTGGTAGCAGCATGCTTTTCTTCAGCAGGGAAGCTGGTCAGAATGGATATATAACCAGAATTACAACTGGATGGCACACATAAGGGATTTCAACAATCAATAAAACTATGGATTAATTTGAGACACAATCAGTGTTACATTTTACTATCTCAATTTACCACATTAAATAGTTTAATTACAGAGAAACATAGGTTTCAATGCCTTTGTTTCTGTTAATTATAAAAGGCTCAAGTTAGAAGTTAATAAAAAATGCCAAATTCAACATTAGAATATGAAATCAGAACAATGATGATATAATTTTAATACAGAATGAGGGCTGAATGAAAAACATGTCTAATGCTTATTTAAAGATTGTTATTTTGAAAAGTATTTTCAGTTTGACAAACAAGCCCAATAGAAATGAATAATATAATTTACTGTATATGACCGTATTCAGGTGTTACAATGGCTCACTAAAGGCCCAGACCTAAAGTACAGCAGCAGTTTGTGACACTACATACAGTCTGACTTTGAGATATTTTACTTGTGGGCTCATGATGTAGAGATATAAAGTGATGGATGGGCAGCTGTGAAAGAGTTTTGTACAAAGAAAATCATGTGTCATTTTCCTTTCATACATAACTCTAGTAAAGTAAACAGAATTTCTTTGGTTGTAAAAAACAATTTTAAAAGGGACTGAAAGCAGAAATTTCTCGAAAGATAGGGGAAGAACCTCATGACATGTGATCTCAAAGAAGTAAAGCAGGTTAAAATTCAACAAGTTTAAAACAATATAATTACATTAAAAGCAGGCAGCAAACATAAACACACACAATGCATCCTTTCTGCCCTTCTATTCTATAATGGCTTCAGTGGTCAAAGCCTTTACTTGATTAGCGGGATAAACATCAGCTTTAAAGCATTAAAGTGCAATGGTGAAACAGTGACCTCAAAGATAATGCGCACACACACAACACACACACGCAAACTCACGCACTTAGCAAGCACTAAAAACTAAGCTAAGCATGGGCAGCTGCCAAGGCCAATCAAAGCCCTCTGTACATCCTGGGAGCAGCTGTCTCGTCCAATCATAGCTGCACGTGTGTCATCTGCCCTTCAGTTGCAAACGGCGCTCAGAATAGGACTGTGTGAACCCCACAGTGGGACTCTTCTTAGTTGCATACTTCCTCCTGTCTAAGAGGGAAGGAAGGATGGTGTTTAGAAAGCCAGAAAGTCTCTTTTTAATTGAACATAAAAGATGTGCACATATAAATCTAAAGTACAACTGAGTGGCTTTCAAATGCTCTTTAATACTCTTGACTTGAAGATCCAATTTTTTTACTTTTTTCTTCTTTGTAATCCATCCGAAAATGATTCTCTGGTCAAATTCCCAACAGGTGATGGAAGCAGGGGCTTTCCTATTTTACCTACCGTTACATTCCCTAATAACCCATCAAAGACCTATCAGTGCACACAAGGATCCAGGCAGACTGAGGTGACCTCAAGTGACCTCTGCGCGGGTGAGTTCCTGTGCCCAGAGGCGTTTCATGGCTTACAACAAGCCAAAGGTCAATAAGAGAGGGGGGAAGAGAGAGGAGATGATGGGAAAAGAGATTTTTCTTTTTTAAATGATAAAGGGGTGGGATGAGTTCCTCTTCCAACATGCACACAGAATGCAGTCCAGATTATTTAAGAATAACCAACTGAGGTGTAAGTGTTCTCTGGAGAAGGAGGTGGAGGGATAGAGAGAAGATCTGTTCGCTTTACTGCAGAGCACAAAGCATGTCTGTGGTGAGGTCAGCTGGTGACAGCTGAATGCTCCAAATCTGTGCACCTCAACCAGCCGCTGCTTCACATACTTACTGAAAAGGCTGATTCATGCATTCACCCTGCCTGCGAAGCGATTCACAGCTCACCCGCTCGCACATGTGTGCATGTGCTACACAAACACATTTGGACCCCAAGCAGGGGCTGAGGGGTCTTAACACAATCACCTTTTCTTCTTTGTTGGAAGGCAGGAAAAACAACGGTGCGACACGGCGGCTTCTCTGCCCATGTGGAAAAACTCATGGGAGATTATCGCAGCGTAGCCCGGGCCCTGGCTGAACAAGGCCCCAGCTGTTGAACAGGAAGTCACCTCCGGTACAGCCCTGCTCCTCTAGCAACCCTCCTTACTGCCTGGTGGGCAGTCAGTTGAGGGAGGAAAGTCAAAACTGACAGGGACACAACAAAGTCTTTGGACTCAATAAAGATCCCAGTGTGTGCAGACTGTGTAAATCTAAAAGAAACGCAGAGTGGGAGAGTTAAATACTGGGAGGGGAGGAAATGTTCAAGATTGATTAAGGACATTTTTCGTAGAGAATAAATCCTGAGGAACTGGAAGAAGAGGACTTTACAACCAAAATTGAATGCCCAAATATATTTCAATGGAGAAAGTTGTATGTGTGAGAAAGCTAAAGAGTAACCATAGGCTTAAGAACAAGTCTCACATCAATTAGAGATTAATTGCTCCTCTACAGTTTTGCCTTTTGTATTAGTGACCTGTACAGTCAATGATACTGAAATGATGCCAGGGCAAGATCTCTCCGGCGACACAGACATGTAATTCAGATAGTGCAAACCTCCGACAAACACGTCAAAATACTGATGTTACAAAGAATCCATCTATCCGTGCTAAAGGCTATTCACCTGGACTGCTCTTGTTGACGTAGACGGGTTCCGAAAATTGTTGACTATTTTAGCAGAGCTTTGTGTGAAGTGTTGCGTGATTGGTCAGATGTTTGTTGCTGTGTATATGCTTTAACTTGTCTGCTTCTACTATCTAATTTTTGTGAAGAAGACATAAATACATTTGAGTAATGTTTATCTGATGTGGTGAGGAAGTACGTACATTTGTACAATTCTTCACTAAAAATCTACAATAATAATAGGACTGTCAAATAGTTAAAAATTGCAACATCATTGTTCATGGAGGCTGTCCGCACAAAAATCTAGTGCTCTCTCTGTATGACCGTTTTGTAAAAGTGAAGTAGAGGACGCAGAGAGTGTAAAGGCTCCTACATACATCATTGCAGACCATTCATTTTCATGCACACCTTCCTCACAATGAGGGACACTCCTCCCAATTCACTGTACGTCATGCTCCTATCTGCTAGCATATCTTCTCCGTCCCTGTATCCTCTGTTTTGCTTTGAAGATAATGTAGCAACACCTGCATAAAAATTCTGACCAATCACACAACACTTTGCACAAAGCTCTGTCGAAATATTGACTGGGGCCCGGTGTCGAGAAATGGAGGTGCATGCCTCTCTGCGAACAGTGATAAAAGATGACGTAATTTTCGTCACAGATCTACATCAATGTGAACTGATTTTGGCACTTTGGATGAAGAATGTGGGAGCCATTAATGCTTGAATGGTTGAGGAAAGACTGGTGCCTATCTCCACTGGTCCGTGGGTGAGAGGCAACCTGCAAAGGTTAACAGTTCATCATAGGGGCAGAAGGCATTGTTTGCTTTAGTTACTTCTTGCATAATTCATGTTTCCTCTGACTTTAGTTTTAAACACCTCACTGATCAGAAAAAGGTCACAAAAAACATCTTTACGTTTACAAGCTGCAAATTGTCTGATTCCAGTCACTAAATTCTGTTTATTTCTGGTGAAAAAAAGGGTATTATCCTTTGAAGCATCTCCAAGGAATGCTACCCGTGGTCTTTCAAATGACAGTTTCTGTCAGGACTGTGCCACATTCTGCATAAAGCTGAGAAACACAGCTTCTTTTGACAACTGCTTTAGCAAAGCTTCAGATGTCGTGCCTACGCAACTGCAAAGCTGCAAAGAATCGGGGAAAGAGACAGAGATTTGTATAAAGGACAGAAACGTGGACAGAGCGGCACAGAGAACATGCAACAACCTCTCCCTGGTAGTGAGAGAAATGCACTCAGTCATTAGCATTGCAGATGCTAGCGATAGGAAGAATAAAAAGGCCTCATGCATCCCATCATAATCTGTGCATTGTCCAAGAACTGCGCAGCAGTCTTTGCTGTGTGCTGTATGTGTGGGAGTGAAGGCAGGATCCAGTGATTGGAATTCACAGTGGATATCTGTGGGATTCAAGGCTTTCCTCTTATCACAGCCAAATGTCAAAGTGAGGATGTAGTGGCGCGGAAACAGAATAAAGCATAGCAGGAATACTTCTCAGGCTCTGTCAGCGGCATGCTTCTCATTCAGTCGCAGACACAAGTGAGGTACTCTCATTTGAGCTCGCAGAGCTCCAGCTGATATGCTGATATAACAGGAACATGGTGATACACTGTGAGAAAATAAACTCTCCTGGTTTCTCTTCCCATGAATAGGACTGTATACAGAGAACATGTACAGAAGCTTACATTATTGCTTTGAAGACCAAACTGTCAGATAGTTAAATCCAGGCACTCTTGAAGCCAGTAGAGCTGACAGCAGACAATCATGTCGGATAATTAGGTATAGGTAAGGAAATCCCCAGTAACTTGGTGACAGGCAGGTTGACTTATCTCGTGGTACCTCCCTGCTCCCCCCACCCCCAAATATGATCAAATGCAGCCTAACAATGTTAGCTCTGCCCTATCCACAACCTAAACTCCCTCATGACCCCCATTAACTGACTATGTCTCACTATTCCACGGTCCATCGGTTCTGTTTGAAGTGTATAGGTACATGTGTGCATGTGTGAGTGAGTCCCTGTCACTTCGAACTATGTGACAGTTGACCTGATGACCATGTCCTTCATAGGATGGAGGATCAATAACTAAAAGGACTCCTCCCATCATCAAACAGTATGAATGTGTGTTTGAATATGCAAATTACATGATTGCGTACGCGTATGTGTGTGTGCACCCCCTGCTCTTCAAAGGCTGATTCCAATCAATATAAGATGGTTGGCCATAGAGGATGTTTAGCAGTAAGCTAATTATTGATCAGATGCGTTTGTGGTAAATAGTGCATGGTGCATTCTGCCGGGTCTTTGAGCACATGGTACACAGATCTATAGGTCACACAAACACACAAAATTTGCAGTCTAAACAATAAGGATTTAATTTTTTTTTTTTTTTTTTACAAAAATGTGGACACTCATTGAAATTCTGTTTATGGATGGTTACTATAAATTTTAACAATACTAATACTTTTATTTACTTCTCTCAAATAAAAATATTTGAGAAAAGCAAGAAAGTTTTGTTGTATTGACGTTTAATTGAAACGTTCAAACAACTGTCTCGTCTGACCATCTAAGCAATTTCCCCTTAAAAGTGGAGTGCAAAATCCTAAAATATGACAAGTGTAACATTATGTGCTCACATTTAAATTTTTTATTTTTTTGCTTAGGCCTTTTCGTTTCCCACTCAGATTGATTAAACAACTGCAATGTACGACAAAAAAATATTTATGCACTTCAATCAACTTTGTGATAGCTGCAATTGAAACCACAGAAAAATACATTAAACGGAAATTGCATGCACAGATTCACTAGAAAAGCCTGCATTTAATTTAGTTTAGGTACTGCTGCTTTGAAAAGACCTCAGAGGTTTGTTAGAGATGATTAGTGAACAAACATTGTCAAAAAACCAAGGAACACTCTGGAAAACACAGGAGTAGCAGTCCCAGCTAACTATGGAGGATCTGCAAAGATCAGGGATCAAACACAGGCAGTTTATATTTTTCCACCTGAATTGTTGAAAGCTATTTGTTGTGGGTTTCCACAAATCTGGCCAATAAGCCAAAATAAAACCTGTTATTGAGAGAAGGCCATATAAAGTCCTGTTTGCAGTTTGCCACTGGTCATGTAGGAAACACTGCAGACATGGTTCAGACTACATGCGTGATGCTATTTCTGAAACAGTGTTTCCTCCTGAGCATTCCACTCCTGTGATACAAAGTGGTGGAAGCGTCATGCTGATTAAGTTCTGATTGTGTTTGAGCTATTTTGACAAGAATACTGGGCAAAAAATGTCAATGTTTATAGTTGCAGAGCTGATGGAAGCTCTGCAACTCTAGATAATATGAATTGACAAAAGGTTTTTTCTCATAAACTGAGGTGAAACTTATGTATCATTTTCATATTCCACTTTACAATTATTCACTACTCTGTATGGCTGTATCGTGCAATCTCATGAAATATGAAAACAATTTATCGGGGCATGAATACATTTTCATTATATTTCTAATTCAAACATCAATTATCAAAGTTGCAATAAATACATTATTTATACAGAGTTTTTAAGAAGTCTACTGAAAAGATATAGCAAGTACCACTTTCACATTTATATCACTGAAACATCCTCTGAGTGTACAACGAATAATCCAAAAGCAATATATGACATCAACTTTTTAGCTTTATCCTGTAATATATCAGATGACTGCAGGACACTGGATGTTATCACTCACATGTTGTATTTTCTGCATATGAAAAAGAGATGAATATTAATGTCTTTGGGAAACAGTGACCGTAAAAATGTCATCTCCGGCTTTAAGAATAGCTCTCACTGTGATGTTTTTTTGCTTCTCTTAGCCTCAAATATGAGGTCGACATCGGACAGTCACAGGAGCTCTCTGAGAGCTTGGTCGAGCTGCATAACTTGAGGTGAAGGCATGTGTGTTTTCCATCCTCGCACAGCATGAAGGCAGATTCGCCTTCACATCTCCCGGCAATCCGTCAGTGAGCCGCAAGCAGCACGCTGACACTCCAAAACAGGGGCTCCATTCTCCTCAAATGTTTCTCAACCTAGATGAGTCACAGGGTAACTGGCACTGCTTGAAACAAGCGTGTCGTCTCTTCGGTTCCTTGCGGCCGGGGCTGAGGGGATAATAAGAGACCTGGGAGAAATAAGGCCCCTTTCTAATCCTAAACCTCCTCATAGACAGCACTATTATCAGCCTTGTGTTTAAGTCAGATTACATGCTGCAATTAAAGGAAGGCATCGCGGGATCCTTTATGGGAACTGCTACGGTGAGCCAAACGGGCTAAGGGTTTGGAGAGTTTTGGAGAAAAAGACTTGTTTATGGAGCGGAGAGGCTGACAAACTGTCCCAGTGGTATTGGAGGAATGGTTTAGTCATGAGGTTATGCTAAACATGGGTGGAGATGAATAAACATCGACCATACATGGTGGAATATTTTCATATACAACCAGGGGAAAAAAGGTTAAAGACGGCGTTCATGCACACTTCATACCTTCCTAACGTACAGAGGACTGAGTCAGTCCAGTGGCATGCATGGTCCTGCACTGGTAAAACATAAAAAAAAAAATAAAAAAAAAGAAACGTCAGAAAATAAAGAAATCCTCTTAATTTGCAGTATATTTGCATATTAGGGAAATGAGCTGGCAAGAAATCAGGAGTTGTGCAAAAAAAAAAAAAAAAAAAACTGTGATTGTGAAATTATTCTATTGCAACCATATATTATTGAATAGCTTGCCAATGCAAATTTGTCAACTGCTTATTTGTTTAACTTCACACTTTTCCAGAGACAATTTTTTCATATTTTATGGCAGGTTTCGTAACATCATGGATGTGAGTGGAAAACATTTAATTTGAAGTTTTTAAAGTGATCAGATTTTATTCAGTGTGTTTCATAAAGCAGGGAGCAGTACATGTTGACTTCAAATTTGGCAGTGTGGTAAAGGGTTATTCCACTGCTTTCTTTGGATCAGTTTGAAGACCAAACATTGATTTGGAAAGGACATAACATTCAGCCTGTGATGTTTAATACTTAATTTTGTTTCTTAGAAATGTTCTCTAGCCTAAATTAAACTTAGTTTAAAACAAAATTTCCAGTTGTTTACCAAAGAATCACCAACAGTAGTTTTAATGTTTTAGAACCTACAAAAAAAAAAAAAAAAAAAAAAAAAATCCAAATTAAGTTTTCTAATTTACATACCTGAAAAATGACATAACTACATTCCTTACTTTTTAGGATTGTAGAAACCTTGAAATGTTTAGATACAGAGGACAAATGAACCTAAATGCTCACACCAGTGGACGTGTGTGGCACTGATGAGAGGCCAACGGGGAAATCAGTGGGGACGCTTTAAATGCCCTAATGTGGTCAAATTGTTTTCAGATTTTCCATTGATGGACAGTTTCCTTTCACCCATTTAACTACCTCTCACACACACACACACATATATATATATAACTCCTCTGAAGCTCTGGTCAGTACTTCCAAGTCTGGACATCGTTACAAAGTTCTTTGCTTGACCCTTGACCTGTGACCTGTGATCCTAAAGTGCCGTTTGCATCATGAGCCATGGAGATGGGCAGGATGGAGGACCAATCTGAGACAGGAAGTCACGGACGGAAAAGAATCGCTGTGGAGGCACCGGTGTAGGCTGATTGATATATATCCAAGTAAACCGAACCAGATCAAAGGCACAGATAAGTCTTGAAGAAGCTTGGAAACTCTTTATATCCAAGTCAGTTTTTGTTGTACATTCTCACAGAAGCAGAAGTCGAGACGTGCAAGGGAGATTTAAGACACCGGTGGCATCCGGTTTCTGCCCCAACTTGTGCTTTACAAAATGATTAGTTACAGGAGGTGAATAGATGAGTGCATGAAATGAAAAGGAAGCAAAAAGGGATTAAAAAAAGTTAGATAAATCTAAAACAAAGCACATGCCCTCTTATCTGCCTTTGCATCTTAAAACGCCACGATTATTCCATCCCCTCATCCTCTGACAAACAGAAGTGTAATAGAAATAAAACAAAAATTAAGATAATCATCAACGGTTTTGACAGAGACACCAGTTCAGCCTGGAGCACTTTTTTTGTAGGCTTTCAAAAATGCAGTTACTTTAGTCTTGTGCTTGTTTGGAAAATACCCAGAACCAGACGGAGCTGTGTGGCTGAGGCATGACTGGACAAGCAAGGTGGTTCAGGGTGTCCATGACTTAGAAACCGGAGGGCCAGAAAAGATGGAGAAAAAGGATTTGGGAGTATTGGAAGACCATTGTAATAGCTTTTAGAGGAGAAAGGAGAAACAAGCAAAAACTGTGATTATTTTTGCACAAAATTTTAAGTGGCAGTTATGGCATTTGCTGTCATGCAAAATATCCCTTTTTTGACATGAAGTATGAATATACATAAAACTTATACTCCTAACTTAGAATAAAATTAAAAACAGAGATGAACAAACATATATAATGGTAATTCGAATCTGACATTGTTTAGCTTGATGCTAATTGGTTTTCTGGTGGTCCGAAATGTCCTTTTTCAACCACTGAATTTCACATATGTTAGTGGTACTAGTTTCCTGTTTTAACATGCTTTGGTGTAAAGGCTGTTAATTCAATGTCATTTATTTTTTAACACCAGTATTGTGTTTCAAAATAAAATCAGAACTTGCAAAGAGATGTAAGGAGCGATTTAAGAGAAAAATCTGTATTTTTGATAAGGTATCAAGAAATGTTTGAGACACTGAACAGAAATGAAAGAGAGAGGAAGCCTTTAAGCAAATAACAGGATGAATAAACATTACATTAAACATGCTTTTCTTCACCCATTTGTAATATTCGCTGGGATATTTCAGCAACTATTTGTCTCAGAGTTTAAGGATCTATCTTCTGACGGAAATACCAAAAAGACTCCGCTGTGTTAGTTATGCTAATAATTAATCACAGGAAGGATAGAAAACTATAGAGAATGCTGTTGTGGTATATTAATATATTGTGGATTAGATTCTACATTTTACATCCATATGCTGCATTGTTCAGTCCCTCATCCTCAACTAGAATCAGAATCACCACTGATGTTACTGTTTCACTGATGGTACTCTTTCTTCCAGCAACATTTCAACATGTCCAAAGTTATGGAATCAAGGAGTCTTTTGACTTAACAGTGATGATCATTCATCATCAGAATGAGAATGAAAAAAGTTAATTGCTCGCAGTACATAAATCTCTTTGCATCCTCGCTTAGCATAAATCTAATTAGGTAGTTCTGGATGCTGAAAGCTAGTGGCTAGTAAAAAATGGGCCAAGACCAAACCAGATCTGTACTGGCATTAACTGTCATAAACTCCAGTCTGAAAAAAAGTCAAAGCAATTTCTCTGACTGCTATTTTATAAACCTTCAAAGTATTGCTATACATGAAACAGAGTAGGAGGCAAAGCGCCACCAGTCTTCTTTCTGTATGAAACACAACAGATTATGTGAAACCAAGAGGTTTCGGTCTACTGCAGGTAAAACATTCAGCACTTAAAATCCCTTAACAGAAGCATGTGTTACATTTATGTCATGATACTTCAAGCTGTCTTATTTTAAATGACCAATTGTTCACTCTCACTTTTCAAACTGATGAATGTTCTTTAAAAAAATGTTCTGTCAACTTATAACAGAAAGTCAGTTTACAATACACATATTTCTTGCTAATTTCTCCTATTAATCACTGCAATGTTCTCAGTCCTGCCAGTTCTTGCCTCTCACTAAGGCTGACTGAGTCATGTTCAAAGATGCCCAGAAGAAGCTGCTAAATAAACAGTCTCAACCACAGTGTATTGAACAGAATTGTTGCTTTAGGTAATTGTGTTTTAAAAGCGGCCAAGTCACTGAATCATCCTCTACAGACTCAAAATTTGACTTTGGGTGTGCAAGGCCCTATATTTACATACTTTAAAAGGTCATAAGTTATTGTTTTCTTAAAAGTGAGCATTCCTTCAGAAGTTACATTCACCTTAAATTTGAAATTATGTTTTAGGCATTTCTTTAAATTGCTTTTACTGAAAGGCTCTGCTGTGAAAGCTGTTCCCATAAAAATCAAAAGTTTGTATGGTATTTGTTTGGGATATTCCCAACAGTATATGTATCATGTAAATTTGAAAATAAAAGTAATCTGTTATTAGTAATATGACTTGAGAAACCAAGTTGTTAGATGATTCCATTTATAGAAACCTATTAGCTGGCATTAGTCATTTTACAACAAGCACATTAAACGGGTTATGACATAAGTTCTATTCATCGTTGCAGCTTCTTTTTCTGTTTCATGGCTTTTTTGGGTGAAAAGTTTCTTATGGATTTTTTCTGAGATCTAGTTTTGACCAAACATGTTTTGAAACATAACCTCCCCCCCATTTACTTTTTCATTCTTCCTGTGCTTTATCTTTTCTTCTACTTTCCTTCCTAGTTTGGGCGGTAAATATGTGACTCCAGGCAAGATACTTATCCAGCAACAAGGTTCTCCAAGAGCAATAACATGCTGTGACCCAGGAAGCACATAGAAGCCTTTCAGACCTTGTACCGCACTACACACACACACACACATGCGCGCGCAGGTAACACACACAGGGAAACATCTGTGTATGGTGAAGTGGTCAGCGCGCCAGTAAAACTGGATGAGGCTTTAAAGACATTCCTTCATTTTACGGCTAGGTGAAAGAAAGGCGGTTGAAGGTAATGAAGAGGCAAATACCTCGAGTGTCATCGACACCACACCACCTCCCAGATTTCTATCGCAGCTTTCTGCAGGGCCAAACAAACAAGCAAACACACACACACACCAGCCAGCAAAGAGGTAACTGTCATTGCTGATGAGGTGGAACACAGCCCCCTACAGAGTTGCAAATATGTTTGTTTATATCCACATTCAATCCAACATCTCTGTGTAAAATAAGTGCAGAAGATAACAGTGACTGCAAGCCCCCTTACACAGCAAGAGGGAGGTATTACACATGAAGCACAGCCTACAAATAAGTAATTCTGCTCCATGAATTCTCTCAGATATTAAGAATTCATTTATTTCTATTTTTCTGAAGATGATTTCAGAGTATTTTGCACATTTTTTTTCTTTACCTGCTTAACTTTTCTGTATAAGACATTCATGCTGAAGTACTGAGATACCAGCCAATGTTTTTAATTTTACTTTATTTGTATTATTGTGAAACTAATTAGAAATTTTTTGA
The DNA here is from genome assembly GCA_010277075.1 of Poeciliopsis retropinna. Taxonomy (NCBI): domain Eukaryota; kingdom Metazoa; phylum Chordata; class Actinopteri; order Cyprinodontiformes; family Poeciliidae; genus Poeciliopsis; species Poeciliopsis retropinna. The sequence continues at coordinate 8,940,846 of VMRM01000010.1, forward strand.
CACAAAGTTTTGGCAAGTCTTAGTGAACAACAATAAAAAGGAGACATGAAAAATAATCTGAGTTAACATTTTGTCATCATGTACAGTATGTAATGACTAAAGTAAAGAGGGTCTATTTACCTCTTATTTAGGTGTAACTGGTAGATTACTTTATCTTTGACTCAAGTATTGGATATTTTGTTTATTAACAAAGTAGAAATTTGTATTTTTTTAACCTAAAGTGTGAATTCCTATAGAAATAGTAGCACTGGGAACCAACCTCTCAGAATCACATTTAGAGCAGTGACAAGGGAACTGATGAGTGATACATTTTCTCACTTTCCAAAAACAACACTCCAACATTTGTTTTGTGTCATTATTAGCAGATAAGGTGCAAAAGTAAATGGAAATCTTCTTGACAGCTGTTTTTTTAGAGGTCAGGGGGATGGTATTCAGTCTCCCATTTATGTTTTTAAGCATCCTTTTAAGATACCAAGCAATTGAATGTGTGTTTGCAAGTAGAAACAATCATATTATCTGATAAATAGTAATCAGTTACGGAGAGAAAAAGAGAAAAAATAAGGAAAGAAAGGCCATGTTTGTAAATAACATAAAGTATCATACACAAGTATTTATGTACTTAATCTTTAGTACAAATTTTAAAAAGTGACAAACTCGCAGGTATTTGTCTATTTGCATCTCTGGTGAGCCACATCACACTGAGGATCAAACAGCACCCTCTCAGACAACTTTTCACCGTATGTGGATTATCTGGAGTGTCACACACCCTCTCTGATCCCAGGCTGATCTATCCAAACAGAGCAGGCGAGCAGGGGGAGGAAATTGAATTTCCCCCCCTCAAAGACAGACCTCTAAATCCCCATCAATGGGAGCTTAGAAAGCCTGGACTCCATCAAGTTTCGTCTGTCAAGGTGGTCCAGCCAATCAGATTCTTTCCTCTCGCGTGTCTTTCCTGAGCAAACATGTCACAAAAAGAGATAGTCACACTCAGACGCTCACATGAGCTCCAAAAGAAAAAAAAAAAAATACTCGAATAATCAAACAAATGCAAACACACACACAGAGACACACAGTCCTGTCCCTCCTCTCAGCACCAGCCTCAGCATCAACAATCAACAATCTGAGGCATTGTGGACCCTCTGATCCTGTGACCTTTCACCTTTGGAGTTAACCCCGGAGAAGCCTGCGCTGAGAAGTGAACTAGGGAGCGGCAGAAAAGAAGGTGAAGTTCCCATGAGAACAGGAACAAGGGAAGTTAAAAAATACAAGACACTGAAGATGATGATGACGAGGAAGGGTGATGATGTGTACGTTAGTGTTCTGCACTAATTAAAGACGCTGTTGGAGTGTCAATGTCGCCAAATATGAAACATGGAGGTAAATCAATATTAGAACTTATGCCTTAAGTATAAGAGGTTTGTAGGCCAACAATGAAATATTCTCTCATTTTGTACATAAAACATACAACTTCAAAGTGTTTCATCTTATCAGACAAAAATGTGATTAGAGATTGAAACTCCTAGAGCTCCACTCCCACCATCCCCCTTCCGACCCGCTTTCATCACTGTGTTGACACTCTAACATACAGCAGCTGCTCCAAATGGCAACAGCAGCATCTCTCTGGAGGAAAGCCCCAGCTGCAACACCTCTCTCTGGGCATCCAGGTCAGCAACCCCACCAACTACCCCAGAGCCCAAGGTCTCATATGAAAGGATTCAAACCTTCCTTTGAATAAAGGCATTATTGACCTGCGAATTTGTGACAACACCCACTTACCCTGGATCTGTATTGACAGATCCTGGGGTGCTGGTGAAAGGTTTGTAAATACATGAATGTCATTCATGGTGGAATTTTCAATAATGATTTGTAACAGTTTGAAACTAAATTTAGAACTGTGCTTCTGCATTCTTGTATTTGGATATTTCACTTCTCTTCTTGTCAAACATGGCAGAGTTTATTCAAATTGGTTAATTTCCTGGCATAGGTCAGAGTTTTATAGTTCAGAAGTTTTTGATATGCTTAAAGTGAGGGTACAACAAGGCGTTTAATATCAGCCGTTATCTATGCCCGATCCAGTTTTAGTGTATTTATTGGCATTTTGGATCATTATTCTCTTAGAACGCCCAGGTTTAGACCACAGACAGACCTCTATGCACTTGATTATTGTGAACGGATCGACAACACAACTGCAAATGTGAGTTGCTGATAACCAATGAAAAGAGAGCCTTGGATATGTCATCAACTGTGTGCCAACTTAAAAAAAACAAAAAACTTTGTCACTTTTTTACCATCACTGCTCCCAGCAAATATTCCTGTTGGTATTTTCACAATTATTTACAGTTTTACTGTTTTAAATTATTGGTAAAAAAAATGGCAAATAGCCTGTACTTGTATAGCACTTTGTCAAGTCCAGAGGACGCCAAAGTGCTTCCCACTACATTCAGTCATTCACCCATACACACACACACATTCGCACGGAAATAAATGGTGGCAAACTAATTATAGCCACAGATGCCCTGGGGCAATCCGACAGAGGCAGTGGGTAGAAGCGTCTTACCCACAGACACAATGACGAAGACGGACAGAAGTTCGAACCATTGACTGATTGGATACGGGATGAACTCCTACCAGTATAGCCACTTTCATAAAAAAAAAAAAAAAAAAAAAAAAACATCTGCTGGTATTATTGCACATCTGTGTCTTTATTCATTATTTACTATATAATTTTTTTTTAATGCACAAACACATGCCCATTGTGTACAAAAAAATCATACTGCTCATTTGCACATCACATGAATCGCCATATGTTACTTCTGATAGCTGCAAAGTATTTTATTTTATAATATTGTCCTCAGTGTACAATGTATTTAATTTAATTAATTTTGTTATTATATATATAAAATTGACACTATTTGATCCTTGTGTGAACTTACCTCAATGCTGCTGCTGCGACACTTGAATTTCCCCACCGAGGGACATTAAAATATATTTCTATTCTATATTTCTATAGCACTGGACATAATACAAATCACTTTACTAACTACAATCACAGTTTTATCAAAAATGATTCTATTTGTAATATAACTTACACGGTAAGTTATATTGCAAAGTTAAATATGTTTATTGTCGCCAAACCAAAATAGTTTTGTAAAACACAGAAAGCTTACAATAAGGAGCAGCATAATTTTTTAAATGTCTCTTATTGTCCTCTGTACAGTTCACTAGTTTTGATGAGAAGCCATTTTGTTGTTTTCTTTCCCTGACTCATTACATTTTGTGACACCTACCTTACTTACACGGTATGTTATTTTGCCGTTCCTGTCGAGAAGAGTGTTAAAAACCTGAAAAAAATTATTTATAAATAAAAAGAGTTGATTATGTTGTCCATAATCTGACTTCTAACATTCAATACAACATCCAAATATTGGCCTTACAAAAAAAAGCTCTCTCAAGAGCAAACCTAACTTGGACCTATACAAAGTGGAGGTCCAACAAAGCAGAACTGTGACAGATTTGTCTCTCGTTATGTTATACATCCATATACTGCATGCACATGGACACAGACACACTTTCTATCAGCGGTCTATATCCTGTTTGGCAGCACTCTAATGACCTCTAAACAATGTATCCTTTAGATAAGGATCAGATCGCGGTGTGTGTGTGTGTATGTGTCTGTTCGTGTACGATGCTGGCTATAATCGGCAGTATTCATGCAGGCCTGGGCTTCCAGCGTTTCTACAGCTGTTGCCTGTTGTACTCCCTGACCTCCGCCAGTAGGTCCTGAGGCCATGAGTCCTGATAGCAGCCGTTCAATCTCTCCCCTCTGGATCTGCAGAGCCAAGGTCGAGGACAAGCACAAGCCGTTGCACCGTTTGTGATGCATACAAACATTTCACACGTCTTCCCCCAAGTTTGTTTAAAAACACAGGCATACCTTTTGTTCACGCCTGCATAAAAGCGCTGATGATGTCGTCATTTCTTTTTTTGTCAGGAAAGAAAATACTGTTAACTGTATGATCCAGATTGCTTCAACAGAAACCAAAAAGATCTGTTCACTTCAACTTTTCACTTGTTGCTCTAATATGCAAATAATTATCTTGAGAAGTCACCGAATTCGTAAAAGTCTACCTATGTAGGTAGATGAAAGAAGATGTTGAAAGCTATATGTCATATTCCTTTGACTTCACAACTTTAGCAAAATTCTCACAAGTTTGTTGTTGTAAAGTAATAAAGTGGTGTAAAAAATATTTAGCAAGACACCTCAGAGATGTTATCCTGTCAGCCATCATCAGCTTCCTCCAGTTATTAATGCATCAAAATACAATTAGGCTGTACACAAGCCATAAATCGCCTGTGTCTGCAATTTAGGTTGCCTGCTTTAAGTTGATTTTTGGTGGAGTGACCATTTACACTGCATGCACTTTATTATCAAAAACCCCAACACCCAAATTTAGACAGAATTTACTATGAGGAGTATTTGTATCTTTCCTCAGAGCAAGAGAGGAAATCCATCCCACTGACAGCTGCCCCAACATTTCTCTGCTGACCAGTAACATTCAAACAATAGCTGCTACACGTTCTGACATTCTTCAGTAAGAACATCACATATCATTCATGCTTGTCATGATTTCTTGCTTCTTGCAGTGTGAGACAAGTGCGTTTTATGAACATGCATGCTCTTACAGACAGGTGGTACTGATCGATGTGAAAGGCTGTAACTGATGACACATTCATGTAGCCAAGAGTTACATGGCTACATGTAACTCTTGGCTACATGTAGCCATGTAACCTTTTCTCATCTGAAAAGGTTTCATGGTAAATAGAAAGAGGAGCTTTGACTAAACTATAAAATGTTTTACAGAAACAACCATTGATAAATTATGAAAACGTATGTAACTGTGTACTGGAGATGTGATTATCTGGTCTCAAGCAGTTAGTTAAAAGAAGCTTTATGACTTGCATTATGCCCTACTTTACAGTAAACTGGAAACTGTATTTTCAGACACGTCTCAAAAAATTGTACACTAATCAGACATGTAAAAAAGCTTTTCTTTTTGATTCTTTCTTGCTTTCAATTTCTGTCCTCAATGCAACAAGCTCACTGAGAATATAGACAGATTTTCAAAATCTCAGAGTTCAGCTCATTTTCTGTATTTTTTAAAATTTTTATTTATGAAAAATTCAGAATAAAAAACCGTACAATTATTAACAGTGGACGACAAATTAAATATAAATGTGAAAAAACAAAAACACATTTTTTGATTATTTTACAAATTCCAAAAAGGACAAAACAATATAAACTCAAAAAATTATCCAACTTACGTACATTTGTTTTTGAAAGTCCATTCTTTAAATCATTCAAAGTCTGAAAAAGGTCCAAAATATTTCCTGACAAAGTTCTTTGTTGACCCCGCCGACCACCTTCCATTGATCCTCCAATGGATAACAAGAAAAGGTTTCCAGCAACTTACTTTATTTTTGTGAAATTTTATGTTCATTATGGAATACACACAAAGGCTGCCATTTTAGCAATTTTAACCAAGGAAAATTTGCTAATTATTCATACAGATTGAAAAAGACAGTAAAGATAAACCTAATTTCACTGCAGCTGTTATATCTTCTTTCATAAAAACATATCACATAGCTTTATCTCCTGAAACCCAACGACCACTTCTTCTCCACATACTCACAAGTCTTTATTCGTTCCCTTATGGCCATCGGGAGAAGTCTTTTTTGGACCTCAGATGGATAGACCCTCTCTCTGTGTCACATGAGACTCATGAGTATGCACAGAACAAGGCAAACACTGACACAGTGTGATATCCATCACTGGTGGCAGTCACATCTCCCAGCCTCAAGCCCACAGTGGGTGTGAATGTTCACTATAGAAATCATGTGCAGATAGAGAAGTGCCCAAGCCTAATGGCAGAATGGGACAGCCTGTCCATCTGCTCTTACATTGCAGTAGCGCCAATTTAAGTACATGGAAAACCACCTCAGGAAAAGGTCACCAACACTAACACTGGGTTTCTCTGTTTTCTTCATCCAGTACAACGTTTCTCTGTCATATGCACATGCAGACGCTCAATCAGTGATGGATATCCACTTTAGTATTTGTGCACACAAAGTCTGGGGATTCCCATTTCCCAGAGGCCATTGGGTGACTTTGGTGAGAGACAGGACCTCTGTTACGTAAACAAAGCAAGGCCGCACTTCCTGCTTGGTCAGAGAAAATGCAGAGGGAGAAAGCAAGAGAGGCGTTTTTATCGCATTTCTGAGACAAAACATGGATCATGAAGGAGGACATGGGAAGAGTGGGGGTTGAAGCAGCAGGGGTGGCAGAGGAAGAGCCCTTTCCCTCTCAGCTGTGCATCCACTTCCTGTGCACAGAGGAAGTCCCTCGTAGGACATCCAGTGATCTCATTCTGGCTCATCAGGGGCTTCCGTCCTGGCAAGTGGTGCTACTTTGAACCAGCAGCCGCAAGAGGAAAACGAAGGAGCGAGGCGCACGCACACACATGCCAGTGCTCATTATTGCTGTGGAAAACACACTCCCACACAACCGGCCCAACAGGAAACAGGGCTGCTCGGAACAAACAAGCACTTCCTGTGAGTGCTGGGGGCCCATTCATAGAGACCCCAATCAAAATCCAATGTTCTGTCTACTGAATCATTATCGCCATAATTCAAGAGACATTACCACTCATTTGCTAATAGCCACAAGGCCTTATTTATCCTAACAGTCCTCCCAAACAGTACATCCCCCTTACTGATGACCCACCTTTAGACTTTCTTCTTGCGGAAGTCAACTTTCCCTTTAAAGGTTGACCACTAATTGAAATACATTAGGTTTAAATTGCCTCTTCTTTCCTTTCACCCATCATGTTGACAGACGACCCAATATTTAAGTTTGCCTCTCTAATTTGTTGTAGAAATACCAAGGCAGAAAGGCAATGTGGCTTAGGGGGCTTCTGGACTGTTGGTTTACAGTACCATTACACTGAGAGACGGCAGGAACAGAACAGCCATTATGTTCCAAGGTCACAGGGCGGTCAACACTGGACTACATCAAACGACAGCATGCTGTGTCTCTCTGGTTAAGTTTAGGTAAAAAGAACACAACTAGATGATTTGGGGCTGTTAGGACAAGTTGGAGCTGTAGATATGGATGAATAAGAGCTACTCAAGGAATTACATGTAGACTTTTGATATTATGATCATGCCTGGATTTAAGCCCTGGTTGATTTGGCAACATAGGTAATTACTGCTGTCTGATTAAAGTTTAACGGAACAGCTTTATCAGAAAGTGAACAAAAATTATACATTTTTCTCAGTTTAAATTAGAAAAAGTTGTGCTACCATATTTGCTGGTAAAGTTGTCTGTTTTTCTGTAGATCTACTAAGAAATCTTTATCCAATAGGACAAAGCCCAAAATCCCCATTTGTTTCAAGGAGAATGCCTTTTGAATGTAAGAGACACATTGGGCTCATTGAAAGGCATTTCTGTTTGGATAGAAATAGGAACTTAAGTTAAATAATGCATGGTATGAATAATGACTGTGTGTCTTCAGTTTTATTCAGTTTATTTATTTTAATTCACAAACCATAAATCAACTTTTATTGTGTAAAGGTTGATTGGATCAACCTTTACACAATAAAAGTTGATTCAATCTACTGTTAATTATACAGACAGATTCAGTCAATTAGATACATTTCAAATAGATTCTGGTTATCAAACTATTTATTCAAGTTCGGATTATTATTGAAACTAGTAAGAAGCAGATTGCATTAAGCCACTGGCTTCCAGCATTCATTTCTCCTAGACGAGCATGTAGTGACAGTGGATTGTGGTTTGCATTGTGTTGCAGCAATCCCTCATTTTAGCATGCATGTAGCAACAGCAGAAAGGAAAACTCCCCTTTAACAAGGCATCTCTCACGATTGACCATGGTGTTTGGAAGGTATACCATACACACAAAAAACAAAGAGTGGATCCAGAGGGCTTTCTTTTATTTTTAACTCTCAACTTTTCAGATTTATGTGTTTAGTAGTTTTCTTTTGCTGCTTGATCTATGTCTAATGCAGACATATTTAATGTTGCCTATAATGTCGGTGATTGACAGGTTATACTCCTCGGAAGAATGACATGACGACAAAGCCAGCTGTTAAACACCACTGCAGAAGGACTGGTGAAATAACATTACTGTTGGACAATGTCTCCTACGTCGAAGGATGAAGTTGTTGCTGAACTGAAGAGCTCCTCCATCCTATCTGCCAAAGGAGCAGTATGGGAAATCCTTTCTCCCTATGAACTCAATGAATGTTGGCAATTTCTAAAGAAATCTTGTAGATCGCTATATGTATGCATACATGTCATACATTGGATGTTTGTGAGAACCCTCGTCAGAAAATAGATATGAAACTGTTAAAAAAGAAAAACCATCAGAATCTCATACAAATAAATAGACAATAACAGAAAAAAGAATTACAAAAGAACATTTTGCAATTCGTTCTTTATCCTTTTTCTTGTTGGTAGCCTGAACACCATGCAATCCATCTACCACATACCAAGGCTAACCCACACAAAACCACACTCTATAAATTACCGAGTCACTTGTCAAACAAACGATACCTGTGATAACACTCCTTTATTTTCCCTTTGTGTGTGTGTGTTTGGTCCAACCCCCACACCTCCTCACCGTTATCTGAACACCCAACCCCAATGAACAGAGGCAGCCTGTGGAAGCTCAACAGCAAGTAAACTTTGCCTTAACTTTGAAGCCAGCCATGTGAGTGCTTGTCCTCAGGGTTGCCTGGAGCACTCAGTGGTGGTGGCTCTCCAAAGAGGAGGTCAATGGGACAGGTAAACAGGAAGCGCCGGTGCGATGATTGACAGTGTGTTTAGACACAAAGAGATGGATAATCTGAGAACGCTTGCTCACAGACAAATGACTTACCTACACATGTTGCAGGGCAATTGGTGTATGGAGTATTTAACTTTGCTTATATCTATATATGTAGATATATATGTTTTTTTCTTTCTTTTTCTTTCCTTCTTTGTTTGCCTGCATCTGTCTTTGGAATTAAATGAATCTGAAGATTTCAAGTCCTGCTTTTGATGGATGTCCCTGTCTTGTATTTACCCCCAAAGAGTCTGTAGAAATCATAAAGTGAACCTAATATTTCATCTTTGTTGAGCTTCTGACATCCAGTGTAAAGCACAATGTTTTTACACTGTCTGGAGTTTGTTTCCCAGGGGGAGCTATTTGTTTGTGACACAGCACTGGTTCATTTTCTGAATAAGGGAGAAATAATTTTCCCACAATTCTGAGTCACATATTTTAAATCTGTTTGCAGTCTTGAACTTCTGGCCTGCAAACCAATCTCTTCATCTCTCTGGCCGTAGTCATGCCTTGTTTGTGCCAAACTTACTCCGGGTTTAGTCAGCTATATTGTCACAAACTAAGGCGGATGTCTTGTCACAGTCTGCAGATGCTATGAGGTGATGCTGAGGGTGCTTGTGAGCAAACAGCAGCCTGGGTGGCAGACTGAGGTCTGGTTGCTGCAGCTTGCTAGAGCTAATCACGTTGATTATTCTGATTACAGACCATTTCCCCACCTCTGTGTCATGCTGCAACTTTACTGACCTGAATCTGACAGGAAGTCCTGCTTGCCATAGGCGATCTGTCTTCCTGTTCTCTCTGCCGTCCAAGTCCTCACCACCCACCCATCCACCAAAAACGACCTCTCCCACCCTTCTTTCCTGCACTCTAACACAATCGCTCCCCAAGGTAGCTTTGTGACTGTTTCCTCAACATTTTGCCAGGCAAGTCATGGCCAAGAGATTTACTAGAAACTCTGAAAACACACTCACACACATGCAAACCATCTCTAATTTTGTACCTGTGTTCCCCTTTTGTTGGCCAGCTTCCTCTTTTTCTTTAAAGCCACTTGAGTAAAATCTTCCTGGCTACTGTGTGGCCAAGAGGCACACAGATGTTTGTACTCTTCTCTTTGCTCATATGTTTATCAGATCACTGTGCTGTTTCATAATCTACATTATAAGGACTGAGCAGATAACAAAGCCTTTGATTTGGGCCTGATTTAACTCTTATCCCCCCATGTTAAATTTAGCACAGTGATTACTAATTGAGATTATGGGCCTCTGTGGGACTCTGCCACAGAAACACAGAGAGGTCCTGTTTTTGAAGGATGAGCGCTGGCGCGGTTCGTTCAGTTCATTTCAGTTCACTTCAGGTGAGGGGAAGTTGTAATCAAACATCTAAGGGTGTAAAAAAGTGTGAATTTATCAATCGATCTCAAAGTCTAGAAGAATTAAAATATTTGATTTTTTTTCTATTTAGATTTGTAAAAATGATTAGCAATGTTTGTGATTTATAAGAGCTTCCCATGCTTAATTCCTATTTGTGGCAATATGATAAATAGTTTCAGTATTTTCATCCGAGGTTCAAACAATTCAGTTTTTCACTCCCACAGTCCCATTAGGCTTTTTAATTATCCAAATGTCATTCTGTTTGCTGCTATTAGAGAGAAAAGTATCTTTTAATAGGACACACTGTAAATGAAAGTGGAGCTGTTAATTTAGTAAAGCTTCTACATAAACATTGTACTTTATATAGCCTAAAAGCTGCAATTCATAATTAGACAGTCAGATGTGGTTCAATAATAAAAACTTTATTACCACCAAGTTGAAAATGGAAAAGCAGACCCAGTGGATATGACTTCATAATAACACCATTCTTAGTCATACTGCTAAGCTCACTTAAAATTGAATACCAATGTAATTAAAAACTGAAAGACAAGAAGTGATAGTATCAATTAACATTTTTGCCTAACTATTTGCTTATGTCAATTCCACCTGCTACTGAGTCACTTTATGATGTCAGCATCATAGTGTTAAAGCTAACATTATGATCAATGCTTCTCATGAGACTGGGAAAGACATAATGATGTTACATGTCAACACAGCATCACCTGCAACTTTAAAGAACTACAATTTTCGACATTTAAGGAAAAAAATATTATGCAACATGTTGACATACTCTTAGATCCTTTACTCATGAGGAACCAAGTTTTTGAACAAAAATAATGTTAAAATTTTAGCGCTTTTAGTTTCATTCTGTTAATTGAATATAATTTGTCTTTCTTTAGCGGAATAAATTAGTTTGCTAATGAAATATCTCATGCTTGTGCTCAAAGATACCGGTACAGATATTTTGGCATGAAGAGGAAGAGGGCGGAGGCAGCAGTCATTCAAGAAAGAAATGCCTGGAGGAAACGTTAGCATGACCTCACACTAGAGGAATGTAAGATGTGCTTTAATTGATTAGTAGACCACATGATGGAGGTCTTGAGAGAAGATGGGCATTTTTTTAAAGAGAGGGTGTGGGGTAAGGAGCGATGACCCTGTGGAGGGCAGGTCAGGGACCTCTAGGCTACTGGAGCCTTTTGGGTATTCATCCACAAAGACCTTCATTCCTAATACATTCACAATAATTGACAGCTAAACATGATGCATGATGACAAGACAGAACAGGCCAAAGGTGATTGTAAGAACATCTTTCTATAGTGGTTGTCTTTTTTTTCACTCTCTCTTTCTCACAATAACTTGCAACTTCAGGATTGTTGCAATGTTCTTATAGGGTTTGTGTGTTTGCGCACATTTTCTCCATTGAAAGATGGCATGCTAAATCATATCCTGGCAGGTAAACTCTCTTAGTTGCCATTGGTTGTCACTATGTGAATTTGTAAATGTGACCTTACTACACAGTCTCTTAGTTCTAATTTTATAGTTTGTTAGTTATGTGTGAATATGAACACTCCCGCCTGCTTTAAATGATGGATATTTCTATTTTAGTCTATGAAACTAACAGATACAAAATACTTTAAGACTTACACTCCAAGAGGAAGACCCAGAATACTCCATTGTGTCCATTTAATAGCATATTACAGAGTAATTGGTCTAACATGAATTAGCCTTTGTGTTACAGACTCTTAGCAATGTTTTAAAAAAAATTCCTGTTTTCTTTTTACTTATTTTCAAGTATGTGCAGCAACCTTTAAACATTTATTTATTTATTACTAGTTTATAGTTTAAATTTATTGGTAGGTCTTGAATTTAACAGTAGCCATGCACTCTTTTCAGTTTATAGTTTGCTATTTAGGAATGTGGCACTGTGCAAATCTTTTGGCATCAGCAGCACAAATGAAATGAGGAAGTCTTCGAATAAACTGTTGTTATGTGTTGGTGACCAAAGAAATGTTATCTATGATGCAGGTTTTAACAAGAAGCCAAGGAGTAAAATAACCTCAAGCCACAAAGAGGTGTCAAAAGAAATTCTGAACTACGTACACACATCCCCAAATCCTTTCACTGAATATCATAATTATGACAATTGTCTATATGGAAATTAGCTTTTTTCTGTAATCTTTCCCGTCACGCTCACATGCACTGTAAACCATATGTACAATCGAGACTTAAACAACAAAAATGAAAAGAAAAATGTCTTCAACTCATCTTAATTTCATGAGGTATTCATGTCCCTGATGAGCCTTCTAAAAATGTCACCCAAAATAGGCCACTTAAACATAAAATGGCTTTCATGTGTGCTTTAGGTATAAGTAGATCTTGATATTTTTTTCTCTAAACTTAACAACAAAGGCTGCTCAGTTTTCCAAGAAATATTACACTAAAGAAGAGACTCCGGAGATGGAGAAGAGGAAAAATACAATAAGGCTTCCACATGCTTGTCAATACTCTAATCACAGACATGTCTCCTGAGACAGTTGGAGAGGGACTGGGGGAGCATCACTATGACAACCTCGAGACCCCCAAATTTTGCACTTCAAAGTTGGAGAGGTATCCCACTGAGAGAGTGGGAGACCACCTCCTGCAGTCATTTACATCTCATTAGGATTAAACTGCCTTCTAACAAGGAACACACAAATGCATACGCCCACATTTTACTTAATGTGCTCATGCTTTGCATCTGCTGCTTCTCATTGTTCTATTTTTAAACATTACAGGCTATTTATCAATTCAGATTGCCTTATAAGCAGCTTCAGAAAGTTTGAATAAAGTTTCTTTTAACATTTTAATACTAAAACAAGCCAAATGCTGCTCCATTTTCACACATCAGTTTATGATCTTTAACAAAATTTTCAGTTTAGTTCAACAGAGCTTTCTTCTATCTGAGGCAGAGGTGCAAACGGATTAGTAAATAGTAATAAAATAAGGCTCCACAAACTTCCCACCACCTTAGTGAAGTACATGTTTCTACTACCATAATTACATTTTACAGTCAAATTAATCTGTAATCAAATTTGATTGGTGTATGACTGGAGGTGAGGAGGCAGTAAAAGAGGCAAGTTCTTTTGTCAGGCATGCTGGCAGAAAGTACCATCATCACAGTTAAAAACGAAAATGTATTTACTCTAGTTAGTTCCTTGGTGCCTAAGGAACTAAGGAACTAGTTCCTTAGTTCCTTAGGCACTAGTTTGTGTGGTTTTTACTTTTGTGTTCAGATACTTCTTGTACTTCCATTCACTATAGTTACAGGAATTCTTTTAAATTAAAAATTTCAATTTTTTAAAATTAAAGTTAATTAAATTCTTAAATTCTTCTGATTTTACTGCAAGTGGCAAAATGCTTAGTCTGACAATTTTTTGGTTATCAGCTCCTTGCAAAAGTATTAATACCCCTGAACTTTTCCCAAATAAATATCCACATTGCAATTATGCAATGTATTCCCTTAAGGCTGTATGTGATCAGCACAATGGAAGGATAATAGATTTTTTAACAAATGCAAATTAGAAAAATGGTTCTCTTAATCCGGAGTCAACTCTTTTTAGAACCAGCTTTTGTTGCAGTTACAACCGAAAACCTTCTGGAATGTGTTTTTAACAGCTTTGAAGTGACTCAAACATCTGACTTTTGTTTTAATTTATTGTTTTTTTTTTGCAGAATAGCAAAAACTAAGTCACACTGGATGGCAAGAATCCATAATCCACAAAAAGACAAACTAGAGAAAGTTAATTAGCTTTAACTTTTAGTATTCACAGGGCTGCTGTTGCACATAACAATACTTTGATTCAAACCATTATAATGTATCTTTTGCTGTGTATTTAAGATCACTGTGGAGCTTGAAGGTCAACCTCCATATTTTTTACTTATTTTCAGCTCCGAAAAGATTTTCTTTAACTGTAGCTATGTAACATGCCATTTTGACCTGTTTCACTGTCCCTACTGAAGAAAAGAAACCCCAAAGTACGACACATTCATCACCATGATTCATACTGGAGATGATCTTGATCAGGGTCATGTGTAACTTGTATCCACATGGTGCTTTGACTGCTTTGATGAAAGCTCCTTTTCAGTCTCATATGCCCCCCATAACCATACATGACTCTACACAGAGCTAGAGTCTATTTACTGAGGATCTTAGTGTGGAGCAAGGTGTGAGGTGGAGACAAATCAAAACAATGTAATAGAGCAGGGGTGTCATTTTCATTTTCATTTTGGGTCACACCAAGATCATAAATATTATTAAGAGTTTCTTGAGCCAGAATATATTGCTAAAAACCATTGAAGCAGTCAACATATGAATAAACAGCTCTCTCTGCATTCAATACGTCTGTAAATTTCATGCTTTTGAACATCCTTACATCATTCCATCCAAGTTTTTGCAAATATTTTTTGTGAGATTTTGTAATGGTGCTAATTTAGAAATATTTGCAAGAAATTTTGCAATATTTGTGCTTATTTAAGACAATAAATCTGACCTTTTTGCTCGCCATATCAATCACAGATTATAAATTTGCATTAAGTTAGGTTGAGGAAACGGTGTAGTAGAAATAAGATATACTGCCACCTGCAGGTGGGAGTTAGCATCACATAAAGCCAGTATTTTTGACCATTTTCGTGGAAAATTTGGAATCAACTCACAATTATGCATTAACACGAAAATATTGGAGAGACTGATTGGTGTAATTTAGCAATAGACAGGTAAAAAAAACTGTTTTGATAAAATATTATTTAAGCACGCAACTATTATCTTGAAGGGTCTGTTTATGTGCCCCCTGGAGCCTAGAAGGCTACATAAAAAATTATGGCAGGTCAAATTTGGCCCCAGGCCTTGACATGTGTTATAGACTCCATACGGAGGTAGAGTCTATTTACTGATAAGGTAACTTCTGAAGGCTGTTCGCAATAGATTTTACTTTGGTGAGTATAAGATAAGAGGGTTAAATAAATACACTTTGCAGATTTTTATTTATAAAACAATTTCACTGTCAACCCACCTACAACAAAGCCACATATACACACAAAGACAGAAAAGCAATGTGGCTAAAATTATGAGCTCTATAAACAACATGAGGGTCCAGCACAGGAGGAAAGAATCACTCAGCACAGAGACAAATGGATCTATTGCCAACTGATGGCTAACCGTTGTTAGAACAGCCATTTTTCTGGACCACTAACTTCCTGTTTAAGCCAGGGCTCAACAAATCACCAGCGCTATCATTAAAAGAGCGCTAACTTCTCCACTTCCCGTCAACACAAGCATTCACCAAAAATTTATGACAGAGGTTTCCTTCTCCAAGCTTTACAAGCAAATAATCCTTCACCTTTCTTCTCCTCTCCTTCTCTTCTTCTTTCTCATTTCTTTTTTTATCCCCTCAGCTTTTTCCCAGTTCTTGTAAATCACGCTAATCTGACTGGAGCAGACTGACAGGACTGAGCATGTTTGCAGGAAGTTTGCATGTTCCATTTTTTCACCTCTAAACTGCACATTGATGATCTTAGGGGTGATATATTGACCTAGAGGCTGGGAACCTAACCCTCAGGGAGGAATGCATTGAGACACACACATTCACATACAAATGCGCATGTAGGAACACACAGAAGGCTTCTCCTGCCAGAGGTGTTGAAATGCTTGTAATGCTTGAAATGCCAGTTGAGACGCTAAGCTCTCCTTTCACACACACAGTACAGCCAGGGACAAGAAGGCTGACAAATGGATGCGTTGAAACATATTAACCATCTCCCTTTGTGTGTGGACAAACATTTAGTCTGGCTAATGACCCCTGAGGATCAAAACAAATGCAGGGAGATAAAGACAGGCAGAAGAAAGAGGGGTGAGGAGCTAAAAAGAGCTGATTGACCTCCACAAGGGCTAAACAGGGTTCACTAGGGCCAGCGGATTGTTTGGTTTTGTGGGTTATCTGTGTATGAAGTAATAAGAAGAGGAAGTGAAAGAATTACATGCTGGTTCTTGGACATGAGGGCGCTGCTGAGGATCGTGGTGTGGAACAAGGTGTGAGGTGAAGACTAATCCAAACAAGGATTTTGGGTATTGTCAACTCCCATCTGTGTTCATCAACAAACAAGACATTTAGCGGATGTTATCTTGTTCATTTTAGGTTCTGTCAAACCCACATTTGAGGTTTATCTCGAGATACGATCACACTGGTGATGTTATGACACAAAACATGACTCATACGTCATCAGTTATCAGCGCTTTTATCAAAATCATCCAACAGCTGCACCAACCGCACCATGGACAGTGAGCAGCGAGGATGAAGTGGATGCTTCCCTTTGAGGTTCATGGTGCTGCCTTTTTTCACGTGTCAATAAAACATCCCTTACTTTGAATGTGAGCAAAACTAATCAGCTGAGATGCTGAGTTTCATCTAACTGAATACAATTCAGTTAGTTGAAGGTCTACATGTTCACTTACCTTAGGCATCTAATGTTCAACAGGCAAGGTACAGCCTGGACAGGTCAGCAGTCCATCACAGGGCAACATGTAGACACATATGAAAGACAATCAATTCTTTTATGAAACAATTTAGGCCAGTGATAATTGAAAACCGGGTGAAATATAATTGATACCGTACTGTAAATTGAATTGTAAATTAAAATTCTAGAATTTGATTTTTATTAATCTTCATTATTGACAATCCCGATGGAAAATAACAATTATATGGATAATTGCAAATTTGGCTCCAACTTGACATAGAAGCAGTTAAAAGACATCCATTTTCTGATTATTATGACTGACAAAAAATAAAACAACTGTAACAATTTCTTGTTGCTCTAAGTAGCAACTCAGTCTGGGTCATTGGTGATAAAATTGTGGGAAAGACTGTTGACTTGACAAATATCCAGTCGTCATTGACTTCGTCCAAAAGCAGGGAGAGCCACTAAATGTCAATGCTAAAAAAACGTAATTGTGCACAGAGCGCTGTATTCACATTTCGCATTTAAATATAAAACTCTGTGGTACCTGTGGAAGAAAAAAGAAGAGTAGTATGAAAAGATGCACATGCAACAGGGATACCTACAGCTTTGAGAGGATTGTCAAGCAAAATTAATTCAAGAATGTGGAGAGGAGAGCTTCACAAAGAGAGGACTGAGACCAGAGTCAGTCCAAGAACCATCATGCAAAGACAAATTCTATACATAGGCTCCATGCATCTTTTTTGGACTAAACAGAAAAAAAAAATATTTTTCTGGGGGAAGAGTGCAGAGGCACAGATTATGGCCTGAAGTCCAGATGTTTCCAGTCAGTGATGAATTAGGTTATTATGTTATCTGCTGGTGTTAGTTTATTGTGTTTCCTAAAATCCATAGTTAATGCAGCTATTTATAGTGAAATTTTAGATCGCTCAATGCTTTGTTCTGCTGACAAGATTCTTGCAAATGCTGATTTTGGTTTCCAGCTGGACTTGGAACCAGTTCACACTACCAAAGGTACCAAGCGCTGGTCTAGTGACCATGGTGTTTATGTGTTTGATTGACTTGACCTGAACCTCATTGAGAATGAATACAGCATTGCCAAGAGGAAGATGAGACACCAGACCCAACATTGCACATGACCTAGAGACCAATATCAAAGCAACATGTTTCCTTTACACTTCAACACAAGATGATCGTCTCCATTCCACACTATACTAATACAGTAATTCATCCAAAAGGTGGCCTAACTAAATATGTAGTGCAGAGAAATGAACATACTTTTCTTTTGCAAATACAATTTCATTCTTGTTTTTGTTATATTTGAATGTTCTGGGACATTACATTTTCAAGAAATATATATATATATATATATATATATATATATATATATATATATATATATTATATTTTTTTTTTTTTTTAGATGAACCTGTATGTGCTTTAATCTTGTGTGCATGTGTATGCGTGTGCAACAGACCCCCACATCTTCAGTTAAGCAAGGCTTCCTTCCCCTGATTCACTACTCCAAAACTCAAAGGGCAAAGAGCAACAATGGGCCCATAAAGCTGTCAGGGCAAACCTGAATTTACACTTCAAACACTTTATACAGCCAAACTTTTCTCCTGTGGCAAGTCTGGAGAGGCTTTTCAAAAATGGCTGGAATGGGGTTTTGGGTGCACATTTCATTGTGTCCAGCCACCTCCTGATCGGCAAGCTTCTGTTTGACTCATGATCAAATCAGATAAACTTGATCGCTTGACTTCTGATCCTGCTATGAATACATCAATGACATTGATTTTCAGTTGATCATCAGGCCTCCTAATCACATTCACCAAGCGTATTGATAAATGTTAATGACAACATCCAGAACTTCTACTGTGAGCTACACAGAAAACAGTGTTGCATGGTTACCTCTAATTTTACACTCCAGTGGGAGCTGCTGAGGGCTGTCAAATATCAGTGTAATGAATAAGAATAAATCACCAATTCACAGAACCATGATGAAATCTATGAAAGAGAAGGTGGGAATAATGTCTTCTCCCATCCTGTACAATTATCAGTCTCCAGTTCACACTTTCACTTCTGTGAAGGGATGAGAACACTTGCATATCATTGTCCATCTCTGCAAAAACTCCCACACTGACATGGATTCCTGGTTATCATTTGCATGATATCTCTTAACGCATTCTTCACTTGGTCAACTGTTAAACTGTAGTGTACTTCCTTACCAGCAAATACTCCATAAATCGGCTATAGAAACTCTGCATCTTGGCTTACATAAGATTAGGATGACACAGAGTTCTTTCTTATGAAGAATAACCCCATAAATATTAAAATACCACAATAAAACCCACACCTTTCTATACATGAAACTACCTGCAAGGCAAAGGAGCTTTGATGTGCGCCACCAGCAATTGGCTATTGTGAAAAAGGAAGCATGAACATGAGATTCTAGCAGTCACATATACAAAAGGCATTGCTCAAGTGGAAAAATTGATGTTTATGTGCTCCATTAATCACCCCATGTGCCTCCCTAATTGTACAGGTAGAACTGCCGGCATACTTAGAGACAGTTTGAGGGCAAGATGTAACAAGAAAGCATGCACTGTGCTTTTGGCAACATCTTTAAAGGCCAGTATATTTTCTAACTGAGTTTATTCTTCTGAAAATAGACTTGATGGGAAAAAATGTCACAGAAAAATACATGTGGGAAAAAGAAACATGTCAGAAGGATATTTCTCACATTGGTTTTAAAATAAAATGATCAAGATTTCTTTTTTTTTTTTCGTCTTTTGACCAGCAAGGAATTTCTAGAGAGCTCATAGAAATTCTTTCTGACTGTGTTGTAACTTGTCCCTGATGAAGTCAGATCTGGCACAGTATTAAAATGAAAACGCTTCTTTTTACCTGAGTCATCACCTCATGCTCATTCAGCTACATATTTAAAAGAAGCACTCACAAGGATCATGGGGACATTATCCAGGCAAGATGTGCTTTACATTGTTTGCAAAAGTACACATATCCTTTAAGCTTTTTCCCATTTTGTCATCTTGAAAACAAACCTTCAACTTCCACTACTGGAAACTAACCAAGAGATGTCAAACCCACCTCTCATTTGGGATAATCTGTTGACAGAAATTGTTTAGGTTCTTTGTGGTAGAAGAACTTAAACCTTTTGGTTTGTGTTCTTCCATAAACCTAAACCAAAAATCTGTTCTTTTTGGTAGAAAACGTCTGGTGAAATAACACCAAAATAAGACAGATTTACAGTTCACTACTTGTCATATTTGGAATAAAGAAAACTTTTAGAAGAAAATAAGACCAAAACTGAACCCTGAAACTGTTGCCATAGTGAAATACAATGGAAAATATATGTTCCAAACCCTCTCCAACTAATCTAACTTCGTTTGAGGTAATAGACGTTGTAGTTTTAATTGCAGCTAATCTAAGACTGGGGGCCGAAACAAATGCAACTTTTTCTGATTTTTTTATTCATGCACTACTTTGTGTTGGTTAATAAACTAACATCCCAAGAAAATACATTAAAATTTGTGGATGGAAGGTGATAAAATGTGAAAAGGTTTAAGTGGTCTGAAAATCTTGCAAGGAACAAACATGAGAAGGTGATGGTGTTAGGAAGGGCATGTAAACTCCACTGTGTGGGTGTGGGGGTTTTGCTGAAACTAAGATCTAATGATGTGGATCAGCGTGGACAAACACAACTTCTTCATAACGCAGGATTTGTTTGAGGAGAGGATGCCACTCTGGAATCTGACTTGACATGATTAAAGAAGAGGAGACTTAGTGGCTTACACAAACTGAATGCTGTGCAGGTCAGCATGTGGGCCACTTAAATCACTCTGGGATTTATATATGGATTTTCCCTGCACTTTGATGTTGGGAATGTTTGACAGAGCTAAATACACCTCAAGGATTCCAATGCTTGAAAATACATGTTGAGATACCAGAATGGAGAGCAAGCTAATACCTGATGATAAAAAGGTTGATTATTAGGAAAAATATGTATTTTACACAGTTTTATTAGGGCACTTGAGGCAAAACCATTGTAAGTTAGAGAATCTGACAAAAACAAAATTAAGAGGTTTATATGTGAGAGTGTATTATCACTCCACTTTTTACTTCTGTTTTGATTTTCCATTTCTGGGTATCTGCATAAAATATTGATAAAAAGTTTAACTCTTCTAAAGAAGGAGGGTCATTCCCTTAATATTAAGAGCCTAGTTAGTTAATCAGAGGAGATTTTTTGGGGGGTTAACTTTAAGAAAAACACAAGATGTGATATTACCAGGACTATCATTTTTCCTTTATCTTAGGGAAAAAATGGGGGCTCTCATCACTTACAATTTGAAATTTCTTTTGTATCTGGAATTTCAACATGGCTGTCTCAGTTATGTCAAATTTGCTTTGGTTTGCTGATGTTTGCCATTTGCACAATTTACCTATTCAATAAATAAAAATAATTGGAAACGGCTGGAAACGACCCAAGTTGTTTAAATTAAACCGCACTGTGATATAGTATTACACACACAGTGATCGCTGCAAAATGTATATAAATGCTGCACAAATGTTACACTAATTACACAGATATAATGTAACTTAATATCACTCTTGGCTACATAGTCGCTCCATCTGCTCTTATAAAGATTCACTCAACATAACAAATCACATGATTGGAGAGACTGACATGCCAGGAGAATCTGTTGTATTTTCTAATTAATATCAAAATGAACATATTTTACCTTTTAGGGGTACTCATGCACTTTGTACACAACACTCAGTAAATAGTTGGCTTTGAGCATTGAACATTCAGGCCAAGATGGCTATGCAATCATTTGGTTTGCATGATTATGTCAGAATTGATCTGTCCTGTGAAGTTGACACACCTAATCTCAATGCAGATGCGAGGTATCAAGGTGCATTATGAAATACGTAGTTTGTAGACAGGACAGGACTTGATTTATTTCTTCACACATTATGTTTTTACAAATACAAACAGATGTGGTAAGCTGAGACAGTGTGACAATAGGTTTACTGTTATCACTAGTTGATGAAAGGTGAACCTTTCAGAAAAAAAACAAAACAGAAAAAAAAAACATCCAGCTTTTCTTTAAGTTTTTTTTTGTCTTAATGTGATCATTTAAATGTGATCAATGTCTTAATGAGATCAATTCGTTCTCTACTGGGATTAATGACTGGGATGCTGCTGGGACAATGGTAAATATACTGGAATTCAGAATCACAAAGACTTGCCAGAGTGCAATATTTCCTCTTAATATATAAATGGACCAGCAGCAGCTATTTCACAGCAGCTTTTGAATGTTTATCCAATCACAGGTAAGTTGAAAATATGATGACTGTATCATCAGACCATGGTACATAATTAAAATGATTTACCCTGCTGTTTGTTTACACTCATAAAAGCATGAGAGCACTAAATGCAGCTGTGCGTGCTGCCTGTCTGACCTATCACAGTCAGTCTCTGTGTAATTGAGGCAGATTTCTCTCACAACATGCTTGTGTTTGCACCATCCAACATGGTGACTTATAAATCTTTTATCCAAACTGGCCTAATTGCTTAACCATCCATGGTCTGGTCCAGAGGTGAATGGCAGGAGGGAAGCTGGGGATGCAGTGATTGTCACAAAAACAACAAGCAAAGAGGGCAGAACCTACTCTACCTTTGTTTAACAAGTCTGTCTTTCATCTCTATAGACTTCATTCATATGATAAAGTGAAAAATGAGAGCAAAAGATTAATGGTTCCATAATGAGCAATTGAAGATAACACTGGTTTGTCCTTTTTATATACTCCTTATTGAAGTCAATTCCAATACCTTACTTGTTTACCATACACATCACTCCATCAGCAGCTATGCAATTCAAATAAAATCAGTGATTTTTTTTTTAAAGTGAAGTCCTATTGAAAGAGCATGGTAAACGGCTTGCACTTACACAGTGCCTTATCAAGTCCTTAGGACTCCAAAGTGCTTTATTCTACATTCAGTCATTCATCCATTCACGCATACATTCACACACTGGTCGTGGCACGCAAATGTATAGCCACAGCTGTGCTGGGCCACAATCTTAGCTCTACCAGAAGACAAGCAGGTGAAGTGTCTTGCCACAACTACAGAGGCAGAAAGAGCAGGGATCAAGTATTTGGGATTAATTCCTACCACTTATATCCACCCTCTTGATCTGGTACAGATCCAGATTAAACTGAGTCCATAAGTCCAAGCTAATGACTAGACTATCACACCTGATAGGCCTGCAGACTCAGTTTGATTGGGGACCAAAATTGCAACATTTGTTACATTTTCAGTTGATGCAGTTTGCTTTAACACAGCACTGTTTCAAGCGAACGAAGCCCCCTCAAGGCAACCTGTTGCCCCTCTCGCTTTTGGTGGCACTACATCAAGATCCACTGAAGGAAACAACATGAAAACTTTTAAAGCGGTTACTGAGATTAACTTATTTCTTCAAGAATTGTAAATAAAATACCAGAGTTTGATTGTGCATTCACACCTCCCCAAATGATCAGGGTTTTCTATGCAGATGAACTAGAGTTCAATTAAAGCAGACCAAACAGGGCTGGTGTCAATACACCCTGAGACACCAAGACAGACTTGTACCCTCTTAAAGCAGCTTCAGTTTGAAAAGCATCATACATCCTGTGCTTCCCTGATCTTTATTTTCTGTTTTTCCCACTCCCACCCTTTCTTCACAGCTGAGGATGCCTCTGTTGCTGCCGCTGGGTCAGAGCTATGCACCAGTTTGAGAAAAAAAAGTAGTATGAGCGGACATGTAAGAGCCTGTGGGGAGTTTTTGACTCCACAGCCATCTCTTCTCCAAGTTCCTGGGAGCTGAATGCAGAGATGGTCCCAGGAAACTCCCTGCCATTCCAAGCCTGTTGACCAAACAGCTGCAGATTCTCAGTTTACTAACTTTGGTTTTTCATCTTAACCACCAACAATAAACTCAATAACTTTACAACAAGCCGACATTTTAGTACAAAGTTGTACCGTAGCTGAATATTTAACATACATTTTAAATATGAAATACTGTATTTTATTATCTTTCCATTGTTTACTAAAATAGCTGGAAACTGTCAAGTCTTCCCACTCACAGCTGGCACTCAGCTGAAAGCCGTTTTGTAAACGTTTTCCCTGAAAATAAGTGAATATCATGAACTGTGTATACGCCTGTGCATAATTACAGATGAGCAGTTCATCCTAAGCTCTCATTAGAAAAGGGAATGGGAATAACTCCAGGATACAACCACCGCTTGCGGTTACGTAACATGCTCTTCTCCTTTTCAGTCTTTATCCCAGAGGCATCTGAAAGCTCCCCTTCCTGCAAAGCCTGTTTCTTTCTTTCTTTTTTTTCATTCTGAGTTTCTAGATGAGGATTCTCCGAACAACCAAGCACTCCTTTAATGTTTTACCTTTTTCTTTAAAAACAAACAAACAAAAAAAAAATCCTTTCTCTTTGTATACGTCTTTGTTTGACTCGCTGTATACAGTGATGATGAGCATCTGACTTTAACTTTCGTGTCCGTCCACAGGAGGGCGTAGGTGAGCGCCGCTTTGTCTTCAATCTGGGTGAACTAGTGGCCTTCAGACAAAAGGCAAAACATTAAGAGCTCAACAAGAGATAATATAATATACATTATATGTATTATTATTAATATACAATTTAATGTATATTATTAAATAGATATATATATATATATATATATAATATATATATATATATATATATATATATATATATATATATATATATATATATATATATAATCATATAATGAATATATACATTCATAATTATTTTTTTTAAATTAGTATATAATTTTAAGAATGCACTTTTTCAAAGAAGTTTTACCATGCAGTGTGTGTGGAGTGAATGGAGGATAGGTTACATAGTAAAAGTTGATTTTTACAGCCCTTAAAGTAGCACTCGGAAGGACTCATTAGCAATTCAACAAATGTACCAGCCAAAGCTTCTCATCTTATATCTTTAGGACAAGCCTGAAGCAAGCCTTTTCTTTTCTTCCTTTCTTTTTGTGTTTTGCTTGTTACCTGTTTTTCCCAATTTCTTGAAAAGAAACCCTTTCGTTTTGACCCATTAATTTCAATATTGAAGGCATGTTCTCCATTCACCTTGAAAGAAGGATTCCAGCCAGCCTCTTCACTCCCGCATCGCATCCCAGTCCACAGCATAGGTAGAAATTGTCCCTCCCCTAAACCAGCCCGTGTGGGAGGAGCTTGATTTCCTCCCCTCTAAACTAAAGTGTATAACACTCTGGAGAGACCCACAATGTGTGTCAGAGGACCGTCTTAGCTCCAAAAGTAGATGACTGATCCAAATCTGGTGTCTGTATTAACTACTGACTGCAAGATACGAGAAATATCGATTCACGAGTTTTCATCCCAAGTAAGGACGAGGTGAGCATCTCCTAATTTCAGAAGATATTCTTCGCATCCAGTATCCATTGTCTTATATATCTCTAATAAATAGTTCTCATATTCGAATGTTGTCATTCAATTTATTTTCTAACAAAAGTTGCTTTTGTTTTTTAAAAAAATAGTGCTGTCCTCATTTGTTTTTGCGCCTCAGCAGTGCGTCATGGGCACATTTACGCACGGACTCCTTTGAGATTTGTGCGGTTTTTTAAAGCCCACAGTGGAGGCAGCTTGGAATCTGTGTGTGGGCTTTTGACTCAGACACTTTCTGTGGAGCACTTCTGTTAGAAAGAAATGTGGAGAGACGCTCTCCAACAGCGCACGCTGACTGAACCTCTCTTGTATGTTTACAGGATTTTTGATTGTTGGATAGAATGCCGGCGATCATCAGTAAAAACTCCGATTTGGAGTTTGATTCCTTACAACCATGTTTCTATCCGGACGAGGACGACTTCTACCTCTGTGGTCCCGACGCTGCGCCACCGGGGGAGGACATCTGGAAGAAATTCGAGCTGCTGCCCACTCCGCCCCTCTCTCCGAGCCGCGCAGCGCTACCAGGAGAGCCGGCGGCCGCAACTGCCTCTTCAGAGGCAGATCCCCTCGGCTTCAGTTTAGGGGACCCCCTGGACTGGGCTTCTGAGCTGCTGCTCCTGCCTGAGGACGATATATGGGGGGCATCCGACGACGGGGACCTTTTCGGCTCCTCTGTGGATACAAATCCCAACAACATAATTATCCAGGACTGTATGTGGAGCGGCTTCTCCGCCAGGGAAAAGCTGGAACGAGTGGTAACGGAGAAACTGGGTAAGGCGATTTCAACGGCATCGGCCGGGGGAAGGAACGCGTACGTCAGGGTGCCGGAGGTGGTGAGCCGCAGCTCGGTGTCGGAGTGCGTGGACCCCGCGATAGTGTTCCCCTTCCCGGTGAACAAGAAGAGCAGCAGTAAGGACGCATCTGGGACTGTTAACGCGTCCACAGCGAATGGAAGCGCAGCTAGTGACTCCGGTAAGAATCAGATGAACATCGTAATATAATTGTTACACTTTTTTAAAAAAAGAAATGTCTCAAAAATATTAACAGTGTCACACGTCTTCTCTGAATTTCCACACATTACTGTTATTATTTGAAGTCTGGTATATCTGTGAGACAGGATCTTGTTCATATGACTTGCCCAAAATCCGATTATCCCGTCACATTCGACACGCACACGCGCACGCACGCACACGAGCCCGCAATTACACACGCATGCAAGCACACAGACTCACACTGGAGTAGTGACACAGTGAACCGTGGTTTTATGTAATCAGCGGGCTCTTCATCCGGCAGATGGCAGTAAAATAGGGAATTGTGCGCTTTGCTGAACTCAGTTGGTACCAGAGCCAAAAAAGAAAAAAAAAAAACACACAGCAGCAGGCTGCAGGAGGGGGAGATGAAAAGCTTTTCAATAATGTGATAATCTGATAAAAGTGTGCCGTAAATGCTTTCATTACGCATGGATGAAGGAGACAATTTGCGCGCAGTTGGTGAAAAATTGGCATTTAAACAGCTTGGCCAAAATTTAGCTGATAACTGAATGAATATCATAGACCGTAAGAGTCTTTACAACAATACAACAGGAGGCAGTTGTGTGTTAGATTGGAAAATTACCATACATTGCTTTTGGACTCGCATCTCCTTTCCCCTGTCCCTAAATAAACACTCATACAAGTCCTTATCTGTGTGTTTTTGCTTGGAAAACAATACTACAAAAGCCCCCGGACTTGGCACAGAGTCCAGACTCGGTCAGTTCTGCCTCACACCTCCTCTGCAGTAAAGGAAAGAAGTCACTGAGTCCTGGTTGATTCTTCTTCTTTCTTCTTATTTTGGAGCGGGCGGGGTGGAGGAGTGTTTTGAGCAAGCGCTCCGTTCTCGACAGCTGTCTTCCTGGCGCCACTCCAGTTTTGGGGCTTAAAATGTGGTGATTCGATGGTCTGCAGCCCCACCATCCCTGCGCACTCTGCCCCCAGACGTGTCCACCCTCTGTTTTGGAGTTTACTTTTTTAATGAAAGGAATACACACTTTTAAAAGAAGAGTCATATGGGATTTTCCATTCAGTTTGGCCCATTTCAAAATTTCAACCCCCTTTAAATATAAAAAAAGTCAGTTTTACAGTCAAATTGCCAAGTGAAAGAAAGAACATGAAAAAAAATCCTCTGAACTGCATTCAATGAGCTGTTCCTTTCTGAGAGTGAAACACCAAAGAGGCTCACATGTGGCAGAGTCAGCCACACCCCCTTCCCTGCTCCCTTCATTCAGCCAGCTGTGCTAAGCTTTGTTTTGATGTCAGCAGCAGTCTGTATGAGCGATCAGTATGTGTGTCTGGTGTCTGAAGTGGGTTACCATAAGCTGTAAAATGCCACACTCCACAGATGCTCCTGGGCTGATAATGAAAGCCATTATCACAAAGGCATTTTAACTGCGACTCACACCCAGTGACTTCCACTTGTTCACTTCCAGGCACTCAAAAACACAATGTAGGTTTGTTAAAATTTGGCTGATTTGCTCTGTTTTAGTTGAGCTGAGCCATAAACTTCTCTAGTGTAGATGTTGGATGGTATAAGATTTGTATGATTACCTGAAATATATGGTCTCTTGACCAAACAACTTGAGTTGTAATTAAAGGGATGGGCAAGCCTGGGTCTTCATTGGACTTTTCAGTAGGACATCTGGACTGTCTGCGTTCCAAATTGGTCTTTATCATATGTATGAGAAAACATTAACTTTCCTTCAGCTAGCTGACTAGCTGAAGGAAAGCAGTGCACATCAATAGGTGAGGGAGGGGGCAGTGCAGTGCTATTCTACCCTACAACCAAAGAAATTTGGTCCACCACTTTCTCTGGCATCTTGTTGAAATGACTTCTAATGACTTTTTGTGGTCTTGAGTGCATGACTTGTTAAAACCTGTGAGTACCTGGATGCTGGTAACTGGCATATGTGTACTCCGCCATATGCCTAGACTCTGTTAAAGCTCTTTCTACAATCTCAAACACTCAAAGTATTACCGAGGTTGCGGTAACAGACTGACGGCATTAGACTAATACTGTCTCATCTCTCTGAAGATTAGCAGAGGTTTTGAAGAAGAGAATTGGAATACAACTCAGAACTCCAGTCTGTCTGCTCGGTGCTGAATATGAACATGCCAATGCCTGCAGAGCAGATTAGCTGAGAAGTGACTGACATTAAGCATTAAGACATTTTTGCCTGAGTTAACAGCATTGAGCAACGTCCTCTCCCACACACATTCTTCACTTGATCTCTCTAATTTATGAACATATTACCTATCACCTACTGTCACACGTAGATTGGATAGTGAGAATATTTTGCACATCATTGACAAAGTTTGTTTTGTTTTTTGTTCTCTTATTTCTCCCAGAAGAGGAAGACGAAGATGAGGATGAAGACGATGAAGAAGAGGATGATGAGGAGGATGAGGAGGAAGAAGAGGAGGAAGAGATCGATGTAGTTACAGTAGAAAAGAGACGCTCCACAATCAGCAAGACATCTCCCATGACTACAGGTATAGGAACCATCTGTGTTAATCCCAAGAACCAAGATGCAAGAGGGATTGTCTCAGGATCTGGGGTTGTGAGTCGGTTCATCAGCCGTGCCCCTCAGGAGCTCATCCTGAAGAGGAGCTCGGTCCATCAGCAGCAACACAACTATGCGGCGCCCTCACCTTATGCCTCAGATGATGACCTGACCCCACCTCCAAAGAAACAGAAGACATCAGAGACATCCCGCCCTTCCGTCAGAATCGGTTCATCATCCTCTACATCTTCCAACTCGTCCTGCACCTCTGCCCCCAGCATTGCGGGGGCCCGCAGCAAGCGCAGCACCAGCGGGGACAGCAGTCCGCGTGGAAGCTCTGACTCTGAGGACAGCGAGCGCCGGCGAAACCACAACATCCTGGAGCGCCAGCGACGCAACGACTTGCGATCCAGCTTCCTGACCCTGCGCGACCATGTCCCAGAGCTGGCTCACAACGAGAAGGCGGCAAAGGTGCTGATCCTGAAGAAGGCAACCGAGTACGTTTGTTCACTGGAGACAGAGGAGATGAGGCTCCAGCAGGAGAAGGACAGACTGCAGGCTCGCAGGCAACACCTCATGCGCAGGCTGGAGCACGCTAGGACTCGCTGACGGACAACTGCTACAACATAAAACCCCTCACAGAGACCCTGGAGGAACCCCTCTCACCATCCTGAACTCCAGACATAGGCCTATACACATAAGCACAGACACACAGGCCTTTATATCTGTTGGACTTTTGCACACAGAAACATTAAAATCTCAGAGGACATTTATTGTCAGATGCCGATACACAAACCTGGAAGAGAGAAGAGGATGCACAGGGGGGAGGGGAGAGTTTGCTGGAGGAACACTCAGACTTTTACTGCCGCCACTTTTTTTGCACATTTGTTGACGTTAAGAATGTTTAGGGTTTACTTTTCAATCCAGTCACATTGAGGAAAGACAAAAAGATAAAGAATGAGGAGGGAGGCAAGAGACACTTTTTTTTTAGTCTTTGCTCCCTCTGGTTGTTGTTGGTTTTTTTTGTTTTTTGTTTATATAATTTCTACATGTATGTTTGTTTGATTTTTTTGTACTCACTGTGACACCAGCCTGGAATTTCATGATTCCACACAGGGACGGGTGTTGGAGGGCACTTTGCTTGGAGAGTTCAGCGGTGCACGCTTACCTTTGCCTTCATCACTGCAAAACTGAAAACAACTGATGACCAAGGCGTCATAGCAGACACAAACAATGCCACTACAGGTTCTTTTCCCCTCACTCTTCTCACACTGGTGCTCAAACCAATTCAGTGGATACTATAACTGTGCACCTTGCTAGGCAACACTTTTGTATATAACAATAGTGTGCAGAAAAAAATACACTCAGATCTGCCTTGTTTTATATTTACACTTTGGTTCTTTTTTTTTTTTTTTTTAATTTTTTTTTTTATATATTCAAGTCAGGAAGCTGCCAATAACTGGACTGTAAGTTTATATACCTTTAAATGTACTGTAAGGTCTCAGTTTATGAGAGTCAGAAAAACTTTGTAATATAACTGCATATTGTTTCCTTCTCTTTTTCTTTTTTGTATATCACTACGTTTTACACATTTATTTGCTTTTAGTGTGATACATACTAAATTTGATACTTATATTTTCGTAAGAGAATGCATTCTTGGTAGACATCACTTTATCTTGTCATTTTTCTCTCTTATCAGACAATTTTTTTGTACAGCAGGTGTGTTCTATCCACATGTACCTGGACTTTCCCCCCCTTTTTTTAAACTTTCCTCTTTTGTTGATATTTTTAACTATCGGGTGCATAGAACTGGGTAAACTGATATGTTTGTTTTTTCACTACATTAAATGTACCTATAGTGCTGCAACTCATGGCACTTTTGAAATACCTCATTTTGAAAAATAAATAGACAAAATTTCCTGACTTTTTACGTCTGTGTCTTGCCTCCAAATGTCTGTATTTGTTGCTGTTCCTCTCAGAAGCCTCATCCTCACAAAGAAAGAGCGCGTCTTCTGAATCCTCTCTGTCTCGGCACCCTGCGGCTGCCACCCCGCCCCTCCCTCTCAGGCCTCTCACACCCATGCCTACGCACGCACGCGCGTGCACCCACACACACATTTCCACCTCTCTCTCTGTTTCCCTCTCTGCTATAGACAGCTCTTCCCGCTACATTGTTCAGGCTGCTGCCATGGAAACTGGAGCAGCTGCTAAGTAGCAGACACGAGAGTGAGTCTTTTATTTGTTAGTAGTCGGTGTATTCCTGCCCGCGTGTGCATGTGTGTGTGGATATGAATGCAAATGTTCTTATGTGTGTCTACCTTTTGTCGTGGTCTGTGTGTGGCCCCCGGTGCCTGATATTGCTGGTGTTGTGTACTGTCTGCCATGATGCCAGGACAAGTCTCGATACTGTTTACCAACATCAGTCACATGGCTTTGCCCTCCTCCCCTCAATGCCCCCTTCGATCCGCCGTCCCCCTCTGACTTTAGCGCTGGGCCTCAGCCCAAAAATGTGCCTTGAAAAAGGGAATTCTCTGGAGATGGCTGAAAGAGAAATCTATTGCTATGGTCAGCACAGTCTTTTAGTGAGCTCACAAAAAGAAATGGACACGGTAAGAGGGGAAACACACAGCATATAAACATACTGTGTATGTGATTTCGGAAGCTGTTCCATTTTGCCAGTGGTCATCTTTTGCAAAAGCACCTCAAACACTCCTGCTTCTGGAGTCATTTATAGCTTCACAGTCTCTGTGTCTTACATAGATTTAATGACAAAACAAAACTGAAAGAGACATCATGGAGGTGCAAGCATCCAGTCTTTCAAAAGAAGTGAAAAGGGAACAAAGCTTTGTAAATAACTGTTTTGTCACTGCAACATGATAATCTGATGTATAGTTTGTCTCTCATATCATCAAATAGTGCACTTTTTTAAATTCTTTTTATTCTACGTTCAGATATTGTGCTTAAATTCAAAACTGATGATATATTAAAACTTTTCTGTTGAACCTTTTTGAATTTACCACTTTAGTTCAGTGACATGTTATAGTTTTTTATGACAATGGTTTTCATCCTTTTCTTATAAACTATAACCTCAGAAAAATTAATAGTTTGCTGGGTGACACCACATTGACAAACATTAAAAAAAAATAATTTAGAAGTTTGACTCCTTTGGGTGTTTCTGTTTGATTTTTATCAAGCAGTGCAAATTTTCTAGCTAGATTAAGTCAGTTAGCAAGCCTGACTGACATTTAAACTTAGACCTGGAACATGGTTTAGTTGTGTAATTCTTCTTGTTCACTTTCCTCTGCTCTAGTGCAGTGAATTACTTTGTTTACACTTTTCAAATAATACCAAAATATGTGGTAAGTACCACTAAGTAATTCTTGTAGCACTGTAGAACAATATTTATATATATATATAAAAAAAATAAATAATGAGAAAAGCCTACATAGACTTTTTCACAGTGAAATTGTTTGCAGCCAGATGTTTTGAGAACTGAGCGACTATACTCTAAAAGTTTGGGTCGGAAATTTAGTAAATGGAAACATTGCATGAAACCTTCACATAAGTGACAACACCTAAAGATTGATGACTTTGGAGGTGAGGCAGCCCAAAACTGAGCCTCTCACAGGGGGCGGAAGGGGCTGCTGTATTACATAACAGGGGTCTGGCATCTTTGTGTGCACTTACAGTGCATGTATGGAACAGGAGTCAGGCGTCTTTATCTGTGTACGAGTTCATGTTGTGACCTCTCCTGGGACTTCCCCTCACCATCTGCCTACTGAATTCATCCTACTTAGTTAAAGCAGAAAACAAGTTCACAGACAATAGCAGTGAGCATGCAGGAGGGGAAAGCAAAACAGTATATCCTAACAGTCACACAATGGACTCGACTGGTAATATGAGCTAACAATACCCAAACAGCAGTGTCCAGTATCGCACTTCCTGTTTACACTATAAGTTCAAACTGCTTCCTCTTCAGAGACACGCTCACTGCTAACACATTTTAACTGTAGTTAATCTCTCTGAAATGAGGCTAATTGGTTTAGAAGGGAGCTGATGTCGTTGAGTGGTCATCTCCTGTGTTTTCACAGACATATGGCCGAGGCTTTTCTTTCAGCTCAGTGACCGCCTTGGCTGACTGAAGCTCCTCAGACCCACACATGACACAGATCTAATGGGCTTATACCCCACTGACGGGAGAACATTAAAGCTGCACAGAAGATAATGGGGCAAGTTTGTGTTGCTCGAGCGTTGGTGTCATCCTTCGGAAATCTTCATTAGATTAATCAACAAACACTTGTTCCAATGTTTCTATTGTTCTGCGGACACCGGTCTGTATTGAACATGTCAACCTTCCCATATGGAGGGAAACAAAGCCTCCTGTGTGTGTTCGTGCGCAAGTGTGTCTGAGCCCAACCTCTGCACAAAGGCATCGCCCGTGCACCACACTGGGCTCTGTTTGCCAGGACCTCCGCTATCTGAGAGGGAGTGTGTGTGTGTATGTGTGTGTGAGTGTCATAAGAGCGTGTTGCCATCTGTTGTGGGGTGCAGCACTGTTGCAGGTGTTTAGAAAGTGGGGGTGCGTAGGAGTTAAGGTAAATAGAGGAGAAGAGCCATGTGCATGGAGAGTGTTAGAGGATACTGGAGAAGAAAACACAGGCGAGCATGAGTGGAACTGGCGCAGCTCCTTCAGGGAGCCTCCTGTCCGGACTGAGTAATATGCAGCAGTGACAAAGAGCTACAGTAATTGCAGAACACACAGCGGACAGTGAAGCAGAAAAGGGCAGGAGGGGGGGAGCACAAGGAGAGAAAAGAAGGCCTGAGTGTTTGATCAAAGTTTACCAAAGACTGAGAAGATTTGCATACAGATGGTACTGTAGCACAGCCCCATAATACCGTTCCCTCTCTTTATTTTTCTTTCTGACTCATGCACGCTCACACACACTCAAACACAAATGTAATAGGGTTTTATTGAAAAATCCATGAATAGCCTTTCAAGAGCACGTTCAGCCGAGGAGACAGCCTCGGCTGTGCATCTGAGCACTGAATAAGAAAGCAAAAACCAAAAAGCAGGGAGGAAAACAGGATAGAAATAAAGATAAGAACTGAGACACAAGATGAGAAGAGTGAGAGGAGTGGCAAAAAAGAAAAAGAAAAAAATCTCTTTGTCATAATCAATAAACACCTTTTATTGTGAATGACTCATATTTATTATCTGCTAACGTCAATTCAGATCTTCCTTTCATCCTTTACCTACATCCATCTTCACACTGTAATGACTCTGAATACCCCTATTGTGGATTTATTGATAATTTCTTTTAAGTTGAAGCCATTATTTCAAGGCAGGTCCTTGACAATAAACTTGATGTGCCAAAACCTGGAGCTCTTTCTCTGACGCTGAGCAGCGAAAGCCACAGGTATGTCCAAAACCAGCCTGAACTTGCAATCAGCTGCTGCACTCCTGAGAGTATAAAGATATGTCAGCCTGTAGGTTTCTGGAAACATGTTTGAGTATCAACAGAAGCTCAAATCACTCAACATTTGTTCAGAAGCATTTATCTGTCACTGAGTAATTTGTGAAACACTATTATAACAGTGGCTACAAACAAATTTACAGCAAAAGTGAAGCTGAAGAATCTGATGTAGTAAAATAGTTACAGAAGCTACAAGTAGTTATGTCATACTTACCAACTGTCCTTTCTTTAAATTCTATCTAAAGTTACAAATGTGGTCATATTTCCCCTAAGAGCACTTCAGTAGAGCAGTAGGACATTGTTCCAATTCACTTCAGCAAATTCACCTCTGGAATGGCAAAAAAAAAATGACATTTTGACTGGTCAAATTCCAAATTCCAATTAAAAATCTGATTGAGATGCTGTTATTGCTCAATCCCCAAAGTTACTGAATTTAAACAATTCTGTTGAATGTTTGATGGTAGATGTGGCACAAGCTCTCTTTGGATTCAGGGGTCAATTATTCTTTACACAGGTTGGTAATTTTAAAATAAGATATATAACTAACAATGAGAACTAATTCTTTTTTTATTATTATTTTTTTTATGTTAGCTTAATGATCTCAGATGTGCGAATGACAAAAAAAAGCAAAAACCCCAAAAATCTTTCATTCTTTGTGGGGAAAAGATATTCTTCAAATATCGTTTCCCCACACTGTTAAGCTAAAAATGCAATAAATAAAAGGTTGTTTTTTTTCCTCATTTGAAAGTACTTATCATTTTGTATAAAGCTGCATATTCTTATGCCCAGTCTAAGTGTGTGCGGTTATGTTTTAAAGGATTCTTGTACTGTTCCACATGTGTTTATTTGGGGTAATCGCTGGGGCGCTTCTGTGTTTGTAAATTCGTAGTGAGACTGATTCATGACTGTTTCTCCTGAGGAAACAGATAACAAATGGTTTTCTGGTCCAATGAACACATGAGGCGTGCAAACCAAATGAGATTGAACAAAACCAGTCTATATCGGGCACGGGGCTAAATGGATGGCTGACTACTAAGGCAATGTGAGACATATTCAGACTGACCTCAGGCCTAAGCTGACTGTTCGGACATCCCAGTGCTTCATAGGTCCAATCAATCAATTTGTGTTTGATCAGGAACAACTCTGTTTTGAAAATCTTCACTTCAAGGGTTTCTTCTCTTTAGCAATCAATATTGTTTGTCTCAAATATTTGGACTTGTCATACTTTATTTATTGAGTTCCACAAGTTCATTAGGTTGTCCTAAGAGCTGCAGGGCAAACCAAGAACAGTTCTCTGATTCTTTACAGCTTTTGTTACACCATAAAATACTTGTTCTATAACATGGCTGGCAATGAAATGGTGGGAAAATGTTGAAGAAATTTCTTCGTCCATCCATCCATGCATCTGTGGAAGGAGATTGGTGGATTCTTGTCAAATCACCATTGGAGAATTTAAATGAAAATGTCATGGACACTTCAGGAGGAAAGCCTGCTCTTTGACAGTTATCTGTCGGTTTGTTGATGAGCCAGAGTGCGACAGGGCAGAGGACTGAGCCTGGGCAGGGAAGCAGGATCCCCAACAGCTGCCTCCCTGACACATGCGCGACAGGGCTCAGTGGAAATCGGGTTAATGAATCGTGGAGAGAGGGAAACGGCAGGGTTACTTTTCTTTCAATACAAACCCCATCATTATCAGTTCAACCAGCGCTCATCTGCACAACACTGAGCGAAGGGACAGACAGTGAGGTCAGTAGGTGGCATTTCTGGACCCGCAGAAAAAAGGACCTCAGACAATAGATCATAGATGTGTGCAACACAATGCAACTGCTACTGATGTGTCACAGTCAATTCTTAATGGAAAAATACTATTCTTTCGCTACGTTTATGATTCATTACGATAATAACCGTTAAGATCCAGTTGAATATTGTATAACTCTTTCTTATCCTTTAGTATGCAACCTTTTGTGCTTCACTTGGTACATCATAGGATGAGTCTTTGGTCCATGACCACTCTATTACAGGCCTGTCTGCATTGGTTGTCACCATTCACTGATGGAACAGCGAACCTTAGACAGAAACACTAATCTCACTTTAAATTGCTTTATACTTTCTTGGTTAAAGCAGAAAACAAGTTCACAGACAATAGCAGTGAGCATGCAGGAGGGGAAAGCAAAACAGTATATCCTAACAGTCACACAATGGACTCGACTGGTAATATGAGCTAACAATACCCAAACAGCAGTGTCCAGCAGTGTTGCTTTATACTTTTATGATGGAACTTGACTCAATGTCTTCTTTAAAAAGTGGCGAGTACCTGAGGGTCATTGCGGTACTGAAAACCCTGTATATTCTAGAGCCAATAGACAATAAACAGTCTAAAATCAAACGACTGGAAGTATGTCAAAGATCAGGATCCGCACAAAGTAAAACATTTAGATAAATGGATAAGTTATAAATTTGACGGCCATCTAAATTAATGTTTTGATTGTTTATTCTATGTTACATGACTTTGTGTTTTTATGTTTATGATGTAAAGCACTTTGAAATGCCTTGCTGCTGAAATGTGCTATACAAATAAAATGTGATTTGATTTTGACTTGATTTCTGAGCACCAATGGCATGTGAAGCACTGACTGAAGCTTCTATTTCAATTTTGACCTAAATTGAAACATATGTTAACTTTTTCTTAATTATGGTTTAATCAATTCCATGCTGTTCAACTATATGATGTCAAGAGTAAAATAAGTAAAATAATATTTAATATATGGTCAGATACTGTTTTTAAAGATTTTATGGCAAATTTTTCAATTTTTTGAAAACAATTTATACATATATCTTTGCCACTATTGCAAAAAATCTTCCTCATTGATTTCTCATTTTCCTTTCATTTAAAAAAAAAAAAACCCTGTCTCAGTACTGCCCCCTATAGTTATGGCATGGTACTGCACATTAATGGCTGCTCAGAAAGATTAGCCTATCCATTTAGTATTTTCGACAGACTGTGGAACGTCAACATGTATAGAATATCAAATGTGTTTTGGCTATATAAAGAGAAACAGCAATGGGCAAGAATCAACCGCTGTTTCCATTCATCTTGTAACACAGCGCCACCAGAGCTGAAGGACAGCACTGCACTGTTTCACCCAGGACTTCTCACATCTATGCAGAATATGCAAATGTTGTGATTTTGACTATAAAATTTTTAAGTCATACGAAAAACAAATTTGTGCAACAGTCAATTGCATGTGTAGATTTTGCCTTGTTAGTACCTATTTTCCTTGTCATTATAACCCCCTGACTACAAGTCACTGCTTAGCACAGCTATGTAAATGGATAAAAACATTTAAGAACAATGCTCCTCGCTACAGTTGTGCTTCCAAAATAGGTTTGATGACAACTTGACACAAATAGCCGAAAGTTTTTAATCACTGGAGAAAATTGAAGAAATTAACCCAAATGCAGTCTCTTTACACAGATAATGTGCTTATCTAAGACAATGTAGTGAATTTGCATATTTGACTGGCTGTGCACAACCGATTTTTGTATTCGAGAGCTGTTGAGTCAAACGACAGCATTGTCCCAACATGTACCAATGCAGACTATTCTGAAAAGGAAAATTTGGTTGGGTATTGAGATGGCATTTTGGAAATCCTTTATTGAGCCCAGTTTTATAAACAAAGGTTAATTACAGAAGAATTCAATTCAAATGGTTAACAGCTTTATTGTTTGTAATGGTGTGGGTTATGGCGTTCATGAACTATAAGCTGGTGTCAGCAAAGGCCTAAGGAACATTAATAAACAATGTTACTGTGTTAACTCAGGCTTGGCATTGATTTCTTTAATTGGTGGCCTGGGAGTGGGAAACATTATTGGATTTGATCTGAAACAACCCCCACCTTTATACATACATTCCCTCCCTGCTTTCTCTGAAATGCATAAAAAAAAACACTCCACCAAGAATGCAACTGGAAAATGTTGGTAGTAAATAGAATACAAATTGGTAAAAGGGTCAAACACACCAAGAATCCAAAGAAATACATTTATATTCTAAGTAAAAATGAACTAAGGCAAATACATTTGTTGGGACTAAACAATACATGCGAGGACAAGTCAAAAAATTCAGACACATCTGACAACTTGAAAACAGTTTGAAAGAAAAAAAGGAAGAAAAAGGAACATAAACATTTAAGTTGTTACAGTGATACAATTGTTAAACATTTTAAAATATCTAACATGGTCAGTCTTCTTTTTGTTGCAGCAGTTGTGTAGTTGTGTTTTCTGTGATTTTCTCCTGTCCTTATAAAAGATTTGTAATATTAACATCATGTTCCATTTGTGTTTTGCAAGTGAATTCCATCAAATTGTTGTACAATAAATCACACCAATGTATTTAAATACATGGTTTTTCATCTTGCTTGCTTCTTTACAATTCAGAGCATGAATTCTGCTTTTTCAAGGCATTCTTAGAAGTGATAATAAAACTTTTTAGCTATAAAAATGTATTTAAAACTTATATGCAGCTGTTGTAAACACATAAAAATACAGTATCATATGTATGTTTAAAGTATTGTTCTAATACTTCTGGAAAATCAACTGTGATGGAAAATTTTCCAGTACCTTTGGAGAACTTCCCCATGCCGAGGAACATGAACGTTACAATCACACCATGAACAGGTAGCGCTGTCAGCAGAAAGTAAATTAGCCTGGCAGTTGGAGCAGCTGCACTGATAAGACCTCACCCACACAAAATTCAATCAGACAAAAGAAGATATGGAACCAAACAAGCTCAACTGTGCACATATTTCCTCTTTTGTTGATCTCATTCTGTTGTCTGAAACCTGGAGTGATTAATTTGCATCATGGGATATTTCCTGCACAACATCCGATTCCCTCAATCCGTTATTCTTTTGTCTTTCTTTAAGCTGAATGAGATCCACAGCTCAATACAGTGACATGCTGAAGTGAGAGGACACTGCACACTCTTTTGATACTCTGCTGTGGCTCCATCCATCACTGATAATGGCTCAGGACAGCTGTGTGTTCAGTCCCCCCTCTCTCCATCATACTGAAGACTTGGGGCAGAAGGGTGGCTAGGAGGAGGAGGTGTACTTTTTCCTCATCTATTTCCTGATACCATATTACCCATCATGTGATAAAAGTCCTGAAATCTCATAACCCCAAAGTGGTCCTAACATCCCCCCAACTCAACAGAAACCAGCCTGGGGCCAGGCCCAGATGGTTGTGGCCCCAGAGGACTGAGCGTGCATTCTGCCACTATCCGGCTCATGATCTGGAACACGACTGGAATAACTCCATACACACAGAGCGCTTTTGTTTATTATTGTGCTGATTACCCTTCTACAAATATCGTTGACTCTGGAGCAGATCATTTGATAATTTGCTCTACAGTGATTGGCTGTTAATCTTTCCAAGCCTATCAAAGTGTACCTGAACATTGGATCCCACTGACGCTCACTTACGTTTATTCAAAATGCAGTTCAAAATGCAATTTATTCAATTGAACTGCATTGCTCCACTCACATAAATACATTTCTCAGTCAACCTTATACAGGGGTTGCTGTCTGTCTTCTCAGAAGATAAAAAAAAAATAAATATGAATTCAAATCACATAATTTCTTAAAAATAAGTGTCTATGCTGTGTTTCTTCATATGCTTGTCCCAAACTCCTCAACAAAGGAAGCATTTGTCAGCTGTAGTAAAATAACCTAGAGATTTCTAAATGACTTTATCACCTAATTTGCATAACTGGTAGCATACATGTCATTGCAAGTTAAGACAGAGGAACAGTGCTGTGGGAAAGACAGATACACTAAAAGAGTTTAGAAAGAAAAATTCAGTTTTGCTAATTTATGGTTTTCACATCACAGTTTTAACGCTTTTGTTTCTGGCATGAAAATAGACAAACTAACAATTAAGAGAAACTCTGTTACCATAAATTTTATGTTTCTTTAAAAATGTCTTAACTTTAATGAAATGTCATAGTTTTTAAGTCAAACTAGGTGAGATCAGTGAACAAAACCTTTGCACCTGTACAATTTACTTGCCATCTGGAGTGGAGGTGTCAGTATCTTCTGTTCTGACTTCAGCTGGTAGGCAACAATACAAAAGAAGTGGGCCAGTTGTGAATATCTTGGGACCTGGGATGGCCCTGGCACATGGTATATCTTCATTAATGTGGTTATCTATTTTTTCACAATTCTTTTCATTATCTCAGTTCGAAACAACATTAAACACATTTTTATGAAACATTCCCATAGTGCTTTAAATCTACAACAGTTTATTTTGTCATATCATAGTTGTATATTTGTTTGCATTTTCATTTAACCAAGTTTTCTTTATATGTGTGCAATACTTGTACTTCAGAAAGACAGCAGTCTTGCATTACCTTTGCACATCGGCAGTATTACATTAAGACAACAATTATCTACTTTAATGCAGTTAGATCACTTGGCCAACTTATTTGTAACACAACGTGCCAGAAAATTTTCGTCTTGGTGATTGAACTTAGTTTAAGATCAGTAGAGTTAAGATGGTGAACCATTTGAAATATATGTACACATATACTAAACAAATGTTTTAAGGTGACATTTGTAAATTGTTATCACCCAGTTATGCCGAGACAAAACAATGTAGTTTATTTTGGGGACACATTTCCTCATATTCCTGTCTAATCTGTAATTTAAACAGTACATTGAGGTCAGTTCCAGTAAATCTACACAGATGGCAAGCTAATGTTATTCAATTAGCAGGTGATGTGGAAGGGTGTAACCCGATCCTCAACAAAACACCAACCCAGCACACTCCCTTCTATAAAAGACACCTGTCAGAAACAAGAGCCTCCTTTACCCTGCCTGTTAAAGAAAAGCACTCTACTTGTCTCATCATCATTTAGGACTTAGGTACTTCAAAGCTAGCCAGGTACAAAAGCAGTGAGATGGTTGCCTTCAAAAGAACAGCACAAGTTATGGTAGGTTGGCAGGGGAGAAGAATAGCTCTGTAAATCATAGTGGGGAGAAGAAAATATAAAAGACAAGGCGGAGAGACGCAGTTCACCTGTTCTCTGTAACACAATCACTTAACGATCCTCCAGGCGCATTGTGAGGGAGGGCGCTCCTGTAGCTTGTGCCCTTGCTTTGTGCCCCGCTGGAGCGCAGAGATCATCTTCCCCCTCTTTGCAGACCCCCTGACCCTCTCTCTGTTCCACCCACACACACCCATCGAAATTACCCTCACCCCTCAAAGATTAAGATCAATGTCATTCATCGCGTTTAGAGTATCAGCCTTTGATTTGGACCAGAGAAAGGAAAGGGAGGCTCACAGGGCACCTGGGAGCTGTGTGAGGAAAGGGCAAAAATGTCCTCCATTAGATGGAGATGAAAGTGGCTTTTTTACTTTCTCTTGAAGCTTGTGTGCAATGTGTGTAAAGGCTGGTTGATCTCTGAAGCTATCAAAATTTAACAAGTGTTGCGTAATGTGGAACTCTTTAATCTCAAAGTGGCACTCCAAACCCTTTATCTAAAGTTAAATAGATTTTTTTTCAGTCATCAGTATTGGTCAAGCATATTTACAGATTACAAATGATGATTATATTGCTGTCAAAGGTCAACGCTGACAAAGTTTTCATACCTCTTAAACTCATTATTTTGCAATCTGAATAGTCAATAGCTTCATATTAGCTCAGGAAATGTGGCTAGAGAACTTCATGGAATGTGTTACACGACTAAGCAGCTGCATCCAAATCTTACACTACTAAGTCCAACACAAAGTTTTCAATACAATGATGTAAAACTCTACCACTGATCCCTAGAGCAGAGGAAACATGCTCTCTGGAGTGACAACTGATTGACAATCCAATATTCAACACTTAAATGTGGTTTGATTTCAATCTCTGTTGATCTGGAAGTCTATGGACATTGTTCAAGTGAAAAGTGAGGCCACCTTTATAATCTCAAGTCTTAGTCTTCTGTAGCCTCTAACAGGTTTTATTTCAGGATCACTCTGTAATTAGTTCAGTTCATCATTCCATCAACTCTTAGCAGCTACCCACTGACTGAAGGTTCACACAGCTTTCACACAGATCAGGTCACTTGGAGACACCCCTGCCATCTTAGTATATGTCACTCTGTAAGCATGTAGGTAAATGGTCATGGGAAGAGTGCCACGCATTTCTACAGTCTCCTCCATGGACAACGAATTTGAAATTTCCATCCAGATGTTTTTATCCATTTGACAATCTTTTTCAGGCATTTTGTGACGAACCATACAAATGTACGTAATTTCTCACCACATCTGACAAATGCTCCTCAAAAGAATTCATGTCGCCTATTGGAAGGAGACTAGGTGAAGCAAAATGTCAACATCAACAGTGTCCAAAAACATTTCTACTTAAAACACGTTCATGTCTGACCAATCACACAACTTACAACACACGGCTCTGTGCGAAATAGTCCGACCTGGGCCTGGTGTCGCAAAGGGGAGGCAGATGCTTTCCTGGGAATAAGATGACTCAATTTTTGTTATGCAACTACATCAATGAGAGCAAATCTTAATGTTTTGGATAATGTATGGGAGAGCTTTGATGGTGCCACCACCTCCACCACCATGTTTCACCAAATTCCAATTTTTGTTTCTGTCAACAGAGCCCCCTCTTCCCTTGTTATCATGTGGATTTTGCGTTTAGGGTAATCAAGTGTTAGGTTTCTCACACACAATAGGATTTACTTTGTAGGCCAACATGTTTGATTTAGGTTTATCTGATCAGGGTACATTCATCCCAGTTTTGAGTTTCCAACATGGCTTGGAGCAAACTACCAATGGACTTATCATCACTTTTCCCAACAACCACTTAGTCACTCTCCATAAAATCAAGATTTGTGGAGAGCATGACTAAAAGTTCTAGTGGTTAACCACAACTTAGGCGATGGATCTCTGTTTGCACCTCTAGAATTAACCTGGGCATCTTGTAATTTTCTGATCCATGTGATGATGGATCAAGCAGTGGGGTGTTTCCTGTTCTTCATTACACTGTTAGTTCACTAATGCTCACT
Organism: Poeciliopsis retropinna; assembly: GCA_010277075.1. Lineage (NCBI taxonomy): Eukaryota > Metazoa > Chordata > Actinopteri > Cyprinodontiformes > Poeciliidae > Poeciliopsis > Poeciliopsis retropinna. The sequence continues at coordinate 8,984,203 of VMRM01000010.1, forward strand.
ATGAAACTCCTAAGGTCTACACAAAGCAGTCAAGCCAGGATTAAATTGCACAGAAAAGCAACTGATGCCACTGAATTTTATTGAGTGTTGTCAGTGTGAAGAGGGTTAAATAGAAATGCACAGCAAACTTCTCAGATTTTATTTATGAAATATTTTTTTAGAAAACTACTCATTCTTTCCTTATCATTTTGCAAGTTTGCACCACTTTGTCTATATCTGTTACAGATATAGACAAATAAACTGAGAGAAAAGAGCCTTATTTAAAAAGTGCCTATTGATGTGGATTGTTTTTTTGTTTTTTTTACAACAGCTCGCATCCCAACCCTCCTTAAAAAAAAGCAATAAAAAACAATACACAAGCATTGCCTGGTTTAACATGAAATACAAATAGGCTTTTGAAAGGCACTCTTTTTTAACATCATTATTATCAGATGAAAGGATACAAAAGTAATGTTGGCAAAGAAGATCTTGGTACTTACATTTTCTGTGAAAATAGTGCACTTACATAAAGACAACTTCAAGCAGAAATTGAATTTAATAGTCCTAAAATATACAGTTTTATTGGCGCCTTTTTATTGATGACAATAAAGTAATGAAATGAAGAGGTTTGATTTATCTTTCCTGCCTTGCAGAATGCATTTCTGCCTTTTTGTGTATTTTCTCGTTGTGTCAATGCAATAGTTTCCATTTAAAAAATCTTCATTTTTTTTAGCTGTCTATCTCTCACTCAGTAGGTCCAACCCCTCATTACTTCCACTTCTCTCAGCATTACAACAGGGTTCTCTCTGTATATCTAGTCCCAGACCTTTGACCTGGCCCATAGGTAAGCTTAGCTTTTGCACAGAACTGACCTTTTTCTATTGATACCATTCTCCATTGAAGTTCCAAGCCTTCCTATCTCCACTCTCTCTCTCTCTCTGCTTTCCTACCACCCCCAACATCCCCACCCTTGGAGCCACCATGGTTTGTGACGGTCTAAATGCCCCCTTTTGTTGGCAGAATGGACCTTTTGTCTGCACCCCCTGCATGTGCTGACTAAGGGACATCCAATGAGCCCACTTTTGAGTCTACACATAGGGGTATGAGAGGGATAGAAACAGAGGGTCAGCTTAAGCCTCGCAATTAACCCTCACCACCACACCCTCATCCTCTTCCAAGTGTCTTAGAGGAATTTTTAGATTCCAAAACTTTTTAGATGGTTGGCCCCCTTCCCTTTATATAACTTAAAATGTACCTTGAAAGGCCGCCACTCTCATCCCTGCACCTTCAGTTGAGTTGACGAAATAAGCTGACTGATCCTTTACAGAAAGTTGTAAACATGGCTTGGATTTACATGCATAAAAACACTCAAAGAAAAAAAAAAACGATCCATCAAAGATCCGTGTTGAATCAAGATTTCTCTATTTAGATAGCAATTTAGTTTTGAAGTACTTGTGTGAGAGTTACTTGACCTGAGGAAAGTGCAAGTACTCACTTTCACAAAAAAAACACATTCTTGATTTGGCACAAACTTTGGTTAAACACTATGACTTGACATTAATAAGAAAAGAGTAGTTGACCAATTTACTCTTTTTGAAAAGGTATGAGTATTCAGAAAAAGGATTGGCAATAAAAATCTAGATCAATAGCGAGGATGATCTTCATTGTAAATATGTTTTTTTTGTTTGTTTTTTTACGGTTTGATGAAGAAAACCAAAAAGAAAGCTGATTTACCGAGGTGCCCATTTTAATTTCAGAAACTGAAGCCCAGATGGGCAAGATAAATTGAATGGTAGTTTCAAAAAGTATGAAATATCTGGTGCAGTGGAATGCTTGAGAGGAAATCTTAAATCTAATTAAACATGACTTAACTGAATTTAAGAGCAACAGCTCTTTTTTTTCCATGTGTAGCACTGCAATTCGATTTTTTGTCAATTATCCCCAAAAGTGAAATGAATTATATTGAAAGGATTAAAGTCATGTAAACTGAGTTCACATAAATTAAATTGAAATGAACTAAAGTGTGCATATTGTATTGCATTCAATTAAACTGGAATGTGAAAAACACAAACACCAATTTCTATCCACGAAAGCATCTAAATTGACAGGACCTTGACATAATGTTATAAACAGAATTTTATAACATTTCACATCAATACTAATATTAAAGTTTTTTTTTTTGTTTTTTTTTTTGTTAATCTTGGACAAACAACCTAAACAGACCACAACGTTAACCACTTGTATTAATGGTTAAGTCTTTTACATTTTTAGAATTCTCTCAATATATATATAAAAGAAACCTAAGAATAATAAAACAGAAAGACAACTATGACTGGTTACATAAGGATCTTTAATAATATATTTCTGAACATCTGCTAATATAGCAGTTTGTGGACAGCCTGTAGACCTACAATTAATCCCTTCAGCATCCCTTTTTTAATAGCTTTCCATTAACATGCTTTAAAAGGCGATGCTTTTAAACAATATCTAATTCATTGCACACCCGAGAGCACGCATTAGTGCTGACTAGCATTTACTGGACATCCTTTAAACATCTTCCTTTAAAATCCAATCCGCTAATGTATCCAAATCACATGGCTGAACCGGGCCATATATCTTTAATTGTATGTCGGTACTTTTTAACAAGAGTCAGACGCCTGCTGCAAACTCCTCTACACATCAAAAAGCTGCCGCCAAGCACCTAATATCCTCTGCCGTTACAATGCTGCTGTTTCACCACCCATGTTCATAAAAAATAGTCCTCTCCTCCCCGCCACCCCGTTCTCCTCCTTTCACTTTGATTGGGCTAATTGTGTTTCCTGCTGAATGCAGTAAACTGAAGGGAAGCAAGGAAGTGCATATGTATGTACCCTGGAGCGAGCATACAAACTCCAATTCACACCATAGGCAGCTTCTCTAACAAGAGGCCATTAGAGACAATGGACGGGCTCGTTCACTTTCTGAGGGTCCAATTTACAGAGCCCTGGCAGGTATTAAACCCTGTTGAGTCCTTCAGAGTTCAAACTCCTAGACTGCTTTGTCATGCATTAGAAATAGTTCATTATCTTTCACTGGTTTTAATTATGGACATAAGTTGGATTATAACTTCTGCCTGGTTAGAAATACTTTAAAGTAACTTGAATATAATCTAGATTTGACAAAGTCTTTATTTGGAAAGACAACATTAATTTAAGTAGTGAATGGTTTCTTATTCACTCAATGATCACATTGTTGTCTGTGGATTTTAACAGCTGGGAAGCCACAATAAAGTGCCTTACAGGCTTTGTATGAATGAATATGTGTCAGCAGTATTATGATATGGGACTACCACAATTTGGTAAGGGGTGGCTATAAAGTTTGTGTGTTCAAATCTATCTTCTTGTCATAAGTAAATGTGACATAGAATTGTTTTGACTGATTTGTATGAAAATATAGCACATTTTAGCAATGGGTGGTTGGACTCTTCCAGATTTCAAATACGAAAGACGCAACACGTGGCCCAGCAGGATGCGACAACTCATCAGTTTTTAGTCACAGAGATATCACAAAACCACAGTGCGGTCGCCTTTATTATCACAGCCTCTCATTCTCTCTCTCTTCATATCTCTAAATCCGGGTGAGCCACAGTTGGTGGGAGTAGGCAACCCGGGCCCACTTCACAAAAACTCTCTTAACCGCACCAGGACTCTAATGGCATCCTGGGGTGTATTTTCCTTTCTCCACTCTCTCTGCCTTTCTTGATCTGAAAATTCACCCTTCTGCTGAGCTGGTGACCTGGTCTGTGAGCTGCGGCCTTGGCAGTGGCAGACAGCATGTTGCTAAATGGGAGGGAAGTCATATGTTAGCAGTTTGAACCTACAGCCTCAATTAGAGGCAGCTGTTGGTGTGCTATCGCACCACATCGGAGACGAGGTGGGGGGGAGTGAATTTATGGTCTGCGTCTCTGTGGCGACCACTGTTTGATGTGCAGATAATTAGGAAGTGAATGACTTCCTGTGGGTTGCTGCTGGAAGGGGTAGCTCCATACAATAATAATAAAACAAAAACAAAAAACAGAAAGAAACAGAGAACAAGGAGATAAAACAGCTGAGAATTAGGAGGCATATCATTGTATCAGGGTCAGGTGGTGTGTACAAGAAGCTGGAGGTCGTCTGCTTTTTATGGGAAGTGCACCCATTATCTTCATGTGTCTTCATGGGTCAGGAAAAAGCTGCACTTCCTCTCAAGAAACATAACTGACCACTAACTTTGCACATGTCCAAACAACCCATAACCAAAGATTATGGATATGTTTTTTACTCATATTGTGCTCTCAGAAAGTATTTGCCATCATAACTTCAGTTTTTTGGGAATAGAAGCTTTTGAAACCAAAGAAAACCTTATATGAAAATATAATTGCCCCTGTTGTGAAACTATGAACTCACTGTTATAGACCACATTTCAGATTTGGCTTCACAAGCCACAGATTCATGGTTCTGACGACTTCCCTTTTATTTTCTTTTTTTTTTACCTTTCATAAGTGGAATAAATATTTGAAAACTGCTGTCTTTTGCACAGGTCGTGACTGTCTGGTTTAAAATGTTTTCTATTAAAACTTTAGGTGTGAGAAAAGGCAGATCAGTTTCTGTAACGAGGGAACTCATACTTCAAGTTCATTCTAAAACCTGTTGGTTCTTGTCATGTTTTCAGAAAGTTTACAAACTTTGCAAGACAAGCTAACGATCTGAAGAAACAGAGCAAATCAAAGGACAATCTTATGCTTCTTCAGAGTAGTAAAAAAATTCAGCCCGTCTGTCCAAGCTTGTCACTTCAAACATCAATCTGCTTTCAAATTTTCCAGGAAGAACCTTCTGTTGAGGCAACCATCCAACGTTTCTTAAGAGCCTCAGTATTAACTTAAATACCACTTGCTTGTTCCATAGCAACCCTTTATTTCTTCACTTGCCTCACCACCAACTTGAATGCCATTTCAACTTTAACCTCCTAAGGCAGAGGTCAGAGTGTCCGTTCAGTGTGCTCTCAATATTTCTTAGGAGGATCATAATAAGCAAATCCATTCTAGGAGGGAAAGGAAACCCGTTTACAATAAAAAAAGGGATAGTAATTGATTCAAAAAGTTCCTCACAGTCATGAGTTAAGTCGGTCAATAAAACTCCTGCAGAGTCTGATGGCCACTGTATGAGCAACAAAAGAGCCAGATTGTGATGGTCAGCACCTTTGTTTCTCTCCAGCTTTTGTTGTGAATGAAACACAATAGGAAGGGATGCCTGGCTTTCTGCTTGAATGATAAACCTAATCAAGATGATAACAAAGTTCTTTAAAGTCTTTAACTATTCTAAATAGTATCAGATTAACCTGTTACAATCAGACCCCCTGTAGATACCCATTCGTGTGCAATGGAATGCAAACTTTAAAAAACAACTACATATTCAAAACTTTCTTTACATTTGCTATTTATAAGCAAACTAAACATATCTCAGTCAATAACAAAGATATGTTTGCATATTTTCTGGAATATCTTCTTAACCACAAGTTTTGTGTTAAAATTGTCATTTTAAAACAAATATGTAACAAATGTGTTAATACTCCTCAAATTGTTTCCACATTTTGTCATGCTACAAATGCAAAATTATGTTTATTTTATTAAGATTTTATGTGATAAGCTAACATAAAGTAGTACATAATTGCGAAATTGAAATAAAATTACGTGTTTTAAAGAAAGTCTACCCAGTTTTATATGTAATATCCCTAATTAAAAGTTACCAAAAGTAATACTTGGAGTCTCCCGATTTGTACTTTGAGCTCAACATAAATCATCTGTTCTGGGAAGGTCTCAAATACACAAACAGCATCATGAAAACTCGCCAGACATGTCAAAAATAAAGTTGTGGAAAAGTTTAATTCAGGATCAGACTATAGAAAAATGTTCCAAGGCATGAATGTTTCAACTTGCTGTTCAGTGCATCATCTCAAAATTCTTACTAGGACACTTTCATCTTTTCACAAGCCACATAAAATAAGTTTAGATTTCTTTTTGACTATATTTTGTAATCATTTAAAATGGGCAGCATCTACAATACTCTTGAAGAGTCTTACAAGTGTGTATTAATTGTTGCAGTTTTGCATACAAGTCTACATAAACATGAACAATTCTCACCACTGTCCCTATTCAATGTGTGATTTACATTTTCTGGTTAATTGCAGTTCTTTGCACACACACATACAAAAGATACACACATTTATCACAGTCAAAACATACCAACCAAGGACCCTTGCAGTTCTGCTATGCTCACAGGAATGCAGGGAAATGGGAAAAAATTCTTCTTTGATAAGAAGCTGTTTTTTCATGGGGGGTAAGGGGCTGAGAGTGAGTCTTCCTATCTTGTTATGCTTTGCATTTGTTTTAGTCTACAAGAACATGTGATGTGATGAAGCTGGTATCTGTTTTCCCATTACAGCATGTTCTTTGGTGCTATGGGAACAGGGTGCCTGCCAGTTGCTGATGGAATAGAAATTCTGCGCTTGAAGATGTGGTGGGGTACTGAGTTTAAATAAAAGGTGGGAATGTTCCATCTTTTCTTTTTCTCCTTAACATTAGAAAGAAAAAAAAAGACACTGGCCTCCCCCCCTCATTGCAGGGATGCGGCTTGTCTGTGCTGAGGGTCCCTGACAAAAGGAATTGTGCAAACGAGCCCTTAAAATCCCTAAATGGTTGTGGTCTGCTCACAAAGGGGGCCAAAGAATGCATTGCCGGACAAAGGCCGGCCCTGGCCCCAGCACTCTGGCCTGAAGTGATGAATCCGAACGGACGCATGAACGTGGGCTGAATCTGAGGCCATGGAGGCACCACCTCGCCCCCCACTGGGCCAAGCAAAAGGAATGGACTTCAGGGATACAACATATACTGAGGGGGCCTCAAAACAATCAAGACTTACTAACTACCCTTAACATCCATAGGCCTTGATTGATATGGGAAACACATGCTTGCTTCTCTGTACAGCACTCTCCATCACTTTTTATCATCCTCAGTGCCTAAAACTATCCCCCCTTTCAAAGCACACTTTACAAATCAGATGAAGGCAGCCATTATATACTGATTTTATGAACAGAACAGGTTTATATGAGCAGATAAGTCTTGCTTTATGAGTCTCCAACATGCTCCATAGGGTCAAAGGCTGTAACGAATGGCAAAGAAATATGAAAGAATAATCGGGAAAACAAAGCCCTGTGAAAAATGTATAGTAAGTCTTTCACCAAAGAGTACTGCCTCTCAACAGTACAAAATACAAAGAAAACTAGGTAATTTGCATAGTTTAGAGGTGTAGAAGAAAATGGCTTGACAAGGCAGATTACAGCGCTTTGAGGAACATTTGCACTTTAAAGGGAAATAAAAACACTTCTTATTATGAAACTTGGAGTGCTTTAGAGCAAAAAAGTTAAAAGTGTCTCTATTATATATCCACTCTTCCTCTCAGTCAGTTCACTCTTTTTTGTCAATTTGTAACTCCACTTTTATGTTGCCATTTTGGCAACCAACCATTTGCTACACTTGTAGACAATTGCACAATTGTACATGAGTTTATTTTTCTCTATTGTACTTTAATTATAAAGATAAGTAATCTAAAAATGTTCCAAGCTAATTCTTAATTTGAGTTAAGAGCACAATATTTCCTAAAAAACTTTGCACTGCATCTGTTGTTGTTGATTATGGTTCTGATTTCATTTGAATCAGTTTCTAAATTACCTCCTGTTTAAACTAATGAAAATTGGTTTAGACAGATACAAGTTTGATCTAATGCATGGTTCGCACAAAACATTGATCAGCTCATTCTTACAGGCTCCATTTGACTGCTAAAGAAAACTATTCATCCATTCTGCTTTCAATTCACAATTTGTTTGCTTTGTCCTTTTCAGGAATACATTTCCCATGTGCATATACTCTAAAAGTCAAGCAGGCATAATTAGAAAAAGTGTGTAAACTCTGTTTGCGATAAAACCCTTTCTGAGCTGATACAACAAGCAAGATGTATTCATGAAACATGCATCTGTCAGGCATCTGACATGCATCAGGGAAAGGCTGTACAGATCCCTTCTTTGCAGCTGAAATTGTTCTTAAGCAAAATATGTGCAAATGTGAATGTCTGTAAGAGTGGATGTGTGATTAAGTAAGTACCCTCTGTGCTGATACCGTTTTAAAACTTAAAGCAACTTCACAGAAATTTGAGCTGAATTTCACTGAATGCATCGGACGTGAGCCTTGTCAACAAACCTTGGCTCCTACAACAGCTGCACTGCTGAAGATGAGGTGAGACAGACATAACAATATTATATCAGGGCTATGTTAGAGACACTCAAATCCTTTTGATTTTTTTTTTTCTGGTTTTAGACCAATCACATTGAAGAACTGAATATTTACTCATATTTATCATACTGCTATGTACCACCACAGGGAAATAGCACTTATTTTTTACTTTCTTGTCACTGATCATAATTTTATAGCCAGTTTAGTTACAATTATCTCACATAAAACTGAAACCCCAAGTGGGGTCGGGATGTGCTGGTGCCTATCTCCAGCTAACGTTCCAGGCGAGAGGCGGGGTACACCCTGGACAGGTCGCCAGTCTGTCGCAAGTTTCTCCCTTATTAAAGCTCTATTTGCATGGAACAATCTAATTAAAGATCTACAGCTTATTTCTCAGAAATAAATAGCATTAAACAACTTTACAGTGCACAATTAGTGTTCATGTGTAGGAGGACAAAGAGTACTGGATTGGAATGATATTTTTGAAACAGTATGTGCTGCTACATTGCCAAACGATTCATGTTTGGGTGTAAAAAAAAAGAACATGTGATTTATTACAGGACCTTCAAGCAATTTGTAGGGTGTTTATGTGTCAGTTGAAGAGGGCTGTAGGTCAGTGTTCCCTTACTGGAAAATGAAAACAAGGCAGTGCTACTTTATTTGGCCACAAAAATAGATAAATATGGCCTTTATTTAAAAAAATAAGTTGAAAGAGGAAAGTTGTTACTGCCTTACAGTCATAAGAACTCAAGCTTCCCAATACCCATGTAGGACACAAAACTTGGACAAATTAAGGCGTTCTTGTCAGAGGAGACCAAATTTGAACTTTGTAGTCTACATGCAAAATGTTGGCAGACAACTAACACCGCACACACCCTGACTATCACCCCCAGAGTGAAACATAGTAGGGGTGAAATCACATTGTGGGCATGGTTTAATTTAGCTGGGAAAAGCTAGCTGGCTAGCGTAAAATGGAAACATGGATAGAGTGAAATACAGAGCAATATGGGAAGAAAGCCCGATTCAGACTCTACAACATTTGACTGGAAAATTACCTGCTAGAAGGTGAAAGGTCTTGATATTTCTTTCTGTGTCCATCTTTGACCTGACAGGAAAGCATGTTCTCCTATTCATATCATTTTTAACATGACAAACTGTATGTCATGAATTAGTCTGAGTGGACCCAAATGTACATAAGCTGACACTCGCACACATTCTGTTTTTACAATAATTTCTGTGGAGGCAACGATTCCCTGATTTATACAATGCCTATTCAGAAAAAGAGAAGAAGAAAAAATAATACAACTCAATTTAAATACAGATTTGTTTGCTATCGCTTCCCATATTAATCATCCTCTCATCCTCTCATCCCCTTCACTGTTAATTTAAAATGTGATTTGCACTGTTTTCCTTCTTCTCAATGTCTGACCTTGTATGCTCTTCATCTGTAGCGTGATTGGCACCATCCTCTGACTGAGACCATTACCGTCCTTTCAGCCTGCATAATAGTGTTTTCGCAAAATTCTGTTTTACACGGTCAACATCTGCAGAGACCTCTAGTGGACCCTAATGGACAGGAACAGATGACAAAAATTATTTTCACACAAGTTTACGCTTTCAAGTGGTCGGTAAATTGAACTAAGTGGTATGAATTGGGCATAGAAATACAAGAAAGGCTACAATGGAATGGGCCATATCTAAGCACTTTCATGTGTCAGAAATACTAAAGAACACTTGAAAACTGGTGTTCACAGATTCTTCCAATCTAATCTTACTGATGGGGCATTATTTTGTCACAAGAATAGCAAAAGTTTGTTCTCTCGGATTTGAAAAGCTGCTGGAGACTTACACCAGATGACCAACACCTGTTCTTGCAGTGAAGGTTGGTTTAATTTACAATATACAGGGGAACATTTTTTGTAAGATTTTTATTGTAAACAACAAAAAAAAAAAAAAAAGATTTGTTCATAGGTTCCACTTCCCAATCCTAAAACAATACATTTGGTGGTAACAAACAATAAGGTAACACAATATAAAAAGTTGAAGGAGTGTGAATATTTTCAGAAGGTAGTGAAACTTCCAACAAAGCTTTGTTATAGATATAGTGATAAGATAAAGAAAGAAAGAAAATAATAATTTTCTTTGCCTATTGTAAACTGTAGAAACTTCTTGCTTTGTTTATCTTCCATGGTTCTTTTTATTTTTCATCATTGTAGATAGCTGAATTGTATCTTTACAGAGAAAGATGTCAAAATCACAGAAAAACATGTCTCAAACAATCTAGAGGCAGTCTTCTAGTTAATTTGGAACCACCAATTATCCCTGCTTGCATGTCTTTTTGGAATGTAGAACAAACCACAGTCCTCAGGAAAAGAGAAGTATTCAAGCATGTGGAGAGCAATGCTTGAAGTTTTTCATGTAGAAAAACTTCAATAGTTGAGATTGGTGCTGGAGGTCTTGTCCCATCACAGAATTGTCCATTCCAAATATTAAAGAAATGTTGATATAGGTCTACCAGTTGCAATTTGTCCTCAGTAGGATCATATGTTAAATACTGTTCTCTGAAGAGGATCCTTTTGCGTATTCAGTGAAAGCCTTAGCCCTATATTACTCACAATACTGGTATTTACAAAGTCCTGACTTCATATCCTGCTGAGTTTTTTTTTGTCTTACTTGACTTGGGGGCTAGATTTTCTCAGCACATGCATCCTAAACTAAAGAAATCCCTTTTACATACCTCCTCAGTACTTAAGAGGCTTATTGATAACGTGAAGAGTTGCGGCAGATTTGAGCAGGCTCAGCACAAAAAAGCAAGACATAAAACTGAAATATAATCTCGCCATGTTTAATTTTTAATTCAAGACAAAGCCCATTCATTCACAAAACAAGGAACAAAGACAGTTAAACCGTTTCCTGTTAATGGTTAATATCTCACTTGCCATTTTGCTTTCACTTCTTGAGGAGGAACACACATGTTCACACTCAAAACACCGCCTAGCACTTGTTTTATTGCTTTCGAGTGGGTGGCTGTTAGCGATACCTCTCTGATTCATACCGCTGTTTGAAGTGGGATCATTTTTCCAGCAGCAAATATCCCATTCACATAGGTATCCACCCACAGAGAAAGTAATTTTGCTTTCTTCCCACCTTGTAGTTTAACTGGAAATTCACTTTGATATGTCGTAAATGGCAGGAGTTCAACATTTTGTCGCTAGCACCAATGAAATATGTAACACCAAAGGATTGACGAGGGCAGGCTAGCTGATAACAAACCATGGAAAACTAAAGTGAAGGGTCTTAAGGAAGTATATATTTAAGGTTAGATATCAGTTTGATGGATCACTATGAATGTACCATTATGGGGAAGCATTTGTCCTTGGCACTCTACCAGATCTATCATGCAGGTAGCTCTCATAAATAGCACCTGTTGTCTAAACCTCACCCATTTTCTAAGCTGATTCTCATAAAAAGCTTGACTGTGGAGACATTGGTTATGGCAGCCCACATCTACAGTCAGGTTTGTCTGAAAAGGGTTTTCATTTTGTCAGCTGAATCCTTCTAATCCAAAAAAAAAGAGGCTCCACAATAGCCTACAATAGTATTTGTGAAAGCTAAGACTAGCTTAGCTTTGTCACATTGCCACCTTTGTGGCAATGTTGCCACAAAGGTGGCAACATTGACTGGAAATAGATTTATTTATTTTTTTGTAGAAATTGACATCAGTTTCTCTCATGTATATCAAATGTATGTATTATTTAAAATGTGCAACAACAGCACATTGCCTTGGATTAGCATATTCACAGTTTTCTACTACATAAAGATATTGGATTTTTCTATTTTTTTTTCATAGCCTCTTCTTAATGATTACAATGGTCAATGCTTCTAAGTGTTGAAAAATGATCAGGTAGTGATTGACTCAATTGATCAGAAAAATTGTCAACTTCTGTGCCACATGAGCCACTTACAGCGTGTGGCAGAATGAAGAGTGTGCACCTTGGCAGTACCATGCCTTACTTTGCTTGTTTCCTAATGCCATCTCATTTGGCAGACATCTGAGAAATCTTGTAATAATGCCACATTTAGCTGTGCATATGGCACCAAAGTTTCACAAAACAAAGTCAAAGTCACAAGCTTTTTCAACATATAACACAATCCCCCAATGCCATGACAGCGGGGGCTAGTTTGAGATTGCTTTAAATATGCAAAATCTTCAGAAACAAACTAAGACAATGCCTCTGCATTACTTGCATAAATCTGTGTTTCTCCATATGAAATCAAAACACTATTATGAAGAAATTAGTGTGATTAGGGCATTCCAACCATTTGATGGTACTATTAATGAAGCTGGTTACATCCCATTTTCTTTCACTGTGTTTAGCTTATTTACAAAATGCAGGAATTCCACCTACAAGCACAGGAAGCTTCTTAAAAGAGGAACTAAAGCTACAAGCTATGAATGTTAGCCACGCAGGCCAACAAGAGGTGGAACAAAAGGCACATAACACCCCACTCATTCCTTTAACACAAGTCATGCCAAAAACTGTGTAGTGCAATAAATTAATGTCCGATTAAAAATGGCTGTCTCCCCTGCCAAATTGTCATGGAGTGGCACCATTGATGCAGGCTGCAAAACCAAGCACATCACCAGTCACCTACTCGCTAAGAACTGAAGACAACATTCTTGAGTAGATCCTTCTTTCACGGGCTTGATTAGGACTGAGACTAAAGTTCTGGGGTATGTAAAGCGGGCTGCACAGGACGTTACAAAGGAGCAACGAAGGAAGGGCCACCCTGACAGCTTTGGTGGAGCAGCTTTTTGAGGGGGTACAGGGGTACCAGAGGGATGGAAGACAGAAACCGGGAGGGGGGGGTGTTCGCCTCTTCAAAGCCTTTCCGCTGGTTCTGTGGAACTGTGGATGCTGAATGTAGGTGGGGGGAGGAAGAGGGAGGCAAATGAGAGAAAGAGAGCATTAGGAAGCCCTCTCTTTGTCACTGGGATCGGTGGGGGTGGGGGTGGGGGGTTTAGACACTGAACGCCTCAGGAAGATTAACCGCCAGACCCGGTCGGAAGCTGAAGAGTAGGTGGGTGTGTTGCAGCGAAACATAAAGGAAGCCCGCTTTGTTTCTGTTGTATGATTGGATGCTAAGGAGGAGAGATGGAATGTAAGAAGTAGAGATTGATTGATTGGTACAGTGGACAGCATTGAAGAGAGGGAGTGGGACATCAGCGCTAAGCCTCAAGTTGCTCCCTGATTCTAATGTGGTGAGAGACGAGGATAAGACCCAGTGACTTGAAAAAGAAATATGGAGAAAATAAGCCACAAAGGAGATGAATGGTGGGAGTGTACAAGATTGAAAACTGACTAAACTTTTTTTTTTTCTTAAAAAAAAAGGGAACATTGAAGAATGTTATGGTGGAGAGGATGAAACTGGAAAGGAAACTTTTATGGTGGAGGTGGTGGGCTTTCCTCAATATGGATTAACGGAGCTCTGCTGTGAGGAGAGGCAGGACGGGGTTAGAATGAAGGGAGGCAAGATGGGATGAAAGTTAGGGTGAGAATAAAGAATTGCCATTCGCTTCACTCACTTCACTACGCAGGAACAAAGCATGATGGGAGGTACTTGACACAACACTCTTCCAGGCCATGTACTTGTACGCATGCGTGCGTGTGTGCATGTGCGGGGGCGTGTGTGTGTGTGTGTGTGGTTTAGCTTCTCAAGAGGTCCTGTAGCTTAAATGTGAAATTTTATCTAAAATCCTATCTAGACTACACAATATTTGAAAGTAAACATCCAAAAGCTCTTTCATGAGTCTCAACTATTGTTTAATTATAATGAAATATAAGTACAGTTTATTTAACTTGTTGCTAAACACTTGAGGAAACTAAATCAAACAGACGTAAACCTTTTAACATTTCTGTAAAATTTCAGAGAAAGATCTTTGAAACTGAAAGCATAACAAAAAGCCGAGTGCCACGCAGTAAAATTGTCATCTTTATAAACATGTAAATTGTTGCAGTTTCAGTCATACCATGAATTACAAGAGTCTCAAAAATGTACTTGTGTTAAAGTTCCAAGTAGTCCATCAATAACAAGACTACTTCTTACTGAACTCCACTCCATTACTTAATGTTTATCAACTCTTGTTTCTGTTTTGGACCATTCAAATAAAACTGTTTATTGGAGTGCCTTTAATTGTTTATTATTTTATGTATTTTTCTTCAATCAGGTATGCGTTGGATTTACCTGCGAAGTGAGGATTGATGTTTGGAATGCTGTCACAGTGGTATTGACCGTGTTGTTTTTGGATGTTGCAAGACCAGTAGCTAACTGTTAGGTTGTCAACAACATAATTCTACGGTTCTTTATATGCAATGTATTTAAACATGGAAAGGACATATTAACAAACCGAGAATGTACAGTAGTGATTTGTGGGATTTTAAATTATGAGACAGTAAAGCTCAAATATGCAATCAATTTGTCTATTTTCGTGAGGGTTTTTTTTTTCTTTTTTTAATTTTTTTTTTATTTTTATGAGCAATCGCCAAACTAAATTAGAAGTCAGAAATCTCCAACTTTATGTCAAAATTTTGACATCATAGGCCATTTTCTTAGATTTTTCCATGTCAAATATCAGAAATGTCAATTTTTAAGATTATGACAAATGGTGCAAAGGTGGCAACGGTGGTAGGAGTTTGGGGGTCACAGGTTTCAGCCCCCTTTCCATCTGTCATTGTGTCCTTGGGCAAGACACTTCACCCGCCTTGCCTGATGGTGGTGGTCAGAGAGCCCAGTGGGGCATGGCAGCAGTCAAACTGCCCCAGGGCAACTGTGGCGAGTAGCTTGCCACCATCAGCGTATGACAGTGTGGGTGGTTATTAATAGGTGAATAACTGAATGTAGTGTGAAACACTTTGGATTCCCTAGACGTGATAAAGTACTATACATGTGCACACTGTTTTACTATTTCTTAAATAATACAATTATATTATAATAATTATATTAATAATAATAATAATAATAATAATAATAATAATAATAATAATAATAATAATAGTGCTTTCTTTCCTTTGCCAATACATGTCAAATGTATGTGTGTGCTGGTGTATTTTCATTTCCTGCCCACAACAACAAAACCCTTCTTTAGGCTTAACTTTATCGCTCAAGCCAGAGAGATGTTGTTACCATGTGTGTTTAAAGAAAGCTAATGTTGTGAAACCAGAGTGTGACAGCTGAGCCCTTGGCTAGAGGTGCAACAGTTGCATTCGGATATTTACACAGGTATGACCTAGACTTCTTCTTAGACAGTAAGAAGGCATCTCGGGTCCAGCTTCATTATCTTTTGTAAAAATGAATTTTCTTTTTATTTCACCTACATACAAACAAGCATTTACAAGGAAACAAGTTGTGTTTTTGATTTCATACCAGGCCCCTATGTACATATTCTTTCCACGATTCTACCTGAAAAACTTTGCTATGTTCTGTATTAAAAGTTAGTTGTACATTAACTTTACAAAGCAGGAACGTTAAATTAACTTTTGCTAATTCTTGTATTAAAATGTAAAAACATAGGTTTTGTTTGCTTCTATTTTGAATGGGTATTTTAAACCAAGCAGGATAGAATTAAACTGCCATTTCACATTCTGTCATGCTAAAAATGTATTGCAATGTAGTGCAAATAAGGAGGGAGTAATTAATTAAGCAGGTATTTATTAACCACAAAAACCTCTCCACCTCTATCCATTAACTAGCAAAAAGAATAAAAGACGAAAGCAGAAAAGTCCCTTGAACTAAAGGGGAAATTCTTTTCCCCCAAACAAAAACAAATTCTTTGCCTATTGTCTTTTTTTCTGTTCTGAAATTTTTCTCTCTCTTGTTGTGGTCCTCTGTAAAGTCACTGGTCTTCCTTTTTCTAAAGCACCTATAGCCCCCAGCTTGCTCCTATTGGCTCCTCTTTGCTTTCCCACTCTGAGTGCTCACGGCTCCTGAAGTGATGCTCTTTGTGTGGGGTTCTGGGGTTGTGCCTATTAGCGTGAAGAAAGCCCTGCTGAGTCTTATCCCGACCCGGACGAGAACGCAGGGCTCTTTACCCCAACCTCAGTCCGGCCAGCCCCCTTCCTCGAACAGGACACTTTCATCCTTTTGTCAGGAG
Source organism: Poeciliopsis retropinna (assembly GCA_010277075.1). Taxonomy (NCBI): domain Eukaryota; kingdom Metazoa; phylum Chordata; class Actinopteri; order Cyprinodontiformes; family Poeciliidae; genus Poeciliopsis; species Poeciliopsis retropinna. The sequence goes on from VMRM01000010.1 coordinate 9,000,636, forward strand.
GTCAATGAGCAGACCCCCAAAGGGGAAGGAGGGCCCCCACCAATAATGATATGCATGACAGTCATTGTATGACCCCTATGGGGGGGTCATGGTTGGTTGATGTAGGTGGGACATGCCGTGGAGGACGGGCTGCTAACTATGGACGGTTCATCTCATATTTCTACAATAATCAAGTATGAGAAACCCAGGAGGCAACAGAGGTAGCAACATTCTTGGGCCAAAACATGTGTAATTTTTCTTTACACTTTCATTTAGTTCATTTAACATAGAGAAAATAAGAGTAAAGTTGCCTTTATATTAAAGATGAAAAAAACAAATTCTCTCAGATTGGGGAAGCCACAAAAGAGTTCATAGTTTCTGTTACTGGATTTGAGATAAACCATTTGAATTTTTGAGAATCCACATGAAAAAATAAGATTTTCAAACAAATTATTTGGTTTAGAAAGGTAAGAGATTTTTTTATTGTTCACAACATCAGTTTTATTTCTCTACATGTGGGTGAGATGTGTAAATAAAGAGAAAAAAAAAAAGCTAATTTTGCAAACCATTTGTGTTAAATGTGGACGGTCCTAAAGGACCTGATACTGCGCCACAGTGTCAGGTATAAAGGAGATGACTGTGCACTGCTCATAAAATCTTTTCTGTTCACATATTAAATTGACTTGAGCTTTGCCCAAAGAATAAACAGAGATTGTATGTGCAATCTGAAAGGAGTGTGTGTTTGTGTTTGTCTGATTATTGTGAACCAGTGTAAAGCAACTGCTTCATAACGGTTCTCATTTTTGTGGCTCCTGGATCCTTTCCACATCGCTTTCTACTCTGCGCAAACTAGAAGTGCCATTTTAATTGATGCAGAACAAGCTTTAAATTAAAGTGATTTCACAGCTGTAATATGATCAATTTTGCATCCACATCTGAAACTGTACAACATGGATCCTGCCAAGGTGCAAAAGTAATACAGAAAACCTTTGGACTGCACATCAAGTGAGTAGTGCAACACACCTACAGATTAAACTAAAACTAATGTTACATTAACATTTCTTTACATGCTACCTGCTCACACTGAGTAGTGCAAATCCTGCATAGAAACTTATGTAAAAGTAGTAGCGTTGTAAAATATTTTTAGATGGTGTCTACATGAAAATATTGTTGTTTTAAGATTGTAGGAATCTGCCTTAGAACATCACACTTTGAATAGTTTTCACATCTGTGTCTAATTGGAGCTGAGTGTCTCTCAAACCAGTTCAGACTGCCCTTCATTGCTGTCAAAATGTTTGAGTTTCAGAATATAATCAAAAATGTTTGTTTGTTTTGCTTTGTGTTGTTGGTGGTCAGTTACAACAATGTAATTATAACATCTGTCATTAAAAATTACAGTTTATATGCTTTAGTTAAAGCGTATAATAATTATTTGAGATCTCAGCAGTTAATGAGCTTTTTTTTTTTTTTCCCAAGTTGCCCTCTAAAAATTTTGAACAATCATTTCACAAATCTGTGAATTTAAAAATTTGTTTAACTGGTGTATTTTTTTTCTTTTTCTTTTTTTTTATGACATCTCAGGCTGGCTATGTTAAGATTATCACTAAAAGAGCAAACATATAGATGCCCTCGATTTCACAGATGATACTGTTATAAACTACTGCAACCTTTACACTACTGCACCTAAAGCTACTATTTCTGAAACTGTGCAACTGTGTTAATTATGTGAGAATGACAAGACGGAACAGCTTGTTCTTCTCCTGCCAGTAAAATTATTTTCTTATGCCTTTTGGATGAGTGACAGAGGGACCACACTGTCAACTCTGTCTGTTCTCTTGCTGCGTGTCACCTTCTCAAGACAGATCCAAGACCGGTGTCTGCATGCGTGTGTGTGTTTGGGAGAAAGAGAGAGCGAGAGAGAGAGAGCGATGAGGATGAAGAGTATTAGCCAGTTCCCCGCTGATAAAGCTGCGAGCGTGAGCTGCCAGAGGAGAGGGGGTAATTATGGGACCTGTTGTGTTGAAGGAAAGCCAGGCCACCGAGGAGGGATTAAGGCCGTCAATCTTCTGTTTCCCTTCACTTTGGTCCTGCCTTCACCCTGCTAATTTTTAGCGTTCCTCTGAGCTACTCCATTGACTCGGATGCAAGATTAGTAATTTCAACACATTATGAACTGAAGGCATTGGCAGAAAAATATATAGTTATGGTGGACAAAGACATAGCCGATGGGTAGTAGATGTTGGAAATTGTTCCTGAAATTCTGAACAAAACCCCCTCTCCAAAAAAAGTGCCAACTGCTTTAGGAATTTTAATTTGTAAGGAAGGACGATTATGTTCTTTTTTCAGCTACAGTATGCCTTTCTTTCTTGTTACACACAAAACCATTTACAAATAAAAACTCAGAAAAATGCTGATATGTATTTGAATTTACTCCTACTAGGTCAACCGAACCACATTTTTCTGCAGTTTTCAACTGGACATCTACTAAGATAGTTTCTACCAGCACTACCCATCTAAAATTTGAAATATCTTCCCACCATCTGTGTAAAATAGATTGAGTTCAGTCAGATTAGTTGAAAAACATAGATAAACATTTAAAATCTTACCAATGGTCCTCAACTGGATTAATTGCTGGACTTTATTTGGGCCCTTTGATTTAAACCTTACCATTCTTTTCAGTATTGGTCTGTACATTTCTGCTTAACTAAACATACCCCACAGGTATGTGAAAGCCCTACACCAAACACACAACTATACACACAAATGCCATTGTGCTGAGAAAAGGGAGTTCTTTGACAGCTCCATTACAAACCCCACACTGGCCAATTATCTGTTTTAGGGTGATTGTCTGCCCTCCTCTACCATCAGACCGCCTTTGATCCCACTCATCTCTCCCTGTGTCACTCTAGATCTGTGCATAGGTATAATATTTCCACCTGGGAGCCTGAACACTCCTTTTAAAGTTCCACTTGAATCATCCTTGTTGCCTTTACAGGCATGGAACAAACTACTTCCTCCTTCTTTTTAGCTCCTGATGAATCACAGATCATTTCTCCCCTCATCATCGTATCCTCTCTTTGTTTTTATCTTCCCTACCCCGCTGCCTGGGCCACTGAAAATCGTGCATCTGTGAATTATGCTGATTGCAAGTGGCAGATGGCAATTAAATAAGATGAGGAAGTAAATGCAGAGGGGGAAAAGGGAAAAAGCAACAACAACAAAAAAAAGTCTCAAAAGCAGCAAGAGGTGGACAAAGGAGAAGAGACGGGGAAAAAAAGAGTTAGAAACGTAAAGTAGAAGGGTGAGAAAAGGAACAACAGAAGTCCCTGCTGGTGGTTTGTTTGATCAGACTGGTAGTCATCCCAGGTTCTTTGTATGGTTCAATCATCAGAGTTGATTCATCCAAATGGATACCAGAACACATTAGTTCATTGTACACTAACCATCTTCTATCCCTCGACATCATCATAATACAATCCAGACTCACGTAATCATTCACACATTACTTTTCACTACATATGTGCTGTCAACTTGTCCTCAGTGTCTAATTCTGTTCTGATGAGGGCATCATAAAAGCAGTCGAAAAAGGGCACATTGTCTGAAATTATTGACTGAATAAACTTGTAGAGCAATCAGTGTCTCTTTATGTCATAATATTATCAGAAAGTTCCCAATGGTGGAACATTTTCCAGCAGCCAGAGTGGTTTTCTGGGGCTATTTCCTTATTTATGTTATTTCAACTGATGGAACCAGAGTCCATTCAGATTACTTGTGCAGAAATCTACCTCAGAAAGCAAGATACAAAAATTATATAAGCAATGACAAAGCGAATCAGGCCTTACTAACCCTATTTTAGATAAATTATGCTGAACTAAGTTCACAGCTCAAGTTAGAGATGTGAAGTTTAAAATATTTCAGGCTGTGACATCTGTTGAGGTGCTAACTCCTCTGGACCTGAAGTCAAGATGTACAAAACCCAAAATAGAAGTTTATGTTTCAGTATTCAACTTAATCAAGAGATTTAATTGTTTTAAAAGTTTGTAATTGTTCTGTAATAAATTTGTGACAGTTCAACAAATATTTTGTGTAGAGTTTTAAAAATCTAAATGCTTTATTTTTTTTGGCCGACCTCCCTCTTTCTCTTAAATAAAACTAAAAATTGTGTATGATCTTTCTGCATGATGATACAGCATATTATTGTGTCACCTCACACTTCTCCCATGTGTGAGGTGACAAGTTTTAAAAGTTTTAATTTGGAGAGAAAACACTCAAGATCAGTGGACTTAATATAAAAAGCCTGATTTTGCACACCACAGTGTAAATGCATGCAACTGATCGCAAACGGCAGATGTAAAGATTCCTGTAAATTAAATTTAAGGATAAAATTCATTGCAGTGTGCATGTTCAAGTCAGTCAAAGACTAAATCCGTGGAGAATGGTGTCTCTTGCTGCTCTGCCTTTTGTGTATGTGTGGTACAATTGTGCGAATGTGTCCGTTGATCATCAAAGGGCAGCTGTGAAGATACTGGAGCGGCAGGGATGTGACCATCCCCACTGAGGTGTAGCGACACACAACCAGAAAGCATCAAGCACACAACACTTTTTTCCCCCAACTTTTTTTTTAAAGACAGTGAAAGAACATCATGCCACTTCTGTTTGCCTGTAACCCGGGCAACTCTGGCACCGAAAGGCACCATGTCCCAACCTGGTGCCCGTCTTCCTAACTGACTCTGCTCATCACCCCACCCGCAGGATCTTTTCGGCTCTATCCAGCATCATGTCAATTTCACCCCTCTTTTTACCCGGCTTCCCAGCAGGCTCTTGACTCAAACTGGCGCAAAACTGATGCCAAAGAGAGGGGCAGATCCAACCCGATGTGGGGTTTGCCTGTGTGAGGTACATCTCAATCAGCAGGGGCACAGACCAGAGAGGCCCCCTCTTTCCATCCCTTCACCACCTCTTATTGGCACAGCACACTGTCCTCCACCCTCCTTCCACCCCTTTTAGTTGCCCCTACTGTCCTCACATGAATACAGGGAATCACACTCAGCTCTCCCCAAAACGAGGAGTGACGAAACAATGCCAGGCTGAATAAACACTTTGATAAGTAGACAGAGGGTGAGGAGGACAGACGACAGAGGGAACGGCAGGGCTTAACAGGGACACTGATGGCTTTATACAACAGAGTGGAAGAAAGTGTTCCTTCCCTCGCACACTTCTCTCTGTGTCTGTCACCCCGCCTGGCTGCGTCTGCCCCTGCTGCCCATGGCAGAAGCAGAAAAAGTTAAGACCGCAGAGAAACTCACAGAACAGGAGGCTGGAGACGGGAGGGTGAAAGCAGAAAGGATGAGACCAGACAAGGCAGGACATTATCACAGCAGGGGGTGAGGAGGAGAGTAAAGAGGAAGATACTCAGGAGTTGCATTCCCCTGCCCATCTCTTGTTATAATTATTTTATTCCACTTTGCTTAAACCTCTTGTCCTCATTTTCCTTTTGGGTGTTCTTGTAATACTCTTAAATGAAAGTTTAAGCAGCAAAACCAAACCACAATGATGAGCAATATTTGACTGGTTAGTTGTAAATGATAAAAGACTGACACATCTCGAGTTTACACAAACTGATTGTTTTTTATTGATGACATAAAGGATGGGGCTTTTACTAATGAATTTGATTCATTAATTTTTGCTGTTGTGTTTTGTTTTCTATTTTTAGGAGGGATTTATAATGCAACATACCTCAATAAACTTTAAAAGTAAGTCCTGGGCACACAAGCAATAACTTATTGTGTGCCTCCTTCAATAACATATAGAGGGTAACATATATACTGTACATACACCATTACAGTTTCAAAAATGTCCCTCAATGACTTTTTACACACTTTTTCTACCCACTGACAAGGCTATCTGTACCATTAGAGGTGAAACAGACCCTCTGCATAGTATGCAGAGCTTAACAGCTGGTACAGTATTCATGGGTTTAAAAACTAAATCTTGATTCCTTTAAACATTATTGTTAGTCTTTCTTTCTTCTCCAGCCAACTTATAATTCCCCAGAAGGTCGATTTTCCATGTGGTCAGTTGCAAATTTCTCTCAAACTTAAATGTGTCGATTTGGAGGCAGGTGCCAATTTCTTGGTCAGAAACATCTCTGTCCGTCTCACTTTTAATCAAGCTTAATTCACTGTGGACATTGACGCTGCCACTGGTGATCCTGCAGTTTCCAGTTTATGACAGAGGGTTTGTGGGTTGTTCAAGAACAACTTAATCAATTTATTTGTATCAATGTAGGACTGTTTGCACCAAATGTTTAATACAACTTTTTCAAAAATGTGGTTGGGATGTAGTTTGCTTAGGAAAATCTAACCATATATTAAAGCCTGTAAGTACATTTTTGACAATAAATTATTGATATCTATAGAGATCATGGAAGCTGTAAATTGTATAATCAGCATCAATACATCATCAAATATTCAGATTATTCTGACATGCAAGCTTCTTTTGTTGTATGTTAACTTGTTATCTGAGAGAAATCTGGCATAAAATATGCCATCATCAATATGGAGGATTATAATACATCCATCCATCCATTTTCTTTCACCTTTGTCCCTAATGGGGTCAGGAGTTGCTGGTGCCCATCTCCAGCTACGTTCCGGGCGAGAGGCGGGGTACACCCTGGACAGGTCACCAGTCTGTCGCAGGGCAACACAGAAACAAACAGGACAAACCATCATGCACACACACTCACACCTAGGGAGAATTTGGAAAGACCAATTAACCTGACAGTCATGTTTTGGATTGTGGGAGGAAGCCAGAGAACCCGGAGAGAACCCACGCATGCACAGGGAGAACATGCAAACTCCGTGCAGAAAGACCCTGGGCCAGGAATCGAACCCAGAACCTTCTTGCTGCAAGGCAACCGTGCTACCAACTGCGCCACTGTGCAGCCCGATTATAATACACACCATTTTAAATGTGACATATATCAAACAAAAGAGTAAAGGTTGGACTCTGGTGTGTGAAACTAAGCATCCTTGTTTTTCTAAATCATTTTTTTTTAGTTCATAAAACCCAGTTTGTCCATTTAAAGCCTCTTGAAACAGGTGTCATACATGAATGCTTCAGGGAAAGAGAAGTTGCTGACAAGTTCAGTTAGTCTGAAATAACTTGTCGGCAGATGAAACATGTTAATCATTACCATACTTTTCCAATCACAGATTGGTAACCTTTTACAGGCAACAAGCAAGTAAAGCAAATGTCACTGATGTGTAAAATATAAAACATGCAAAATATATGAATATATATATATACTCGGGCTGTCAATTGGTTAAAATATCACAATCAATTGCATGTTGTCCATAGTTAATTGGCAACTAATAATAAATTGATTGCATATTTTTTTAAATGTTTCGATGTATCCTTGTTTTATTCAGATATACTTTTACCATAACTGCAACAGTACCACATATGACAAATATTATGAAGACTATTTTTCCATAAAGGTCCATAAAGATGCCACATTTTCTAAAATAATTGCAATAGAAAAATAGTCTTTGGAATATACTTCCAAACAAAAAACTGTGTTTTACTTTTTATGGAAAAAAATGACCAAAGGCAACAGATTTTAAGTGGTATTACAAAAAGGAAACAAAGTATAAAGCATAAGATGTAACAACTGGGAGCATAATACAGAAATAGGAGTTGTAGTGTCTAAAAACAGATTATCAAGGCCTCAGTAACATATCTAAGCTGTGAGACTTTATGCCTGGAGTGACACAGAAGAAAATGTATGAATGCAGAATTTGCTCACAGTCAATATGGATGTGTGCCTCTGAAAACCACTGCTTGGAGGTTCAATGTACATAAGTACGATAACAAAAGTTGACAACAAAGTGAAATTCATCTATATTTTGTCCAAAAGTATAACATAAAATTAGGTTTGACTTTTAAGTATATTTTCAAAGCTATTACTTGATTCTAATGACTAATTGACATAATCTGGTATGATTGTATCAATAATTCTAAAACTGTAATTTTTATAATTCTTGATATTAGATGTGCAGGACACAACTGTGTCCCTTTCTGTCTAATGTTTACATTTTTTCTCATCCTTCATACACATAGATTTGTCTGTGGCCCTTCATGCATCCTCAGCTGCCACTGGGTGTTTCAGGTTGACCCACATTTTCCTTTAAGTCCAAACAAGCCTGATGTCTGACTTACAGCGTAAAAGCTCCAAATGTGTGTCAGCAAAAACTAAATCAATAGCATTTATGGAAAAACAGCCAATGGGTCTACATCTGAAATCATTTAGTAAATGTGTGATAAAATGATAACAAATTAAAACAGAAAGAACGAGAAATGTAACCTTGCACTGAATTTCTGTTGTTTGGTTTTGTGCAGACAAGGCCATATTTTTAAAAGACAGCTCTGTGATTAATTACATTTTCCTATGTGCATTGTGTCCATAAACCAGTGCTTGTGAGCCCCGTCCTGTCCTCTGCTCCCCCCTTGGGTGACGGGTGTCATTGCTGTCACTGTCACAGCTGACCCGCTCAGCAGCAGCACAGACTGAGTGCCGCCTGTTCAATGCAGACATGTCAGCAGATTTTCAGGGCCCCGGTGCTCCTGTGAAAATGTGAGTGTGTGTGCGTGTGTTTGTGTTTGCCCTTGCCTACCTCTGTGCTTTCTCTCAGCAATGCATGGAAAATGAAAAGCGCTGCGTCGGGACATTCTGTGGCCCAGAGTTTCCATGTGTGGATGAGGGGGGTTTAACATGCATCAGTTGCTTCTCACTCCAATGCCGGATCTCTGCTTAGAAGACATTTAAAAGCTGAAATATTTGTCATGTGCCTCTGGTTGTTTATCTTGTCATGTACCGGAATTAAACAAGTCGCAATTACTCTCGGAGTCATCAATGTGCAAAAAGCACTTGTAATGCAACACTTAGCGAGAAATGTGTGAATTTTCTTCTTGATTTTTTTCTTCCCATTTTTCAGAATGTATTTTTTACAGCCATGTTTTGGAAAATGGGAGCAACCGTTTTTCAGACAGTGTAGTAGGAAACTTTCCACTTTGTACCAATAAATCTCAAACATAATGTTTTTCTGAATAGGGACCTACTCCGACATCATCTTACACTACAAAACTATCCTAGCTAACCAGAAGCCTGTTATATAGGTCAGTATTGCTCTGCTTCACCCATTTTAAAGGAAGTTATAATGCATGTTTTGGGTTATCCTGTAAGATCACTCAATTGTGTTAAGATTTTAGCTGTCTGCCCCAAAATGTCAAAATGTATAATGCTGAGGTTCTATTACACGTTCAGTGTTATTGGAGCATTGTGCAATATAAATTAAATGATGAAAACCTAGGACCACCACAGTTGTTCTTGGTCTTCATCTCAATTCATCGGCTAAATGGCGAAACTTGGATAATGTTTGACAATGATCCTAAACACAACAGATTTTGGAATCAAGGCACAGCCTGGTTTAACTTGCTAAAGAACATTTATCCAAACAAAGATGGTGTGTTCAAGTCTGTGTAGACGTTTTAATTTATGCCATTATATGTGGCCACCAACAGGGGGAGACGACAGGGTCTGATGTACCAGGCAGATTATTGGAGTGGAGTCCAGCAAAGTGCCCTGACACCATCAAATTATGGTTAGGAATACTGTTTTCAAAAAAAGGCCTGCTGATGAAGAATAATGTAAGCCTAATATTCAAGTTGCAAAAAACTGAACAATCGGGGGACAAGGACCTAATGAAGGTGACAAAGAACCCAATGGTCACTCTTTCAGAGCTCCAGTGATCCTCTGCAGAGAGACAAATCATCCAGAAGGACAACCGTATCTGAAGCAATCCACCAATGACGCCTGCATAGTAGGCCTCATTTACCTACTATGTAGGTCAATGAGTGGTCAGATGAAAGCCACTTCTTAATGAAAGACACATGGCAGCCCATCTGGAGGTTACCAAAAGGATCCTGAAGAACTCTTACAGTAAGAAACAAGATTTTCTTGTCTGATGAGACGAAGATTGAGCTGTAGTGTGAATGCCATGAGTCATGTTTGGAGAAACCGAGGCATGAGTCCTCACCATGCTAATAGTGAAGTATGGTAGTGGCAGCAATGTACCATGGGAATGTTTTACAGCAGCAAAGTGGCAGACCATTCAGGATAGAGAGAAAGATGAATGCAGCAATGTACAGAGACATCCTGGATGAAAACCTACTTCAGAACGACCTTGACGTCAGACTGTGGACACGGTTTATGATTCAGATGGACAATGACCCAAAGCACATGGCTTCTAAAACCTCTCTATTTGTGGCCTCACATTCAAAAACACTTGAGACTGTAAATGTTGACAAATGCAGATCAACAAAACAGTTAAGCTAAAGATGTGAATTCTTATTTCAATATGATTTCTTGGTTTTCTTTTTTTTTTTTTTTATTTGCAAAACTGACAAAAAATATAGTTATGTTATCACAATGGGATATTTCTGTGTAGAAATTTGAGGAAAGAGAGTAATTAAGAACAATTTAGAATGAAGTTGTGACACAACAAATATAGAAAAAGTAAAGCGCACTGAAAACTTTCCAGATGCACTGCACATAGGAATGAGGATCAATAGGTAAGCACCATGTGTCTCTTTTGCATGTGACAGCTCCATGTGCTAACCGCTTAAGGCTAAAATAAACTGCAACTGCTCTTTAACCCATTATGACATTCATACATTAACAGTTTGTTTTTTTCCATGTTGGCAGTCCCATTTGTTTTTTCCTTTTCCTTTTTCTCCTCAAAAATGTGGAAAATCTGTTTACCTAACAATCCAAGCTTGCTGACATGGAATCAATAAATTGCAATGCAATGAAATAAAATTGCAGAAATTGAGTTGTCACCAGCCTTGTGCAACTGTTTTATATAATTCACTCAAAAACTAATGAGCCCAATTTCACACAGTGCCTAAATTCCCTAGCCGCTTTCTTGCGATGCAGTCTGTTAACAGCCCCTTGGGCAATGTGTGTCCGTGTGTGCTCACACAGTCTGTGTGTTACAGCGCATTCTGTTCACTTGTAGTACTGGGCTCCTGCCGGAGGAACGAGGCTTGGCGTTCGCAGCAACGCTTCGCAGCCAAACACAGAAAATGTTCTGCCAGCTTTATCTAATGTCTTTTCAAACACTTTACATTCCATCTTAACTTGCACAACAACTTCTGCTCGAAACACTCTTTTTCCTTCTTGTATCTCACCCCTGCTGCTCTGCAAGTTGTTCACAAAACCTCTATTGTTCCTTTAGGGGTTTTTTCTTATACATAAAAATTTTACAGCGTACCTTTGTGATGCACATGTATCCTCAGGGTAAGGCAACTGACGTGAGTAGGCCTTTCAGGGAGGGAGTAAACATGTTTCATACAGTACATTGTCTTCCAAAGGTATAAACTCCCTTTCAAATTCTATGTACTTTATTTTGATTTCATGCAATAAAGTAACACTAAGTAGCACATAGTATTAAGTAGAAAGAAAAGGATGTGGTGTATATTTCTCAGCCCTACTTGAACTTGATACCAATAAATAAAAAACAATGCAACTGGCTGACTTCAGAAGTCATGTAAATTAGTAAACAGAGTTGATATGTATTGAATCTGTTCAAAGACAACTATCACTAGTGCACTTCGCAAAGCTGGCAATTATTGGAAAACAGCAAAACAAAGACTATTATTGAAAAAAAAAAAAAAAAAAATTCAAGTTGCTGTTTACCTCGGGCCACACTGGAGATGCAGAAAATTTGGACGGTGCTCTGCTCAGATGAACAAATCTGACCAAAACATTTTGGGTCATACACAAAATGGTGAGTGTGGTGGAAAACACATCACACTTAACACCACTGTGAAGCTTGTTGGTGATAGTATTATGCTGTGGAAATGCTTATTTTCAGCAAGGACAGGGAAGCTGTCAGAGATGCAAGCAAAAATACATGCATTTTTTATGGATACCCATACAAGTAGAATGAAACTATGTTTACGAGATAAATTAGAAAAAATGAGAAGATGCCAACTCTAGCTGTTAGCATCTTCAAAAAACCTGTTGGGTTCTGGGCTGCCTCCATAAAGATTCTGTCAACGACCTCATCCAAATTGAAAAAAAAAAAAAACTCATAGTAAGGGAATATGAGCAGCTTAAATTCATATCTATACATGCCTCCACTGATAATCATTTTCTCTCTGTACGTCGTCTTTTCACACTGTCTGTTAAATCCTGATGCCAGAGACACATTATTCTTATCAGAGATCAGACTTCCTTGCAGTCAAGTGTGATGCCTGGAAGTTAGAAAATCCAGGTTCACAGAGGCCTCGGGGAAAGTTTATGAACATCCGTCAGCACCCGCAGGACGGCAGTTTATGAATTTGAACCAATCAGATAAGAAAGGATTATGACACTGATGTTTCTCTGGCTGTTTGGATAAAGCCTTAAAGTTTTGTTGAAAACAAAAAAAAAACATTGTGTCTTGTTCAGACGGAAACATAGCTGCAGCAGCAGAAAAGTGTGTTCATCCACAGTACGCAGGTGTGGCCACTTGTCTTTTATCTCCTAACAAACAAAAAAAAAAGACAGTAGGAATGCAAAATGTACGATGCAACATTTCTCAATTCCACCACTCCCTTCTCTAGGGTCATTGCACTTGCAAGGCATCAATTATGTTCATGTCACCTTGCTCACAATGTGACAACAGAGTTGAGACACAACATGGCAATCAGCAAGTCTGAGGAACGAATGTAACCTGGTTTTAATATGAGAGGCTGACTTCAGTGGCCCTTTGCCTGATTTATACCTGACTTCAGGTTAATGGGGTCTTTGCGTCTAATCCCTCTCATTTCCCACACATAAGACCTTGTCCTTTTCTACATTTCAGTCTTCTGTCTCCATTTCCTTCAGTTCTTTTTTTTTTTTGGTGTTCACCTGTAAGTCTCTCAGTCCATCTGTCATCTTCCTCCTGAAGAACGCAAATGTGGCTACTGTCCCCATTAAACGAATCTGCCTCATTCCTCTCTCTCTGTCTCATCATCACGTTTTTTCTCACACACGCCCACATACCATCCTCAGAAATGGCAAGCTCCAGCCCATCCAGCCTGTTGCATTTTCTCCCTTCACTTGCACCGAGTGATCAGTCATATTATTTGATGGTTTTTATCTCAAGGTCTGTCTTTTCGGGTCACAGGGCAGGAATCCTTATGCCAGCTGATAGGGGCAGCTCTCAAAACTCGACATGATTTATGATCAATTTTTCATCCTCGCAAAACAAATGTCAAACATGGTTTAGCTTCCAATCTTAAGGCAGCAAATATTATAGAAGAAAAAGTGTTTATTTTGGGGGAAAAAAGAGTCTGAAAGCCCTGCATTCTCAGTTTACTCAGGAAGAAAGTGAGTCAGCTAAAGCAGTAATCTAACAATACATGTTATGGATCAGCACAGAGTCTTCAGAGAACTCAATATATCTGAGAACTGAGTTTTCCTGCACCACTTTCTTACATAATTTATGAAAGTACAGTAACAATGAGTGTAAAGGATACTTGCCGATTTTGTTGTTTCCTGCTTAAATTTTGACCAACAACTCTAAAGTTCTGAATAGCAAACTTGTGAATTAACTTGTACAGCAGCCTTTGCCTGTAGGATCACACCTATTATTTTCTGACAGCATTTTTTTTTTAAACTGGAGCAAACAGAGGGAGTAGTCTTGAACAATCCCTTTCGATTTTCCACATACCTGAGTCCTCTCTTTTGTATGTAGCCTAAAGAAAATACAAAAGCCCTAAATTCTCAGGAATTTAGGTTTGTGGACTGTAAAGGTAATGGAAGAAGGCTGATTATATTCCCAGTGAATCACTTCTGTCCTGTTTTAGCTGTTTTGTTCTACTATCCTGCTGAAAGACCCAGAAATGACCTATTTTCAGCTTTCTGTCACGTTTTTATTTAAAGATTTTCTGGTAGTTTCCATGCTCATTGGAAGAGAAACAGGCCCACAGCATCATATATCCTCCACCATACTTAACAATGGATATCAGTTGATTTATTTATTTTTTTTTACATATTTAATCTTTGTTTCATGCCAGACATGTTTAATGTCAGAAAACTCAGATGTACATCACATCTAATGGCAGTTATGGAGACTTGATGATCCCAAAATGCCAATCTCACCCAATCTGATGGGCAAAACAAATGAGCTTTACATCCCTAGGAAACAGAAAGTGATCACTTGTTTAGAATCTCCTAGAAATACAACTCAACCTAAACGTAAAGCAAAAACTAAAATAAAACACTTCATGCATTTATTTAAAATAGTTTTTTTGAACTGTATGCAACTGATAATTTTTATGCAAAACCCTTTCTTAACATAAGATTTGTTCCTCACCCAACAAATGTTGGATTTTTAGTTTTATTTATTTTAAGTCTTTTAACGCATCTTTCCAGAGATGTCAACGCCTGTCTCCTGCATTTACCTGCACTCACCTAAAATACAATGTACCATTTATCACTTCTGTGTCAGGTAATGAGGTGCAACATGTTGTTCTGTTACCGCAGACCTTAAGAACCCCTCTCATGTTGCAGCTCACGGGTAGGAAGCTTCTCCTTTTCAAGTAGAGTAACATGAAGACAGTTCCGGCGAGCCAAAACATCCCCATTTCTGCTGCTGTGGCAGGTGAGAAGCGGTTTGGGAATGCAACCCGCGATGCTGGTCCATTCAGCTCCTGCAGACTGTAGTAGCACGGATGTGATTGATAAATGCCCCAAGCGCCAACAGAGCAGCCTTGATTTACATTGCAGCGTAAGTACCGTGGCTCCTGCCTGCATCTGTGCCAGCACACATCCATCAGAGAGCCATATCCAGTTCTCCAGCCAAGCCTTATGGATTTTACCAGCTTTTTAACAACCTGGACACCACTCCTCCCAACTGTTATCGCTGGATTCCTGTGGGCCACTGTTTTCTTCCATTTGGTCAGCTTTTGTAATGTGAAAACTGAAGCTGGTATTTTATTTTATTTTTTTGTCACACAGCATCTCTTGTTATCCTTATGCAACATACTCCAATGTATACATGTGGGTGTTTTGCAGCAGATGCTTCACTCTGCAAAAAGAATGTTAATGATGTGGAGACATAGCTCACCGTGCTGCTGGAGCTTTGAGCTCTTCCGCAGTTAAAATCACACCACACCTATTTTTGGCCAAAACCTGAATGACAGTGTGACCTTAAACTCTGACCTTTGCATAGAGTGACCTTCTCAGCTTGTTAATGGAAACAGGAAGATATTAGGAGTGTGGAAAAGAGAGGAGGAGCTAGGTCGGTGCAGCAGGTCAAACCCAAAATGATGCACTCTGATGCATTGGACGTGGGAGATGAAGGGTGCCGTGTTACCCCTCAGACAATAAGGCCTCAGTTATTGGTCTATAATTTGGCTAATTGATCAATGCGGTAATTGTTACCATAATAAGCTGGTGTGGAGAGCCATCTATTTGTTGGCATGTTTGCGTTTGTATTTTTGTGCTTGAGTGACTGTGTGAAACATCACAGATGTGTCTTTTGCAATTTTGTCAAAGCAGGCATGCGGACGCGCTGTATTGTTATGCTTGCAATGCATCTTTATTAAAACATGTGTAGACCAGATTTCTCAGTTTGAAAGAAACAAACTAAGTGTAATATGACTGAAATTATAGTGGATTTACTATTACAAGGTGACAAATTATTTCTGTAATATTTAATGTTTTGTGACAGTGATTTTAATGTCTGATAATGCTTTGTTTTATGAAATTTACCTTTACCATCAAGGTAATTGATAAAAATGCCAAAGGAACAATCAAAGTATGCGTAACTTCAAACGTTCTTACACCATCGTACTTATTTGCCACAGTTATCCTAAAATGGCACATCATTACCTCATTGCAGAAATTGCATTTTAACAAATTTTCCACTATTTTTGTAAGCTAAAACTATGGTTTACTCTTATATTAGCGTAGATATACCTATCCATACGGAAGAGGGCTTGATAATGCTTTTTCTTCAATAAGTGGAGTAAATGGCAAGTTAAAAAAACAGGCTCTTGCTGGTCTTACCTTGTTTTTATCATTCGAAGGGATGCATTTTGGGAACTTGGTAAATTTAGACTTAGAAGTAGAACAGTCTGAAACCAAAGCAGTTTACCATTTATTTAATTAACTAAACTTATCTCAGAAAAAAAAATTAAGACTGAGATTATTAATCCAATATTTTATCAGACAGTGATATTTACACAATCAATGGCATCCCAATGACCACTTTATATATTTAGAGATGGAAAAGCAGGATGACATTTTCTTCACCTTAATTATGATGCGTACGGCATTTGGACTTACATGTCAATTTAACATCAATAGATTTTGCTGTATGCAGTTGATTTGAATTTTATTTTGAAACTGTTATTACCTTTATTCTTTTGTTGCTTCTTGGAGTTAATAGTATCACTCATATTATTCCCTCCCTGGGTGTCTAAAGTAGGAATGATCCTCAATGAATGTATGCAATGTCATGTTTATCCCTGGAAATAGAGAAGTCAGATTTCCGTCATAAGCTCATAATTACGAGCCACCTGAGAGCGCCCTCTGTTTATTCATAAATCACATGTGGATTCAACAATATCCCACACAGCTGTGAGTTTTCATAAAAACAAACAAGCAGCATAGGACAACAGGAGGTGTCATGCAGAATCGACATCAGCGCCACAGATAAAAGCAAGTCTCCTCCTATCATTCTCTTTAAAACAATAACGGCTCAGTGTGGTGATCCTGCTGTTGACCATATCTAAATAATGTTCCTCACTTTTCGAATCTTCTCAATGGATGTATGAAATAACTTCTGACTCTTCTCAGTCCAAGACTCTTCTCATTCCGGCTTTCTGGCAGAGCAAGCCATATGTTGTCCTTCTGCATTACTCTTTGGAGTCACAAAGCCATCTTTCCCTTATAAAAGTCAGTCGAGGCAAGCCTCTGCCTACCATGCTTGGTGAGTCAGGGGTTTAACAAAGGCAGGGAGAATTCTACTCTCACTGCATCATTTCTTTCACAAACCACATGGAGACTGAAAAATACTGCTCTAATCCTGTCTTGAAGTGCTATGTGAAAGGGACTTAAGTTTCATTATTATTAAATAGTCTACATTTAGAGATTGATGACAGCTATGGTATTGTGGAGTTTAGTTGTCCTGTTACAGTTCCTCCTGATTGTCGTTGTCCTGTGAGTGTTTTGACTATAAAACATACAGATATCTCCAGTAGGTCATCATAAAAGCTACATTTGTAGCCTGTATTGCTATGTATTTCAGTGATTTGTGCTTCACACACAGCATGAAGGGAAGAAGTATTTTCTTGCACTGTAGGATCTTAGATAAGCTCAACTCAGAGCCTGCTGGGTCTTCTACTCTGCTGGGTACATCCAGACCCAGAAGAGTCCTCAGATACATGCAAACAGATTAGAATTTATCGGGTATAACAGATGATACCAGCTCTGATTAGCACACAGAAGGGGTGCAAAGACTTTGCATGTGTGTAAGTGTGTCTATTCCTAGAGTAGGTCAATGCTCTTGTCAGCATCAATAGTAGGGGGTTGTGCATAGTTCACTGGTTTGCCCTGAGGGGTGAACTAGGCTGGCAGAAAAACATCTTATTTTGACTTTTTGCACACAAGCTAATCACTTAAATCTGTTAACCAAACAGAACTATTCCTGTGTGGTGTGTTTAAGGACATACAAAACCTATCTGGAAAGACTATACATCTTGACAAAGTGCGAGATAAGAGGGAAATCAAATTTCATCTGTTACTGAAGCCGTCTTTGTCTGCTTTTTCACCCTGTCTGACTTCCTGAAGGGTGCAGGAATGCTGTCTCATTTTCAGATTTCCTGCTGATAAATCCAGGTGAGTGACAGGGATGACACAGCCTTATCCCGATATTACAAGAATCTCCTGGAATTCCAACTCCATCAAAGCTGTGGGAACTTCCCAGGCTGAAGCTACCAACAAATGAAATTCTCAATCTTCCTACCTAAAGTATACTTATAACAACAAAAGGGGAGGGTCAATAGTGGAGAAGCTCTGCACTGGAGCTGTATCTCCTGTTTCATCTGGCTCTTAAAGCAAAATCTGTGGATTCAACAGGAAATAGAAAGCTGATTTCTATGATACAAAACTTCACATTTTGATACATTGCAATCTTATACCAGGGTTGTTTACCAGTTTCTTAGAGAGAAATTGGTGAACAATCAACATCATGGAGATTAAGAAACACAACAGAGAGTGATGTGAATGGTTAACTAATAAAACAACTAAAGCTTTGAACAGCTGATGGAGCTCTGTCCATTTTATAATTTGAAAATGGAAAATCCATGGCACAACTGCAAACCTATCAAGATATGGTTGTCCACCTAAACTGAAAAGCTGGACAAGGACAGCATTAATAAGAGAACCAGTCGAGAGTCCTACCGAAACTCTGGAGACGATGCAGAAACCCACAGTATTTTAAAAACGACAGGACTGCAAGTACTACAAGTAATTGCAATGTGAAAATGTTCTACTCCGAATAACTTTGATTTATTTATCTATCAGAGTGAGAAAACATACCAGAGATTATATAAGAGCACAGATTATACCTCTAATGGATTGTGATGTAAAGATTTGGCTTTTGAAACATTTGCTCACAGCAGTTCTCCTCTTGCACAGCAAGAAAAGTAGTCACCGAGGAAAAATAGTTAAACAGCAGGAATTGCAGAAAATTGTCATAATGATGATCCATTTTTCACACACAAACATAGTTACAGTTTTATCTTATCTGCTTTGTTGCTTATTTTTAAGTGCCTGTAACATTTGAAATGCCATTTGGTTTCTGGGATTTTTGTCGGGCAGATGTCTGGATAAACAAGTCTGCTCGCAGACTCTAGCATAGCCTGCAGCTCGTCTGGTTTTTACAAAGAGCACAAAAATAGCTAAAGAAATGTACAACTAATTTTTAATCTTATTATTTATTTGTGGGAAAAGCCCCCACTGGAAAGAATTTCTCCAAGTCACCAAATCTTTTACAATTTAAACTTTAATATCAGAATAAGGATTTACTGAATGAAAAAAAAAAAAAACAAGACAATCATGTTGTATAAAATATCTTATCTGTCACCACATTTCTTTGAAAGCTGAGTTTAACTTCACCTGCAACAATGCATCCTCATTATTGTCAGACCTGTAGAATCAATCAAGATCTCAGTATAGCAACAAATATAGATATATTACTGTGGAAATGGTCACAAACAAAGATTTGGGCATTCTAAAGAAGCTCAGGACTGCTTAGTCTACCAACAGGGGGAAAAAAGCATGGCAGATCTTCCCATATATGCCAATTCACACCAAGAACACGCTGACAAATTATTCAGGAGGTTATAAAATAATCCAAAACAACACCCAAAGCACTGCAGGCTTTTCTTGCCTCAGTTAAGCAGTGTTCATAATTCTTCAGTGTTCAAGAAATATCATTTGGACTAAGGAGACAAAACTGGAACATTTTCAAAGGCAGGAGTCAAATGAGATGTGGAATTAAGTTAAGAGGACAAAAAAAGATATTGACAGTTGAACATGGAGGTGGTAGTGTTATAGTTTGTGGCTTCTTTGCTGCTTTAGGACCAGCCTTACTTGTTATAATTGATGGAATCATTAGAAATCCCCAAAGGCCTGAAGGACAGTATCTGTGTGTAAGACCTTAAGCATAACTAGAGCAAACCTAAAGCCATGCGAATCACTCATTGCAGTTACTGAAAACACTTGGTGGCAATTGTTGCTGCTAAGGGAGGTGTGTATGCATGTCTGAGTGTGATTGCATCCACTCTGAGCAAAGGACTTCAATCAGTTATCCACATTCAAGGGGAAGAAAGTGCTAAATTCTCCACTTCCTGTTAGTCTGCGTCAGTCTCCACAGCTGTGACCAGACATGGACCAGGCTAGTCGACAGCACTGCATTATAAGGTCCTCCTGAAAGGATATGTAACATAAAGGCATATTCTTGATCTTCTGAGCTAAACCTCTCTGTCCTTCCTCCTTTTTAATACATTTTTCCCTTTACCTTAGGCACCTAAAGAATGTTACCAACCAAAGATGAACTTCCATACCTCTGCACCCATGTTGAGTACCCCACTGACCTAAAGTACAAATGAAAAACCCCTCACATTCTCCTTCATCCTCTCCGCACCCCATTACTTATTGAAAAGACTCGTACCTCACCCTCCTTCTGCCCTCTTGTCTCCTTCCTCCTCCTCTTCGTCTTTACTACCCTCCCTCCTTCTTCGGTAGCCCTCCTGCTGCGATGCGGTTGGCTCCTTTGATCTGGCCCAGCGCTCTAATTAGAAGGAAGTGAAGTGTAGGCCAGTGAGGTCACCATTACCCGTGACCCCTCTCATCGACCACTCCAAATGTCGTTAGGGAGCGAGACGTTCTCACGGCGTTGACCCGCTGGCCGTGGTGGCAGGGGGATCTGGATTGCGTTAGGGACCCCAGTAAAAATCAGGCACAATTTACATCTAATTTGAGCCGCTGCAGAGGTCAGTGTGCGGCATCTCGTTAGTGTCCAGCTGCGGAGGGTTGGGAGGAGCAATATTAATACCGGACGGAACCACTAGGACCTTTGTTACGCCTGCACGAATGGCTAAGGTTAAAACTTCATCATAAACAAAGCTACATGACCCAGATTTGACACTTGAAAGTTAGAGTATTTCTTGTGAAAACCCAGACTGGGGACATACTTTTGGGGTTCAGCCTAACTAGAAGCATGAGGTCTTGTGCAGAGGATTCATTATAAAAGCAGTAACCTGGATTTAAAGTTTGAAACTTCTCATAAACATAATGACTGGCCTTTGTTTGTGGCTGAGACTGATAAAAGTAAATGTAGAACTAGCGCTTTTGATCATGGCTGTAAAGTAGCAGGATCTTACTGTGTGTGTGTGTGTTAAGGGATAATGTGTCATTACATGAAGGATGTGAGTCACCAGAACAGATCGGTGAACACATAAACCAACAGACTTGAGGGTAAAAGAAATGGATGCTAATCACACTTTGACTCTGCTTGTTAAGGGTATTTCCTCTTGCTCACTCAAACTCCGAGGGTGGGTAAATCTCCCAAAGCTTCTACAATCCCTGTAGCACATCAAGAGACTCTGGCAACTTGTGCAACATCAGTCGCTTCATGTACACTCATATGCATAAAACAACACACACATACTGTACTACGCAGAAGTCTTAAATCGTCCATCAGTCCTTTATAGTTTGTTTCCCAGAGGCCAAGGTTATTGAAGGGCACATGGTATAAGTTTTTTTTCCCATCCTTTTCAATTATATTAATGTTTGTAGTTCATAATAGTAATATTCATTTCTGAAGAAAAAAAGAAAAAAATGAATCAGACACTACATCTGACACTTGCTGAAGATGTTACAACCTTATACTTTGTACAGATTACCATCAGATTTAGGTGTGTATCTTAAAAGTGAGCATGTAAGGCAACAGTTTATGTTGCAATTTGTCCAATCAAACGGGGAGTCAAAAAAAAACATAGGGCAAGCTATGTGACATTACAGATTGACCAATTGTTACAAAAACTGCAATTTAAACTTAAAAGGTATTCTGGGAGAGTTAGATATAATTTCTACTTCAGCTTGGACAAGCTCTGTCCCTCAAATCCAACCAGTTGTGTGGCACTCCCTTATCTTCAAACACTAACTAAGCAAGACTCAGACATATTCAGCTCAGACGCTGAATAAATTAAACAAGTCACTGCTGCATCTAATTAGTGAAAGTAAGCATGAAAGGGGACCATTTGAATAGTGTGGTTATTAATTTATTTCAGAAGACATTTAGCATTGTGACAGGTTAGAAAAAGTTAAAAAAAAGAAAAGAAAGAAAGCAGGGTTAAAAAACAACTTCATAGACCCAGACAATGCCTGTGGTCAACTCAGTGGTTTGACTACTGACTCTACTGAAAGTATCAGTTGTTGCATAAAACTGTGCTGTGTCCTTGCCTCTGTTAAATCTGTGTCCTAACCCTAACCCTAAGCCAAGTCAGCCCTTGTTTTATGATCCTCAGGAAAAAAGTTTTTTCTAACAGAGAAGTTGAGGGGTCAGGAGAAATACTCCTTGTCGATTATTTAATTTTCTAAATTTTTTTCTGTATTTGGAAAAAGTGCACGTTTTAGGTTGATATGTATCTGTGTGGCTGTTTTCTGTTCTGAAAAATAAGCAGCCTGTAGAAGCTGTTACATTTATCATATCATCCATGTACAGTGCATACTATTGTTCAGTTTTAGAAAGGTGATTATTCAAGAGCTCTTTTTTGTCACAAATTTATTTTTGACATAAGAACTCTGGTGATATCCTGGCAGGTAGTTGCCCTGTTCTTTCTTTGAAGTCCTGTCTAGAGTTAGCTGACTTCCTGTTACTAGTCGCTACACCACAATGAAGGCCTTTTTATAAGCTAATCCAGATTTACCTAATTTACTCTTGACTCATGTTTCAATTAAACTTAAAATGTAAACTAGGAGAGTTAAAGACTATGAAGAGAAAATTTAAGATTGGCTCGTCTCGAGCAAACAAAAGACAAACAGCAAGTGAGTTGTGTTCATTTTTACCCCAACACAACTTTAGCTATGCCAGGATTGTCTTATTTTTTTTGTTTCATTTGACTGTAATTAACCATTATTGTCAGCTGTTGGTCACATTTGTGACTGGAATGAAACGGATCATAGACACAATTTAAAAAAGACAAAAAAAAAAAAAAAACATGAGGGAAAAAATTGTAATAAGTATCTGAGGAATGTAGCTGGGATCTCAGTTATTTTAGACAAACACACATCTCCATTTTCGTCTTTGGCAAACCAATGAAAAAGAAAGAAAGCTGACAGCATCTCTCTTATCTGATGTTTGCCTTGGTGATGACATGGTGACTTGATTGTGCTATAAAATTGCACTATTTACCTGGATAATACATAATACATAATACATATAAGGTCGAGATAGAAAATACGTATGGAAAAAGCTCAAATCCAAAGAAACTTTGAAAGACCTTGAGAAAGCATTGAGGACGTTTATACAAAACCACTTTAAAAGACTGAAAAGTACATCTGGGTTGTTGAAAGTAAAACAATGTCTAATTTATGAAGAGGTGGTTTAAAAATGTTTCATAGACTTGAAAAGGAAATGACCATCTTCTTCCATGACGTCCACCAAGCTAAGCATGTGTGGTCACATGATCACTCATATCTAACCAGATGAAAATAAAGATGGGGGCGGGAAACACAACGGTAATACATCAAAGCTAGATGGATATTTTACTTAGGATAGCATGAGAGGCATAAGAGCACATCAAACAACCAGAGCAGTTTTCCTCCCCTCCCCTTCCTTGTCCCTCACTCTGTATTGTATTATACTGAAATTAAAGGGGCTGGCCAGAGAAATCCATATATCTGAAGAGTAAATGACTGCTTCCTGGCAGTTCAAAGACATTTTCAGGTTTAGAGGGCAATGATTTAACATGCAATAAAAATATAGACCGACCAATCCACTCATTATACACTCAAACCTAAATTTGGGTAATATTAGCAAATTACTAGTTATGTTTCTGCGTACTGTAGTAGCCCAAGGTGATAAGTGATATTCAGGTGTGTGCAGCTGTGCTCATCTATTAAAAGACAGATAGACTTGATTTACAAAGAACCTCAAAAGTGAGAGGGCGGTCCGTGTAATTATGATGTCTAAGGTTTTCTCATATAATCTGGAAGGAGGGGACGGCGAGAGGAAAGTATGAGTATTCACTGTTTGCTAAGAGTGTTCAGCGTCTGGCTGCCATCCAGAGAGTTGATTTAGGTGGATTATGTTAATCCATACCAGGTTTGAGTCTGTCTCCTGATGATCTCAGAGTCAGCTAGGGGTAGAGTGAAGCCACCCTCATTTATAGGGCGGAAGTTCCCTGAAATCAAGGAACACAAGAGGCTAATAAACAGCAAGCTGAGATAAGACCCCATAAATGCAATGCAGCAGAAGATCTATTTGTTTGCTTCCTAAATATCCCTGAATAGTCAGTATCCTTGTTCCTGAGCTTTCAAAGAATTGCAACAAATGGAAAATAACCAGAGGTTTGGGAGGTACTCAAAAGGATTTAATGGATATTGTTGTTTCGAAAAGAGGACTGGTAAATGCTCTTGAGCAAGCAGAGAACTTGTTTCAAAACTTTTGCGTGAAACTTCTGCAGGTTAATTCCCATCAACAAATCCCTGCTTTAAACAGCTTCTCCTTGAACTCACCACCTCTTTTAAGCTTGCTTTCTCTGTGAGAGAATTATTATCCCCAACAGATAAAAGAGCAGAGTCCTTTGCACCTAATGCCGGAGCTCTTGTTTGATCCTGATAAATGTCCTATAGGTTAGATAACTCGCACACCTGACACACCCACTCTTTTTAACCAGCAGCAGGAAGTTATTCATTCATTCTGATTATCAGGTCAATACTACCGCTCCCTGCTGCTCGCTTTTTGAGGAATGTGGAGAGAAGGAAAACTGACCATCAAAAACTAAGAAAACCACATGAAATATTTTAGCAGGTATATGACGTATGCCATTGTGTTCAAATACAACAATGTTGCTATATTTTTTTATTTTAAAACTTTACTTTAAAACAATGTTATGCTGTTTCTGCAAAGATTTTTTTTTCCTTTTTATGTCAATCTAAACAACATGTTGCTTTCAAAATTGTTGCACACCCAGTGCAAGGGCTTTCAAAGAAAATCTGAGGTGGCTATAGTACATCTGAAAAACCCCCCCATAAATTTCCAGAAAATAAAAACAGCTGAAGACGAATAAGACAATAAAAAGTTATGTTCAAAAGTTATACCAATCACATAATACACATAGTAGCTGATGTACATATTAAGATGATTTTTTAAACTACAGCACACATACAAGGCTCTTTTAATAACATCTATAATATCTATTATCTTTTCTCTTTTTCTGTCCCCTTCTCCAACCACTGCTTGCAGCGTGGCATCAAAAGCTGTTTCTGATCTACAGTTGATTTCTAACAGAACCAAACCAAACTTTTAATGGAGGAGATGTGATCTATTTAAATAACTTTTTATGCCAATATCAGCCAAAATAAAAAAAAGAAAAAATCTATTTGGCGTTTTGTCGCAGTGTTCTTGCGTTCCTCTTGTGTACACCCCTGTTTATATGTTTATGTTTTTTGTGTTATTTTTTGACATTGAATCCTGTCATAGGCACCTGGCAACTGTTTTCTGAACTTCGACCTCCACCACCTGTCGCCTGCAGGTCCTGGTTGCCTATCAGATCACCCACCTCTCCTCTGCTTCCTCCCACCCTCTTCAGAGGTGGGTTAATGCTGAGGGGCGCTGCCACCTGACTGAGGCGAAGCTGAAAAACATCTGAAACAGCAGCCAAGACGCCCGCACATTCTGAGTCTCCTGCAGCCTCTCACCTCTGATCTCTGAACACCTGATACAGTTGAGTCAGGTCCTTACATGTTTTTATCTCATTGTCTTTTTTTTTTTTTTTTTTTGCGTTTTTTTTTTTTCTTTCTTATTTTTAATGAACAGTCTTAAGCAGTCAAAAAAGAAAAAAAACCCGCAACACCTCTGACAGTTCTTTCTTTTTTGCTATAAATTATTTTATTGGATATAAACATGAAGGACACACTTTGAGAAATCACACACACACACACACACACGCACACACACCCAGCTGCATGGATCAAACACTTTTAGTTGCATCATAAAACTTACAGCACGGTTTCATTTTTAACAGATAAACACACCCAATTAAACATCCATTCTCAGGTGCGCAGGTTTTTTATTGCACACAGAACAGGTGAGATACAGGTGAAACAAAACTGTCTTCATTACATCTCTCATACAAATAATTTCAAACAAGTGGCTCTTAGGTTTTGTCTTTTGTCAAGGTACATACACAAATCTGAACACATAGCCAGACATGAACATGGTCCATTTGTGTGTTAATGATTAGGGGATAGAGCAATTTCCTTGTGACCAGTGGTTTTCTAAGTGGTGCTATCTAGGTCACGGGGCCAAGGCTGCAGAGTTTCGGTGTGTGAGCATTTCTCAGCTGCTTCACGTGGGAAAGAAGTCCTTCACTTTATCATGTTTCAGTCTTTATTTTGTTGTCCAGAAAAATCTAATATTGCCTGAACAAGAAAGCTTACCAGAAGTGCATCAATTCTTTAGATGTTAAATAGTGCCTAATAGTCACCTGTCAGTCATCAAACGCTTCAACATGCTCACGAAATACCACAGAAATGTGTGTTTTTACTCAAAGTGGCAAAGACAATAACTGAAATACACAAGTGTAATAGTGTATGGTGAGGTCTTCTCTGGGCACTATATGAGTTGTGCCATGAAAAATTTAATCTAATTCAAGAAAATACCTGAAAAGACATAAGTTAAAAAATAAAAAATAATGAGACTCGATGGAAGCAAACCAGCAGCAGAGGCTGGTTGGCTCTTTACAGAGAGATCTGGGGATTTATTTTGTCTAAATAATATTTTAGGAAAGCATATCTGAATTATATCAAGTTAAGTTTCTTTTGGTGGATAAGAAAATGTATGTTAGTTACACCTTAAGAATTAATATTTAGGAATATTCTACCTTAAACCTCAAGCTTACGGTAGAAAGAACAAACACTGCTGTTTGCTCATTCAAACCTTTTCTGCTTTTCTGCACGGTTAAGACTTGGTATGCAAGACTTATTTCTCCTCCCTGAGTCAGTGAGTGCATGTGTGAAGCTTCCTGTGATTAAACTATGCTTCTGCCTGCGAGCATAGCTCTACATATTCACAGGCGTGTGAGTGACAGCTGTGTCCGGGCCAAGTGACAGCGACCCGTGTGAGTGGTGAATCATAGTGACAGTGCACTGGGAAGAGGGAGCATTACGGCTCCTGTGGACAAGCGACCTCTGACCTGATGTGTTAGAGCATCGCCAGACAATAGGATCAAGAGCAGTGAAGAAGATTAAAAAAAGAAACAGCTTGAGGTCTTCTCCGGCTTCCCTGATTCATATCAATGTGTCCATCTCTGACACTAATGCCATCCTAATGAGGCCCGCTGATAACGCCAGCTTAAGCACAGGGAAATGCCAGGAGGGAAGAGGTGAGAGGTTAATAGGAGGGGGGGGAGTGACTAGGAGAACATCATCAAAAACAGAAAAGAAACCAACAAAGGCAATCACAGGTGTGTACAGAAGGAGTGTTGCTGATAGACTTAGGTTTGTTACCTGAATTTCAGCAGATCCCATGTGAATCGTTACAAATTTAACATGAAATGCATTTCAGTGCCCAAATTCACACATATACGATCATAAAAATATTACGTCAAGATGCGGACTAGTATCAACAAAAGGCAAACTGAATTTATGTGTGCTGAAACAGCAGGAGTAAGCTCCAGGTGCTCCCAAAACTGATGTGAAATTTAATAAATACCATGCCAAAAAGTCATCTGCAGCAATTGTGTTTACTTTGTGATACACCACAGACCATCAAGGTCTGCAGAAGAAAACTGTTGGAATAGACACGGTCCTACTTTTTCATCTTTATGCATTCAGCCATTTGTTTATTTATTCATAAATATTATCCCCCAAAAAACAAAATTACGCAAAAAGAGAATTTGTAGTTATGCAAACTATGTGGCAAATAAGATTTAATATTGACTGCAAAATCTAATGCAAGCCCCAAATTGAACTTGGTTATTCAGTGTTTTCATATCATCACACAACATATCTATCTTTATGCAAAACCTCCCCCTAGACTTTGAGCCGGAAGTGCTTGTACCACCCACTGAAACCTCAGTAAAAATATTAAGGGAAAAACAGATCAAAGATTACTTCTTATCTTATTTGTGCATGTTTCTTTTTATTGCATTAATGACTAATGATCTCACAGCATGAATGTACATGAATGCTCGACAAGTTCAAGCTTGTCGAGCTTTCCAGTTGCGGGTTTATGTACCCAGATCCCTCTTCAAACTCATTTAATGCAGTACTTTACTCATTATTCCTGAAAAGGGTTTTATAGTCTATAAATCCACGCAATGTACTAACCACATCCACAGGGAGTTGTGTGTCTTGTCTCATTGCACCGCAGATGCAGCAATGTTAAACAGCTGATTTCGCTCACGTTGAGAACCTCCTGTCTGGAGTAGGATTTAAAGCAGGGAACTGAATATGCTTCGTGGAACTGTACTGCACATCCTTAGTAAATTAAAGAAGAAATTTTTTGCCCTCCATGCAAAACGTGTTTCTAACAGACAATGAAGGCTGCACATCACCCTGGACACACTATTCCACACTGAGTGGTGGCAGCATCATGGTGCCGATTTTTATGTATTTATTTTATTTTTTACATGCTATAGAGAAACTAGACAAAGTTGATGGGAGGGGAAATTATGCTGAATAAACTTTCAAGCAGAACAACCTTAAACATATAACCAGAATGTAAAAAATTAGTTTGAATCAAAGGTTTATGTGTTACATTGGCCACACAAGGTCCAGATCTCAATACAACTCATAATCTGTAGTAGAAAAAATAATATGCTAATGGTTTATTCTGAATATTACAAAGAATATTAGTAACACTTTGCCTCTAGACATGCTCTAAAAGGAAAAAAATAATAAACAAAAGCCACTCTTCAAAGCTTTGACTTGTTGGGTGTCTGCAAAGTTACATGTAGTTTTTAAAGATTTTACACAAAATTATGGACTGCTACTTTTTGTTTTAAATTGATTGTTGTGACGTGACAAAATCAGAAAAAGCTCAATGGATATGAATACTGCAAATGTTTCTTGAATCATATTATACACAGCTTCACAAACGAAGCTCAGACTACAGCGGCCTACCCTTAAAACTTAAAGATTGCAGCATGATATACTGTTTAAAGAGTCTTTTTCCACCTGTCTATATCGGCCTCTATGTACCTAAAGCAAACTCATCACTCAGGCTAGAATCTGTTCTATCTGCACATTTGTCTCTTGAAGCAGGGAGAGGCTTGCAAAGACAGACCCAAGGCTGGAATATTGACTCTCTGTTCAGGACATTATCACGGTGAGAACCCACACAGATGAAGAATGAGTTTATAGGGCGGCAGATAAGATGGTAGGTAAGCGGAAGGGTCGTGGATACAGGTGGTAAACTGTAGCACTGCTATATAAACTATGCATATATATAAGTGTTTTGTCTCACTCCACAGTAGACAAGGGTCAGAGGCAGCGATTTACAAAAAGGATGGAGACAGGAAGCTAAAACTGGTTAATCTGCCTTTTAAGAACAAGTTAACTACAACAAAACTGTCACAAAGCACGCCAGGCCACTCAGTAAGTAAGATGGTGCAAAGAAGGACATATAAATACACAAGAATGCTTGTGCACGGACACACGCTTTGCACACTGAGTTCAAGAGGCCACTGAGTGCAGGGCAGTAGGTGTTAGATTACAGAAGCAGAGCCATCCAAAGTACCGCCTGCTCCTATCTTTATTTAACCGCTGATTAGAGCAACTCTTTGAAGGCCCCTTTAAATTGCCGTAGTGATAGGGCTCTTATAAGCAGGAAGGGCTTTTTTTCTTGCCTCTTTTATTGATTTCTCCGCTCTTGCTAGCAATAAAAACGCCCACGCTCCAACGCACACAGCCGACAGTTGCATCATCGTTCTGCACTTTTCCTTCCCTTTCTCTTTTCATGAAGCACTCCAATGTTGTCTGACTTACTCTCATTTCTCTTGAAATGTAATAGGACTTACGAAAGTATGGCTGCAGACAATCTAGCAATAACTTTGTTAAAAACACTACTCTATGTGTAGATTAGACTTGGAAATGCAAAGAATACAAAGTGCTCAGGCGATGTATAATCATTTTAAGGTTAATGAAAGTAGAATTTCTGTGTAATCATGGTTTGGCCCAAATTTTTCATTACAGGCATATTCATCAAATTAAGTATTTTTTTAAGCCACTAAAATATTTTGGAAAGTAACTGAACTTTTATAGTGTTTTTCCAGCCATACGGACCACTCAAAGGGCTTTACACCAAAAATGTTTTGCCTTTGAGTGAGGAAAGAAAAACCTCCCAACTATTTAGATTTTAGCCTTGTGAAGAACTAGTTAATATCAGATCAGGTTCATTATGTGATAAGCTGTCTCAAACACAGATGATACAGGAACTAAATGGACATTTTGAATGTAGATCAGTAGAGATGCTGACCAACAAGTCAAACAGATTCCTGTCTGCTTTTTGAGATGTGACTGATGCTGCTAAGAGATGAAGACACTCCATCATTGGCATTTTCTTGGAAGCAAAGAGAAAAATTTTGTTGCATCCTATATATTTTAGTAAGTTTGAAATGATTAATACTTAACTTGTTGTTAATATAATATCTTGTATAATATCTTAAAGCTTGCCCTGTTATGTAAGATCATTTTGTTTTCCGGTTGGTGACATATTGCTTTAATCTAAATTAACAATGTAAAATTAAAAATCATCCAAGAGTTCAATTCACTGCCCAAATTCATTCATATAAAGGAGAAACAGGCAGACTTTTATTTAGTGCAAAAGGCTTAATACACAGAAAGAATTATTTTTTATTCAAATATATTTATAGGAATCTTTATGGCTCTGGATAGAACATCAGGGTCCTTTAACACCTGTCAAAAAATGTCATAATGACAGTGACCGCCCCTTTACTCTTGTCATATCCTGTTTCATTGCCCTAATAGGACAGTCTGCTGGTCATCCTGCTAACAACAGATATGACTTATGGCTGTTTGTAGATGGAAGAGAAACTGTACAAGGCCTAGATCCTTGACCTTAAGCCCTGCTGGTCAAACGACCCTCCCACTGATTCAGCAGTTATCTTCGGCTGGGCCACTATGTCATTTGGCCATGACCTTTGTCGTGGCTCAATTCCAAAGTCATGAACATACATGGGTTCCCCATTGGACTGCTGCTTACACATGCATTACATTTGAGTTCTTTGTAAAGTCTAATCTTCTGATATCAATACATGGATACTGTTTGTACGATACTGCCACGCATGATACACAATTGTGTTTATCTCCCAATTTGGTTAGTTAATACTTCAGCTTAAAAACTGTCAATCTGAAAGGTACAGCAGCTGTTTCTGACTCCATTCCAAGCAAATGGATCCTGTTTTGGTTCCTGTTCTGCAGCGTCAGGCCTGGAATTGCATAAATTATACTGATTATTTAGAAAAACCAGGCAGACGTTGAGGCTTTAGATAGATCAGACTCAGTACCAGGCTGCGGTGAGGCTGAGAAAAACCCATTACCAAATACAATTTCACACCCCTGAGAGCACTGTAACATTAATGATATAATTAGAGCATTAGAAGGGAGTTAATAATGCAGTTCACAATCTCTCTCTGAAACAAGGTGAATAAATGTTTAACACTGAGGTTCACATGCAGGTATAAATGAAAACCACTATGTTTGATTACATTGCTTTTGAAGTGAACTCATCAAGAAATCAAATCTGAAATCCGGCCAATCCTCTAAAACTCCTCCGAGTCAGCTCACGCTTATCTCCCTCTCTTTGGAGCTGAAGGCATGTGGTGTGACAGCAAAGTTAAAGGCTGGCACCCTGAAACAGATTAGAGGCGTGTAATTAGGGATTCCTCATCAACTTATTTACAGCGCAATCCCCTGCACACGGCAGGACCTCTGACCTGACCCAAAGAGCTCTGACATGCTCCTTTAAACCCTGAACTGCAAGGACTCCTAATTGTGGTGGTCATGGAGTGGATGGGGTGTGGTGGTGGATGTGCGATGGGATAATATTAGGACATAGTGGGGATTAAGGCCAAAAGCTATTTTACCCAATCCGCACATCAACTTGGCCTTACTTCAATATGTTTTGTGCATTTGAAGGAGAGATATGGGTGTACTAGAGGTTTTTTGTAATTCAGGGGAATATGATGATGTTAGATGTCTTGTTGCATACATTATACAATGCTTTTCAAACTTAAGATTATGTTGTTTTTTTTCTGATTTTACTTATTAGACAAACACAAAACAGCACATAGTTTATCTTTTCCAAAAATAATCCAAAGGTTTTGCCCCCTTTACTCATACACCACCATAAAATCCAGTGCAACAAACAATTTCTTTTTAAATCACCCTACTGTCATTAGAATAAAAAATCTGATTTTGAAACAAACATAAATTTCAAGAACAACTTCTCCATGTGGACTTTTATCCTTAAAGTAAGAAGTGCATAATTACTACCACCTAACTTATGTAGGAGTGTAGTCGGCATAAGAAAGGAATAAAAGGCTTTGTTCAGTAATCCTGGCCCTGACCTGGTTTTATAAGGTTAAATAATGTTGTCAGGGGATCTGACTGACTCAGCCAGGATGCAAGCAACCCCCTCAGCTATGGCCTTTCCTAACCCTGTCAGCTGATTGCCATGACCCCCTCCCCACATACTGAATCAGCTGATGGATGCAGCCTTCAGACTGCTGACCAGATCCCTCGCCATCCGCAGAACACTCCCTCTACCCCCCACGTCTCAGCAGTCCACCTGAAAATGATTCAAGCAATTTCATCTGACTAGGAGTTTATGCTTAATTCAACGGCATCCGTTTTCACATGTCACCGCATAAAAGCAATGCATAACCAAAAGATAACACACAAAGTGATCATTAAGTAAAGTCCAAATGTTTGAAGGAGGTGATCGCCGTAAGAGACAAAAAACTTTTTTTTTTAAAATCCTTCTGGATATCCCCTTCCTGCTCATTGAGGTTCAAATCTGAATGGGCATTTGGCAAGCCGGGTCCAGCGTGCGACGTGAACATTCTTGCAGTGATGAGGGCAGGATTAGAGCATTAGTATCTGGGTTAGGGACACTACACACTCCATCTGTTGTTTTGCTTTTTTCCCTCCACAATGACCACATGCGACGCTACTCCCCCGCTTCCAACCCCCTGCTTTAAGTGATTCTTCATTTCAGCAGAATAAGCAGCCAGTTTAAAAACAAAAGCAGAGACAGTGAATGAAGAGAAAGAAGCATGTTGTCATGTCTTTGCGATAGAAGAGAAATGTGATTTTCAAACTGTGGTATGGTTTTTACTTTATCTTGTTCATTGCAAAAAAAAAAAACAATTTTATAGAAAAAAACATTTTTCAAGAATTCCTCCGTACTTCTCCACATTTTTTCAGTTTCTTTATCCAGAAGATTTTAAAAGACAGTTTGGAAAATAAATTTACGCACAATAATGTTTTTGCTGGCAACACTTTGTTTACATGAACAAATTAACTACTAGAACAATAAGGAAGATAAAACCATACCTCATTAACACATTCAGATGGCTGTCGCTGCAAACATGTAAGAAAGTCACATAACTCCCAGTGCATTGAATTTACGCATGCTGCAGAAAGGTCACAGAGGACTCCAATCAACAACAACTTTGCAAGTAGCATTAGATCAGACAATCCGATCGATCTATTGAAAGCAATCCAAATTATACACAAAATGGGGGAAATCCAAGGATGAAAGCATTACCTGGTTTCCTATGAAAGACTTAGCTTATCATTTCAAGCCTTAATTATGAGATAAATGTTTTCATTCACATTCCTGGAGATTTACACTAATCTTTCCTTTTGGTTCATTTTATATTTGGTAGAAGATTAATCAGATCTATCTATTCTAACTCTTTCCTTTCAGATATGAACAGGAATCACATTGTTTAGACTCTATCACCTTTGGCAAAGTCTTACTGGGTGTTCAAGAAGCATTTTTGTTATCTAGTTATTTATCAAAATTTGGTAAAGTTTGACATTAACAGTACAAAACAGAATTTAAAAAAGAAATGAGTTTATGTGGATAGAGATCCAGCCGTACCATTTGGATGTTTTGCAGAAATGTTAGATCAAGTGTAACTTATCCACTTATCTGTGTCACATAACTTGATATCTAGGCACTATTATTATTTTTCAAAAGTAACTTTATTCTACTTTTTTTTTCAAATCTGCTGTTCACATATGAACAGCTAAAGAAAGGTCAAATTAAAGGAATAACTATAAACATCTATTTACCCAGGCTAACTATTGCACATACTTCTAATTCTCATACTGCACACAAATGAATATCTGACTCTAAAGTAGCATTAATATTTTATAATTTATACAGATAAAGTTTACCCACATTTAAATGTCTCACTTATGTAATATATTGTATCTTCCACATTTTTTTAAATTCAGCATTAACCTTTAATTTACAGTTTAATTAGATAGAAGAATTAATCATTCTGGATAATTTTAGAATGTAAAGCAGAGCATTCAAAACATCAATATCACCTGAATTATTGATTTAATGAACGTCAATCAAAACATTCTTCCTCCCTGATACAGAAATCTTTCACTTCAGGTAGTTAGACACGTTTGGTCTGTCTACGTTTAGACTACATATTTAGTAGTAGTGTGACTCCAGTGCATGAATAAAGCAGATCAAATGAGCAGGCATCTGCAAAAAATGGAGTAAGTTGTATTGCTTTTTGAATAATCTGTAGTTTACTATGAGCGTGTTAGAAGCATATCTTTATTTTAGGTAGATGTAATTTGCTGTAAAAGTTTAAGATTAATGGAAAATATATTCTATCCCACAGCTCAAGTTGGTCATGCCCCAGCGATGCCATTTGCCAAGTAAATTGCAGCCAGGACATAAGAATGTGT
Organism: Poeciliopsis retropinna; assembly: GCA_010277075.1. Classification (NCBI taxonomy): domain Eukaryota; kingdom Metazoa; phylum Chordata; class Actinopteri; order Cyprinodontiformes; family Poeciliidae; genus Poeciliopsis; species Poeciliopsis retropinna. Next base: position 9,035,410 of record VMRM01000010.1, read on the forward strand.
CTTGGCTGCTGTTCACTTGGCATGTGGTAAATATAAAAAAATGACTGAGTATCTCTGCCCATGTGGCTCTACACTGTGTCTTTTTATAGAGGCAATCTTACACCACTGACACAAAAGAGGAAAAATCAAAGAGAATCAAAAGGAAGAAAGAATAAATCAGAGCGGAGGAAAGACAAAGAAAAGCAATGACACTCAGGGCCCCCTCGGGCCTAAATGTCATCTCGCCTCTACTTGGGGTAACGGAAGGGAGGGGAGAAAAAAGGAAGTCTAGAGTTTACCAGAGGAAAGCTCTTTTTTTCTGGACAGCTGAGTGTCTTATTATAGAATTAAATTTAAGCAGTGCACCTCTACTCCCCTTGGAATGTAGAACATAGAGCTGCTGGTAATGGGAGGAAGAGTTTTGGGGGATGATGTAGATCAGGAGTGAGGCTTAGTGGTGGGCCAGGCTGTGGGATAGGGTGCCGCTCGTTGGTGGTGTCGGGGTGGATCAGGGAGACGTTATGCGGGAGGCCTTGGCAAGGTGCCCAAGGTAGTTGGAGTTGAACAGGGTACAGCACAGGGGCCCCTCGTGGCACTTTGCCAGCAGTGCAATTACTCCACATTCGGAACAGCTGGCACATAATGGGTATTCGGGCACTTTAGTCCTTCAAATAGGACATGAATATACCAGGTTGTCGCCCCCTCACGTGCCTGAGCATAACATGGTGACCACACATCCCTCCGCCGATGTGTTCCCATCTTGCCAATGGTGCCAATCAAAGAGTGTGGGATTGATGACATCAGGTAAATCCCCGCCTCAAAGGAAAAGAAAAATACTCCTCACAACTCCTGCCGCAAGTAAGTGCAAAAGCACTGCAAGCACAGGCACACAAATGCATCAAAGTAAAAAGATCGGTCCCGTCTGTGTTTGATCCGCTGTGCTACGCTCGCAGGCTGAGACCCGTGAGTTGAGTGTGGGGGAATTTTGTGTTTATAAAGTCAGTCTGTTTGAAACCCGTTCCAAGTTTATAATCCACCCACTGTGTGGCGGCTTTGTGCTTTCCCTCCGAGTGCTTGCACAATGTAAACAAAGTGTTTTAAAGGAAGATTTTTTTTATATTAGCTCTTAAACAAAGGGAGCACAGGAAATGGACTCTGTCTTGAATTGAAAAGCAAACAGACCCCCTGTCACTCAAGCTCCTATATGGCTTTGCGATGTCAGGGAGGGGGTGAGAAGCAGGGGCCCGGGCTACCGGTACCGGTAGCCTGGCGCACATGTTGAGCAAATGTGTGTGGTTCAAATGAAGGCTGCATCCGTTCACAGTACAGCTGACTTCCTGCCTCTTTGTCAGGTGGTGAGGAAGATGGCAATGATTGATATCTTGACCGGGAGTTGAATCACCCAGGCTTCTGGGCTGGGAGGCCACAACTGCTCGTAGAGTCTTTGTGACAAGCATCTCCTGCCCCTCCCTCAGAGGATCACAAACAGGAAGCCAGCAGCCCATCAAAGAGGATGTGTAGGTTGAGCCGTAATATTGATAGCATTGTCTGCATTCATATGTGCCTGTGCAACTGTGTGGGGTTTAAAAACAGATGAGAGCCTTATGCTGAACATTATAAAACACTCAGGCCATCTGATAGAGTTTAACCAGCATGTTCCACCTCAATGAAGGGCCAGCAAACACGGGGATGTCTATGTGCTGCTAAGTCAACACAGGCCTTTCCCCTTTACTCTTCAAATGTGATTACAATATGTGTTTGTAGTTTATTTATCTTGCTCTCAATTCTGGCTCCTTTGTAATATGTGCAATACTTGCACAATAAACCTATCATGGTGACTATATATGACGAACACATGGTGATCATTTTTTGATGCGCAAACGTTTATATGGAGAAGAATTCCTGTGGCAAACACTGGTTAACCATGAACGAGCAAAGCAGTCATTTAAAAGCCACTGGAAGCAGACGACTTCATGACACCTCACTGGTGTATTCTGTCAAGGTAGGCGTAAATATTTTGTTTTTGATTTATTGCAGCTTGATGCTTTGCCACTTTAGGAATATCATCACATACCTGTGTTACTTAAATGGTATGTGCTCGTGTCCTCCCATTTTGAAGAGTTTCTATGAGAAATGGTCTTCGGTGTCACAGCATATCCATATTAAATTAACACAAAGGGATAGGTTACTAAATAAAAGCTCCAAGACATACTGGTTAATTTAAAAAAGTAAAGTGTAAATATATAATATTTCTGGTCATTTTTGTTAGAAATATATGAGGAATCAGCAGTGTGGTTCAAAACATGATTTATTTTGCAAAATAAATATTTGACAAGTGGCTATGAGAAATTGGCTTCTGTGCCACATATTTATTTTTGCTAAATAAATCTTTTAAATAAACTGGGTTTTCTCAAATTCTTTAGATTTGAGATGATGATGTTTCCATCTTAACCTGACGATCCTGTAAATTTGAAGGATGTTGACGTGTTCTAATATTTCTTTTTATTAAAAAAAAAAAAGAAATTTTTATAGACAAGCTATATGTTGTCTATATACACAACATCATATAACTTATAGCTTTAAAGTACTAGTTAAGTTTTGTCGCTATTGTCCTGCATATGAAAACATTTACAGGACACAGCATTTACATACTTCAAACACCACAATACATCAAGAGAACATCGAGTTCTCATCAAGTGATGAGACATAATCATTCTTAATACACTCACATGCGATGCAGTTGTGTAAAAAAATGTAAATGTTTTCAACTTGTTAAATCTTGTTATGGAATTGAGGTGATAAAAACTTCTTACTGGCATCTCATTCACTGAGGTTTTATTGAACTTACTGTAACAAGCGTTGGCACTAACACTAACGCCTCATTACAATTTACTATAAGGCTACTATAAACTATCCCAGAATGCAGTCAAAAATAATCATGAAACATTGTTCAGCATACTTCGCACCGTACATCAATATGTTGCACAACCCAGGGCATCAGATACAAGTCTTAGAAACCAGTGACTTCCCTTGTACACTGAAAAAAAGCAACTAACCTGAGTCAAGGCAGATCAATGAAGTATCATAAACAACTATATTTTTTATAAATAAAGAAAAGAAAATCTTGTCAAAATTCTGTCACTGGTAGATTTGTAAAAAAGAACAAGACATCTTTTTATCACGATTCTGTTAACATCATTCCATTGCAGAGCGCAGACAATCTGATGCTTCATATCAGCAGGAAGCATGCCAAGAACATCAGTTTACGGTTGACTGTAATATGATTAGGTGCACACAACATAAGTCATCGCCTTCCTGGGATCATAACCATGACTCTAATGCCCATGGGTAGGATTATGCAAATATAAGCCAATTTGTGTGTGTGCATATGTGTGTAAAATTGCGTGTGAAGTGTGTGCTGGCGTGTGTGCGTATGTCTGTGTGGCCTTGTTTTTGATACACTGTAAGGACCATTTTCCTGAAACATATCACTGGGGTCCCTCTGAGAATAGCTCTTTTTGGGTTATGGGTTAGGACAAAGATGTGAATTAAGTTTTGGTTAGGTTTAGGGTACGACATCAGGTTACAGATGTAAGTTCCTGCAGAGGTAGATAAATATAACATGTGTGTCCGCGTGTGTGTAATAAAATGGCAAAGAAAATGTTTGGACCAGGATGAAAAGAGGCCCCAAAGCCTTATCTACTTAATGGTTTCTTCACACATCTTGTCTCCACACTGTAGGCTTTTGTCACTCTCCCATCCTTTCATTGTCTTCTCCCCTCTTTATTTATTTTCTCTTCCTCTTCTTTTGCCTTTCATACTTCGCCTTCAGGATTAGGTGGCAGAGACCTCAGCATCTGCCCCATTGGCACCCCATTGGAGGCAGCCAGCAGAGGCTGGCTGCCAGCAGAGGCTCAGTGATGTCAAAAGCACCTCTTTCATGTAAACCTGCCGAGTTCACAATTTCCACTTTCTAACTTCCACTTTGCTCTGAGTCTAAAGTAATGTGACTGTCTGTAAGATTTATTTATATAGTATCTTGAATTAGAATATTTACCTTTGTTTAGCAGAAGACAATCAGAAGAAGAGACAGATAGATGGGTGAAACAACTTGGATTAATAGCATTTTATTTTCTCATCTTACTACAATTTTACAGTGCCTTGCAAAAGTACCTCAGTGATGGACATGGACAATTTCTACAGTCTACAGGACCCAAAGGACCTATATGCTTGTAACTGGAGCAAAAGGTTTTTCTACAAACACAAAGGAATTGAATGAATATGCAAATCACACATTTTGGATTTTTCTTTTTTTTTCTTATCAATTCCCCCCAGTTTCATGCTGGTTACTCAATATATCTTCTCGGAGACTGTAGCAATAAAAAAAGTTTACAGCAGCCTTAAATTAGCATGAGTCCGTTGGGAAAATTTACCACTTAGCTGTCCTACATTAGTGGTGGTCAAGAGTATCTCTCTTAAGATTCAAGAACTTCTTGATTAGGTTGACCCACCAGTACATTCACACATCCAACCAAAAGGGAACAGCTGTCCAACCTGGACAGCTGCTCCCTTTCACACACTCTTCTCAGGTCTGGTAACCAGAAATTACCACATAATACAAAGCACTGACATCTCTTAAACACTCAACTTGACACAAACAAAGACTAACCTCAGAAGCTGGGCGACTCCAAAAATTGACCCAGCCACGGTCAGAAAGGCCAAGCCCAACAGTGACTCTGGCTGTCTGGGTACCATTATGACGTCGGCCGTATTGATTTACAGCCATAATCTGAGAGGTTATTCAACCCCTCAGAGCTTACAACAGTATGGGCTTTGATGCCGTATATTGTTATGGCATCTGACCGCTTTTCATGGCTCAGAGACGTGATTGGATTGTGTTGCTGGCTGCACACCTGTGTGTTTTCCAGGGAGGGTAAATGGATTGTTGACTCTATGTGCGCCTGGGTATTTTTATGTTTCTGACCCGAGAAGAAGTAAATTCTGCCAGCAATTCCCCACCAGTCAGACTGAAATTTATACAACACAGTCTCTGTTCTGATTCTATGTCCACTTGGATCAAATACTCTGGGTCAGGCAGATTTATGAGTGAACGTGACTCACAAGGTGAAGGTGCAAGTTATTGCTACAGAGGAGGAAGGCTGTTTTCATCACATGCTCATTGTCAACTCAGTGAGATGTCATGACATCCCTGAATGTCTCGGCAGGCTTTTTTCCACTCTGCCTCCTTATTGCCCTTTTTCTAATGGCACAGAAACATGGAAGCTCATTTCCATGTTATTCCCAGAGGAATTCTAATTTAGCTACATAATTACTTTGGGGACCTGAAATTTGCCACTTTGGTCAGTGAGGTAGAAAAGTAGGCTAATATGTGAATTAATAGGACCATTGCTGTGTTCTTTGCACTGTGTTGCTGTCTTTGCAGCTCCTTCTTCATGTCTCTCATAACGATTAAAAACATCTGAGAGTTCCGCTTACATGTTTTGTTTTGTTTTTTCTGGTGTTTCATAGTTCCTCGTTGTGTATATACTTTACAGGTCAAAAGTCCCAAAAGGAGGTCACAGTGCAGTGAAAGTGTCCAGACAGCTCAGTTTTAATGCCTTTTTATCGGGGATTCTTGAGCCTTTATGGGGGCTTGTACATGAAAAGGATACATATCTTTGTTGGGGATCACATGGTTTTACTGCCATCAAAAGCAGTAAAGAAAATACAGTGCACTTCCAGGACACAAAAATGAGGTACTGTTGATGATGAGGGTTAAACAAAAGCAAGTGAAAACCACAAAAAAAGTGTCAAAGAGATGAGGTCGGGGGACTCCAACCCCATGAAAGAATTAGTGGCATTTTCAAAAAAGAGCATGTATGCTGTCTTGTAAAAGTATTCTGACCCTGATGTACTTTTCACATTTTGTCACAATATAACTATAAACTTAAATCTATTTAATTTGAGTTGTAGGTAATAGACCAACCCACAAAAGTCCAAAACTGCAGTGAAAGGAAAAAGTTTCATAGTTTTCAAAAGTTTTTTATTTTATTTTATTTTTTAAAAATAAACACCTGAAAATACTGACAGGGTGTGTGATGACCTGAACTAGTTCTTTAACAGGTTTTACCAGTCACCCAGCTGGCCCCCCGCCCAGACCCCCTGCTGTTGCCTCCCCTTTCAATGATGACTGCCAGCTTTTCTTCTCAGGACCTCACACCTCTTAGCTCTCCACTATCATCCACCCCCTTCACTTCAGAGGACTCCGTTCCACAGACTCCTTAACCACCTCCATGCTTCATACTCCTTCAACACATCAGGTGAGAAACGAGCTATGAAAGATCAAGGTGCGAAAGGCTGCAGGTTTGGATGGCATCAGCAGCTCCAAATGTTGATCAACTGAGTAACATCATGGGATACATGTTCAATGTGAAGCTGGGGAAAGTACTACAACTGTGGAAGACCTCCTCCGTGGTACCTGTGCCAATGAATAAATATCCAAAGGATAGCAGGTAGTCCTGACCTCAGACCTGATGAAGACTTTGGAAAGGCTGGTCCTCAACAATCTAAGCCTCCTGGTGTGGTCTTAATTGGATTGCCTACCAGCCTGGCATTAGGGTGGATGACCCCAGCATCTACCTGTCCTTCGCTGAGCTCTGACCCACCTGGAGAAGCCTGTAAGCTGGAACTCTCAGGACTGGACCACCACATATCCCAGTGGATACAGAACTACTTCACTGGCCATCTATAGTATATGAGGACACAGGGCCGTGACCTTACATACTGTAATCGTAATACGACTAAATATGAAAATGTTAAATAATCATGAATACTTTTGTAAGGCGATGTATTGCGTCTAAAATACTATACAGAACATAAGGTTATAATGTTGCATATTGGATTTAGCTTTGGATTAAGAGTGTGCAAACTGCTAAACCGTCACCATTCAGTTGATGTGCAGCTGTCGACGCAAAGGTAGAAAGAAGGAGGAAAGGGAAGTGCTGGCACAGTTGGGGGTCTGCTAAATTTCCCTACATTGAAACAAAAAAAGGAAAGGGGAAGTGATATAATCCTCTGCTGGACATCATCCAGCGACTTCTATCATCCTGTGTACTCAGCCTTCAGCATATTATTCAGCTATGTTTATGTCTTTCTCTTGCTCCTGCAAGTGCAGAGATCACAGGGTTATATAACAGAGATGAAGAATCACATCGTTTTGGGAATAATGTGTGTCTGCGTGTGTGCATGTGTGTGTGAGGCATAACCTCAAGAGATCAGGCTGCATTCCAGTCCTTTTTTCTCTCCACACTTTCTCTCAGCCAGGCATGGACACACACACACACACGACAGGTGGTGACTTAACAGCCCCTCTCACTCCTTCACATGCATCCCCTACCTCTTTTGTGACACATTCACCTCTGGCCAGACCAGTTGCAAGTAACTTCTTTCCAACATAATAATTACCTCAATGCAATTTTGTTGGGCTTCTCTCTGCACACAAGTCTTTCTTGCTGAGTCTGATTTTGATTAGTTCTGATATTGTGTTGTTTCCAAGAACAATAACACCTCAAACTGAAATGTGTTTTAATCAATTATCCCTAAGCTTTACAGTCAATGCCCCTATGATTCATAAGACTTTATTAAAATAAAATGAATCAAAGTTAATGCTGCTCAGTGGTTTCAGATGCTTTTCCACAGGATTTCTCTCATCTAAACCCACGTGATACATTTTTACTCTGTTTATTCTGTAACACGTTTTACTGCAAAACCCACATTTGGAAAACCAGCTTTGTGGCAGTATACGTCCTCCTTTATAACAAACAGCAGTCATAAAATTATTCTCTAAATATTCGGGGGGTTTTTGGTTTTTTTTTACTTCACCCACCATAAACCAAAAAGCTTATTGTCAAAGTGTTTGGAATATTAAAGCATAATATGCAGTATATCTAAGCCATTTGAATACAAGATCTTTTTCATGTATCTTTCTATTTTATTTTGTACCTCACCCACCTGAAGTCTTTGTTTCCCAAAAAAAATTGATGAGCTTCTTGAACAGAGAATAAAAATCACATTTATGAATATTTGACATGTCAGTCACCCACAGAGGAGACTGAAGAAACACTGGCTCATTCCAATTTCTGCCTGATTTAAATGGCAAAACTCGAGTTGACAATTAAGCCCGATTTGGCACAACACGACAACACATCCACACCTGTTCATCAGAAAGAGCTCTTGTCATGATAGTGCTATTGTCCTCAATGTCACTTTAGAGATTCACCTTCTCAGTCGTTTTTTTGTTGGGGTTTTTTTTGTGTTTCCTATCTATTGTGCTCACACCTATTTTTTCACTATATTTGTATTTTTCCTGTCTTTTCCTTTTCCCTGTCCATTTCCTTTTTAAAAACTAATTTTCCTAAACCCCCCCAAGGTACCAGAATGTCCCATTGTGTTGTCTCTCTCCATCCTTCTCACTTACTTCATCATTCTATACATTACTTCCTCCACCTCCTCCTGTCTGTGTTAAATCCTCTATCTTTCTTTGTTCTCTTCATTTTTTCCCCTTCCTTGCAGTCTCTCTCCTTACCCTCCCTCTCTTATTCACTCTCCTTCTTTTCCTCCCTTGTGTGTGTTGGTGTTAGCTGGTGCCAGACTGTTGTACAGAAAGACTGCAGGCGGTTGATGTTCCCGCCAGCCGTTAGACACACACACTCTCTCTCTCCTACGGAGTCAAAGAGGACAATGTGTCTGGGTTGAGAAGAAAGTGAGGGGAAAAAATGCATGATTGGGCTGCCATCCGGCGGTGACTGCTGGTATTGCTGCGGCTGGGGGTCATCGAGGGGGAGACGAAAGAGGATGATGAAATACTGATGGCTTTTCAGTAATGGCAGAGCCGAGCGAGAGCCCGGTGGGTGGAGCGTGCAGCTGTGAGCTCACAGAAGCTATTATGCAAGAGAAAGGAAGGGAGAGATGTGAACAACAAGCTCAGTAAGGGTGGAGCACCCGGCGGGATGATGCGCAGAATGTCATCAGTGTCGGCGCCATAAATCCCCCCCCCCGTCCATCCCCCTAACACATACACACACTTGATTTTTCACAGCCCCTTTTGTCTCTCGAAGCGGGGACCACTTTTTCTTTCAGGTGGCATTACTGTGAAGATGAGGGAGCTGGGTGCGTTCCTCTTGCCAGAAAACCAGCAGTCATCACAATGACGAATGGACGATGTCCCTGGGCGAAGCAGTTAGATAAATGTCTTTAATTAATCTGTTTGAACATAGCTTCCAGATATCTTAACCGGTGAAATACGACAAAAACAAATTCAGTTAAAAAGATATGCAAATACTCAACTGCAAGGCAAAATGCATGCAAATTCTCATGATTTCTTCAGTTGGGTTCATAGGAGGACAACTTCTTGCACATAAAGCAACACTTAGACTGTGACTCAGATGCAGCTCTCACGTTATTCGAGAATGTGCAGAAGGGCTTTAATTACTATACTTCCTTATTGGAGTTTCCCCTCTTTATATTCATTTTAATGCATGATGGAGGCGATAAGAGTGACAGCCAAGGGCAAGCCAGCACAGTTAGGATGGTATTACAGAAACCTGAGGAACGGACGGATTCCAGGGTGAAAGTGTTTTTTTTTTTTCCTAAAACACCAACTGCGGGTCAAAAGGTTTTTCATATTTTTAAAAGAAAAAGGCATTCATCATCCAGGGAAATGCAGTTTCAATTTTAAAATGGAAGCATAGAAAATGTATTCTCCCTGACCAGAGCTGTCTCCTTTATTTGTGCTTACACTTCATTTCTATGACCCTCCACTCTTTACTTCACAGCCACCACCCCCTCCTGTCAACACACCTGCTCAGATACACAAAAGTGACCTTCAGGAAAAAAAATGGCAAAAATGCATATATTCATGTCTTTTTCTACAAAGAGAAACAAAGGTCAGACACTATTTTAAGCACATTTTAATTAAGATAATCAAAACAGAACTTAAAAAATGCAAAGAAGCCAGAAAGCTATACAAAGCAATAGTTCTGAACTTGGAAGACAAATCCATACCAGGGATCTATATACTGTTTGCTTAATGACAAATTTCTGTCTTCAATGTTTCCTGTTACATAGAAGAAAACATCACCACTAATACCACTTAAGTGAAATCAGATTGTTGCACCTGATTTCACTTAAGTGGTATTGGAGGAAAGAGAATAAAAGATTCATAAACGTTTTCTATTTTTATTTGTAAAAATCTAAAAACCTTCCTGAAGCTGAACCGAAAACCTGATAATTGAGCTGCTTTGTATTTGTCCATCTTATAAAATCCCAATTAAAAAGTATGAACATTTTTGAAGGCCTCTGCGAATATATTGTGTTTCTCCGTAAATTGATGTCAGGTTAGCTTTACATTCGTTCTAGTCCGAACTTTCCCAGAGCCCTGTCTGTCCAATCAACACACAGTCTGTGAGTAGTATGGGAAAATGAGCAAAAAATAAGAGCCACAAAGAGCAATCAATTGCAATACAATCAAGGACTTTGGGGACAAAAGGAAAGAAGACAGAAAAAGAAGAAACATTTTTCTTTTCAAGTCCCTTTGAGAAGACGGTTTAGATGTGCAAAATTTCATAGAATTGGGGTCGACAGGCTTCTCTGAGCCCAGTGGGAGTACTTATAATTTGTTTGGGGACTAAAAGAGGGAAGGGGATGCAGAACAATGGTATTGTCCCCTGTTGCACTGGAAGCTTGAGCTGCCACTACAGCCTGCCTGCTTGCAGATTGTTAGCAGTAATTTGCTTTATGTTGGGTGGAAGTGGGATTAGGGATGAAGCGAGGCATGTTTTAATTTCTCAGCGGGGGATCACATGCTCTTATCAGTCGCCAATCACAACTCCTTCGGTGGAGATTACATAACTCCTTACAGACCGGGAGCGACCACCCAGGGTTGGTCTGTCCCTTTGCCAAGTTGTTTACATCAAAAGCAACTGGCATTTTACATAAAAGTCTCAAGATCTAAAAGAAATTTCACTAGGCATATACAGTCATAAATAATCCTATATTCAGTTACTGGAACACAACAAAAATGCTGGAAAAGCAGGCAGCAAATCATTTTCAAATTTTAAATTTATGTAGCTGTAGACAGGATGAATGAATGCACTGTGATTGACTCATTAATTTTTTGCATTTTTTTAAATGTACTGCATCCATTTCCAATGATCATATAAATATTTGGCCACTATAGTTAATCAGAAAGTAGGCAATGCTGTTAGTTTCCCTTTGACTTTCAAGCATCCAGCATGTTGAAGTGAGTAAAGATTCTTTGCTGTGTGTTATTCTGTAATATGATCATCGGGTCAAAGCTGCATCAGTATGTTGCAGTAGTGCACATGTGCAGCACACATGGCACACGGGAACAGCAACATTTTTCTGACATGTAAAAGCAATTTCTTTTTCCAAAGTCATCATGTCTTCCTTCCTTGAAATAAAAGGCACATAGTATGACAATCACATTTTTTAAGGCATTTTTTCATGCAGTGCAGGTTGCTATGCATTACCCAGTATCTTACTATATTAGTGATGAACAATGCTTTTTAACATGGTCTGAGTACCCTGTTAGGAAGTAACAGTTATTCCCATGAGATAACATTAATTAATAATATCTGCGATAAAAAAAGATCAACAACTCAAACAAGAAAAGTGCATGAGGAGCGTGTTATCAATAACCGTTCATCAGTTTGGTTTTACCATAACACATCTTCAGTCTGGCATTCAGTTTGAAAGAACTTAAGCACAATGAAAAATTTCCCATGAGATCCGTAACTGAAAATCTGTCTTTATGTGTCCCGCTGACTGATATCCACCATCTTCATTCAGTCTGACTGAAGAAAGGGAGGGGAAGAGATAGGGAGAGAGCAAGCAAAGTAAAAATTAGACACAGCTAATGTAGCCGGACAGTAGCTTTGTACTAGTCATTGTGTGGTGTGCCGTGTGATAGCTTCCCCGAGGCCTCTGTGCCCTTCGTTGGAGGTAATTTGCTCTTGTCACATTCGGTTCATATCAAAACTGCTCAACAGCCCACATCATATGAAGAGACTTCTATAATTTCCCTTCTGCTTTCCCGCGGCTGCTGGTCAGAGGCCCTCGACATGGGGCTCGGGATAAAGCAGCCCAGTTTATGAAGGGCAGCTCAGTTCAAAGAGCCCTCCAAAGGTTCTCAAGCCAGAGCAATACAGACAGCTGTGAGGGGGCCTGTGTGAACAAGAGGGAAAGGCCCAGGGCAGAGAGGAGGTACATATTTTGATGAAGGGGACATTGTAACCACCCATCATTTCTCATTGCCCCGTTAAGAAATAAGGGGCTCGGCTCATTTTTCTTTGGGGTTCACGCAGATTGGTGTTGTCATGCTGACAATATCAAAAGAGCGCTGTCTCTTGTGCGGCAAACACTCTGTTGTTCTCCTCATCCACATCTATCATTAACACTTTTCAGAAACTGGGGGCCATGAGGGCTTTTATTCTGTCTCAAAGCTCTTCGAGGTCATCTCTAATATTGAACCCTGAGCGCATTTAGACTCATCTGCCCTGTCTGCTGCATCCGCTCAACTTTGATCTTCCACTTTTCTGTCTGCCGTGATTGATATTTGCATTGCATTAACAGTGAAATGCACATGACTGCAGGTCCATATGTGAATACAAACAGCCCATCACAGACCTCCCAGAGGGGTCATAACAAGCAGAATGCATCCTGTTTTGAAGATGAGTTGGTGCGTTGCATGGAGAAATAAAAGCAAGCTTTTCATTCCAAAGAAGTAGATTGATAAGAATGGCAGAAGATAAAAAGAAATAGAAATGCAGCAAGAAACAGGGTACTACAGGAAAGTTAATAGACAAAGAGAAAAAGAGCTGAAGTTGAGGACAGTTTACTGCAGCAGCAAAATCTGCCTGAGTACAGCAGCTATTACTGTAATGAGAGCAACCGCATATGTGATGTAATGCATGTGCGGCACGTGCTGATGTATAGGACAAAGAGTGGGAAGGAGACCCAAAGGAAAAGGAGGGGGTTGGATGACAAGAAGAAGCGCAGCACATAAAAATGAGAAGCACTGAACAGGCCTGAAGACAAAGAAATCCCCAGTGGGAAAATTAATTTACGCAGGCTCCTCCCTCATCTGATTTCTCTGCTTTGTTGAGTCTGCAGGTGGGAAAATAAGATGTCTTTGCCCACTTCCTTCTTCCTCCTATTTTACAAACCCATTCTTTACAAAACACTCCACTCCAGTTCATGCAAACTACATTTACACACACTCATTAGGATAATGAAAACTGTGACAAAACGAGAGTCGTTTATCAGATTTTTCAATCATAACTGAATGCCGATTAGCTTTGCTCTCTGATGTACGCACTACCACTTCTAGACTGGAGCACAAGTCCCAGATTAAAGCATGCATTTATCAAAAGGGATGACAGAATTATGTGGCAATCCTGTAAAGTCTTGAGGTAATATGTGGAAGATTTATGAGCACCGTTGGTACACAATCCTACAGTTCTACATTCACTGAAAACTGGGACATGTGAACAAAAAAGAAGTGTGTCCACTGAGCCACTCTGAACAGCTGGTGGTTAAATGCTTTTTTAAGGGCATCTCTAAAAGAAAAAATCACTCTTTTTCAAAAAGCAAAATATTATTCAACACTGCAAAATAGAAATGTGTCAAACACAGAAGAAGCATATAAGATAAAGTAAAATTTCTTGTCTCATCGACCTTAATATTTTTGAAGAAAAGAGAACAGATCTTGTCGACCCAACAGACATTTTTTGAATAGGGTAAAAAAAAAATTATACTTTCAAATGACATTTTACTCTGTTTTATTGAAGTCACATGCTTTTTAATGTGTATTAATGAAAGCACAAAATGAACAATAGATTTTATTCAACCATGAAAATAAAAATGACAAAAACAATGGGCGAGTCAGGGATTTTACCCAGTAGTGTAGATATTTGAATATCACTGTGTAGAATCTCAATGAAAGCAGTTTTATTGACTGATTCAGATTAACATTTTACAGACAAGTCAGTTCTCTAATATGTGCATAACACACACAACAACACTTGAGAGTGGGCCCAATGGACATGTGCAGTTGAAGAGGGAGTTTTTGAGAAACTCAAAGTATCACACATGCAAATTAGCCAGTTTGTCCTATCAACAGAGCTGAGCGGTTGTTGCTGTGTTGTTTTTCCTACTTCCCCTCCAGGTTGTGACTGGCAGGTGTGCTCCTGCAGCTGACGTGCATCTGGTGCAATCGGGCAGATGCATAAGAGGAACAGACTCACCAGAGGCAGACTCCAGATACTTCCACAACCTCCTCTCATTGTATTCCTCACTTCTGTATCATTGTCCCCCTAGGAAACCCACCTAATTCACTCCAGGTTCTGTGTCCAGGTTCTTTGGCTTCCAAGCCCACTCCAGCTATCACCTTCAGCTATTGCCATGCATCACTTCCATGTTCCTCTGACAGATCACTATGGTTGGTGCTGTTCAAACTTTCCCCCTGCAACCTCCTCACTCATCTCTGTCCAACCTTGAGCATTCCTCCAGTGGTTCCACATCTATACTAAGAGGAAAATAAAGAAAAACATTAACATCAAATCTCCCCCACCTGTCAACCCATACCCTCTGTGGAGAGACCCACCTCCTTATAGGAAACCTCCATTTTCTTCCTGTCTTTTGTCAGTTTACTCCTAAGAATGAACCTCTTACTTTACATTCTCAGTGATGTCCTAAAACCGCCCCAAAACAAAAAACAACCTCTATTCCCATATTAAACTGTTGAAGTGCCTGTTTCACAGATGTTTGTGAATTTAGTGTCATAGCACAAGTTTATTTAGTGTTAGCAGATTTACATCTGCCCCTTAGCTCCAGGAGTGGTTGTAGATCAAAAGTTTGGGGTTCATCCAGTCTCCAGTGCGTTGCTGGAACCCCACCTCTGTCACTTTGCCACTGTGTCCTTGAGCTAGACACTTCCCCAGATTTGCCCCAATAAAATCTACAATGTAGTTTACAACCATGACTGACTGCAATGTAAGGTGCTTAGGAGTTAGAGGCCTTAATAAAGCTCAATACAAATACAGGCTTTAGCTGAGAATAAAAAAAGAAAAAAAAATGAAGACGTTTATAGAAGTTAAATACAAAACATAAAAGAACTAAAGTTCTTTTTGTACAAATTTTCTAAGTAAAGTTTGGTCTTTACTTGAACTCCATGCAGTTAAACTCCTGCATTCTTACGATAGAAACCCGAACAGAACAATATCAGCAATATCCTTCTTCTGCTGCTTCTGATCACAGCTGAAACACAAGGCACTTGTCTGTAGTATATGGCTAACATCACAGTACAACGACACAGAAGCTCTTTATTATAAGCAGTCCTGGCGGGAGATGACCTGAAGAACTTTGAAACAGTGGGGCCTCCTAAAGGCGACCATCCCAAAGATATCCCTGCTGCTGGCGCTGACACTGTGAAAGCTGTGCAGGAATTTACCGTGACAGAGGAAACAGCCTCAGGTGGAGGTTCACAGACAGAGCCAGAACAAACACACATGCAGCATGGTTCACCTTAGCAGTGAACCATGCTGAAGCTTTCCTCCCTGTAACCTTGAAGGTGGGATTCAGTAGAATGTAAACCTTTTGTCACCTTTTGATGTTCAAAGTGTTCACAACCCGCTGTGTGTGGGGCCACCTTGTCAGCCCACAGTGAGATTAACGCAGGCATTTCTCAAAGGGTTGACACGTGCACTTATTTTAAAACCGGAAATTTTTGGTGTCCAAAACAGAAATCTGTCACAATATGTTTTGTGTCTGAAAGTGTACAAGTTGTTGGATTCCAGAAATTCTGTTTTTTCATGGTTGTCATTTTGGGAGAGACATGCCCACTCACAATTGAAGAAAAGTCCCTGTCAAAGAGGACCACCATGCTGTCACCACCATGTTTCACTGTGGGCAATGTGCACTGTTAGATTTCCATATAGCATGATGTTTTGCATGTAGACTATAAAGTTAGATTGGTAACACTTTATTTGACAGGGTGTGCATAAGACCAACACAACACTGTCATAAACATGACATAACACTTTTCACAAACATGAAGGAGTCTTTACGAATGTCTATGACTGTTGTCTTGAAGTGTCATTTGCTAAATAATGAAACTTTTATTGCAAAGTTGCTTTAAAAGGTGCACTGAAAGTCCAATAAAAGTCCCAACTTTGCATTATTTTGTAACTAATGACACTTTAATGCAAAGTTGGCACTTTTAATGGACTTTCAATGCAGCTTTTAAAGCAACTTTGCATTAACAGTGTCATTATTTACTGAATAACACTTCATGGCAACAGTCATAAAGACTTCATGTTCACGAGAGGTGTTATTTCACGTTTATGACAGTGTTATGTCAGTCTTATGCACACCCCGTTAAATAAAGTGTTACCGTTAGATTTAGTCTAACGTGGCTATGTCCCTTACATGGCTTGTGGTTCATTTTAAATGAGAATTCAAAATGGATTTAATTTTGTAATGACTTTATTGTTCTTCTCATTACATGTCACATTTGTGAAGTGCATAGCTCATCATTTTTGCCTGTGAACATATTTTATTGCCTGAGCTAGCAAAAGATTTCTGCAATGTGTCCAGTGTGCCTCTTGGTTTCGTCTCTTAAAAATTTGATTATTGAGAAAGATTTAGGAGGAGAGTCAAGTCACACCTGAATAGTGTCCAGCGGGTTGCTACATGCTTCAAATATTATTTTATAATTTAAACATTAATAAAGGATTTTATTTCTGACCTACAGCATTCCTTACTGTTCTCTGAAAAACCTCCATGTTTTTCACAGAATATCTCGATTTATATTAGGATAAAATTGTACACATGTATCACATTAATCCTAAGAAACCATAATAATATGTAGTTACTCCCATCAACTGAAGGCTGACGCAGGGGCCTATCAGTAGGAGCCTAACCAGAGTTATACATTAGCCACTGTGGATCTTAGACAGGACCACTCTTTGGTTCTGATCAATCAGAAAGGCATGCTTCTGAAGAAAGTCTGAACTCTAATGACCTGGCAGTGCTGCTTAAAACAAAATGCATCCTGCCTTTACTCTCAGGTATTTCCGGAGCGCACCTTGAAGTCCCGTATCGGCTTTCAAATTGAGAGTAAGTGAATTTAGGATTCCACGCACATGACTGCTTTTGCACAGTCCTCACATATGCAAGTAGTATGTTCGCTCACATATGTTTCTGATGAGTCAATATAGATCTGCATTTCAAATAAAGATAATGGGAAGCAGAGCAAGAGTGAATGAAAGGGAGAGAGAGGGCGAGGGGGTGGAGAATGGTATCTATAGCTGAGGAAGGGTGGGGTGAGGGTGGCATTCTTTAGGTCTGATGTAGGAGGTAAATTAAAAATATCCCTGGCTGCTTGGAGGGGGTCCAAGGGCGGCTGACACAGACCACTCAGTCAGGGAGCTCGCTGCTGATCCACTAAGCGCTCACTCATGGCCAATTATGCCTCCTGTGATGTGTGTTCCACACACACACACTCCTCACCCACACTCACAAATACTCACTACCCCACCTTTACCCCTGGAGCAATAGTAGCCAAAGAGAAAAGGCTGTCAGAAAGTCAGGATCAAACCTCCAATACAACACTGGCTGTCACACGCCCAGGTGATGATTAATGGCTTATATTCTCTGACCCAGAGAAGAAAGGGGAGCAGAGAGTGAGCTACAGATGGGAGTTCTCAACTCATTACGAAGCACAGCAACATGTGTTGAGAAGACCAAGCATCCTCCCGAGTTCGCACAGCTCGGGAGCTGGCACTGTTGTGCTATTATACCACTGAAAGATGAAAGTCAAGTCTTCTTAGAGAGTGAGACTGTCAAGTTTTTTTTTTGTGTGTGTGTGTTGTTTTTTTTTGCTTCCAGGCAAACTTAACAAATTAGATTCATGGGGTTTGCTGAGGTTCACCTGTGTTCCGCTTTTCTTGGAAACAGCCAGAAGTTATCACTTCGTCTCCCGCACACATATTCACAGTGAGTCTTGCTACTGGCGTCCAGCAGCGTTCGGTGGTGGAAACCAAACACGGGCCTGTTTTGATTGGATGTGATCCTTGTTTCCGGGTAAAATGCTGCCAGAAGCAGATTGATGGCTCTCACCCAGAGGGGGGCTTTTACAGGAAAATCCGCCTTGCTGGAATTCTTCTTCTTCTCATGCTGGATTCAAAAAACGCAGGGTCACAATCATGGTGAGCGCCAGGGCAAAGTACTCCCCAAATGCCGATGAAGGGAATGTTGTTGTGCATGTCACACGTCTCTTTTAAACCTTCACTGCTCCAATTTAATGCCTAAAACAATGACCAAAGGACAAAATTGAAAAAATAGTGTGAGGTTATTACAACTAAAAACAATGTATAAATATTCCAGTTTTGCTGGCAGTGAAAAATGATCTTTGATGTTACTACTGATCTTATCCAACAAACAACGAAGTTTATGAACAAACATCAACTTTGTCAGTTTAAAGGCTACTAAACCAAAGTAGGTATAACAAATCTGTTTAGTAATTTAAGACATTTTCAGATTTTATACTTTGTTTTCAATAAGTTTTCTTTTCACTCATTGGAAGTCTTTTAAAGTTTTTCTTTGGACATTTGCTGTTTTTTTCCTTTTTTTTTTTTTTACTCATTCCTGTCTTGTTTACAACCTGACCATAACAGGATATTGCACAGAAAAATCAAACATAAAAAATTATGTTTGAAAAACTGAACAAAGGAAAACGTTCATGCTGAAATCATACGTACAGAAGATTAGCATGATCTGACATGTATGGCTTTTGGAAAAAAGGACAAAAATTCAGCAAGACCTGAGCCAGGATGTTTGTCAAGCTTCAACTGATCATCAACTGTAAGCCAAGTATTCAGCTAACAGCTCCTTGGAAATCAATTTTGTACATGTTTCATTTCAGTGGGAAAATAATTTGTTCACTTGATATGTTGGTGTGTAAAAGGTATTAGGCCCATAAAAGTTTATTATTGTTTTTTTGCTTTTTTATCATTCTTAAGCTGATTTTTTTTTTTTTAGTCCAAAACAGTTATTCACTCAATGCATGACTTACACCCTCTCACCCTGGGACTACATTCATACTGGCTGATAACAGTATGAGGTCATCATTCTATATGGACAGTACCATTGCACAGAGAATGACAGCCCATTAATTATTAATCTTTTTAAAAACGAAAGATAAATAATTAAGCTGCAACCTAACGCTGATGGACTGACCATTAAGACAACAATAAATGAGGCATGCAAGCTTAGCTACACATTTTTTTGTGTTTATTTTGAAATTAGGTTGATTAATGACCTTATTCAATAATTAAATGCTCATACCATGTGGGAATTTTTAATTTAAAAAAATTATTACATTTGTTCAGCATTTAAGTCACTATATCTTAGTCCACGAAAACATCTTGAAATGAGCAAACATGAGTAACTAAAACCAAATATTAACAGACTTTATGAAAAAAAAACAAATAACCTTCTTTTTGTTATCACATCGGTCTACGTTTTTCATATTTCAGATCAGTTAGGACTACCTCAACTGTTAATCTTCACAAGATAATGAAATAACTTTTTTTTTTAATAAACTTTCTTAAAATTTAATAAGCGTCCATATTTCGCACCAAAATATGTTAATCACTGGGACACAGAAGGAGCTTTCTGCCACCTAAATTATGTTGATGACTGAACATTATCAGGCTGTTTAAACATGGAGGCATTTGCTTGAACAAATGAACTGGACACTTTCAGTCAACTGGGTGGTTGAACCCAAGGATGGACCTGAGTTCCAGAGGTCCCCAATTCTCTTTGTGATATTCTGGTTGATTTCTTTACAATTTTCCTGATGTCAAACATGGAATCAGTGAGATTGAGCCTGTAATTACATCCAAAAATGCTCCTTGAGTTCATGCAAATATTGTGAATTGGATCACTCTCGGTTTCTGAACTGATCAGAAATGCAATGAAAATGTCAAAGTTACAAATACCTCTTTTAAAAATGTGTTAAATTAGGAATTTTAAAATAGGGATCATTTTAGTAAATTACTCTAAACAAGAACAGTTTAGTCAAAATTGACCTCAGACATTTACAGATT
Organism: Poeciliopsis retropinna; assembly: GCA_010277075.1. Classification (NCBI taxonomy): domain Eukaryota; kingdom Metazoa; phylum Chordata; class Actinopteri; order Cyprinodontiformes; family Poeciliidae; genus Poeciliopsis; species Poeciliopsis retropinna. Next base: position 9,055,578 of record VMRM01000010.1, read on the forward strand.
CTATGCCAACATGTGGATTCTGCTGTTTATGATTTGCTTCAATAGAACTGGAAGATTGTCACATCCACAAGTGGTAGAGAAGAGGGCTTTTCACTTCTGATTTCAATAATGTTTACTTTTAATTTGTTCTTCCAACTCTACCATTACTAAAAATTATATGAACTATCCTTACCCTGCACTTAACTCTGGGGGGAAAAGGGAATGATGGTCCAACTCTCTGAACCCCACTCCAACCCTAAGGGCCGCAAAACTCCTACAATCAGCTTTGACTGCCCACAAAGAGACATGTTAAAATGCTGCCTGAACATATATGTACATATACTACACTCGTTCCCACAAAGACCTTCAGTTTTTGACCACAAAATATATACAGACGGGCAAAAAAAGTTTTTTTACAAACATGTTACAGAGTGCCTCATTCAGGATTTGTTCTAGCGTACCAGTTGTATACGCATTCGTTAGTTGAAAACATATGACTGAAAAAGCCAATCTGCCACATTCCTCCTCAGCAGCAGCATGACAGACCAGTTCCTTGTGTAGAAAATCAATAGGACAAAAACCGTGATATTAAAGAAGCACTGAAGATGGAATGAGATAAAATCAATAGGAATAGGGAGGAAGGGAAGATGGAAGCAGTAAAATATGTTCCTGTAGGGTGTTTAACAATTCTAATGCGAAATATTAGTCATTCTTCTTTTTTTTTTCTTTTTGGGAATAACGTAAGATTAAAAAGGAAAATCCTGAACAGGAAATGGAGATTTATATGAATAAAGACAAGAACTCTAGAACATAGATGGGGGGATGAGATGGAGACGGAGAGTGGTGACAATGATAGAGAACAAGAGGACTCTTGGGACAGCAGAAGAGACAAGTTTATCGATCCAGGACAGCAAGCTGGCTCACATTTCACATCCTCAGCAATAACACCAGCTCTCTGCCATGGAATTGAGCCCTGCATCCCGTCTGGACAGGGTCACCTCCACACCGTATGCATCTGTCTTTGGGTGTGTGTGGCTCTCAGGGCGTGTCTGGAAGAGATAAAGCAATGTTTGGAGAAATATTTTTCTTTCGGTGGTTGCATATGAAATATTTAGTGATAATGTAAGGTGCAGTTGCTATGCCTGACAGTGTATTCTAAGAATCATACATTAAAAACAGCTGAGGAAAACATACACGGTGTGTCCAGGAGTAACAGGAAATCTGTACTTATTTCACTGTTGTGACATCCAAATAGTTTATCGAATCTGGAGGCACATGCCAACCTCGCCAGAGGAAACTGATAGCCTGAATGAGTTGCATCAGCAAAAGTGGCAAGCTGAAAATGGGGACTGGACTTGGCTCTGAAAGGCCTCCACTGTCATCTAAGAAGGCCAAACTGTGTGACAGACGACCGAACATGTGGCATCTTCCTGACCCCTGACCTGCCAAACCTTCCCCTATCTGCCCCTGCTGTGGCTAAGAGATGGCCCGAAACCTCAGCAACCACTGACCACTGGGACTCCTTTGTGCCCATAGTCCGTCACATCAGGAAAGGGCGCCCAGAGGTCACATAGCAAACAGGTGAACTTTGACTCTCCAGTGCGGGTCCTGGGATCTGGTATTTGGACATGGTGTGTAGAGACTCTGATAAGATTAAGACGTGTGGACAGATGAGAGATAAGACTGATACAACATTAATGGTGGGTACATCAATGAAAAAAGGCCACACAAGAAGATAAAATACTACAACTTTCATCATGCAATTGTCTCTTGATAACCTAATTCCAAACGGATAACTCAGGTAATGTGGTATAGACAGCCAACACACCAACTCTGTGAAGTCTTAATTTGCACAAACCAGAATTTACATACTCCGTTTTGTTCTCACTGTCTGAAGTTAAATCAGAACAAACTTCTCTTGTTCTAGGTCAGATAGAATTCCCAAAATTATTTCTATTTGGTAAATGCAACAGTGATGAGAGAGAGAATACGTGAGAGATGTATTTATTATTCTCATCAAAATCAAAAGTTTACATACAGAATGATTGCTATCTCTTTATTAAAAAGTAAAAGCTCAAAAGATGATGTCATGGGTTTAAAACCTCTGTTAGGTTAACTGATACAGTAGAGTTAATTGGAGGCACTCTTAGACAGAGAGGGGAAAGTCAAAAAAATCAACCAAGATATCAGGAATTACACAAATCTCGTTCAACATTGGGAACAATTTCCAGATGTTTCAAGGTTTGTCATCCATCTGCTCTAACAAGTTCAAGCAAGTATAAATATGATGGGAACGTCCAACCATCATGCTGCTCAAGCAGACAGATTCTGTGAATGTCTTATGGTCGGAGTGAAAATTGATCACAGAACAAAAGCAAAAAACTATGCTGATTAAACCTGTTAAGGCAGACTGTCCATAATGAGCACCTTTACGTTTTGGAGGAAAAGGGGCTTTAGTTGTTCAAATCTGATTACTATCTAATGTAGTTAAGATAATGATTACGTATGAGCACTCACTCCAACCCCTATTTAAAAGAATATATTGTTTTAAGGAAGAACAAATGTTGGATGGGTCTTTCTGAACGCCAATTAATAAAGAAACTACTACTTTAAAATCAGTTAAAGTGATCACTAAGGTATGTTTGTTTAATCAAAACTGTCACTTAGGTATGAAAAGTTATGTCCAGTCTTGTCATGTGTTTCCAGGAAAAGCCTAGCATCCAGCTTCTGGACCTGTCTCAAAATACTTTCAGCACCAGTTGGGTTTATACTTCCCTGAGAAGCATGACCACCCACCCAGACAAGTACTGGCATTTCCAGTGAGCAGTTTCAGACTATTAGCCAGCATCAGATTTTCAAGCTCCAGAACCTCGTGATCAACATGACCAGCAGTCCTGGATTTAACTGAATGGCAACTTCCATCCCCATCTCCCCTCCGTTCGCAGGAACAATAAAAACTCTGTATTATATAAGGGAGAAGAAATATGGCTCTTTGGGACTTTTTTTGTTTTTATGGTAATTATTCTACTTTCTGCTTCTTTTCTTACATGAAAGTACATTCAAAAAGATTAATCATAAGGAAATTACATTTTTAAGTGTATATCTTCAACAAAATTCTGTGTCAAAGAAAAAGAAAGCTGATTTTTTGAAATAATTTAAGAACAGCTAAGTTTGATTCAAGGTTCAAAAATGGCAAGCAATCATATCAGTTATTCTTCATAACTTCACTGCATCCTGGAGACGTTTTCAAAGACGTGCTGCCCACAACGGTACAGCCTGAACTTCTGAACTCAGACTCATCCAAAGGAAGAAAAAAACCCACAAAGGACTCATCACACGCGTACCCTAAATCTGCAGCCCACTTGTAACACAGACTTACCCAGGGGTCACATCTTCAGCTCTGCTAAACTAACATCTTACTGACTCGGGTCAGAAAATAAACACAAGAGAAAAGAGCAGCCACAGCGTGATTTCGGTCCAGAGCAGCCGCTTTTTACTGCCGGTTTATTTTCATTTGGAGCCACACGACTCAGGCACAATCAAAACATCCACGTGCAGAACTAGATGAGCACACATTCAACGTAAACACAGGCATTAGTGAATAAAAAGGACGTTTCTTGTTTTCAACAAAGTTATAAATTAACACAACTGTTCTGCAACAGTAGTCATTAATCTTTTTACTTATTAGAGAAATCGCGCACACTTCAATGCATTTTATTGCCGCTGGATGTGATGGACAAGTTCAAAGTAGAAGAAGAAAATGCAAACGGGTAGAAAATTTATATTTGCTTATTTTTATTTATTTATTTTTTTGCTAAATATAAAACCTGATTTTGTATTAAGCCTCCCAGGGTCAAACATTGTTTAGAATTACCCATCACTGCATTACTTTTATTTGCATATCTAGAGACTGTAACAATCGCTTACTTTTATTTGCAAAACAGTTCAAGCTCAGTCAGATTGGATAGACAATGTCTCAAATAATCGCCATAGCTTTTCAATTTAAGTCCAGACCAAAGATTTTAATCTGGACTTTGACTAGACCAGTTGTGCCCAAAGTCAGTCCTCGAAGGCCGGCATTCTGAATGTTTTAGTTCTCTCCCTGATGGTAGTAACAACCATTTCAGCATGTTAATGTTCTTTGTAGGCCTTTCAATGAGCCATAATTTGATACAAGTGCATAAAAACAGGGAGAGAAATAAAACATGCAAGATGCCGGCCCTCGTGGACTGACTTTGGGCACCACTGGACTCGATCATTATAAAAAAATGTATATGATTTGATTAAAACCATTGACCATTGACAATTGTCGATTTTATTTGCTTTCTTTTGATTAACATTTGATTAGTTAACCTGCAGAACAATCACTTTTTATATAGCAGTTAGTCTCACAGACTGATTTTGATTTGTAATTTGTAATAAAAATAAAATAGAAGATAAATTTCTACATTTATTTATCAAAGTTCAAGATAAAAAATGTATTTATAAGGCGCATACAGCTCCAGTTGTTGCAATTTTCATATTTATAAATATCAGTTTTAGGCCTTTTAATCACTTTAGTCTTTCCATAAACCATTCATATTTGACTTATTTTAGGCTTCTCCTTCTGTTATATGTTAAAGTTTTCAACTCCAAAAGCAACCCCGCAGTTTGCCACAGGCCTCTTGCCTGTCCACTGTGAAGTGGGTGTTATTATGTATTTGTCTTTCTATATAATGTGGAGATAGTCACTGCGCTCATATGACTGAAGTGTACTTAGCGAGGATTTCTTGCCCTTCAAAATGCCACACTGGTCAAGGATATGACTGTTAACAGTGGGATGGTTTGAGTTTTTGAGCACACAGTAGCGTGTAAGTGTGTCACCTGATTCTGGGAAGCTATTACACCCCATGCTTTTGACACACTGACTAATTAGCACAATGTACACAGGAGTAGGGCAGCCTATAAAAAGCCCAGCTGGAATGGGAGCAGGGTTGTCATTGTTGTCGCTGGAAGTGATAGCATGGACCTGCTGCACGGGAGCTGGATGATAATGAAGCGCTGGTGCCAGTGAGGGGACGGGGGGGGAAAGAGTCAGGTCCGTAGAAGAGGACTAATAATAGCAGACGAAACTGCGCTACTTCCAACACACTTCTAGACACACACACGTGCAGACACACCGGCTTGGCACAGAGCTTCAACGGTAACCTGATCAAGCCACCGCAGAAACCGAAGCAATCAGGAATCAAAGCAAATCCTCCACGCGTACAGTAGGAGTGTGCATGTGCAGAACAAATGTCAACGCATGGGAATGTGTATGTGTGAGAGCCCAGGGAGCCAAACATAAATGGAAGCAGAGCTTGGTGGAAACCACTTTTCTCTCCATAAAGTGAACAAGCGCATGTCTATAATGTGCCTTACCAGAGTGGATATTGTGAGCCTTTCATTCAGCTTGAGGAGATCTCCCACTTTTACTCCAGCCCTTCATTTACCCCCATCATCTTTGCTCCTCACAGAGCATCTGAAGCCCATTCTCTGCCTTGCATCTCCCCTCCATCATCCGCAAATACAACAAAATGTCTCTCTCTCTCTTTCCCCCGACAAGACAAAAGACTTCTTGCTCCTAATTGTGCCCAGCTGTCACAGAGACGAAGGAGGTGAGCAGCTCAGGAGAGGAGAGGAGCAAAGGGGGGGTGGTGGAAAATAAAGCATAGACAGGCGTAGAGAGGAGTAGGTCGGGGAAGAGGAGTTGAGGAAGAAATGAAAGATGTGTTTGTTCAGCACCGCAACGCTGACAAGTCTCTCTTATCTCTTGCCCAGCCAAACCATATGCCCCTTTGGCCCAGAAAAGAAGGGTGTGCGGATAGAAAGTTGAGGTAGAAAAAGTGAGGGGTGGCCCAGGCATTATGCAAAAAAGGCACATTTTTAATAAAGAGTTCCTCGAGGTAATCAGAGGAAGAAGATGAATAGACAATAACAGAATGAGGACACCAGCTTGAACTGTGGGAGCTTCTGCCATGATCCCCTGTGGCATCTCAGTCCCCCCGTTGACCACACACGCCGCCTGGCACGGCTCTGACACCAACGCCACACGACACAGAGTCACCATCAAAGCCCCAGACACTCCAGCAGTGGGAGGCATCATGCCTGGCTGCGTGGCAAAAAGAAAAACCCGAAATAAATTTGACTGCACACAGGCTTTTCACTCCGTGGAAACAAAAGTGGACACAAATTGTGGATGTCAAACACAGTTTTGAGAGCTACTGTAATTTGGGAACGTTCCTGTTTAAGTAGTTTTCTGTTACTGGTTACCGATATGTTAAGTCAGAGGGCGAAGTAATATACACAGAAGTATCTGTGAGAGAGTGGGCTTGTATGTATGTGTGTTACTGGTCTCACATGTTCAACTCTCATTGAACCACATGTCCGAATCCCCCTTGTTTATTGACTAGAAACTGATACTTTTAAGGACTTCATTCATGCTACATTACAAGAGGTAAATTCAATAGCTCACGCATTATGGTTGGGTTATATACTTTCTCACCATGAGTTTTTTTTTTTTTCAATGTTGGATGTCTTTGTGAGCTGTTTTCCCCTCACAGAAGACACTCTGTTTCCCAGAGCTGCGCTGCTCGGCAGTTTATCAGCAACACCTCCAGTTATAAGTGCCCAGAGGGCTGGTGAAGTCGGTTTTATTTTATTCAGTGTGAGTTTTAAGCAATTTTAATAGCAGGAGAGGTTTCATGTGGATGGGGACTTAATCTGATTGATTTTCCAATGTGGGAGTTCACATTACACAAGCACTATTAAATGCAATACTCCTAGACAGCATGCTGTTTCTAGTAAAAGACAACAGTATTCATTCCCCTTTGAACTTTTTTGGGTGTTTTTATACTTAGAACACAAACACTAATGTATTTCAGGAGGATTTTTGAGATAGAACAACACAGAGTAGATGCAGGGACATGCTTTCATATCAATCAGTATAGCTCTGTGCCGGCTACATCTTTATGGTTGTTTTCCTGCTGGAAGGAAAACCTCTGCCTCAGTCTTGTCTTTAGCATCTAAAAGGTTATTGGACTGTGTATTTACTGACATCCATTTTCCATTACCTCTGACCAGCTTTCCTATCTCGGCTGAAAGAAAAAGTTTCCCACAGCATGATGCTGTCACGATCACGTGAAACAGTACTGTATTTGTTTTCCAATACACATAGCATTTTGTACATATCTTATTTGTCTCAAGCACTTAATTCCACACATTTTTTGGCTCTAGTGGCCTTTTATTTGAAAGTGCTCAGACAGGAAAGTAAGGTATTGAGAGAGAAAGACATGCAGCGAAGGTCACTAGACCAAGAATTGAACCTGTGACAGTCGCGTCGGGGACTAAGGCCTCTTTCTGTGGGTTGTGCTTATCCCCTCCACAGCACCCACAAAATTAACCTTCACTCTGATGCCGTAAGATGCAGTTGGCAAATTGTAAAACCTATTCTAGAAAAACTTCTAGATCAACTTATATCAAATCAACAGTTTCCATTCTTTACATTTATGATAGGTTACAAAATTGTATATATATATATTTTTTTTTTTTCAGAATTGATTTGACTAGATAGAAGACTAATTTATTGATAAACTGATTGGTTTCAAGTCATACCAAAATCCAAGAGGTAAAAAAATAAGTTTTCAGTCTGAATATCAGACCCTCTTCCTTTGTGAAGAGGATGTCTATATTTACTTGGTCCCAAGATATATGTGATGTAACTATTCATGCCTTTAAATATGTTTCATACCAATTAGGATCTATAATTAAGTCAGATCAATTTTGTACGTGTTCTGAGAAGGATATCTTTGATCAAATCCCACCTGGGTTGTTTGGTAATTTATCATTTCTGCGTACGATTTGCGTTAGGAAACTCAAGCCTTTTAGCGGGGAGGTGTTTAAAGTAAAATAGCTGTCGCAGCGACTGGTCAGCATCAATATAATGACTTTCAAACCAGAGCAGCCTTCGCTAAACTCGCTATGAGGCCCATTTTGCTCCTTTTATGTTGTAATCATGTCATTCTGGGAACCTTTTGACTTAATTTATCTGTCACCCAGTAATTCCGTTTCCTAAAAGGAAATCTCATGGAAAGCTCGCCGGACTTCTGTTCGTGACAGGCTCTCACCTCTGGCTTAATGTGAACCAGATGTGTCTGAAGATGAATTTTTCTCCACGCTTTCATTCGCTACCGACGGATGCTGACCAGGGGAGGCTGAGGGGAAGGTGAGAGGGGACGAGGCGGGGTGGGGCGTCACGGTAGCACCGGGTCCACCTTCCTCCGTCTCTCCGCCTTGGGGACGCTCAGCAGCTCCAGCGTTTAACTCGGTGATTAATCACACACACGGCGGCAGACGTGCAGCGCCGAACACGGCCAATCACCTCCATTAGAGCGGGGGAGCTCCGGTGGACACAGAGAGCACTTTGTGTCGGGATACACGGGTCATTGTCTGCTGCGACGCCCGGGCCGGTGGGGAGACATGAAGCCGGGCTTTGTGCGCTTGTTTTTACAACCTCGGTTAGGTTTCCGAAAACCCGCATGAGAGGAGGCGCATTTCCTATGTTATATATCCTGGTTTGGTTAGCAGGATTAGATGGGATTACAATAACATATGACTTTTTCCTCTCTGTTTAGTCTTCCTTTGATCAATTAAAGTGATCCCACCAATTTGCTATTTTTATTTTTATTTTTTTAAGAAATTGATTATTTAAATTATACCTAAATTCAAGACCTGTGTGGTCTCTATTGCCCTCTAGTGATTACGGAAGAAACTGTCGTGCTAATCTAATCACCCATACATTATGAAGATCATCAAACTGAAATTTATCAGGTTTATTTTGTAATGAAACCACCTCAATCAGACGTGTGTGTTTTCTTGGGTATCAGCTACCTGAAATGTGCATACATAAATCTATTTATGTGCTTACGGCTGACATGTAAGGGCACAGAGTATAGAGTTTTAAATCATAAAAGTTAGAAATTGATAAAATCGCCATTAGATTTTTGTTCAGTTCTGTCTTGCAACACCCCCAGAATCATAAAGTGAACAATCTCTTACACATCCTGTATTGATGTGCAACTATATTATACTCCCTGGTAATTACTCCAATATTGAAATAATCTACCTATTTGGACAGTTTATTTTATGAAGGGTTTCTCCAGCTATTTATTTGAATATCAACAAAATGTAGTGTTGAGTTTAAGGCATAATATTTATGACTATATGGCCTCAATTTAAAAAAACAATTGTTTCAAAATAACTGAATAGACATCCCAGATACAACACTGGAGAGAACAGGTTCTCCCTGTTTGTAAGGAGTACATTGTGTCCATTTCCTTTGCTTTGCTGTGCATCGAAGGTCAGCTGTCTGAAAGAAGGCTACACATATTTTTTCTTGCACACAAGAAAAAGAAATCTGATGTAATATTTATGACTGCAAAAAACATGGTCTATATAACACTGACATCTAGAGGTGTAATTTAAAGGAGTGTCATGTATTCCTGTTATTACATGATAGCTGTTTTCCAAGTACAACTGAAGCTACCCAGTTAAATCCAGCATTTGATAATTAGCTTAGCTGTTTTTTTTGAGGGGGTGGGGAGTTCCTGAATTCTTACTTAACTACTAACTGCGTGGAGATGTTTCCAATTATATATAAAAATGTGTTTTTTGTTGTAATTCTAATTTAGATTATTGAAATATAACACCTACATATAAAACTTAAGGCATATAGTGTGCAAATGAGCTACAGTGTATAAGCATAATGAGTGATAATACTGACCTCTAGATGAGGGCAAGGTTATTTCAGTACCACCTTTGGTATGTGTAGAATATGCATGAATAGGCATAAATTAATACTGTATATGCCTCCTTAACTGAGATCAAAGTAAGTGTAAATTCGATGTCATTCTTTCTTTACATTTTCTTAACAGGACCATTATTTTCTAATGTAACTGTAAATATCAATAATAATGGCATACACTTTTGTTGCTTGCATTACTTTTGTCTCATGATAATATGCTAACAGATTAAAGCCAAAACATTCTGATAGTGCATGTTAGTCCTTCCCCATTGTGTTGATGTCAAAAGTTAAATAGAAATTTCCCTGACTGTGATCTATGTACAGACCTCAGCAAGAACTACTGAACCAATTGTTTTGGGGGCAGAGCCAATCAAGAGAGCTGTCAAAGACGTTTTTCATGAGCCCAGCAGGAAGATGGACAGCAGTGTCCCTGATGGAGACTCTTCAGCCTGGCAGACATACAGGCGGGTCCAGTCGGGTGAGCCACTTGGCACTGGTCATCCAGCTGGCTTTCTGGTGGAACAGGAGCTGGCACCAGGAGCAAGCTGGCCTCTCCTCTGGCAGAGATGCAAGGCAGAAACAAACACGCAGACTCTGCCACACTCCTGCAGAGGAGCAAACAGAGGCTGGCAGGGAGAGCTGCTCTTCAAAAGCTGCTGTTGTCTGGAGATGCCTTTCATCTGAATGGGAGCCTTAATAGGCGTTGTGTGATGGCTCTCGCCGCACACTGGGCACCCAGTGAACCTCTTCTGTTGGGTTTTAATTAAAAAAACAATGTTTGAAGGCCACAATACACTTGGAGGAACAACACAGTGACTTCTTGGTGGCCCTGGTGCTGTTTGTTTTGGACTTGTAGTCTGGCTCCCACTGAGTTTACCACATACACTGCGAGGTGAAGACATTAAAAAAAAACAACAACTATGTTCTCTTATCCAGTGGAAGGGGGGTATTTTGGTTCAGCACAGTGCAGCTGCATTACTAAATATTGCCAGCCACTGCACCCCAGGCGATAATTGTTAAATGTCAAGGTTAAACTAAATATCCACACATTTGTGGGCATACTTATAAACAATTATAAAGCTGAATTTCTATGCATATGTTTTGAAAGGAAAGCAAGACCCAAATTCCATTGTTATTGCCAAAAAGACACTTTTTTTTTTGACTAAAATAAAAATCAGTTGGTCCCATCAAATATACAAAAACAGTGTTTTGTAGTTAAGTTTAGTTAAATTCAGATTCTTTCCACAAAAATAAATATTTCACTGAAATATTCATAGCTTAGTTTATTGCTGAGCACGTGAACAAAGATTCACATATTTTTCATGCATCTTTAATTAAAAAAATAAAACTCTTATTTTTGTTGCCCACAAACATTTTCAACTTAATTTTGTACCATGTGGCAAGAGGTTAGGACACTACTGATGTAAACTGATGGAAAGTTTGCTAATAACTATGGGTCGGTAAGAGACTGATGGTGCGATTGTGCATATTTTTTTATCATGTTATACTTTGGATATCTTTTTTTAAATACTTTTAGTGCATCGGTTCTTGCAGTTTTTTCCCCCACACATCAATTTTGTTTGTCTACTTATTTTCTTTTTCAACTAAAGTTGCTGTGACAAGTGAATTTCTGCCAGTGACATCAATGAAGGTCTGTTCCCTTTCGAGAACTTAATGCAAAAATACCAGTGTCTTTGTACATACGAGATTTAAAGCAATATTAGAAGAGTTTCATTTATTGGTGAGGCAGTAAAAAATATAAAAACTTTGTAAATTTAGTAGTTTTAACTGCTTATTGTGTGGTGTTGCGTTTTTGCTTTTTTTCTCCTGTAATAGGTACAATAATCTGATGTTGAATAGAAAATGTTTGTAGTGTCTTTTCTGGGTTATTATAATGTGTAAATCCAACCAATAACAATGCAGATGTATCTACACTATAGATATACAGACATTCATTGCTGCTGACTCAAGTGCAGTAGAAATGTTTCGAGTGGAATTATATGCCAGCTTTTCTATGTCTGAGGCGCCACCTGGTGGATCATAGAGACATCAGCATCCAAAAATCTTACAAAACTGGTTTCTTTAAAGCTGTGAGGGCTCAGAGGATGACTTGACACTATTCAACTTGCAGAACAAGCAGTTTAAAACAGAATAACAATTGAAATGTTAATGTGTCAAAATAAATCTTCCATTTTCCTTGCGCTGTTCTCTTCTGCTCTGCCTTGGGATCGTTCTGGGAAAACATCAGTAAAAGATCAAATCTTGGATACAAAGAAACACCGACTTCTCAGGACAAAGATAGGGGACATCTTACAGGAAAGATCACTTTTAATGGTCCCAAATTTTCCGAACAACTAAGTGTACACTCTTGAAAGGAAATAAAATGAGAAGATATGACAAAAAAATCATCACATCTAGAATTCCACTCAATCTTTAATCAAGATGGGATTACAAATTCTCCAAAAAATCTGCAGTTTCAAAGGGCAAAAAAGGGTAAAACTAGCTCACCTACTGAGGTCTTTAAAAACCTGTTCAAGTGTGTCTGAAAACGTCCTGAACATTTAAAGGCAGGTCTTTTTTTGTTGTCATTTACAAAAAACTGGTGGAAGAGACAAATAGAGAACAAAAGGAAAATCATGAAAAAAAAAACAAACTGCTGGCTTTTTTTTCTCTTCAGAGAAAGAACGTCCACTGAGGAGCAACAACATTGATGACATCAAATGACAACAAGGGCAGCTGTTTGCCTCGTGCAGCCTCCCATCTGGTCCTAGAAACTAACTTAAAAGGGAACAAAAAGCAACCGACGAAGAGAAGGAAACGAGAGCAGAAGAAAAGGAAGCAGAAATGAACAGTGAGGAAGTGAACTCTAGGGAGGGAATGGGGTGCAATAGGTGGGTGTGGGTCTGAATTGGCTGACCCATCTGGATCGCTGTGATATCCTTCCCTGAGTGGGGGGGCTGGGGGAGGGGGCAGTGGGTTATGGTCTGAGCACATATGCTCTCTGTGTACATTTGTATTAGTATGTGGTCTTTTTCCTCCAGTTGAGAAATCACCAAACAACAACTAGGCTCTCGTGGGAGCTCTATCATCCACCAAAACGTTTCACGTCCGCTCCACTTCCCAACGGTTTTTGTCCACTCCTGCTCTCCTGATTGGCACTTCTAAGAACTGGGAGAATCTGAGGAGGCTTTATATCCATCAGCAATCTGCTCCTCGTTGGCCGCCCTCTCACAACGAGGGGCGACTTTCATTCATTCAATTTGTCTGCAAGTTTGATCATTCCTGTGAAGAGTCAATGTTCTGAGACTGTCTGAGTGGAGCAAAAGCTGCAACAGTGATTCTTTACGAGCTCAGTTTGGATTTTTTTGTGGGCGGCAGAGCATCCTCTTTACTTTCTCCGTCCTCCTCTTCTTCCTCCTCTTCATCATCATCCGGATAGTCTACCAGTCCCACTAAACCTCCCTGCAGCAGACAAGCAAAATGCCATAAATCAAAGGACCATACATGAGTTTATAATGGAGTTCAGCAGTCACTGCTGGCTTTAAACTAAAAAAGCTGCCGCTAACAGAACTTCTATTTTAGCAACATGTTTGTCAGAAAGGCATGTGATTTATGCGTTATTGTTTTTGTGTGTATTATTTGTTAAAAAAAAAAACTTGTAAAGTCGTCAAATGGCATTGCTCGTGATTGCAATTAAAAGCAGGTTCTGTGTGAAAACTAACAGTTTAGGTGTGAAGCTTCACAGTTTTTACAAGTTTTATTCACTCTCTTATCTAAAGGGTGTTCAAAAGCTGTGCTAATTAATTTTTGACATGTTTAATTCCTCAAGTTGTTTTTTTTTTTTTTTTTTTAAGTTTTAACAAATACCTTTGTGGTTACAGCTGTCATAGGGGGTGAGCTCCGTGCCCCTGAGCCGGGAGACCCTGGTGATCCTGGAGAACCTGGGTTCAGTGATGCTGATGAAGGAGGACTGGCCAGGCTGGTCTTAGTGGATCCGGAGAAGGAAAGCTTGAAGCTGGGATTCTGCCTGCCTGACAAACTCGACTTGCCCAATACTTCTTTATCCTCCGTGTCTTTCACTGTGGGTAACAACGTGAGAAAAGTTATTCTCACCAAACTACTTATGTACTTGGGGTGAGACAGAGACTAAGATGTGTTTTACCCTAAAATAAGAAAATACAGGAATTATAGACCAGCAGTTTGCGCATTAATATCTAGACATTGGGCGGGTTCCAGCATAAAAATACTCAATGGTTTCAGAAGTCCAGGTTTCAAAATTGATAAAATTTGTTTAAATAAAGATAAAATCTCAAAACGTTATTAAAAATACATTTTTGTAATACAGTGAAATTGCACCTCAGAAATCTCACATATTTACTAACTAGAAATGTTTTAGAACTTTCTTCAAACTAAGCATACTTTGGTCCACTTTAAAAAATGGATGAATATATTTTGAGCTCATGGCTTCTAGTTGTGCTCAAAGATTTTTAATTTCTTTTGATTAGTGGCAAACAAATATATACACCAAACTGAAAAGAATGCATGCACAACTGTTTAGTAAATACAATTAAAAGGCATTTAAAAAAAATAAAAAAAGGTCTTTACTCATTTAAATCAAATTTGATTTAGTTAATTAAGGCTGTTTTTATTTATAGTTTTCTTTTGTTTAATAAAATAAAGTAATCCACTACATACACGTATACTAGGCCTGCAACAAATTAGTCAACATTAAACAACGCTAGTTGTAAAAAGTTGTTGACACATCATTTAGAACCACTTTGGTGTTGTTTTCTTTAGAACTACACACTGTAAGAAGTTGTGGGGACTGCATCATCTCCATCGCCTGCCAGGAATGCTGCCTGCTACACACACCTACCAATGTGGGTTGGTATAATGATGTGGTACTTTTTGACAAGGGCGGCACATAAATGATGTGATTTTTCTTTTGTTTTTCTTGGTTACCAATGTGGTGGGAGCAATGGTTAAGAAAGCCAGGGTTGCCATCTGATTCAGCATATGTGTAAAGGAATATTTCTCTGTTTTTACTTTAGAGAACAATCTGGCTTAACCCTATCTAACATCCTTCATGCACAGTCAAAGCAAAGATTTTGCTTTATTTCTCAAAAAATATGTAGTTTGAGTTGTAGTTTAACAATAATCTATTTTAGGTTTGACTTAGCAATTCAGATTTTAAATTGAACTGACCAAAACTGAATGTACTCCTGTTTTAGAAACCTTTATTATTTGCCAGGACCTTTAATATAACATTAAAATTACTAGCTTGCAGTACACATTTATTAAAGCTGGTCCTCTAATTTCTACAGCCTACAATTATCTTCAGGCATACTGCAGAGCCATTTTCTGATACTTACATTTCTTTCTCTCCATAAATTTGCTAATAGGTTCCATAAGGTCTTCTTCGCTCTTCATCTTGTCGGAGGGTGGAACAACGGCCTCACCATCCTCAAGGTCATCTTCATCTGTGTTGAACCACATCTCCTCCTCATCCTCTAATGTCCGTGCGTCGCGACGGAAGCGGTGGTTTCGCAGGATGGAGCGCATGCTGACGAGATTCAAATGGGGGAAAAAATTAGCTCAGGAATAAAAAGTTTTTAGCAAGTCTTTCATTTATGACCGGGCACCTTTTAGTTGCCATGTCAAACACAAAATAAAAAACATATAAACCATATAAAAAGGAAATAAGAAATCATCTAGGTTCTGTTTGAACAGGCTCTTACAGCTGGAAATTATGAATGAGCAACAATTTGCAGCATTGCTTTTCATTTATGATCTTCAAGTTTGTGTTTTCACTGAAACATTTAACATTCTTAGTCATCAATGGACCCAAAGTACTGAGCTAAAAAGTCAGCAGCAAACTGTGAGGAAGAAAATAAGCAATCTAAAGCAAAACATCTACTTATAATTGTACATAATCATGCTGGACTTTTTAACCTCTGAATGAAGAAAGAAAAATCACAAAAACATTATTAACTTTCAAGACAAAAACAGGCTTTCCTAACAATTCAGGTTGGAGTAGCAGTAATAGCACTACCCCGCCTTGATTTTCTCACCTATCTAGTTTAGGGTTGTCTTGTCTCTCTCGCTGTTGTTCGTATCGCAGCTTTAGGCCTTTGAATGTCTGGACATAGTCTACATCCTCCAGAGACTTCCAGTAGTTTTCCACAATGTGAGCTGTCAGAGACTTTATGTCCTCCTAGAATGGGAGAGAAAATAAACCTGTTATTAAATCACAGAAGGAAAGAAAAGTATAGAAGGAGAAAAGAAATTAGATTTAAGCTCAGAGAGCAGACAGTCTGCAAAACTATGACTGATGATAAACTTATCAGTGCAACATACATCATATTTGTTAAACTAACTTTAACATCACATGAATAATTAGATAATATTGGAACGTCTATTGCTATAAAAAAACTGTTGTTTTTGGTTTCTGAGGTGGGTAATCCATGAGAAATTGTTACTTTATTTGGCTATTTAAACCCAAGAGATAGAAATTTAGAGTTTAAAGTTGTCCATATGAACATTCAAAAAAACAAAACAAACAGACCAACAAAGAACAGAACAAAGAAACGGGATAATTTATAAATATGGTAATAGTGAATCAAAGTTCACAGGAAAAGTAAACAAACTTTTACATCAATGAAATTATCTTCACTTATACGTTGGCCTTTTCATAAAATTCCCAAATATATAATTAATATTTTTTAATGATTGCTATTTCCAATTTAAGCAGAAACAATTTTGTGGAGAATAAATTGCATGGGCACAATACTCACCACACGAACATATTCAAACATCTCAATCATAGCTGAGTTTAATAGGTTGTAGCGCGATCCGTTGTTGCGGAAGGCTTTAATGACGGGTTCAAACAGGAAGTTTCTCATGATGTACCGATTGTAGAACTCGTCCTTCAGGCCTACAATCCTCCTCATGAAGCGCAGGGCACCTGAAAATGAAGAAAGATGCTTTCATGCAGAGCTCCAAACTTGCACTGCTGAGATACAAATAGCATTAAAACTCACTGCCGTGGAGTAGTGATTTAAGGGGAAAACTCTTAAATTTCAATAACAGCAAGAGCAGCAAGAAATTCTTTCAGGAAACATTCAAATGTCCAGCAATATGGAACTAACAGATAAACTACACACAGCAGAGGCACAAAAATCAATTTTCTTGGCACATTTCAACTCAAACTCACACGATATGTCTTAAAGGAAAGAACAGACACATGTCATTCCACAGGTTTGCTGATCTTAAAGATTTATGCATTTTTTTTATGGCTGAACTCAATGTGCCATCAATGATCCAACACATTAACAAAATCTGAGTAAGAGACACTTGATAAATACAATTCACCCTGTACCCACAATTCAGTTCATGCATTTTGTTACAGCAGAATGTGATTTGATGTGATACTAGCCCTATTTGCAAGTCATATTTATTGCAAATATGACTTGCAATAAATTGAAGAAAAATTATTATTTTTGGATTTACGTTTCACAACAAAGTCTTGCGTCATGATTTTCATACATGTGCTTAAAACCTGCATCTAAACTAATGACTTAATCTGCTTCAATGCAATATTTAACAACAGCAAGACAGAATACATTTTCATCACTCTTTCATTTGCTCAGTATTGAGCAACTGTTATTTTAGATTATGAACAAGTTACTCAATCAAAAAAGGGATTTATTTAAACACTTTCCCAATATTTATCATCCCATTCTATAGTTTACTAAGAAAAGTTTTACAACAGCACAAGTAACAAATTTAATTTTAAGTACATCTTTCATCTAAAAAGGTCAAATTCTCAGATAAATTTTTAATCTCATCATTTATGTTTTTTTCCAGAATCTGCATCTAGCAATGGCTTCTTTATCAACACATGAGTCAAACATCTGCATCACTACAACTATATGAATACTCACATCTTATTGTACATAGGTTACCAGGCAAAGACTAAAATATTCATGTTAAGACTTACATAGTGCCAAAAAGGCGTGTTGTGAGGCAGTGAGAACCAGAACCCTCCTTAGAATATCTTTGTTGATGATGTAGTTCTTGATGTGATACGTGTGATGCTCAACACAAAACGTTAGCAGCTCCAAAATCAAGGCAAGCAACTGGGCTGTTTGAAAATCATCTACAGACAACAGAAAACGCAGACAACTAATCAAAAACGTAACATTTGAAATAAAAATGCACATTTGCCACATTTTAAAAATATTCAGTACCTTTGCTTGGTTTTTCTTCTGTTGTGTTGGCTAATAGTGGAGCAGAAAGGACATGCATACAATGCTTGTAAAAAAAGCTCAGGAACTCTGTCTTTTCTGTTTTCTGGGGATAAAAAAAACATAAGTTTTTGTATTATTTCACAAATTTCAAATGTCTTGTCTGTCTACTTCAGATCACTTTAACAGCTGAATATAAGTACGTTTGATAAATTCAATTCTGGTTATGAGAAACAATTTCTGCTTGCAAATCTATTTAAGGATTTATTGTGACTTCTATATTAATGTCATAACTACAGACTAAGCAAAACATTTAGCTTAATAACCCACAGTATGCTGGTCAGCAGGAATAGCATTGTCATGTCAGTCTTAGAAATGACTGTAAAACATAAGAAAATAAGTTGCAAAGACTATGTTTTAGCATTCTAGAATACTAAAAAGATTTATTATGGGTTTTTTTGCTTTTAAATACATACGCTAATTGGAGTGCAATTTCGCACTTAAGGTACAGATTGGAGTATTATTTGCGGAAAGAAATTATACAAGAATCCAGTATGTGTCTGATATGTAAAAATGTATCCAAAATGGAAGGCATAGTGGTCCTAGTGATTAGGTTGGGAAAGCTGAACTCATTCAATTAGCAAAAGTAACTTCAATTTATGGAAAATGTAACAGTATGTTCTTACATTCTTTAAATGGTCACAGAGTCTGCTATGAATTAACTGATGTTACATTTTCCTTCAGATTAATAAAAGTTTGTTTCTAGATGTAACCTCTACAACAAAATTTACTTAATTTCTCATCTTCTCATCCATCAAAGCTTCTCACCACGACAAAAATTGTGCTTCAACTAAAACATTGTTTTATAAAACAGATCTTGTCTCAGCTTTGAGTAAAATTACAGTTGTCTAAAAAGCTGATGTTGGCCCCAGTGATGTGGACAAAATATTTCCATCAGAATATTTTGTGGTATTTATCGCAATAATGACAACAGAGATTTTTTTAAACCATTACAGTCCTTTAACAGTTTCAACACATTTAATAGTGATAGAGGACATTTTAGCCAAACCCTAGAGTGAAAGCTGTGAAAACTCACATTTGCAGTTGCCAGCATGTTCTCTGGATCCAATAAAGTCCGCAGCAAACCCATTAACTGGACAGCGCCACCAAGTTCTGGGTCGGTATCACAGATCATGTGTTCTATGATCAGGTTGATGAGAAGAATATCCTGGAGAACCGAAAAAAAGGATTGAGTTTAAAACCACTTGTGGAAAAGTGCTATAACTTTCATTTAATTTCAGAGTATTTTTTATATAGACTCACATCATCATTTTGCTGAGACTCCTGCATGACAAACTCTCGTACCATGGAGGGGTTATACTCCACTAGATAAGAGAAAATATCTGTGGCTGCCCCACGAACCTGAACATCATCCATTCCCTTTTGGGAAAAGAAGGATCTGTTAGTTATCAGCTTTATCATTTCAACAAATACTATTCTAAAAATTAAAATAGAAAACAAGAAAAAAATAGAACACATGGAATCAGAATTTCAAACCACTTTTAAGTATTTTTCTGATCTAATCTCAGCAGGCTTATGCAATTAATTATGCTTATATATTTCAAATTCAGTTCCAAATAAAAACAAATTTAAATAAAACAAATAATCTAATCTACAATAAACTTTTTTATTTTGCCTGTTTCACAACTTATTTCAATTTTGACCAAAATAAATACATGAACTTCGGCTTTTGGAGCCATTTGGAGCGTTTTTATGCTTTAGGCATACTAG
This sequence comes from Poeciliopsis retropinna, assembly GCA_010277075.1. Lineage (NCBI taxonomy): Eukaryota > Metazoa > Chordata > Actinopteri > Cyprinodontiformes > Poeciliidae > Poeciliopsis > Poeciliopsis retropinna. The sequence continues at coordinate 9,075,414 of VMRM01000010.1, forward strand.
ACCTTTGATTTTTGCTTGTATGCATTACTTGATGTGCGAAAATTTATTAATTTTTAAAAAGATGTAATTCGAATAGGTCAGATATGCCATTGATGGAGCTTTGAGTCTAAGATTCACATTCTTCCCTTTCTGTCTTAACGTTGAAAAATAAAAATACGATGTGAGTCCCAAAAGAAGTGGTGCCATAGAAGATCCAAAACATTGCAGCTAAGGATTAGTCATAAGGATCAACAAAACCAAAATGTAGTAACGGTTATGTTTAGAAAGACGGACCCAGGACTGCATTTACTCCACCAAACAGAACAACTAAAACACACCGCTCTCCGTTGTTTAAAACAGTATTTAGAAACTTCACTGGTGAAATGAGTTTATAGAAAAATATGAGACAAACTTTTCATTCTGAGGATATCAACTTTCTTGCTTTACTGCAGTCCTCCACAATAACACAATACCAGCAGAATTCACATTAACAATAAAAAGCTTTAGTTATTCCTAAAGCTTTTTAGCCATGAGGAAACAACATGTTGTAGCTACTTTCAGCCTTCAGTTACTTTCAGGTAACCTTCAGCTATCACTGACACTACTTTAAAAATTAGATTAATTAAAGAAACAGACATTATGTTTATTATTATTATTCCTGAGTTCCACAAATGGAAATCAGGAATGCCAGATTTCCATTTGTGCCTCTAATCCTTAAAGAAGATGTTCATGCCAATTGGAGAAAAGCTACTAAAGATGAAAAAATACAACTGTATACAGACAAAATATACTTTTGCTATAGCAACCATTTTTACAAAGTGAAACAGTATGCCCTCACTCAACAATACAGTAACGTATAAGTGATGGTTTGAATGTCACTGTTTATGTTTTGTGTATTCCCTCTTAGCTACAGCAGAAACATTACAGAGCAACATGACAGTGAGGTTAAAGGTTGAAAACATTTCAGGTGGAAGACAGAAAAATGCTAGATTTTGAAGAATTAGAGCATGTGAATGTCCCAAAACAGAAAGATCATGAAATCCAGTCCATTTCTGATCCATGCTTTAACAAAACAAAAAATATTCAACTTTTATCTTTGAGCTTTGTAAATTTTATGTTGGAAGGCAACTGCATACACTGATTTAAATCTGTTCCACAGGTTTTATTGGTCTAAATACTTTATTTTATATTCTTTGCATGCTTTGTTTTTACATTTGGAAAATGTGATAAATTAATGACTGCGATGTTACTATAAAATCTAAATGTTAATAAATGTCATTTTACTCACCAGTATAACCTCTAGTGCAGGTAAAATGCCCATGTTTGACAAAGTCTTGAAAAAAGCGTCTCTGTTTTGAGGTTGTAATGTTTGTGAAAATGCACAGAACTCCTTTAAAAAGTTTACCTGAAAGAAATACAAAAACATAATTGTTTCAACCATGAAAAAAAAAAAACATCTGCCTGATTTGCATTACAAGTCGATAATCACTAATTCATTTTTGGCATACCAGTTCTTGTCTTTTGTCATCATCTGTAGCCTCATCTGTTAGCTGTGCAAAGAGGTCTGTCAGGAACTTCTCATCATCCTGACATTAACAGGGCAGAGTTTATGAAGTGGTGAGTAACAAGTAGATAATATGATCACAACATCACTTTCTCCTAAGATAATCTAACATGCAACATAACTGCTGATTAATTGCAATCGTGAGATGTCGCTAAAAGAAACAAAACTTCTTACAAATTAAAGTATATGTAAAGGTTGGTTATTTTTATAATTTTTTTTTTTTTTTTACTTTTTGATTATGTGCAATTTATCAGAAGATAATGTGAGGTTTAAAATGTTTGTACGACAGTGTAGGCCAGAAACAAAGTGATATTAACAAAAGCATTCAAACTGTTTAAACAGTAAAACTTTAATCTAGCTTTATGCTAAAAGGCCATATGCACAGTGTCTCTGAGTCAATAGTGAATGTTTATATGCGTTTTAGTCTGCCTCTAGCACAGCCACGCTGATTTACACAACACCTCTCTATCTCTATGGAGACAGCAATACATAAACACTGGTGAGTTGACATGGTGCAAAAACACAAAGGTCATTTGACCATAAAACTGAGACGACTTCACACTGAGGAAAGCATAACAAATTTGTGTGTATTCTACAAGTATTTAAATATTTGTGTCTCACCTGTAGCATGCCCACTATCTCCACCTTATTGAAGAAGATGAAGGAGTGCAGGGTGGACAGCATGTTTTCCTCAAATACAGAGGGCGTGGGCAGCACCATGTCCTGAATGTACTGCACGCGATATGTCTGATGTATTTTCTGACGCAGTTCAGGATCGGAGATGGGGATCACCTCCTTAAAACGCGCCGTCTTAGTCAGAAACTCTCGATGTCGCCGTGGCTGCGGCAGTGCTGGGTCAAATTCCAGACAGCCAATGACGTCCATGATGCACTCGTCAGAAAACATCACCTCGAAGAGTGCGGTGCGATTTAGCAGGAAGATGCCTTTAATTATTTCGTACAGTTGGTGCAGTCCTTCTCGGTTCTCCAAGTCCTCACACACACGAAACAGTTCCAGAAGCTTGCGAATGTAGCCTTCATTCTCCACTGCCAAAGCCAGTTTCTCACGCCGCAGTGGCGACGGGAGCGAGGAGGCCACCAGCTCAGCGAGGTCCTCCAGGCGGTTTAGTTCACATGGCGGTAGCTCCAAACCTGGGGAAGACATGTCATCGAAGCGCTCCTCCTCAGACTCGTCCACAACTTCCTGCGTGATGTCCACTGAAGGATCTTTTCCCTGCACCTTGATGATGAGACAAACAGATGAGCAACAGATATTAGAGTTACATAAACAGTGTATTACATTTCAACCAATTACAAGGGACATTCAAAATACATTCACGAGGACCTTTGATGAATTTGGTAGTTTTTAACCAAAAAGAGAGAAGAAAATGATTATGCACATTTAATTGTGTATTGCTAACCTTTCATATCTTTGTTATACTGTACATTAAACTATATGCTCTTTGTTTGTAGACCAAGAACGGTTGAATTTCTTAGTTTTGGTGCATTTTTTTAAACAGAGAAAAAAATTAATGATACTAAGAAATATTGCGGTGGCGATATGCAAAGACAACATCAGCCGCAACATCTGCCTATTTTCTGTTTGCCTCTCTTTTTCATATGTGCTTCCTCCAATCTGTGACCTTTACCACTTTGGGCAATGTCATTTGTGTCTGTTTTGAAAATCATCTGCACAAGACTGTAAACTGGCTAAATATTATTTTAACACAATAAAAGCAAGTTCATCACACTTACAATATACTAGCCAACATTTTTTCCACTTCCAACTGTCCTTAGAGACATGCATATTACACAAGTGATGGTGATATATTGGTGATGAATTGAGCAGCATTAGAAAAGAATTTTATTTTTTCAAAATTGCCCTGGCAAACATAAATAAAAGCAAACCAAAAACTGGCTTATCTTAATTTCCGCTTGACTTATTAGTGTATATCCACAACACACAATGACAGAAGAGACAAAAAATAGTTACCTGACATATTTTTTCCCAGATTTCATCACAGCCAGCCTTCTCCTGAAAGCTGAGTGCTAGATCATAGTTCTCAGCCTCTGACCATACTATCAATGTGTCCTTTTTAAAAGAAAAACAACTCAAATTTACAATCTGGACACATCAGGAAATAACATTTATTTTTTAACCAAGTACTGTGTCGTGTACAGACCTGCTGTTTCTGGTATGCTGTATTTGGGTTGATTTTGGACTCCAATAGTAGTGAGCCTGCCAGATTTAAAAGGTGACAGATATGAGGTGAAAATGTGCAACAAAGCTAAAAAGCTACTTTTAATCAATACTGTTACTGTGCAGAAACAAAGTACTTTATTAATCCCAGAAAGAAATCTCAAAGTTGTAAAATCAGAATCAAAACCACACTGTATAATTATAAGATAATGACCAAAAAGGTAAACATTTGTACAGGAGGCTATGTAGAATCTGGGAGTTTTTTTAATTCACCCTTCAGTTGTTCACTTACCATCACTCTCTGCTCGAACCAGGAGAGAAGTGCCTTTTAAACGCTCCACATAGCATGAGGAGACATGCCCGGTCCCACGGTCATCCCACTGTCTGTCCTCGTTGAGGGTATAGACTTTGACTCTCCTACGAGTGTCCGTCATCTTGGCAGGTGATAGTAACCGGTGTCCCCTTCCCCGAACTTCTTTGGGTCTCACAGGGGAGCTTCCTCACCTAGTAACACAACTGCAGATTAACCCCTAACACCTGCCCACTTCTGAAGTGTTAAAAGTCTTTTAAAAGGGGTGGATCTTTACTTTGAAAATCGTCAAAAGATAAAGAGGGTTTTCGTAGCCTTCTCAGAAGGATTGTGCATTTACAAGTTTATTTGTTTTGCCAAGCCGAGTCGAAACTTATCTCACCAGGGATACAGGCAGTGCGCCTGGCAGACACGGCACAGAAACCATTGTGGCAAGGTAACGACAGTATAATTAACTGAACGAAGGACAACTGACGTTTTCGTCTGTTTTCTCCAAAAAACGATGGAAAGACATAAATTGTACGCCTACCGCTGAAATAGACACATTCAAAATAAATCCAGCTCGACAAAAACGCACTGGTTTCCTCTCAGTACAGTTTGTACGCTTGCAGGTAACGTTAGCTAACTAGTAAGCTCGCTGCCTACGCTCTACATATTCACAATAGAGCTACAGTCTAAAGCAAACTCACCGCTGTTCAACACCGATAACATTATTTTTTTACTCGCGAACAACAAGCACTGCTTAAATCAAAAACAGTGTCGCCGCGTTTCTTTAAATATTACGCCAGCTAACTAGCATTAGCTGGTGTCTCTTCCCCAAGTATTCCGCCATGTTCTGGCTCGGGGCCGCGGAGAGACCTCTCTCTCATTTCTAATACTCAGACATCCCCCAAAATTGTGCAGACTAACAAAGTGGAGCAGAATAATTAATCCAAGACAGCGCTTTACATTATACTGTTATTTGCCATTCATTTCAGACGTCTTGCTCAGGTAATTGCTAAGTGCCCCCCTTGAGTTTTCAGCCATCTTGGGTCCCTTCACAGGCAGTACGGGGTTTCCGACACTGCAACAACAGGGCAGCCCGCCACATTTAAAGAGACAGTAACAGGACAAAAGAGAAAAGAAAAAACAAATTTTCTACCATCGATTTCTTTTCCCATAAAAATGCTTAGTATGGCCATTCGAAAAGATTTTTTTGAGTCATATCTTCACTGGCTTTGGAACAGTTATAATTCTTTACTCAGATCCAAATAGTAAAATGTAATCTTTTAGAAAAAAATCTGTTAGAAATGTAAAAGCAGTAACAGAAATGCACTTACCGTGATAGGTTATATATGGGTCATACAGTATCAAGCTATAATATCAATTTAATCATAATTCTTTCATTCAACTACTATCATAAGACAATTTTGCAAAAGAAGAGTTGTAGTACAATAATTGCAGATTAAATAGACAGAAGTCAGAAAACAGCTGTTTATTTTGTTTAACTCAAAGATAAGAGACAAGAGTTTAAAAAGTCAGACATTTACATAAAACAAAAGATTAAAAAAAACAATGTCTATCATAATGGCAATAAAAAATGAAATGAGAAATAATAACCATATGAATGTTTTCACTTCACTCTAATTCAGACATAAATCACCTGCATGTAAAGCCAACAGTGAATCCAGAAAGAAGCCATCTAACCATAATGTAAAACACTTCCAAAGGCAGGTACTGAAGAGAGAAGTTCATCTCTGCAGCCATTACCCTAATTCTCAATGTGTGACAAATTGGAAATGCATGTAATGGAATGACAAAAAAATATCGTAGGCATAGCAAATTCTCAATATAAAGCCCTGAAATGTTTTTATCAACCCACCACATTTTCCAATGTATACACAATTTACAATAAAACCCTTGCCAGCCCAAGGGTGTTGTCCTTGTACACATATCTGAAGCCCTCTGTAGTACAAGAGTTTAAAATCCTTTCAGATGCATGTAGAAGGACAACATGTCAAACAAGCTTTTACTTTGCCGCTTGCTGAGCCTGGCGCCGCAGCAGGACATATATCTTCTCTTTAATCCAGTCTTTGTTGTAAGGTTGGTATGTCTGCGTGTCAGCTCTGTACCTGTATTAAAAACAAAATATTTTTTTTTATAGAGAGCAATCAACATCCCACAAAAAACATACAGTCTGTTCTTATAGTAATCCATCCTTACACAAGACAGCTCAGATCCGCCAGGTCATCGATGAAGTCAAACAGCTGACTAATGTCGTAAGTAATGGATGGACTGTTTGGATTCATCCTCTTCAGATGCTCTTCATACATTTTGCAAACACCTGGAAGACAAGGCGCAATAGTTTTGAACAGCAAGACATGGAAGGAAAATATAATAGCGTGCCAATGAAGATTAAAGGAAAACAGTAACAATGTCTTGATGTCTGATGATATTGAGTAAATTAAAAATCTTCCTTGAAGATGTTGATAAAAATGTGTTGTGGAAAAACCTCTACAGCCACGATGAACTTGGTTTCTGTAGCACTGAAAACATTGAGCACTAAAAATATATTTTTGGGTTTATTTAAATTTAATCCTTTTTGCATACCAAACATTATTAAATCTGGGCCACAGGAAATATTTGTAGTTATTTAAAAATACGTTTATTGTCATTTTAAAATGTTGCAATATTTAGAAATATTGAGAGTAATTTTGGTATGAAAAGAAAAGTGAATGTAAATGTAAAAAAAAGTAATGTAAAAAAAAAATGTTTTTGTACAATTCTGTACCATAACAAACCGTCAATATTGCTGAGCAGAAAACAACAAATCACGTACGATTCCAGTACATACAGCCGTGGCGGTAGCAACATTGGAAGACTCCCATTTAGGCTCATAAAGCCAAAAGATGTACATTTCCTGTAAGTTCAATTGTCTACTTTCAAACAGAAGTGAAATATAAAAGAGTTTGTTTGAAACCAGACTGAGACTTGCTCAAAAAGAGAGTCTCGTCCATGCATTCAGATTTTTCAATAAAATTTGAAACAGGTCTTCATCTCTTAGTAGATAGTAAACAGGCCATTTGCATTATACAATAGATTTTCATAATTTGGTCTCACAGAACCAAACACTAATCTCAAATATTTTTCAAATAAGTATTTTCAAACAAAATCAAGCTGATATTGACAATGAGTCCAAAGACCACAGTTAATGAGAGGTAAGTCAGAGTTTCTTTGAATCTGTATGTTTTATCAAATCTCTTGTCTTTGCCCAACAGATGCTTGGTTGAAACGTCGGTGAAAACTGTGTGTTGCTACATTTCCCTTCTAACATTTTATGGTATACTGATTCAGCATTAAATTTCTTATCCACATTTGTATAAATAGTTCAACTTAAAATGACAGGAAATGTATACCTTCCATGCATTCGTTTACCGACTCGTAGTCCGCATATGTGCGACCCTCTGGTCTCTTGGTCGGCTGGACAAGCAAAATTGTGTGCGACTGAAAAACACAAGTTTAAATTTAATAAAAACATGTTTCTATTAAATTGCATCCTGTATTATTATAATAATACAGCAACATGCCACAAATGATATAATCTGAACATGGACTTCATTATTTACTCTAATGCCAAAGATAAATATAAATATGGAGGGCTTCTGCACAGTCATTTCCAAATATTACGAGTGTAGACTATTTTTGGTTAAAGACAAAACGCCATGATTCTGAATAAATACATACAACATTAAAAAAATACAACAGACCTCAATCCAACAGAAGCAAAATTATATGACAAGTATCCAAGCCAGGGGTTAATTTCAAACTTAAATTAATCTTGTAACAGCAAAAAAAAATACATTTGACAGATTAAAACCAGTAGCAACTGTTAGCGTCGCATCTTGCTAGCTTAGCAGAAACAGAACAGCTCGCAGTGTCGCTTCTTATCGGTGTTCTTATATTTCAAACCTCAGTGCAAGCAACACTTACCATATCTGCCCTCACTACAGATCCTCCAAGTTTACGGTGGAAACAAAAACGGGAAAATGAATCGCTTAATCTACTTTTCAGATTGCCGAGCAAAGCAAGGATTCTAGAAAAAAACACTTGAAGGAACTGACGCAAAAGTGTTTCCGGCTATAAACATGACGGCTTCAAAATAAAAAAAATTGGTTTCAAAATAAAAGTAAAAACTGAAGTCAAATGAACTGGTAAAAGTACTTATTTTTTGTACCAACTGGAAACTAGTTAAGCTAAATAAGTTCTGATGTAAACTAAAAAGTAAACACTAATGCTTACAATTAGTAAGCATTAGTGCTTACTAATTGTAAGCACTAATTTAATCATTTAATTTAATTTAATCAAAAATTTAATCATTTTCTTCAGAGGAGATTGTTAATATTAATAATATTAATACTATAATAAACTACTCATATTATTTTTATATTATTTTTTAAAATTACAATAGATCTAAAGACTGATTGCACAAAACTTACTTTTACCAAAGTATGAAACAACTATTTAAATTATTGTTTGCAGTTTTTAATCCAAGTGTTTGACCCCTTTTTTACAATTTTCCAATTAACAGATTGACCACACTATCATCCATAAATAACACCAATTGCAGGAAGATCAAATAGCACTTTATTGATTGAGCCTACTCACAGTTTTATGGTATGTCAATGATCAAGCAACATCACAAAGACATTTGCAGAAGAAAATAAATTAAATGTAAAATCAGGACAAAGATTTGTAAGTATATTATTTATTATGAAAAAATCTCATGTTGATTTGACATGTAGAATAAGGCAATTTTCTTCAAGTGGCATATAATAAAGTATTAAGCATACAAGCCAATAACTGCATTTGTAGAATAGCAAGCTTTTCTATTTTGGATGAACAGTTTTATTTCTCTTTACTTTTATTATTTTCAGAAACAGTTCTAAACACTTCAAGAAGCATTTTCATTTGAAAATATCGATCGGAACAATAAAATTGTACGGTACTACTTTGAAAAATATTGTAAAGATTTACAATCTCTTCAAATTAGTTTAAAATAATCGCTACATAACAGTATATATATTGTATCTTACAATTCTTTTTCTATTCCGTACGCTGAAAACGTGAGCGCTGAGCCCTTGCCCTTGCAATGCTTCCAAGTGACCCTGTTCTTGACGCCCCCCTGGCAGGTGCAGGCCCTCTTGAGACGCCCTCGCACTCCCTCCTGCAAGCTTCCATTGACCTGAAGTTGTTGGCATTGCCATGGCAGCCTCCATACCAGAACTCCTTGCATTTGCCAGTGCTGTAGTCATACACGAACCGAACCATCCAGTTGTCACATGCACCTTCATCACGGGGCAGGAGGCAAACGTTCCCGCCGGATGGATCAGCAGGGCGAGATGGACTCAGCTGTTCAGAAAGAAAAAAAAAAAAACTAATGAAAGTTGACGTTAAGGTTAGAACGCAGGAAGTGGTGTATGTAAATTAACATTACATACATGTTTGGTTTTTTTTTATTCTTATATACTTATGTGGTTTTTCACATTTGTTTTCTATTTGTATGTACCATAAGAAGAGGACCAGACTGGAATGAAAGGATATTTTTTGAGTACAAAACAATAACATCATCTGCTATAGCTGCCAAGAACAACTTGCTAACATCCATCCATCCATTCATCCATCCATCCATCCATCCATCCATCCATCCATCCATTTTCTTACACCCTTATCCAATTGGGGTCAGGAGAGGTGTTGGCGCCTCACTTCAGCTGTCAATGATCAAGAGGTGGGGTACACCCTGGTCAGATCGCCAGTTCACTGCAGGGCTAACATACCTTCAAACCTTAAAGAGCTAATATTGAAGCCAGGTGTACAGAAGCAGAGAAACATCTAAAAGTTACAGGACTTTGTCCTTTGAGAACTGGAGGGTGAGACCACTGATTTAGAGCAACTTGATTTGTGAATGTAGTGCAGAAACAAATAAAAGCAAAACATCTGTGGAGAACGGTGGAGATGGCTATGCTTCATGACTTTCACCTCAGTGTTTTAATGTAGGTCATAAATTTCCTTCCTACCTCAGTTGTTTGAAACTCGGGACATCCGGCCCTTCCAACTCCTGGAGCTGGAGTCACTCCATCCAAACAACAGCCATATCTATAAACAATTTCTGTGTTAGAAATGGATAATTTTTCTGGATGTTATTAACTAGTTTCAAAGCTCAGATGAAGACAGCAGGTTACCTGCTCTGAGCACAGTCATATTGTGGGCAGCCCTGTCTCCTAGGTCCAGTTGCAGAGGTGTGGCCATCAGGACAGCAGCCATACAACGATTGGGCACAGTGGGGACCATACACAGGAGGGTAAGGACCCCGCTCACTGTACGTGTCTGGCCTTGGAACTAAACCAAGAAAACATGACATCAAACACGGCATACTCATGGTAAGCCACCCAAAATGCCATAGACTTTTTGTTTTGATTTTGTTTTGTAGTTTTCTGTATTTGCATATTTGTTCAATATACTATTTACTTGAATTTTCACAATAGATTAGATCAGAAATGTCAGTGGTTTTGTGTTTTTGTTCGCAAGTTTAGAATGCAACAGAATCAAACCATGTTCACATCTTATTTTCCTGGTAGATCTACCAGCTTCCATGCTAAGAGGTGGAGTGACATTTTTACAAACCTGAATGATCTCCTGGAACATGTGGCACAAATCTTCTTGGGCTTTCTCCGGCCTCTGGATTTTGAACACTTGGAACCGCTAAAAAATATTTGAAAAAATTAGCACATGAAATAAATTCAAAACCGAAGGTTTCAAAAGAGGTTTTTCTCACTTTGTACTCCTGGACATCGTTGTGTGTTGCATGACTCTACAGAAAGAGGTCTACTTGCTGCTCCACATCGTTCCTCTGGGTAGGGATTGAGATCTGTATCAAAGCAGCTGACCTTCCTCTCTCTCACGCCACCACCACAGCTTCTGGTGCACTGCAATGACAAAAGACAGAGGACAACAAGGTAGAAATAACAGCAGTAATAACGTGGCGAGGATGTTTTCCCTTAAACTTACAAGCCCAAACTCTGTCACATGCCAGGAAATGTGCGTGTTACAGGCAGGTCGGCGGCAGGTCTGGACAGAAGCAGGTCTTGCCAGTCCTCTGCAGGCGTGGTCAGGCAGGTGTTCTCCTCTCGCTCCCACACAGACCACCTCCCTTGTCTGCTGCCCTTCACCACAGGTCACTGAACACTGACAAAGGAAAAAACACATTCCACTAAAATAAATCTATTTATCCTTTGTTGTCAAATTAGTCAAGATGGTTACAGCATGGACCCCGTAAAAACACCTATGAATGACTATTGACAGTTATTGAGAAATAGAAAACTCTCTCAGCTGAGAGAAAATTTAAAACTGTCAAGAGGATATGTGCAAACAGCATTCTTGTAGAAACTCAGTCATTAAGACCATATAGCCTTGGGAAAAAAAAAAAACCTTGCTTTGTACTTCAGTTTTACAACAGTCTAGCTTAGGGTGATGGTTTACCAATAATTTAGAGTAAGATACGAACCACACTGAAGCTGGAGACGCTGTACTCTGCAGCAGCACAAGGGTGTCTGTTGCAAGGCTGCTGACTGACTGGCCTCTGCAGTCGTTGGGAGATGCAGTAGGACTCATCCACCACTCTGGGGTTTGATGGGTCCTGAACCAAACACTCTATGCTGCGGTACTGCACACCTCCATCACAGGAGGCAGAGCATTCGCTGTAGACTCCAGCCCTGTAGATGTATGCAAGCGTCTCTCTTGGACTGCTGTCATAACCCTGTCATCACATCAAATAAAGTCAGATGAATTGAACATATCACTTCAATGGAGCAAACTTTGGTATTAGAAGCTGAACAATTTGCATTTCATTTCCTAATTTAGTTTTTGTTTTTTTCTCTTTGAGCTATTACCAGTACAGATGAGTTAATTAAGGTCGCTGTTGTTTTATGATCTCTTTGGGTATTTACACTGGTTGCCATGTAGGTGGCACTGTATTGTCTGACTTTTAGGCAAATTGACACAAAATATAGCAAAATTAAAATGTGAAGGTCTGACCAAAACAACTGATTTTGAGTCCTACCCCAGGTGTTTGGTACTCAGGACATCCAGCCATTCCAAACCCTCGAGCTGGTGTCACTCCATCTAAACAACAGCCATATCTGAGGATGAGAAGGACTTTCTGTTATAGAAATCATTTAAAAGGTGCAAAGCACCTCACTTTAGTCAAATACTGGTTTAAATTACATAATCCAGAAAGCACATTACCTGCTACGAACACATTCATCTTGTGTGCAGCCCTGATTCCTGGGTCCAGTTGCAGATGTGTGGCCATCAGGACAGCATCCATACAGTGACTGCACACAAAGGGGACCTAACACGAGAGGATGGGATGACAATGTCACTGAATGTTGCTGTTCTTTAATCCAAAATAATCTGCATTGGAAATAGCCATTAACTCTATCAATATCAAGTAGAGATTCTGGGATAATTTAGTGGAAAATAAAAGTTTTATTTTTTCTGAAAGCTATTTAAAAATCAGATACTAACCATAACTTTTAGAAGAAGTAAGTAACCAGAAAAAGTTGCTTCTTAGGGGCCCCTGGCCAGCTAATGACCCCGAGGAATATTTGACCGCTCAGAATAACTATTTTGAAAATTAAAAATTTATACTGATTAACTTAATATTTCTTTGTAGGTCCACAAATAAAAGAAAAGTTGCAAATTAAAAAAATCTTCAATAAACAAGTAATTATTGAAGAGTTTAAAAACCCAACAAGGGTAATTATTGTGTTCATAAAGACAAAAAATCTTGTTTGTTATTTTAACATCATAATTTCAACTGCAACCATAGGTGACTGCAAATTATCCTGTCAAAAAGTAAAAAAAATAAAATAAATAAAAAATTGTTTCTAAACATGACCATACTAATTAGTTCCTTGTTCCTAATTTCACCGAGTCTATACTGAAACCTTGTATCAGTACAGGTAAAAAAAACTTTCCTTTACAAATTATTTGCTGCTATTTATTTAAGTTTAACTTTACTCAAGTTCAAAGGTTTTTAAAGAAATATTATTTATAATCTGGTGGCTGGTGGTAAATAGGGTAAAACAGAAGAGGTTCTCCCAGTCAAATTTTGCTTAGGGTGCATTTTGCCCCGATGCAGAAAGTAATGAAAAATATGGTCTTTCTATTTGTTTTTCATAGAGAGATTTGGTTATTGATGGGCAAGAAAGCAGCAACAATAGACACATTTTAATTGCCTGAAAATCTATATATTTTACTAATGCCTTAAATAAATCTGGCTGCACTCTAGTTTTTTGTTTTTTGTTTTAATGGTTTATGCTTGTGAGTTTTTTAACTGTGTCTTTAGATTGCCAATAATTTAGAGATATACAGGCAAGCAACAGAAGTGAAAGGAGATACAATGTAACAAACCTGACTGCTCCCCTGGAACATGGGGCACAAACCTTATGGTATCTCTACCAGCCCCTGAGTTCTGGATGCTTGGAACCGCTGGAGAAAAATAAGGCTATAATGGCTGAAAAGCACAAATATTCCAACCAAAACACACCACTGTCAACTTTTGGCTCACTTTGTGGTCTGTTACAGGGCTGTGCATTGCATGTTTCAACAGATATGGGTCTGCTGTCAAATCCACATTGATCCTCAGAGAAGGGAGTCAGATCTGCATCAAAACAGCCAACCTTCCTCTCCCTCACACCACCTCCACAGCTTCTAGAGCACTGTGGGTTTAAGACGAGTTGTTAATGCTGAAATACTCATGTGGATTACATTTTTTAACAATGCATTTGCAGAGACTTTCCTCTTAAACTTACAAGTCCAAACTCTGTCACATGCCAGGAAATGTGTCTGTGACAGGCAGGTCGGCGGCAGGTCTGGACAGAAGCAGGTCTTGCCAGTCCTCTGCAGGCGTGGTCAGGCAGGTGTTCTCCTCTCGCTCCCACACAGACTACCTCCCTCGTCTGCTGCCCTTCCCCACAGGTCACTGAACACTGACAACCAATTACAGATTCAAACTGGTTGTCTTTGTAGTTATGTTATAACAAAATGTATTTACTACAATGATGCTTTAAATTGTCATATTCTTAGGTTAAAACCACAAACTTTAATTTGTTTTATTGGTACATTTGCAAAATATATTTAGATAAATAATAGCACATTTGAGAAGGGCCACAATTATAAAACATTGAAGAAATGGTTTTCATATTTTTCTCAAATAAAAACCTTTTCAGTTCACTTTGCTACGATAACTTTGATCAATTCGGAATTTACCAAATTAGAAAATGGTCCATCTGTGACCTATGAATAATTAAAAATCAGTGTAAATTCAGCTGGTTTATAAATGCACTGAAAGTTTGTCTGTTTTTTGTTCAGTGGGAACAGAGAAGCTGCTCAGAATACAGTAAAACTAGTGGAGGTAGCAAGCAGAACAACAAAAACATACTGCCAGAGTCTCAAAAGAAGCTATGTGGAGCTGTGCTTTTGTAGAAAAAAAGTTCAAAAGGTCCTAAAATGGGGAGTCATTGCAAATGCACACCACACTTTTCAGGCTTTCATTTATTATATGGCATTCTTTTCCTAGGCACTGTAAGCAAAAGTCCAAGACTGACAAATAAAATACAGCATTAACTTTATTCTAGCTTCTATGACACCTATCAAAGGTCCACACTGTAAGATACAAACCACACTGAAGCTGGAGACGCTAAACTCTGCTGCAGCACATGGACGCATGTTGCATGCCTGCTGACTCTGTGGCCTCTGCAGGCGCTGTGTGATGCAGTACGACTCATCAACCACATGGGGGTTTGATGGGTCCTGGACCCAGCACTCCACGCTGCGGTACTGCATGCCTCCGTCGCAGGTGGCAGAGCACTCCCCGTAGACCCCAGCCCTGTAGATGTATGTGCGTGTTTCTCTTGGATGGGGGGAAACAGCAACAGGAGCAGAGGAATGGACAGAGACTGTGTCGTTATCCAAGCCCATAAACTCTCTATGGTCCAATAGCTGGAAAGAGACAACATAAGTTTAGGTGTGAAGTCTTTGAAATGGAAAACTACATAAATGGGCTTCAAATCTTACCCGACAAACTCCATCCACACAGATGTCAGTGCGCCCCACATAGCATGGGGTCCCATCCACCACTGTGGGCCTGTGGCGGTAGAAGAAGTTTTGTCCCCTTGGTACACAGTTTAGCTCACATGGATTAGAAGCTGAAATATTAAAGGTATAATCAACAACACGCTCAATCAGGAGCTTTACACACTTTATTCCTGGAATACTGTATAATTGGAAACAAAACATTGTACACTGTTATCCCACTATGTTTGTCATCAACATTTTAATTGAACTTTTACGTTGTAGAATATTTATGAAATATTAATCCAACTCTGTGTTAAACATTCAAAATTCAAAGCAGAAAAGTTTCTGTAAAAGCTTTTCTTTCTTCTTGATGTTGACAATAGATTTAAGAGACTCTAATAGAGACTATACCTCCATAATAAGGCACCCATGTGTGTCGTTTTCCTTGAAAGTCCATTCTGTCAAACTCTGAACATTGTTCCTCCCTGAAGTCTCTTGATCCAACTGGGCAGGCCTGTCACAACAAAAACAAACACTGTATATATAAATATTTCACATTGTGTTCCTGTCTGCACTGAGGTTTTTTTTTAAAGGAGTTAATATAATTACATGAGTATTACAGGGGAGGAACGATTTGGAGGATCCTACACAGTTGTGTCCCCCATCTGTCCTGCAGGAGAGAAATCGTATCATATCATATCGTATTGTATCGTATCGTATCGTATTAGTCTCACTGTGAATGTTTAAATATCCTACCTTGAAGTAATACATCTCCTGGTTCTCATTGCCACTCCGGTGCCGCAGGTTCGGCTGCAAGGGCCATAGGGCCCAAATTCTCCCCAGTAGTCATTTACCGGCTGTGTCACCTGCCAAAATAAATGCATAAATAAAAAATGGACATGCAGTTACATTTCTAAAAAAAAATAGGGTTTTCGTGCCGCCTCTTTGTGCCGCCTCTGGAACACACGCTGCTTCCCTCGCACCAAATCCAAGCCACCGCAAACCAATAAGCCAAAGTGTGAGAGCACAATGAGACTAAAATAGAAGCTGGAACTTGAAACCACAAACCAACCCCTGTGTGTTGCATAATGAATATGCAAACTTACTCCTCGGCATATAATCACAATCACTCGTGTGATGACAGCAAAAACACACTTTACTCTAAAAACTTAAAGTACAAGTAAAATATTTTAGTAAAATTGTCACTTTTGGGTTTTTTTTTGTGAAATTGTCTTATTATCCAGGATATTTTAAAATAAGATGATTTGAGGAAAACAAAACTTTGTCTAGACAAATTAATATTGTTTGTACAATTAACCCTAAATCTGAACAGGTCTGAATAAAGGGAACTTAAGCTTAAAGGTACCCAAATGTGGCCTTTCTTACTGGGGTAGAAGACGTTCTCCCTGTGTCAATGTGGCTTTTTTCTACAGATGGATGGATGGATGGATGGATGGATGGATGGATGGATGGATGGATGGATGGATGGATGCTGAAGGTAGGATGTCACTGACATTAGCAGTGATTACACAACTTTTTTTTTTTCCTTTAAACTGTGCAATACCTTTCTACTTAGTGTGGATATAACTAGCAGTACCAGGTTGTAAGTACAAAAATACAACAAATCTAAATCATATTTTATTCTGCAATTTGAAATTGCACATTAAAAAAAAAAAAACCTCATATCATCATTTATTTTTATTTATTTTAATTTAAAAAATGTAGTCCACAAGTGCTTGGTTTATTTTTTCAGTTTTACTATGAACTGTATATAGAACTATTATTGACTCAAACATGGAGTTAGATGTAGTTAATAAAACATGTTAAAAATGAGACTTACTGTAAAAGTAGGAACAACCAGCTGAAGGATGCCAAGGACTTGTAGGATGTTCATGTTCACCAAAAGCCTCTCATAAACTATCAATGAGAAAAGCTGCTAAATAACTCAAATATCAATGCAGAGACGTGCAAGCAGGCATACAACTTTTGTCATAACTGGTTCACCATAATTTTCATCCACATCTGGAAGTGATTTATTTGGTGATGCTGAATAAATGTCATTTTTACAAGAGAGATGTGAAAACGTGTTTAAAGGTAATGCTGCCTTACCTTGTTTAAGGGAATCCTCAGCTGGTAGATCAGCACCACAGAGGAACGTGGATCTACAAGATGAAAGACGGCACAGGCACACTGATTTCTATCTTCTCATCTGGTCTGCTTGCCAAAACCACAGCCCAGAAAGTGTCAAGTTACAACCATTCAAGAAGACTTTCTTTTTCCATAAAAAAAGTTTTTTAGCTTCTGTTTTTAGCACTGTGTATATACATCCCCATAAAAAAAGGATTTGCCCCGTTATATGCAGGATTGCATGCACCTTAAATGTTTAGAGTTTTATTATTAAATTGGATATAATATGAAATAAACATAAAATGCAGTTTTCAAATAATTTAATATGCAAATGGATTTAGCAAACCAACTTTATCCTTTCTGAAAACATAATTGCATCTCTTGCCAAATCACAAATCACCTGATGTTAGCAATATTCTTTGGTTTAATAACATTAACTACACCCAGGCCTGACAACTGTAGAAAACACCTAAGTAGTGTGACCACATGACGTACCGTGGGCTAAAAGATTTTGAAAACAAACAAATCATGCAGTGATCCTCAGAAATGTAAAAGCAGATAAGAAAGTAAGTCATGGCATCTATAAAAGTGGAAATAGTTACACTCCAAATCATACTGCGAACCTATTTCAAAGGATGTCCTGGAACATGGCAGTGGTAGTATTATGAATGAGAGCTACTTTGCCTCTTCAAAGCCTGGATCACCTGCCTTAATTGATGATGCCATGAATTATTCCTTCTGGCAGATAATCCTTAAGACCAATGCTGGATCATAATTTTATGATTTTAAGCTTCCGCAAAGATGATGATCTGAAACTGCCCATTTTTGATCTAAATTAATGTTACAGTGCCAGTCAAAGATTGGAATTAAATTAACTTGAGATGCTGCAGCAAAACCTCAGACAGGCCATCCAGCATTTGTGATCCTCAGATGTGGGTTTAGTAAAAGAAATAAAAGTGGACCAAAATCAGTCCACGGTATCTAAAGTACTCATTGGCAGCTATGGGAAATACTTGATGACAGTTGTTTCTTCCAGAGTTGACACAACTAGTTATGAGGTCTAAGGGGGAAATTCCTTTTTCAAACATGGCCACGCTGGTTTGAATTGCTTTTTTCTCTTAATAACTAAAATTATCACTGGAATTTTTTTTTCAATAAAATTTTCTATTTATTGAGATGATAACTAAAACATTTATTGTGTGACCAAAAAAAAAAGGGGGAAAAAACTGTGTGGAGGAGGGAGAGTGCTTTTTCATAATGTTGCTGTCATCAAAGATTTCATTTATCTTTTTTTTTTTTTTTTTTTTTGCTAAATGCAGGTGTTTAATTCAACAATGTTCTACACACCAAATGACTTCTGACACCTAACATTTATTGGTTGCACATATACTTGTTGCAGATTCAAAAGCAATCACTGGATATACCATAAAACCCATCTTTAAAAAAATAAAGTAAAATATGGCCGTAACTTTCCATTGCTTCCCATTGATTTATTCCTTACTGGTTTTTACAGCCCATTCTGACCACTGATTGTCCCTTTTGCACATCTCATAACCACTAAACACAGCCCATTAAGTCACAGCAGTGGAGCTGGGGGAGGAAAACATTGCTTTTAAACTTTGGTAAGTTTATTTTAGTTGGAAACCACGGAGACGTAGTCTGAAACATATATCAAGGGAAGGCAGAAGATAGCAACATTCTTGTGTCTTTCTGGCTTAAAAACATTGAATGCAAATTTTTAAATCTCCAAAACTATCAAAACATATTACTTACTGAAGCAAATTATGTTCAATTTATGTTTAAAATTAGCAAATAGACAGTCTAAAATCCAACGACTGGAAGTATGTCAAAGATCAGGATTCTCACAAAGTAAAACATTTAGATAAATAGACAAGTTATAAATTTGACGGCCGTCTACATTCATATTTTGATTGTTTATTCTATGTTACATGACTTTGTGTTTTTATGTTTGTTATGATGTAAAGCACTTTGAAATGCCTTGCTGCTGAAATGTGCTATACAATACAATTTGATTGATTGATTGATTGATTGATTGATTGATTGATTGATTGATTGATTGATTGATTGATTGATTGATTGATTGATTGATTGATTGATTGATTGATTATGTAACACAAACTGGGCAAAGTGAAGTTTTAACTTCAAATGTATATCTGAGTACGAAGCAGTTGCAATGACACAAAAATTTGGATGATGGTGTTTACAACAAATGTATGATTTATTACTATTGCAGCTTTCTATGAATAACATTTATTTTTAAAGACTTAAATTGATTGTCACACATTGCGGTTGTCAGAAATAAACTAAAAACAACAATTTTCACTTCAAACAAGCCTTACTTCACATGTCAGCAACTCAAAAATTGCGTCTCACACAGAGTCCAAACCACCACCCCACACAGTGCATTCATCCCACAAATGAAAACAGGGTTCATCCCTTCCGCTGTCTCAAAACTGCCGGCTCAGTCTCTGCGTTTCCTTCTCCTTGGCTTCAAAGGCGCTCTTGGTGCTGAACAGTTCCTCCACCGAGTCCACTATGTCCTGCATTTCCCGGGCCATTTCAGTGTAGCTCTCCTTCAGCTCCTCCTGCTGCTGCCTCAGATCTGCTGTTGCCTGCATCAGCTCCGAGGCCTGAAAGCTGCACTGGCTCCGGAGGTCCTCCACATCCGTCAGCAGCGTCTCCATGCTCTTCAGCACCTGCTCCAGACGGTCTGCGGCCAACTCGAACTCTGACGTGTCCTGGAAAAGGGTGTCGAAGTTGGAGTTTTCCAGTGACTCCAGCTTGATTTCAGGCTCTGAATCCTCCTTTGTCTCTTCCATCTCTTCCTTCTCATTCTCCTCTGATTTCGACGCTTTCTCCATGATCCTCCTGATGTATAAACTCTCAACCAACCAACAGGGCAGTCAAATTTCACCAAAACAGATATCTGCAAATAAAAGGAGTCATTTAGCTTCAAAGGAAAGCACTGAAATAAATATTGAAAAGGAACGTAAAGTAACAGGACTGCTTCTGCTCCCTTACACTCTATTAGATAGTGAGGAGTTTATCCCCTTACAGAGTTGGGTAAAGAGGCCGTTCTGTGTAATCTCATTTTCGTCTGCACCTGCGTGTTCAGTGTATTTGTGCACAGGTGTCAGTGTATTTCTGTCCAAGTGCTCGTTCACTGCCTTGCAAAAGAACCATAATCCAGTTTTGGGCAGCGGGCCCAAGCAATGCCCCTACTGGGGCTCCGATGAGCAGCAGACTGTATGTGAGATTATGTAGCACCTCCTTCTCGCCTGACCGCTTTTACTGTCTGAGGGGAAAGATTAACCCCGTCCTCGTAGAGCTACCTGCGGCTGGTCTTAGGACACACACACACACGCACACACACCCCTACACACACACACACAACATGCAGCGACCTCTGCTCTACTGTGAGGATAATTCATGTGAACTGTGGAGGAATTACAGTCACATTATTTTGTGTTACAGGTGCTTTGAGTGTCCAAAAGCATTCTCCTGAAATATTTTCACCTTTTGCCACAATGACGTCACAAACTTCAATATATTATATTTGGTAGCCTGGTGCCTATTTTTTCCATGTCACAGTTATGTATCCTAATTTGATTTGATTTTATTTAATTGAATTTTTCCTAATTTAATTTCAAACATTGCAGTTTGAAATTTTAAAGGCAAATAAAAGACAGTAAAAGAAAATATTGAAATTAAAAAAGCTCAGTAGTTAAGAAAGAACATTCCAAGACCTCTTATATATTTTTAAATCCTCAAACATTACAACTGAGTATTTTTAATTTTCTGTTCTCCTTCATCAATACTTTTAAAAACAGAAACAATGGAGTACAGGGTTTCTTCAGTGAAACAGAGCTTAAAAAAATATAAAATAGAAGTTTTAAAATAGATTTTTGTGCAAAATATATTTATATTAACTCCACTTATTGCTATTATAAGAAAACTGAGAGAACTTTTTAGGTTATACAATCTCAAGTACTTTACTTGTTCAAAGCATGAATCTGTCAAACAAGAAAAACAAACAAACTGCAGCGATATTTGAGTTCACGTGTCCTAAAACATGTTAAAGAGCCAGTAGAAGGAACTACTCTTTAAATGGTTGTAAAGATAACGAGTTTACATGATGACCTCACCTCCCCAAAGCTCTTATCAAAACAACACAACTTGCTCTAAAGAGGCCACCGCCAGGGGAGTCTCTTCTTAATCTCCAAGTGGCTCAAAATACGGACATTTAAGTTTTAGTTACATCAAATGGAATAATTAATTTGCCACATAAGTTTTGGTTCCACTGAATATTATTCACTGAAAAAAGGGATATTGTTTGTGTGAGATTTAAAAAGTCCATTTTAAATATTGCTTTTGTATAATGCAATCCAGAAGCAAGAATTTTTTATTTCTTTTTACAAGGGAAAAAAAAATAAGACAGTGATGGCCTAGATATCTCACAAATGGACAGGTTTACCTGACCTGATCAAACGTCAACAAAACATCACGCACCACCTATTATTAGTTATCCTATTTGACTGAACAATAGTAATAAAAAATTTTACTAAAAGAGCTCGACTATGCTTTCTTTGTGTTACATTGAAAAACTAAAATTATAAAACATATTTTCAGACAAACCAAAATTAAGTCAATCACCTCTTACTGGTTTCCGATGCTAATGATGAGCAACCAAGGTCAACCCTGAGAATGAAAGTGTTGTCAGTGAATAAACCAGCTGACTCTCTTGCTCTCTCTCTCTTTCTTTCTCTCTCCTCCCTCTCTCTCTCTTACTCTTGCTCTCTTGTCTTAAAATGAACCCCAACATTTGTCCTCCCCCAAAAAACATATTTATAATGTAGAAATAGTTATCTTCAAATGTTTACATTTTTATTAACTTATATAATGTTTAAATATTTTTTAAAATATGTTTTCACTTTATTGTGGCAATGAAAAGCACGCATGTCTTTTATATAAGTTGATAAAATGTGGAAAGCAATATAGGATGTGAATACTTTCTGGAAAACTGCTATTTAACACTAGTAGTTCTTTGAAATTATAGGCCCCATCCTGAAGAGACATGATTCATTTTACAGCAAACCAAGTGAAAAATACTAAATATTTTTATACAGTATTCATTGATTTGATGCCACTGAGAGGCAATAAAATGCACCATATTATGAGCATCTCATCTGTGTATCAGCCCAACTGTTTTGCAGTTCATTAACGCTTCCACGTGGGGGCGCCCTAAGGACTCCTAACTTTCAATGTTTCTCCAAACTTTTAAAGGAGATTTCTGAGGGCAGACGTTTCCATTTGAATAAAACACACTACCTGCTGTTATTTATTTATTTATTGCTTGTGTGTATTTTATTTACCTAACATTGTGAGTGTGAATATGAACGTTTAAAACAAAGCAAAGATAGGCTGGCAGGCTTTGCTTGCTCTTGGAGCAAGCAAAGATAGGCTTGCTCCAAGAGTTTGCCTCTTGGAGCAAACTCTCCAAGAGGCCGTGCCCAAGCTTCATGAGCCTCAACATGTGTAACTATTTAAGTGTCAACATGTGGATTCCTGTGTGCTTCTGTGTATTGAGAATGCTGTGTGGGGGTTCAGGGGTATGGATTATTTCGCTTGGAGTCTTATTCAGAGCGGCCAATCAAGCGTGAGGCACAGAGGAGAAAGGGGGCATTGTTGTCGCCTCAGAAAATAGATTCAATCGCAGAGTCTCAACAGGAACACGCTTCCAACAACTGCATGACCCTTTAAACTCATGACTTTGCTTTGTAGCACTGTGAATGTATCTATCAATTCACTTGCTGTTTGAATTTATATGTGGTTTGTGATTGATATGCAAGTTGGTATCAAAATAGACCAAAGCTTGTTTGACAAGGTTACTTGGTCTCTGCTTCTGGATTTAAACTCAAAATGTAACCATATGAATTCTGGATGAATTATCACCCAGATGCTCATAGGCTCTCCTCTGGAGTCTTAAGTCGACGAAGGAGTTGCTGCAGTTCTTTTCTCTTCATGACTATTTCTGGTGTCAACTGGGAATACATGTGCCCAAGATTTATGTATGTCCATTTGCTGTTGTTGAGGGGATTGTGGTCGATACTTGAGACATGAAGTTATTGATGGGGTCCTTTTTAAAGGAGTACTCAGGGGTGGAAGAGCAAGGACTGGCATCTCACTGAAGTAGGGCATTTTAATAGGAATGAGGCCTCGGGATTGCAGGTTTGCTCAGCAAAATGTGTATATGTATATAAAAATATACAAAACCTGGACACTTAGCAAAAAACGTGAGCCGCTATGGTTGAGAAGGCCAAAACAAGACCATCTCTACCCTCGCTAATGGAACCATAGTCTTTTAACTATGGATGACTCAAACGTTTTTTAGAAAAAGGACACATTTAAATGGTCAAAGGACACAAAGACTTGGGTAGTTGGTACCAGTGTTGAAAGTATTTTTGGAGGATCCAAGAAGGGCTTTCAAAGAACTCCACACTAACTGTCAAGAACTATGGTGGCAGAATCATGATGTAGGATTATACTGGTAGTGGCACAAAGTGGATGAAATTCAGCAACTTGTTAATTAGAGGCATTCATATTTAGTTCATTTATTAGTAGTTTATCAAGACATTAAAAAGGATTTGCCATACTAATACATCTAAGGTAATTGTTTAAAAAGTTTCAACCTTTATGTCAAGATTGGTTTCCTTAAGATGTTGCAGTTTCCAGTAAATGGGTGGGATCCTTGGTCTCGTCCCTTCAGGGAAGTAGGAGTGCATGAATTTCTAATGCCTCAGTCAGACCTCCCATGCTTTGATTTAAAGCCAGAGCACTTCCTCACCGCTGAGAGAGAAATAACAATGTGCTTTTTTTCCTGCGCTTTGCTCTGAAACCAGATTCTTACAAAATGTTGCTTGAGGCAGAGGACTTTAAATATTTACTTCCAGAACAGAATCAGATTGGGGAAAATGTGTGATTTATGGCATGCAATTTTGGCAGCTGCCGAAAACAAAATAAGTTGACTCATTTTACTGGTATGGTATCACTTGTGTTGCTCGGTTTCTTGGCTATGAATGCAGTCTTTTAAACTCTCTCTAACAATGCAACCTGGTCAGCAGACTATGTGAGAGGGAATCGGAGACAGGAGAGCTGATCCAGATCGAAAAACCTTGGATGATAGTAGAAGTTTTCTTGTCCCACTCCTGAGCGGAATGCATTAAGCCGACCCTCTGATGACTCGTGCCTTTTATAAATGTCTAATGTGTCCAGAGTGTCTGTCGAGTGAGACATTCGGGCCTGTTAGTGATAAGTGATACATCTGACACTGATCTGCTCACCAGCCCAGAGCGCTCCATTGTTTGGGTCCCCTGCTGCACCTGATCCGAACTGTTTTCCAGAACTGAACTCCCTTTACAGAGCTTTGATTGTTTCATATTCCTTCCACATTCTTGGACATGTAGCCTGTCTTTTGTGTACACTTCAGCACATATGCAGTCGCATATTGCAGTAACATTCACCACGAATCCTTTTTTTTTTTTCCTTTCTCAAAAAGAGGTAACAGGATCTTCAACAAATAAAGTCATGTGGATTACTCAGGAACTGGCCGCCCAAAAGTGAAGGAATAAAAACGGGAAAACTGGATGTTTAATTTTCTTTAAAATCTTTTGTGCTCTACTAATTCATGTGTAATGCAGACTTTATGCAAATATACCATAGACTTATGGTATATTTTCTCAATAAATTACTGCTTCATATGCCAGGGAGCAGTAAGTCTGATGAGCAGAGGCTTGAAAAGCTTATGAAAGTGATTTCCACATTTTTCTTAAAAAAGCATTATGAAGTCTCATTTATCATGCTTTGAACAACAATATGATTCAAAAGATCTCTAAAATATTTGTTCTAACCACAAAAATAAACCTCTAATGTGTTTTTTCTGCACAATATTTTGTTTGATATAAACGCCTATGTTTTCTTTTGATACAATTTTTGGATATACTGCAATGTCTCTGCCAGGACCTCATTTACCCAAATCAGGCTGGGAAATGGGTTTTGGACACTAGGGAAATCTGGTATGCCTCTGCTGCTCTCACAGCTAATTAGAGTGTGAACTAATTGGATGGCTAACTTTAGCAAAGGGACAGCCTAGTTCCATCCATCCGCTATCTACAGAGTAGAGAGGTGGGGACAGAGAGGAGCCTGCTGGTGATGTCCGAGCTCATTCCACAATATTTCAACAACAACTTTTATCTGGGAAGCCTGTATCCAGATCCAGAGTTAGAGTTAGTGTCTTGTTTATTCCTATGCATTTTTTTTTTTGGTGAATAAAATCAAGAAATCCTCTGAAACCCTGATTGATCGAGACACGCAGCACTTTTGAAATATTAATTGTATAAACAGTGCCCTTTTTGTGGCAGATGAAAAAAAAAGTTTGACAAAAATTGAACCTGACATTCACAGATCGTTTTAAGCTCAGGATGAGAAACAAACAGCTTCTCATTTGTAGCTGACCCCACAACTGCCTCTATCTTGTCTTTGTATTGCTTCGAAGGTCTTGTCTCCCATAATGCATGTGCGCTGAGGTTAATGGGGCTGTTTTCTCCTCTGACTCATGTGCTTGTGAAGTAAAAGGAAGATGTATGGATAAAGACGAAGACTGTAGGAAGCTATGGGTCATGTTTCTGCAACTCACAGGTCACATACAAGTAACAGCTGGAGAAAACATGGAGCACATTAGGACCACTTGGTTACTAATATATGTGTATATTCTGACTTAAATATAATCTTGACGGATGCTTAATTCTAAGTTTTTGGGGAAAAATAAATTACTATGACTGCTCACTCTCAGTCCTTTTTCATATATATAAAACCAGGATAGTGAAACTCTTGTTTTGGTCTTATGTTTTGATATAGAAGTAGCCATCTTGCAACTGCTCTGAAACTTTTCTAGATGTACCTCTGACACTCACACAGAAAATGATTGATCCAGATCCATTCGACTAACTGGTATCACTTCACAGTAAAAGAAACTTAAACAAAATCCTGCTGCTACAATCTTTTTTTTTTAAATGTATTATGTTGAAGATTTTTTGCTTGTTTTTAACAAATTGCCTGGAGGAAGAGGGAATTTTTTTCTGGGTGCCACAATACCTGTGGGGTTTAAATATTGCACCTCATATGTGGATTCAGGGGTCAGTGGGAATGCTACTTTAAAAAATCAGCACTATTATCAAAAGTGTTAGTGATGGCAAGATCCCAATGAGCAACCAGACTTCTGACTAGGTGTCAGTGAGAAGAGGTGAGTGAGTAAATGGAACTGAATAAATAGAAATGTGGATCTATTTTTACATTCCCTTGACAGCTGGCATTTTTCAGGATAATTATTTCAGTGGATTCTTATCAGGTCTAGACAACTTTACACAGGTTAGTTATGTAACCCAAAAAACTTAAAAAAAAACTGAAGAAAATCATTAGTACTTGGTGCATTTTTCTTCTGCGAACAAAGTGATTTGTCAAAATGTTCACTCCAGAAGGTCAGACACTAATGGATTAAGTGCCTGCAGGTTTGTCCTATCACGCTAACACCTTATTACATCACACCAAAAGGCAGGAATCTTTTCCATTACCTCTTTTCTATCGATTGGGATCTGTGAGCTCGCATGGAAGGAAATCTGAATGTTAAATACTGATAAAGCATGTTCTGAATATTATCAGATTTTTTTTCTTGATGTGTACCATGGCTTCTGCTTGTTCTGTTGGCAGCACCTTTCAAACACCTGCTCATTCTCATAATGCTGAGTTTTTTGTGATACAGTCAGACGCAATGTGTTTCGAACAGATTCTGTGAGGGCATGATGACAGGCTTACAGTGGAGTCTTCCTGTGCCGATCAGATAATCGCTATCGGTCTTTCTGTTTCACAGAATGTGAATACATATGAGGGCGAGGCTGTGAGCAGACATTCAGGAGATTCAGAAATCTCTTATGCAAATGTGTTTGTCCCCTTGGAAATGTATTTTTTTTTCAAAAATGTTATAGATCCTCAAACAAACTTTTATCTTATGCAAGGATAACCTGTGTGAAAATAACAATGCAGTTTTGAAATGGGTTTCCTTCATGAAGGGAAATTGCTATCCAAGCTAACCTGGCTCTGTATGAGAAGAAATCATTGAAACTGCACAGTCTGTTTAAGGTCATTCCCCAACATTCAAAGGTGGAATTGCTGCAGTGCTTTGAATTATTATTTTGCTGCATAACCTAAGTGTACTTGGAAAAAATGTAACCTTTGTCAGATCAGTCCAAGAAATATTTTCCTAAAAGTGTTGGATCATCGAGATCCTTTTTGGCAGATGAAAATCTGGCCTCTTTTTGGTCAGCAGTGGTTTTGGCTTTGGAACTCTCCCATGGAGGCCAATTTATTTCTCTTGAATCATGAACACTGACCTTAACATAAATAAGTATTTTTAGATCTCCTGCTTCTTTTGGGACATCCTGGATGTGTTGTTGACTATCTTTAGAGGTAATTTTAGAAGACCAGCTTGTGTTGGGAAGGTTTACCAATGTTCCACGGTTTCTCCATTTGTGGATACTGGCTTTTGTTGGAACCAGTGTTGTTGATTTGCAAGCATTTTAAGTCTTTTTTTTATTTTACTTTTAAACTTCTACAGATTAGGACAATATTTGTTTCTATTTGCTATCTTTTTTAACCCACAAATACTTTTTTATGACACTCTGTTAAATGAAACCTTTTCCATTAAATTTTTCAGTTAAAGTTTTGAGTCACTAAAGTTTTGCAACTTCAAATAAAACAATCACTATAACAAAACCTTCATTTGTAAAAATGTGGTTAATATTTCTGATTTGCTTTCCTAAGAAAATAACCTTGATTTAATGAGAAATGACAAATTAACTCTTTTTCACCACCATTATAGGGTTCTCTGTATATTTAACATCGCACTCATGTGTCAAAAGCACAACTGCCCACCCCCTATTTTCCCACCACATCAGCATTAATAGAGTGGGTGCAAATGGGCAGTGATCTGAGATGGCATTACACACCATCTAAGGCATTTCCTGTAGTGTTTCCTGCTTTCTCTTCAACTTCATGTGCTAATGTCAATTAATCCTGTCAAACTTAGCAGTTTTTTGCCAGCCTCCAGAACAACAAAGGCTTTTTCTCTCTCTCTCTCTCTCCTATCTTTCTCTTTTTCTCTCCCTCTGTGTCTCTCTCTCTTCCTCTTAGAGTTCACACTCTGGACTGAAAAGAACAGAGTGGAGCTTCCAGTTATTCACAGGTGATGAGATTGAACTTGAGGGCAGAGAAATGGATTTAACATTCTTAAGCTAATGTTAAATCCATTTGCAAATATCTGATTTAATTAAGGTACAAGAAAGGTTGACAATATGAGAAAAATGTTACAAATTCAGTAATATGCATTGCTATTTCTTCTGTTTCTGTCTTGTCTGTAAGATTTGAATAAAAGTAAATACCCTGCCTTTTGCACATGTGTCATAAAATGATAACTGGCACAAAAAGTCTGTCTAATAATTAGACAGAGTCTATATTAAACTCCAATCCATAATACGCTTTGTTGTGGCTGTCCTCATTTTTCTTTCAATTACACCCTGCTTGCAGGAGAGATAAATTACTGCTCCTATTTTTAGCATTTCATCTGTCAAATTGCCCTTTGACACAATAAACACCAGACATCATTTATCTCATGCAGCATGACACAGATCAACAATGTTCCCCATAGACTGCCACAGACAAGATCTCTCTCTAACATTCTCACGGCATATATCATCATGCAAGTCAGCGAAGTCACCACTTGAGACAAACTGTAGAATCAGACTAAATTCAGACTTGAAAGCTTTCTTTTTGATAAACCTCAAATATCTGATGACCTAGATATTTTTGACCTATAGGGTGCTTTAGGTTTTGGCTACCGGAGGAAGTACTTATCCCTTTTCTATATGGTGCTATTCTCCACATATGCACTTGCAAATTCTGCTAACAAGAACCTTTGAGTACCTTGTTTTCTTTCCATAGAAAGTAATATTAAAATGTGCAACTCTTTTCCTGAATGATACCATTAAAGTAGCTGTTGCTGCAAGTAACTTTGTTTACTTTTTTCCCTTCACATTTAAAATACCACATTGGTTGTATTCACACCCTCACAATTAGTTAAAATTTGCTACAATTTATTTATTTTTAACATATAGTAGTAAAACATATCTCCAAAAGGCGGTAGATAATAGAAGACAACCCTTTCTGCGGTTCTGTGTGCACTAATCAGATGTTAAATGTGAAAAATCTCTATCTGGAGGGCAGGAAGTCATTTTGTGAGTCCCACAGTTGAAGTCATTTTAGATAAATGGCAGTTTACAACAGCGTTTCATTTCCTTTTGTTGCTGAGTGTCACATGATACGTCTGCAATTTCGAAACTTGTACACTGAAAATTTCTTTGGAAGATGTTTAAAGCTGCAATAAAACAAGAAAACCCAGTTAGACACGTATTAATGAGTTAAAGTTCTCCGGATTATAGAAACAGAATGCATTTTTCCCTACCACACAGAGTTTATTACAGTTCTCTTAGTAGAGCATCTGCTCTATATGGCACTTCCATATAACTGAAACTGGATGGGCATGATTTTGCAAGCATGTAGAAAAACAGTTATTATCCAACAAGATTTTTTTTTCTTGAGAACAAGATACTGACACGTTGGGAGGACAGTAATGTTAACAGACAGCTTTGCTCTCGTTTGCCTTTCAAGAAGCTACCTGAGGGGGTAAATCCTTTATAATGTTGAGGATTTGAGTGGTTTCGGTTGGCAGTGAAGTCATCTTGATGTGAGAAAGGTGATATTTTATTGAAACATGGACTTCACTGAGAAGCAAATTCTCTGTGGCATAATCATTCAGGGTGAGATCTCATCCACCGTGAGGGCATTACTCACCAGACGAAACATGAGATCTTTAAAATGAAGACATAAGGGAAGGATTATGTTTATTAACAAAGCAGTCCAGACAAAAGAAAATGGTTTACAGAGGAAAATAAAAACCACATAACCGCATAATGTGACCTTTCATGATAAAATTTCTATAAACTTGAACTTGGGTTACAGCGACCCAATATCCTTGATGTTATAAACATAATTTGTATTAGCAGGCGTTAACTATTTAGCTCTAAGCTTCTTTTTGACTGTCGAAGTTGTTACGCATGCGCAGGCCATAACGCCAATTATATTGAAAAAGCAATGACGTATCGTTGTAAAAGTTGCCAGCTGGACTTCAGGAGTGAAACGGGGAAGTGAAGTATTAAGGCGGACTTCGGACCTCCTATTTTTAATGTTAATGAAGAACGTCATGTCTCCAGCGGCTGCAGGGAGTCGAGGACGTGAACTCCCTCCGAAGACACATTCAGAAAAAACACGTGAGTGATAACACACTAGTTCTTTTTCCTATAATGAGCAGAAACCATTTTTCGAGCGGAGCGTTTAATGAATTACTCCGGGGCACAAGCGAGAACAAGAGTCTCGTGTTATCTGATCCTTAAAACAGGTGTGCAGGGCAGGTAGAGCCCAGGATAACGGAGATAAAAGCTGACAGATGAACGCTAATAAAAGATAATGGGGGGGATTTATGGTGAAACAGGTTGCAGGGTGACCCTGCGGGGCGGTGACAGCCTCTCTCCAGGAGAGGGTGATTGCTGCTGTGAGATAAATGGAAAGAACGAGGAGTTCAACTTTAATGAGGGACAGTAGTGAGACTTGATAAACTCACCCTTTATGAAAATGATCTTATATAAGACAAGGCAGCAGTTTTCAAAAGCACTGTGTCACTGATGACACTGACTATAATATTATAGGTATTTCCACTTTTTGCGCCTAGTTAAGACTTCAGCCTGGTGATAAAACAGCAGCAGATGGATGAAGGAAAAGCACAGTTTGTTTTGACACCTGCTGAAGATTTCCACACTGAATAACTTCAGTCTTCTTAAAAAATAAAAATACTGAGGTCACCTCATATCTCATGCAAATGTGTGTATCTGTGATAAAAGAAAAATCAGCATGAAGAGAAAGTCACTCAGATGCAGGGAAATTAGATGGAACATGTACTTTAAATTTAATCTAATTTATTTTAATTAACAGTAGTGCCTAATATGACCATTTACTGAATAGATGCTAAGAAAGTAGTATTGTCTGCTTGTTTAAAATAGGCGTGACTCTGAGACCACCTTTATGCAAGCTGACTAAGACCATGTGGAAAATGAACCAGCTCCTTTGTCCAAAGATCCCAGGTAATCATTATTCAAAATTAGTTTTCAACGATTTCAATCTAAGCAAATCCAGCAGATTGCATCGACTTATTGACTTGCAGCATTCCCTCCCTGGACGAGCTCGTAGCAAGACCAGACAATCACTTGCATTGTGTTGTTGAGTTATAGCAATCCATTTTGCTGCGTATAAAGAGAAAACTCTTTAATGGGAAAAGTGCTCCAGAAGAACCAGGCTCAGTCCTAGTTTATTTGAAAAAACACATTTGATCCTGTACAAAAAAAGAAATGAATAAATGATGTAATAGTATTTTCTACGTTGAGAAAGGCACCACAGCCAAACAGAAAGCCAGACCAGATGTAGTTATGGAAAGAGAAAAAAAAAAAAGCTAAAATAAGACACGAAGTCGACAGTTGAAATGACCACAAATATAATGCAAATTGGAGAGTGGTAGAAGACGAAAGAGGTCAGTCTGTCCTTAAGCAGCCTTATTTCTCTCTTTTTAAAATGTATTCAATAATTTGTTTCCTTTTGGTACCTTATTTTTAGATAAAAATAAGGTAAATAAATTGCTTTCAGTTTTTTGATCTGCTTTTCAGTTGAGTCATTTATTATCAAACTGTTGTGTTTTACAATCCAACAGTTCAACAGAAATGCCACAAATAGTATTTATAGCCCAGTTTTTAATACTTTGTCTTTTCCTTTCTAACTTACAACAACTTGAAGTCTTCTGCAGTAGTTGTGGATTTTGCACTTTATTTTCGGATGGAAAAACTCTCCGTCATTCTTGGCAAAATGGCTTATTTGTTTGTTTTTTTTTAATCATTTTACTTGAACTGCATATTTGACTTCTTCTCAAAGTGGTTCAAAGATTTTGAGGTCACATTACTGAAATAGCCACTCCAGAACCTTCACATTCTTGTGCTGTTGTCAGTGACTGGTCCACTTGGCCTTATGTTTTGGAGCGTTGTGATGTTGAAACACAAGGTTGGCCCAAAGTTGTATGGGGACATAAACAGAATTTGATTTGAGGCACCACTTTGTGAAAAGAACATCACCATTAACAGCATTTCTGTACACATTGCTGGAAACTTATTTGTCATCAAACTGAGCTCAATCTTAAATAGATTATTTGTCTTGTAGCATCAGATTGCATCTGACGATGAGAATTATTCTATGCACCTAGACAAAATAAACTTGCCAGTTTTCTTAAATTGATATAGTAAGTCTTTTAATTGATTCATGCTTAGACCATCAATTCAAATCTAATAGTCTTCTCACTCTCTATAAATTGTTTCAAAAATGTTTTCAGTTTGTGTTTATGCAACTTCTTTTGCTTTGTATTTCTACATTTTTTCATTCTAAAGCCCGTTGCCCGTTATGTGTTTGTCCAGCCAAAACACTGTTACCATGTAAACAGGAGGCCAAAGCGCAACTAAACATTTGTGTTTCACTGTCCTATAGTGTTGTCATGAAAACTGGGACATAGTTTGCTGGTGCTTTCTTCCAAATCTGATGGAAGGTCCAAGTATTTTGCTTGGACGACTGATGATCCCGTAAAAACGGACAGTGTGAATTCTCTAAATTAAATGAAGAATTCACTCAAAAGACCTGGTCTCGAAGATTTCTAAGTCCTTAAATATTTTTCCTCTGACAGTATGACCCTCATTGTAAAATAATCCCAGACACCCTCAATTGTTATGCCCTTTTAGTAGTTTAATTTGTATGACTTCATGTCTTCCGCTCACCTTCTGATGAGATGAACTGTATCCTTGGGATTGTATACTGATGGCTTCAAGACCTTCCTTTTAAAGGCATTAGGTTATGGCTGGAGATTTGGACAGCTTGGAATCCTGTAGCAAGTAGCAATGATATTATTAACAGAAATGCAGAAAGAAAATCTCAAAGAACGCTTTCTTTTTCCAGTAGAATGATTGGAAGGAGTATTTATTTCCCAAAATAGGTTATGGTAGATATATTCATCTCTGCTGGATGGAAATAAAACCAAAGGGTTGGCTCATTTTGTGATGAGTTGCACCTGTCCAGCAGCCCTCTCCCATGTCCACGGATGGATATTTTTACTGGAGGGCTTTTAGACGGAAGGCTCCACAGGATGCATTTGGTCCCACGCTGTATCAAGTTTCTGTCCCTGAAGATTAGCTAAAATCACTCCACAACCTGCGATATCTAAGTTAAGGTCCAGGTGTTATGTATGTGTGTGCAAAATACATCTTCATAGTGTTCTTTCTTTTGAACAGTGATGTTTTAAATGTTTGTGTCTGCATGCAATGATTGTGTTGATGTCTTTTCCCCTCCATCTGGGCTTTTATCTCTGTTCTGCCTGATGCATTTCCAGAAAGCTTGTGGAGTTCAAACATACTGCAAGCGGAAGAAACCCAACTGTGTTTCCATGGGAGGTTTGGCACATATGTGGACTATTTTGGACCAGATTAATTAGTTTTTGAGGAACTTGTAGTGCAAAGAAAAACATATTTGGAAGTGACATAAAAATCACAAAGTAAGTTTTTTTAGGAAGTAAATGAAATGTTTATTAGTTCCACATTTCTGCTTTTTGTCTGTCAAAAAGTTTTGTATTACCTCCAGTTTTTGTTTTGAGGCAAATCATCACTGTTAGATGCGTTTTTGTTTTTTTTATCTCTGTTTTGCCCCAGAGGTTGGGAGGCGGGCAGAAGGTCTTTGTCTTTTGGGGTCATGATCTTTAACCTGTTGCTGGCATCCATCCGTGGTGCAAGGTCACATGCAGGAGCTGAGGCGTGAAGACGCTAACAAGATAGAGCAGGCAACAGAGGACTGGAGAGTAGACCAAGAAAGGTGATAGGGGGAATATATTTTTCTCACTTAAAACCTTGAAGGTCTGTTTGGGGAGAGAGATGAATGTTTGCATTGGCCTAAAACTGTTGAAATGCAAAGATAAAAATAAAAGCAAGGGCAAGCAGGAGGGCCACGAGAGGCTCCCAGCTTCTATCAACACCAACATTTGTCTCAGTCAGACTAGCAGGGCTTCAGCTGCACAGCTGAGTGAGCTTTCCTTCTTGTCATACAGGAAAAAGGAAGTAAGCTGTGCTAACAAGCTGGTTTAAAATTAGCTTCTGCTTTTTATACAATGTTGCTTCACAAAATTTGTCCTGTCAAGTTAAAAATCAGGAAATGTTGTTGACCTCAAGAGGAATGTGTGACTTCTCAGCATCATCTCCCATTCAAGCAAGGTAAATTTACCTCTTCCAGAAAATATTGATATTTTACATTACAGCAAGTCTTTTCTGCCTGAGGCAATCAGATTTTATATTACAAACACAGTCTGTAAAGCTGTGTGTTTTTAAATCTTGATGAAATATTTAGTAATGTACTGAGCAATATGTGTGTCCTTAGGTCTATCACTGCTCATTGTTATTCATTATTGTTGTAAGTTTATTTTTGCTAACTAAGTCACTGGAGTCCAATATGGACAAAATTCATATTCTGCAAATAAAATATGCTAAATTTTTTTGCCTGTCTGCTAACGTCTTTATCAAATTGTAAATGTTTGTTATAGCTTGCACTAGTTTTCACTAAGTGCTTAGTGAGAAAGTACTTTAAAAATTTTTTTTATCTAGTCTAATAATTTTATTTGTTTGATTTCTGGACTCCAAGTGGAGTCACGCCCCAATCGTGGGCACTGCTACTCTGCTGTGATTAAAGAATTATAATGCTATTGTCTTAGTGTTTATTGTTTCTTCTTGTAAAAGAAATTTAGTAAACAAGTTCCATCTGATTGTTGGTCTATTGGGGAGGCTCCTCAAGTCTCTTCTCACTTCTGGATCACAGTTTTTCAGCTGATATCTTTACATCATATCCAACTGTTGCAGTGTAAGTGCAAGATGTTTCAAATTCAAAATATATTTTCTTTTTAATTTTATACAGTTAATGTTGTGAGTGCTGAACAGGACAATATATGGAGTAGTTTTAGCAGCATAAGGACAATAACTGCTGGAGATTTGTTTCTACCTATTGTGAGCCGAGATGCAAAAAAAAAAATGGTGCTAGCCTCAACTGTCATGCAAAGCGTGGCCTTTTCTCATGCAAAAAAAAAGGTAGTTGCACACTGTGCAGCCTGGAATAGACATGAATGTCAGTGTGAAGCAAAGGTCACACGATTTCATTAAACGTTTATCCTGACTTAATGTGATCGGTGTTTATTTCGGCTTATTTGGGTTTGTTCTAATTATCTTATGTGTTTTTAAAAAGTGTCATCCTGTTGCCTTGATGGGTGAGCTCATGCAGTTCAAATGGCTGCTTCCTGTTATAATTTCCAGATTGCCTGTCACTGTGTTGTGTGTGTGTGCGCGTGTGTGTGTCTCTGTATACATGCACTCCAAAGCACAAAAGCCTGATGCATATCACTGTGTGCTTCCTGTTGATGTGCATAGGCGTGCATGTACATTCATGGCTGATCATGTATCCTCATGTCCAGCCAGCTTTTCACTGGCCCAGACGGGAGCAGAAGACGAACATGCTGGGACCTGCTTTGTGCTGAACTGGGATATTTTTGGACTGTTGGGTTGCTATGACACAAACTGCCAAGTAACTCACTTTAAAAGACCAATTTGGATTTTTTTTTTCCCCTCCCTCCTTATTAAGTCTTGGTTACTTGATTGTTTACCAGTAACTTTCTCTTTTTACTTTAGTGTGGAATTACCATTAAATCTCGATTAAAATAAAAAATTGTGAGTGGGTACAAACAACTTTTGCAAGATAGTGATTTTTGCATTAAAGGGATAGAAGACGCATTAAAGAAGATTGTCCTGGGTGTGCTCTGTATTTAAGTGACCCAGCTTCAAATAAATTTAGGCACATAAACTACAAAAGAAATGAACTCATCTACACAACACAGACTAATAATAAATCAGTGAATAAAACTTAAAAAAAAATTTTGTTGTCCAGATGAGTCTTTTATGCTTTATTAAAAGTAAAATGACACAAGAAAAAATTCTCACTACCAACTTGAATATTTAACCCATTAAAATTGTTCTATAATAATTAGAAATGAACCAGAGATTTGAGGTGTACTTTGACCTGCTGAAAGGATTTTATTTTTTTAGCAGAATTTTTATTTCTTTAAATTTTTAATAACATAAGACAATATAAAAAATCTCATCCAAATATGTCTTTCCAGCTTTTTTTGTGAGAGATCGCCTGGTAGGGTAACATAAAATACAATTTCCTTCATTGATGATTAAAAATTAATCTTGAGTGTTTGTCCCTTTTGTAAAAATGTCCACAAGTATGAGTGGTATTGCCACCTTGACCTGGTAATACTTGTGATAATGTGTTCAGAAAGTGAAGAAAATATCACATTTATCAGATGGGTCCAGCCGATTTTCTCAGCTCATCTTAAATTTTGAAGGATGCTCATATTTTGTAACGATTAACTTACTTTAATGTAAATTTTCTTTCTTTAGAAATGGCAGGTGATCATTGTTTTCTTTTTCATGTGCTTAGTCAGCATTTTTCCTGAGCTAGTCTATGCATGAGGCTGCAGTAAGTGTGCGTCTGGTTTAAAAGACTTTAATCACTAAAGCCACAGTAAATAGGAGCTGTCAAAGAAACGGCAAGGCTTACAATATAACTGGCACACCCACCTATAACTCGATGCATCTGCTCCAGTTGTTGAATGAAGCATATATCGAGTTATTTGCACTTGTATTATTCTACAGGTCATAAGAGATTCTGTGCATCTGATAACTGCTGGTTTTCTAAATTTGTTCAGCTGAGAGACATTCCCGGAGTTGTACCTATAGGCTGTTATTTAAGTATTCATGTCTGCTTGAGCCTTTACTTTAGAGATGGGCTGTAACAACATGTTGTGCCTAATTACATGGTTTGTTACATTTACAGCGAAAGTCTAGCCTACTGTCTCGTCTTTTGTATAATGTATAAATGGTAACCTTGTAAAATTCTGTAATATGTTGCCTCAGACTAGCTTCACCTGTCTGGTTAAAATGAGCCTGAAATTAGAGGGGTTGCAGAGATGTATATCCATACCGGGAAGGTTTTCTGCATGTTGGGTTAAAATAACGTCTTGACAAATGTTATTTTCTCGGTGTGTGGTTTTTGTATGTGATGTATCAGAGTAAAAGGGTGGCAGTCCTGGTTTGTAATTTTGATTCACTATTGCTCTGAAATTTCTGATGGATGGACTACAATTAAATTTGTGCAGACATTCATCACATTGAGTGGTTTCTCTGTAGAATTCCTTGTATTTTTGTCAATGTTTTGATGCATAATTTTCCAGTATAATCATGCAGGTCGGTAGTTTATTCTTTGGAACGAGTTGCATGAATAGAGTGTCTATTAGTTTCTGTAAACAGCAGTCTTTGTGTGTGTTCCAGGCAAAGGCTAGCTTTCTGTAGCAGCCACTGTAAACAACTAACATGTCTCCATATAAAATGTCAGTTTATTTTTAGATAAACTGGCATTCAAAAAGTAGCTTCTTGCAACTTTTTGTGCTTCTTTTCACTACAGCTTAAACATCTCAGCGCTATGTTAAATATTTCAAATAGTTAAAGAACATTAGCATATGTTTGATTGCTTATCTTTATAAAAAGAAACCTGCACCAATACCTTAGTTTCACACTCAATTTCAGCTGCATATTACATCTATATTTTTATAGAGACAAGATATTTTCTTTCTGTGTTAGTCCAGCCAATGAACCCTCAGGACATTTGGGCTGGTTGCTCTTATGATGTCATCATGATTCATTGGGCCCATTTTATATTAAAAAGCCACAATCATCTTTGCGTCTTGCAGTACAGACTCAATAAAATTGCACTTTTTTACGGTGGCCTTTAAAATATCAAGCAGAAGAGGCTTAAATCTCTACCCAAGGAGCATTTTAACAATTTTCTGACTTATGAACAAATGTGTGTGTTGGCATTTAAAGAAACTAGTCATTTCTTGCTTCAACAGTATTACTCATAGGAAAGAAATATAGATTTCTTGTCCTTTCCCAACTTTTAATTGCATGTCTTTGGAAATACATTATTTCTTGAATGCTAAGAGTCAATCTTTTTCCCATTAAGCAGCACACTTATGAAATGAACATGTTTTTTTCATTGGAAAGATTTGAAGATTTTCAGAGTTGCATCTATTTGAATTTTGTGGTCAGTTTCTGGTCCACAAAAATGGGTGGAAATTTAGCTAAGTATATTATCTCTAGCTACTTAATATGATCCATAAATCTTTTTTAAAGGCTGAGATCTTGACTTTCAGTTTAGCATCTAGTCATGTGTGCTTAATAAGTATTCTCTTTGTGTATTGGTGTGTGCAATTTAGTGCATTCGCAGCTGGAGATTTCTTATCTAGGGTATTTGCATATTATAGGAGCAGTCAAAGTATTTATGGGGTTGTAGTGCAACTGACAGATTTTCTTGCCTAATTTAAAGTTGCTGTATATTATAATGTATAAAATAATCCTTACATTGCTTTGTAAGGGAACTCCACTGTTCATAATAAAGGTCTAATGATATTAAATTTTATATTCTTTAACCAAATATTTTAATAACAATTTTGTAGAATTTATAATAGGAGGACATGAATAAACATTGATGTGGTTGAACATTAAAGTGGCATTCTTGCTTCTCTGTGGTCCCCATTTATGACATCATGTTTATCAGTATAATAGACTGGTGGTGATTGCAGAACTAAGAAGGGACAGAGAGATGGAGAAGAAGAAGAAAAATGGCCAAGTGGGTCAGGGGTCACAAACTTGCCATACCCAAAGAATGTCCCTTGACAACCATTGACATTTTTATATCTGTGGGGCAAATTCTTAGCTATAATTATCAGTTTGGTGACTCTAAGGTGAGATAAAAAAGAATTTCTTTGGTTTTATTCACATACATGCTAAACTTTTACTTGTAGGTGGTAATTAGCTGGGAATTAGTCTTTAAAGTAACTTCTTAATACCCTATATTATATATGCAGAAACTCAATAATGGGTGTTGTTGCATATGATCCAACACACTTTTACCTTTAAAACTGCCTTAATTCTGATGACGTTGGATTGAGATTTGGTACTACATAGTCTAATGGAGTACATTAAACTCAAGAAACCAGTTCATTTGATCTATTTGAAATGGTGCTTGCTGTAGCAGTCGGAGAATGAGTGTACTGTGACCATAAAAGGAAGGGCTTGAAAAGTCTGTAAGACTTGCACAGTGGCTACTAAGTGATCTACAGTGTACCAAAACAACATTTCCCACACAATTACATCACTACCAGCAGCCTGAAATATGTATGTACAATAATAGGTCTATGCTTTCTCGCCGAAGTCGATATGTCATTTCTTATTGTCCAATTTTGGTGAGAATCTGTTATTTTCCACAGTAACACATTTTACTTTAATTGGCTGCATTGTTATTTTCACGTCATAAGAACTTATTTCAAAGGGAATAATGTGGGATGCAGGCCATTTAAATGAAAGTGTTTCAAAAGATATGTTATTGTACTGTAATGTTTTAATGTATGCTCTTTCGTTTGAGTGTCCCTTGGCTGTTAAATTGCATCCACACGTTGCATAGGTCATTACACAATGTTGGCTGAAAAGCAGATGGATTGGCCATTGTAATTGTTTTGTGTTTGCAGCAGTTTCTATGTTGTGGATGCAACAAATTGTTCTAGTAGCTGCAATACATTTTAATGTAAAACAAACTTGAAGTTATACATTTTGCTACCCTCTTGTGTTTTTAAGCCTGGCCACAGATTCATTTATATAACAATCAAAGCAGATGGTAGGTGCAAGTTCAAATGTTCAATTATAACCAATAGCACTGATGTCTCTGATTGCCAGATGCCTGCTTGTTTGAGGTTATTGTGGGACATGAGGTGTTTGAGCAGCTGATATGTGGACACCTAAAACAAGCAAGCATATTGTTTTGCAGTAATTTTGGAAAGTAACTTTTTTAAAATTTATTTTTATTTACATGCCAACAGTGAAAGTTTGACCAAGAGAGAAATTAGTCTCCTAGAGCAGAGATCTAAAGTTTGCGGGACTGGATATTACATTGTTTAGTCTGTATAGTTTGTTTTACATCTTGAACACCCAATTTAAATTCCTACATTTTGTTGTGTTCTACTTGTGTTGCCACATAATGAGGCCACCAGAAACATTTAGGTTGAGTTAGTATGTAAATGTGTGCCATTGTTGGCTTCTCCTTTCCTCATCACAAGTGTTTTCTCCAGGGTCTCCTCTCTGTGGCTTGCTTCTTTGCCCTCTGATTTTATGTCTGCAGTCTCTCCAAATACCCTGGACTATTTCTGGCATCCATTCATTTTAACATGCATGCGAAAAGACGCAAGCTTAAAAAAATACAATGAGCAGTTAGAAGATTGTTTCATAATGTATTGGACGATAAGAAATGTAAAACCTGTGTTTAAAAAAAAAAAAAAGTTTTTAAAAAAAGTTATGGTCTAATCATAGTCCCATTTTTGGCTAAAACATCTGAATTTTATTCTGGAGGCCCCAGGTCAAATATGCATAATTCTAATTGGCTGATTTGTGTTTTCCCAGTCTGCTGGGTGGAGTGAGCAGCTGTATTTGGACATTGCCAAAGACTGTATCAGAAACATCAGTGATTTGATTAGAAGTTTAAACCAGTTATCTATCTCACAGAGCACTAGGAATAACCTATCAAATGTGGAGCTAAAGTACAAATACAAGAGCGAGCAGTTTAAGTTGGGTTATTGGTTGGTATTAAACTCTTTTGTCATCAGACAAAGTTATTTGACAGCAGAATATTTAGCTATTCAGGATTTCAAGAGGACCTTTTATTAAATGACATGTAACAATTTATTTCATTGATCACAAAAACCAGGTCTTTTAACAGTGGTGTGTAGACTTTTTGTATCAGCTGTGTAGGGTCAGGAAAATGCTGTTGCAGTATAGTCCTGATATGCCTTTTGACCTAATATTTTTCTATTTATTTACTCCAAAGCTGTTAATAACAATGTTTTACTTTTGAATGTCATTGAAGTGACATTCTTATTGACTATTGTGGAAAACATGAAAACTGGCCTAATGAAATGTAATTTCTTGAATCCATATTTCCCTAGTCCTTCTCAATCTTTTTACAGTTTCAAATTATTCTAAAGTATTCAACTTCTTGCATTTCCAGAAATGTTATATCTACAGGTGTGATAAACCGGTTAGAAGCACTTCAGTAAACATGTTTTGTTTTGTTGGCAATACCACTGACACATTAAGCAATGCACCATTCCTTAATGGTGCATTGCAGTTAACAGCTGTTTATTCCAGGTGACAAACAAGGATGAGAAGCCAGCTTATCACCACATTGCTTCATCACCCCATTTGTGATCCCTCTCATCACCTTTTTATAATGCTGTTCAAAATATGAAACTTTTGATATATCTGCTAAAACCTGGCTTTAAACCATGTCATGTTAACATACATTGGCCGGCCTCAGCACCAAGGAGATTCAAGAACATTCTAACTCATCCCTGTCTCCCTCTGTGCAGTTAAACTTTCTTTAAACTTTCAACGCTCATAAGATATTCAGTACCGAACAATGAAGCTATTAGCTGTGTCTTTGTATACTTGTCACCATGTGTAGAGTCAGAGGGGGGGGCACAGGTCTGAAATGAAACGCACTCTAACGATAGCAAGCTACAGACATAAAAGTAATTTATTTCACCGACAGAAAAGAGAAAAGCCCCCGTTCTTCCAGGTTTCTTTTTTCTCCTTGTGCTCCCCCTTCATCCGACGCTGCTGCTCGGCAGCTGTTCCTCTCACTTTCTGCCCTCCATCCACCCCAGTGTACCCTCCTAAAGACTCCCCCCACCTTCCTCCAGCAGGCTCAGCATGATGGCTTTGTTTTATTGTAGTGCAGCATTTGGCAGGGGAAACCCCCGTCTGCAGAGGGACAGGGCTCCGGCTTGTCCTGAATGGTTCGATGTAGTGAGGGTGCGCAGATAAGCAGAGCAGAGGATTAGTGGCGGCTGTTGGACATTTGGTTTCTGCATTAGCTCTATTATTTTTTTTTCTAAGCTGTTAGCTTTGGCTCTTCATACAGAGAGCTCCTTTTTAAACACCTGTTGGAGATGTGAGGTCATTTTTCTGGACATATAACTTTGTGGCAGTTTTAGCTACTGGAGAGTTTCTACTTGTTTTTATGCTTTGCTTTTTATTATTTGGCCAACAATGTATTTTTTCTAAAGAATTAAAAATTGTGTGTTTTTCATATGTCTTTTTACCCAACCCAGAATGCTCTGGCAAAAACAGAAAGAACATCCCCCAAGTTTAGTCATTGGCTTTCACATTTACTACGCTCTATCCCAGAACCTTTGTCATGCTTTGCAAAACAAAAAAAAAAAAACATGGATCACATGTCGTATCCACACTATATTCCAGGTTATCTCCACATGGGCAAAAAAAAAAAAATCCCTTGTGTAGGACAGGAAAGAGAGGGCATTTATTTGTGTTGACAAAAGGCTGTTTTCCTGCGCAGAGGAGAAAAAAGTGTAGTGGCACAGTAAAATCAGTACTTTATTACTGCAGTGTCCAACAAAAATCTCTTGACTAACTGCCTCACTGAGCAGTAAACCCACTTTTTCTTTTTTTACTTTTATTGGTGTTTTTTCTATTTAACTTTTAACAAACATGATCTGTTTTCTCCATCATTTAGAGTCTGCTTTTCTTCATATTTTGCTCACTTTGCCTTTGCATTTTCAGCAATAATCTGAGTTGCAGATGTGCTTTTAAGTTTGTTCCCAACTTGATTACCATGTAGGATTTTTTTCTTCTTTCTATAAAAGAAGCAAGTAAGGGCAAAAGTGTGTTGGACATGCCCCAGTCAAATTCTGTCAATGCAAATGGAAGCACAAATAACCTTTACCTTATGCTTTTAGATGCTCATCTCGACTGTAAATTGCATGTTTATACTAACATTCATAGTAAAATACACAAAAATGAAAAGTAAAAATGGCAGATATTGTCAAAACTGCTTTTCTTTGGATGAATTAATCATACAGACGCTGTGAAGAGCAGATGTGAAGTCTTTGCTACATTTCGTAA
Organism: Poeciliopsis retropinna; assembly: GCA_010277075.1. Classification (NCBI taxonomy): domain Eukaryota; kingdom Metazoa; phylum Chordata; class Actinopteri; order Cyprinodontiformes; family Poeciliidae; genus Poeciliopsis; species Poeciliopsis retropinna. Next base: position 9,119,095 of record VMRM01000010.1, read on the forward strand.
TACCTGGATCAGCGTCGTAGATCTTTGTGGTTAAAGCAGTTGGTCAGTGGTTTGAAAACAAAACCATACTGGTTTCCTGTACCCCTGCTCTGCCCCACTGCTTCACTCCTGGGGCCTGCTGGGTTGGAAATATAATGATGTGAGCTGTTTACCCTGTAGAGGCCATTTTGGGCTGCTCTTGTCCCCAAAGGAAATAACTCTCTGGAATGGTCTGCAGAGATTGCTAAATTACAGGAATCTATGCATTTCCCATTTGGCAGATACTGTTTAGAAACTCTAGAAGGTTTTTAGACCTTTTGAAACATTGTTTTAGAATTTTGATAACAAAATTAATCATGTCCTGGTTGCTCCAGTTGGGTCTGTAGAATACATATAAACATCAATTTGATTTAATTACGGAGAAAAACAGTTTTACTCGACAATAATCTGATTGATTGGCAAAATGAACAAGATCTCAGAAAGATGTAAAGATATTTGGGAGATTAGTTTGTTGTTGAACTTTATGATTGACAAACTATAGCTAATGTGAGCTTGACTGATTTTGTACCAAAGTCTAGCTAGTTAAAACTCACTTGAAGAAGGAATTCAGCTGCAACAAAGGCAATAGACTTGATCCCAGTGGCATTTTCCTTTACTGTAAAATGGGCTTAGACAACATTATTCTGTAAGAGAGATAAGAGATGAGCAAAAACAGACCTACAACCTTAAACACAATAAACTGAAAGTTTAATGTGAGTGTTGCCTATGAGTTTCTGCTCAAACATTTACAAGTTCAGCTGATAGCCTTTCTTTGCTTTGTGCACAGGGGTCTGAAAATTGATGCAATTTTTGATATGAGGTTGTGTGACTTAAATAATGTGTTTTGTTGTGTGAATTAGTGTGCAAGAATGTCTGGGTAACAGGTGGCATCAATTTGTAGACTTTGTCACTCGGGCGCAGAACAAAAGCAGTGGATTTTCCTGAATGCTGCCTTGTGTCTGGTCGCTGGCTGAAATTCTTTGTACTGCAGGCCTTCTGAGCTGTGTGTGTGTGGTCAGCTACATATGTAGACCAGCCATTGTGCCCTTGACCCTCAGCAGATGTGGTCTGAACAATGAGCTGGGTAAATAAAAGGAAGTGGTGTATAAAAAGCCTCTTACGTCTCAGGGAGTGGACTTCACGTGTGTGTTTGTGGAAAAAGAACGATCCTGTTTGATATGAATGAATTGTATTTTAGGAAGTTGCTTAACTGAATGCTCCACAGGTGGTGTTTGCTAAACTGTCAGTAATGTAGACTTCCCAGCAGTTTTGTACATAACTTGGCTTTGAACCCATCAGCTATTCGGAAGAATTGTTCACCATTGTTTTTAGATTTGACTCTTTGTTAGTAATACAGTGTCCTTCATCAGCACCTATACTTTGCATGCAGATTATGTTGAGCTGTGAACTTCAACACTTCTCTAAATCACATCCCATTGAAAAGTGAATACGGAACAAGACTAAAAATAAAACAACCTCCTCACTCTAACTCTCTTCTTGGCTTTCTTGTATCTAGGCCACATATAGATCAGGTCACTACCTGATGTATTTCATGTTGCATCACACAGGAATGTATTAGCTTTTGAATCTTGCTTAGCATTACTAGATTACTACTCCTTAGTCATAATCTTTGTAGGGTACATAATTGCAATGTGCTTGAAATTTGTCCAAAGTAATTTCTTATTTTACATTGACTGTTCTATTCCTTTTTGCACTGACTGAACAAATTGTTTTTGTTTTTACATATTTCACCAAGTTTGTAAAGCTATTGGTGTATTTAAGTGTAAATTTCAGTCTTTCCTCAGTAACAGCGCCCACACTGATTGAGGGGTCCTGTCAGTACAACCTAGCTAATATTCTGTTCTCCTCAATCAGGAAAAAACAGGATTTTTAAACTTTGGTCAGAGCCGAACAAGTTGAAAATTTGCCTCTTTCTGACTTTGCAGTAGATGTTTAACAATATTGTGTACAAAGGGCATTTTAAAAAAATATTTACACCTATTTTGATATGTTTTTGTTGTGGTTTAGAAATTATTCATTTTTTCTTCTTTTAAAAGGTCGTTTAAGTTATAAATGGCTGAACATTAGGCATGTTTATCTTTGAACATTGAAGTTGAACTGCTGTTAATTAAATTAAATCAGAGTGTAAATATTTGCTCTCTCTCTCTATTTTCAGTGACAAACCATTTCCTCATGCCTCTCTTCACATTTATCTCTGGTGTCCCAGATCCTGAGTTCTGTTACAGCTCCACAGGGATATATGCGTGCGTGTATGTTTGTGTGTGTATTGCAGATTTAGTCTCTGGTCTGGATTTGGGCAATTGCTTGATGTTACTGAAGTCACTGATGGCCTACATTAGCTGCACACTTCACAGGAAACATGGCACAGTTGATGGTCACTGTGGGGAACCTAAAAGCACATCAAACTGAGAGACCTGGAGATTGTTAAAGGTAGAGTTCTGGTGAAGAATGAAGAAGAAGGGTGTAATCAATTTTGGGCCTTAGTTCTTTGTTTGGAAAACTTTGTAGATTTTTTGCGCAGTTTGTCCCCTGTTAAACTCATATAAAAAGTGTATTTTTTCCAGTTTCATCTAGTAACTATTTTATTATGAATAGCATTTAACCATAAACTATAACATCATGGACTGGATGCACATCTCTGCAGTTTATGCATTTTCCTCTATTGCCACGATCATAAAAGCTTACTATTTGCAAGTTTAGATAGTTTTTAATGTTTATTTCCTTGATTTTTCATTAATGCATGCAGAAAACCTAAATAATAAATGCCTGGGTGTCTAAATGCTATCACAGTAATACCTCATATTTTCTCTCTGTCATCAAAACCAGTAGCACAAGGCCTTCACATTCAGAGATTGGTCAGACAGAAGCTTCCTTTTAAAACACTGGAGCATAAATTTATGATGCAAGCATGCTTTTTTTTTTTTTTTTTTTTAATCCTATTAGCCTTACTTTTATGTACTTTCCAAGTACCCAAGTACAGGTTTACTTGAGTTGTGGACAAATTAATTCTCGTGTTTTTAAATGAGAAAATCCTTCATTGCCAGTGCACTTTCTGAAAATATTTGCTTTAGTTGATACCAGATAAGTCGAACCTTCGTCAGACAGCCTTTGACTTGTCATCTTGGACACTTTCTTAAAAAAATAAAACAAATAGATGGATTCCAGAGATTAAGGTAACTCCAATCCTGATTATTGTAGGTTTTATGTGTGTATTTTTATCCTGTGCTCTTTAATATGCCTTAACACAAACATTTGAAGCCTTTTATAGAAGCTTTCATTGTTTTCCACTAATTTTAGAGGATCAGGGTCTCATGTTTTAGCTATACTCATGTAACGTACACAGATCTTTGTGTCTGTTTTTGGATGGCTCACTGGAGATTTGACGTTCTTCATCATAAGGTTTACAATTAATCTTGGACTTGCTGGTTGCAAAACCTATAATTTACTTTATTATGGTGATGGGGGTGGAGTTGAAAGAGGGTGAAAGACATGATGGAAAGAAAGTGAAGGAGGAGAAGAGATTTCAAGACTGAATCAAAGAAACAGACTGGGAAAGAGTAAAAAGGAGATGCAGTTGAGGATGACAGATGGGTGATTTTTAGAAAGGGGTTAGTATTTGGGAGAAGAGCAATTTTCTTTGGGTACTGTAAATAATGGCCCCTGCTTGAGTTGGACAGCTTTCATTGCCCCTTTTGTGAGTGCTGACATCTTAGGTTCCCAAAGAGAGAAGAGGGACGGAGAGGGCTCGGCCTCTAGGGTTTTGCGCTGGCATGGGAAAGACAGAGTATTAGCCCAATATGAATATGGGAGAAAATAAAGCCCCCACAGGTCAAAGGGAACCTGCCAGTATGCACTCCTGGCTCTTTATTCTTCTCAAACCCACATCACCACACACAGACACCACTATCCACAAAGTGGCGCCTGAATGCAATGGAACAATTCCCTAACTGTGGTTAAAATACAGAGAAGTTTTCTCTTCCGCACTTTATCACAGTCTTTATAGTGATGTGTTTTGGCTCCTACTTCACTAAATGGTTGAGTTTCTTCCCTTATTTATAGATTTTTATATCTTTTTTTTGTTTATAATTCGAAACAAATACTGCAGTAGTATTTCCCATTAAGATTTATGATAATATTGGGAATATGAATATATTTTTACTTTAAAATTGTAGGATGTCTTTAAATGCTTCTCGCAAAACTGTACATGCAAAGTTGTAACGATTCTTTTCTAGAAGCACCTTTGTGCAAATCAACCTTTCAGTTTATATTTGAAAAATTGAGTGCATAATTCTTTTTAGTTGAGTTAATATCATAAAAACTGATAGGATTAATGTGTGAAGTTTCGATTAAAGTTAAATATAAAATCTTTTAAAACTGCATATAAACAGTAGCAGCCATTAAACTTCTGGTATTTGTCTTCAGAAACTGCACAACCCATAATCCTTTCCAGATTGTATGACTCATACAGTCAATTGGGTGTATTAACATTTGTTTGGTAGCCAGAGTTTTCAAAAAGAGCAAAGTTCTTAAACTCGTTTCATTTATTTCAACTGCAGATCTAGAAACACTTTTCATGAATGAAGGAAGGTTATGTCTTTTTAGTCCTGGGCTTGACTAGTCATGAGATCATCAAACCATCATGACACCTCATACCGATGACTTATGGATGCTTCATTGTTCCTACTGTTTATTATTGCATTAAAAAAAAACAAATTGAACACGGTTATGAATCCTTTCATCATTCAAAAACGGATCGAGTCCTGATGGGTGGTGTGCAAAAGACTGTTCTAGAAATATTGACTTGGGTTACTTCCCTTTCCTTCCACTTCACAATTATGCATTGCTTTGTTTTGGACCAACACTTTTCCAAAAAATGAATTCTTGTGGTTGTAATGTGATATGTAAAAAATTTCAAAATATGTGAATACTTTGGTACTGCACCTGGATTATAATTTGTGTCTATTAAACTACCATATTCTTTGCCACCTTCATCATTATTCAGAGCACAAACTGACCACATTCATTGACACGTATGAAATATAAAAGCTGTGAAATGTGGGTGAAGGCGGTAGTGGCTAAGAACATTCAGAGTGAGATCAGTGTAGTGAAGATCCTGAACAAAGGGGATAAATGATGGACTCTGTCGCATTTCCTCTGATGAGAAGATACAATCAGAACCGTTAGAATGAGAAAACCATCATGTGAGCATGATTCACCTGCTTAATTATGTCACATCCTGTTTGGTCCTCATTTGTAAACAAGTCACTGAAGATAGGCGGGAAATGGGAGGAGGGACCCTTCCTGTTTTGTTTTTTTCTTTGTGCTTTTTGGTCCCGTTGGATAAAACCGCCGTCATCCTTTCAATGACACCTTGATGTCTGGAAACCAATACAGAAAAAAAAAACAAAATACAATTCTTTTCGACTAAATGCAAATGTTTTTTTGGATTAGTTCACTGGTATGGACAGACCCAGCTTGCTAGATAGGATATGACTTATTTCCTTTAGTAGTCACCCAGTTATTTACCATGTGACATCATGAGCTTAATGCTCGTTCCTCAAGCATTTGAAGAGAATACGGATTAAACTTTCACCGGAAAGGCACAATTAAACTTTGTTCCTTTCATGGATTGAAAATGACACGAAACTGTAACTACACTTTACCAAGTACAGCTTGCTGCTTTAAACCTATTAATTAAAATGTTGTAAATTAACAACAAAAATAAATGCCCAGACTAAAAATAAAAATATTCACTCTAAACATGTGGTAGATAAGTTGATTCTAAATATTATTATATTAACCAAATAATGTTGTTATAATGATTATTCTATATATCAAGACAAGCCTCTTAAAGAATATATTGTTTTTAGAAAACTAGTCCAGTTGGCTGGGTTTAGTTTCACAGAATAAAAACTGAATGCAAGTTGTGAAAGGTGTCAACCATTAATACTTTATCAAAGTTGACTTGTCAAAGTGCTGTAGAAGCTGTTTGACCTTTTATTCACACAAATATAATCTTTAGCTGGGGCTCAATTTCAGTCTGTCTGACCATGTTGGAAATGAACAAGTCACACAGACTTCATAGTTAACGGAATATCAGGCAGACTATAATCCTGCTTTTAAAGATCCATTACTATTTCAGATATTCCAGGGAATGACATTTGCAGTCAGTTTCTAACCCATATAAATTTTGTTTTCATAGTCACCCCTCATTTGAGTGAGTTAGTTCCCTCAAAAAGATTGACCACTCAAAAAGTAATTAGGGCATTAGAGAAAACTGTGTAGTTTTCTTATCAAAGTCAGTGTTTCCCACCATTTGTTTTTGCTCTGGGGCACTTGCAGTTTTGTTTTTCCTGGAAAAAACGGTGAAAACGTTGAAGTGAGAAAGTTGTGCTGACAGGGCCAGAAGTCACTTTATCAATCTCAGGAAGCCTTTCTACCAGAGGGCAGGAACTGCCACTGGCTCCAGGAGAAGGGACTTTCCTTTTTCCTGCCCCACTCGGATGCAGAACAATGACCAAATAAGTTATATGTTCATGGCCATTTACTTGAGTTTGTAGTCAAGTTAACCTCTTCCCCCAGAAACAAATGTCTGCATCGAAGGCATGTGGATATGAAAGTTGGTTAGACAGAAAAAAGTCCCTGAACTGCCTCTGCAGGCAGTGCGACCCACTTGTTGGTGTATTTTTGGGGTTAGACAAGACAGCTCATCTGTGTGTACTCCTCTTTTGCATAAATGTCACTTTTTTTCCTCGCACGTCACCCTCCTCTTTACTGCTAATCACTGTTATTTCACATTAGCAGTTCGTCACCGCTGCTCATCTGCCGTTTAGCCTCTCAGCAGGTTGTCACAGTTTCAGTGACAGCTCCTCTTACGCTTTCCAGTGTCATTTGTGTCACCTGCAGTGCTGGCAGCTCTCCAGGTACTTGAAGCGATTGCGCTCGGCAAAGTGAGGGAGGATGGATAGAGCAACTGGCCATTTGGAAAAGTGAAGAGAGAGCGAGAGAGAGAGACTAGTTTTGCAGCACTAATTGGTCAGGAAGTGGGCTGCTTGGATGTGCAAGCTCTTCGCTCCCCCTCCTCTCCCAGTGGGCAGTCATTTCTGTTGCGTTGTTTCCATCTGTCCCCCCTTTGCTTTCCTTTCAGTGTCTCTTTCTCTTTGAGCTGACCTCATATTGTAGAGGTGCGGGACGACAACAGTGAGAACTACCGCTTTAAATCATTTGGCCTTATACTGAAACTTTTGAGGTTGTCGGACATGGATCTAACATGCGAAAGGATACTGGGATACAAGCAACTGAGGAAAGGCTAACTGAGAATGGTCTCTCAGAGGTGAGTGGAAGGTTGTGTCTCTGTCTAGCAGGGAATTGTAGAGTCATCAGTAAATCTTAAACTGTAAAATAGATTGTATGCTGGGATATTAGCTCATACATGCAAGCTTTTTCATTGCTAAAAGAACCCAGGCCTTTATTTAATCATAATTGCAGATGTTGTTCCTGCCAAACTAAGTCTGACCAGCAATTACGCACGCCAAAGTTTCAATTTGGTAAATGTCTAATGGCACCTTTGTATACTTGTCGAGCTGGACAGCTTGGCAGCTTCTGCAGTATGTTTAAGCCTGGAAGACTTTGTAAAATGTGTTTGAAGAGTTGAGGACAAGGCAATTAAAATGATGCTGGATCAATGTTGGTCTTGTAGTTGAAGTTCCAATTTAAACAAACCTAAGATGTTTTGATTGTAAAATTATATTAACATTTAAGATATTTCTTGAACGTACAATCTCTCCGAGTTCCAGCATTATCCAGTAAGATTTGTCCATGCAGGTAAAGTTTGATTGGGTGAGCTTATTTTATACCAGGTTGATAAATCATTTCATTTTTAAGGTTACTGCAATGACACTATACTCTTGCCTGCAGTCTTTTGTGTATGTGTGCACAAATGTGTATGCTCTCCTGTGTGGTGTGTCCTCATTTGAGAAAGTCCTAAGTGGAGCACCCAGCTTTCTGGGGTTCATAAATTTAGATACAGTATGGTAGAGACTACTTTATCACCCAAACACAATGGCACAATAATGCTTATTTGTTTGACAGGTTTTGAAAAGTTCTTTATATAAAAGAAACCTTGTTCTTGAAGAGATGAGATGTTAAGGTTAGATTGTTCTTATCTAACCTGCATTTTGTTTTGTTTTTTTCTTTGAACATAATTTGTGGTTAGCACTTAAAAACACAAGCAATTTAAGAAATGTGTGTTTCCATCTACCTTTGGTCAACCAAATGATGTCAGATTTTGTCAGTGGTTTATGTATTATTTGAGTGTCTCATTACTGGCCACTTGACAAAATACGCCTTGCCGGTTTGAGATTTGAACCCGTTTTGTCTTCAGGATCACATTTCTTTTTGCTTATTCTCATCGAATCCTCGAGATGTCTGCAACACTTCTCAACTTCTTGGTTCACATTGACAATGCTAGCACTATGTATGTACAGAACTGGTATTGTCTGCACATCTGTAAAGCTAATCTCCCACTATACCACATCCCAAAACAGCTCTATTGGATTGAGATCTGGTGACTGTGGAGGACCACTTCAGTACTGTGATCCCACTGTATTGTTTAAGAGACCAGTTGGAGACGATGCATGGTGCATTGACTGGTGGGAATACTGTTGTAAAAGGGTCGTCAACAATAATTGGGTAGGTTGTGGAATCTTTAATTATGCTCAGTTACTGCTAGAAGACAGGCTAGATTTATGATTTCATCTTTATTCTACAGCTGACCCTATCTAAATGATACAGCTAAAATTAACTCTGACTGGGTGTGTTGTTACCTGACAGGAGTGTATTCATTGATCATATTAGCATTACCTTGTTTGAAACAAGTTGTTTGTGTTTCTGTTGCCTTTTCATCATCTGGAACCATTTTAGTCAGAATGGTTCCAGATGTAACCAAATACTTGGTTACTTTGGACCATGTATTTTTGGTCCAAAGTATTGTCCAAAAATACTTTAGACAAAGTATTTTTGTCTAAACGATTGCCTTTCACAAGATACTTTCTCATTTTCCAACCTTTCTCTGCTGTGGGAATGCATGAAAATCCCACTAGATCGTCTGTTTCTGAAAAAAAAATAGAATGTTGTCTGGCAACAACTGTGCCTTGTTCAACATCATTTAAATCTCTTCTCTTTGCAAATCCAATGCTAAAACTTCAGCAAGTAATGCACTGAATTGTTGAAACGCGATTGGCTCACTTTCTGTTCGTATTATCAAGTATTGGAAGAGTTGTACCTAATAAGATGCCAGTGAGTGTATGTCCCTAATGGAAGAAAAATTCCCCCTGTTTGGTCTCTTTTCCTGGAGTGGGACCCCAGTCCTGTATTCTAATCTGAGGCCAAACACAGCTTCCTCCATATATCCGCCACACATGTTCATGCACACAATGATTGTTACACTCCGCCCTAACACTATTGTTTTAGTGGCTTAATGCAATATATATATATATTTTTAAATGCCCTCTTCTTTTAATGAAGAGGTTATTAACCTCCTGAAACAATTATGGAAAACATGTTAGCTAGGCCTCTTATAATAACAAATTTTGCTAATGCAACAACTCATTCTGAAATGTCAAGAAGCTTTAAATTCTGACATTTAACACTGGAAATTGAAGACATTTTAAATATACAAAATAAATAAAACAAAAACAACAAATAAAATGAATTATGAAATCTCTGTAAACAAAACTGTCCTTCAGAAAAAGAGCTAGCACCAGGATGTTTATCATCCAGTCTTTTTAATACAGAGTGAGAAACGAAAAACTGCAAGTTGTATAAATGAAAATTAAAATGATTTTAATTTATTACATGATAAATTTATTTGTGTATTGCAACAGAAAAGAAGCGTTTCTGCTTCTTTGTCCATTGCTCATTATTTATCTTCCACACTTTACACCTACCTTGTTGTAGACTTTTAACTTGTATCTTAAATACTTTTCCCAGGTTCTTCATTAGCCATAGTACAACCCTGCTGTATTATTAGCTACAGCTGTTCTCCTGATGTTGCTTTGTTGGCGTAGCTGCTGAAGTTTTTGTCTTTGTTGCTATTGATGTTGTTTAGTCTGCTAAAGTGAGAAATATATATTTTTGTGTGTGTGTTCCTGGCTGCTTGTCTGGCAAAGTTGTAGGTACTCTCCTCTTACGTAAGCTTTAACCGATGCTGCAGCCAGGTTGTTTTGGCCTATAGAACTGAGAAATTCCTGGACTTGTTCTGGCACTGAAAGTGGACAGCTGAAGCCAGAATGAATGCCGTCCAGGAGTCTGGAATGCTCGTAAATATGAAAATGAAAGGAAATTAGTATTAAAGCAAGTTGTGAAATGTAGAGTTCACTGAAATAAGAAATATAATTTGTATGAGCTGAACCTGCTCTTCATCCATCAACTCCAATGCTGGGCAGTTTTGCGGAAGTGTTGTAGCAGCACTTTAGTGGACACAGATCTGTGAACAATCACATTTACAAAAAGAATCAACTTAATGATACTTCAGACCACCACTTTTGGCAAGCGTTCTACTGTAATGTTTGAAAGGAAAGATAACAAAATAGAATTCACATCAGTTTGGATGGCTAATAGTAGTTGGCTGAACTGTCACTATGTACAGAAATTAGCAAATCAAATTGGTTTTATGACTTGCACAAAGTAAAGTCAGAATTATGTCAGGTATGATTCTAGATCCAGGACCTGACTTCCCTGCTGCAAGTAATAAAGAATTAGGAGGTAGTTAGCAACATGTTAAGTTAGCTCTAAGTAATGCAGAAAATCCCAAGGTGCCCCTAATGGGAACAAAAAAGAGAAAATGCGTGTCATTGCATAATAATATATATTTTTTTACTTTATTTCATATCGTAATGTTATTCCCTCACCAAAAAATTAATGCATTCTTGAGAAATCTTTGGACATACCATAGCAACTATTCAGGGGTGCCTAAGTGCAGATGTTATCTGCATAATTTGGGAAAATGTAGTATGGAAGCAGGAGTAAAATATGGCGGTTTCCCAGCCAAAATGGGAGACTTGTCAGGTATGCTGTTAGTAAACACCTGTTGGAATGGCATGTCTGCTGAGCTTATATTGATATATTCAGGAGTGATATGTTGGTACATTTTCTCATTAAATTTGAACCTTTTAAAGCAATTACTTGAAAACATACATTGACAAAAAAAAACAAAAAAACCCAGCTTTGACTAAATCTCAAGTTCTGTTTGGAAGTATTACTTTATGGGTGCCCGCTAATTGTTGCATGGTTGTTAAGCTGGTGCCCATCTCCGGCAGTCATTGCTTAGTTAGGTAGGATACACCCACAAGTTGTCATGGTGTGATGTTGTATAAATAAGAATTAAAAGACAAAATTGCATGTTGTTTTGAGCAGCTGCAATTTAAGTTCTGCAAAATACTATTTGTTTACATTTAGTGGACTCGTCACTTAGCATCAAGAGGAAGTTTGCCAGCAAATGCATTGCCAGAAAATGCGGCAATGCATTGCTCACATTAATACAAATAACATGTCTCTTCTGGTGATTTTACACAAAGCAATGCTTTTAATACAATAACAAAAGCTACAAAACATGATTAAAATTTACCTACGGTTCTGTTTTCATTTTTGCTTTATCTTTTACTTTTACTGGCAGAGTGTTTGGTTTGTTTACAGTAATACAGACTAAGGAATGATTCTTCAATCTCAAACTTCTTAGAAAAGGGAAAAAACAGACAAACCGGTTGATTAATTCAGACGTCAGGTTGCAAAAAGAAAAGCTGTGAGTGATGGCGACACTTAAAAGAATCTGTGAAGATAAAGACGGACTGTGTATTTTTCGCAGATGATCCATCTCAGCATTGACAGTGTCACAGAGGGAGGGGGAAACCATATATAAATGACCCCTCCACCCACAAATCCCCGCCATTAGTCACAGTCTCCCTCGCTTTCCGGATGCTTTTTTTCTTAATATTCTCACTTCTCTTGTTACCACAGAAACACTTAACCTCCTTTTATAAACTGAAAATTTGAAGAAGCTGTCTGACTGTGCGCTGGTGTTAGGTCCTGATTTCACACTCGAATGCAAACACGGTCACTCACACATTCTGTCAACTGCAGTAATGAGCTTTAAATTAGCTCTCCGTCTCTCTGTGGGCTTAAAATCCTTCTCTGTTTATTGCACAAGTAAAAATGGAAGGGAAACAGTTACTTTTGACCATACACGGAGCTGAAATACTTTTGGAAAACAAATTTTGTGAGTGGGGGAGTGAAAGTCTCTTATAATTATGACAATCTGACAAAATGCAGTTAAAATTTCTACACACTATAGAGACCTCAGCTCTTCTTCGGCATGAGGAAACCCAGTTTAAGGATGTTTGCCTCCTTCAAAGGATCCAATTGCCTTGTTTTAGCTTGTCAGTGTGTGAGAGCCTGTTGAGGAAATTACTGAGTGGTGATGGATGAGAAGTTGAAGGAACATGACTCTGGTGTTGAGCTGCAGACAATGGTCCAATGTTGGTACTGTTTAGGGAAATAAATAAGGTACCAGAGGTACAAATAATTTGGTGTTAACTTATGGGTTTAATATTGACTTAAGGTTTTATTACAGTATTTTGTGATAAAAAAAGTGATAATACAAACTTTTTTTTTTTTTACTTTTTTGAAGAAACTGTGGCTTTGACAGCATTACACAGTTATCATAGTCCCACAAACACAACTCTTGAAAAACATTCCTATTTATTAAATGCCAGTCCTACAAAGAAGTGAGTTCCATCACTAAACTGCGCACAGCGGCATTTAATCATATTTTCAAACTGATTAATATTTATTGATGCTTTCATTGAACAAACAGTGGAGAAAATGGTCAAATTAACAATCCAGACAATATAGTTGTGTGGGGGTTAAACATCATTAATTGGAATTTATCGTGACAATACAAGAAATGTATTGTGGTAAACAGTACAATAAATGCCCAACCTTTGCTATAAATAAAGAAAACATTTATCAAATTTTATATTTTTTTTCACCTTTTTTTTATTAGTCTGAATTCTCTTTTTGCACCAGAAAATGTATCAAAGCTCTTAGGTTCTTTCTATGAAATAAGTTTATTATCATTTCAATCATCGAGGAGTTAAGGCTTTGGGAGCAGCCTCAGGTCATCAGATAAGGGGTTTCTGCTGTAGCCTCATGTCCTCAACAGTTCACGCTTGGGTGAGCTGAGGAGTTTTGAAGATCCATGTGCGCGTTTGCTAAGCTTGTGTTGCTCATTATAGAAGGCCTGCGTACGTGTGTGTGTGTATTTCAGAAGAGAGGGGGTTGCAGGTGAACCATTTGGATTCAGACTGAGGTCCTTCGTGGGTCAACGGGTCCTCTGACCGTTTGAGAGAGAGAGGTCGTGATTCTTAGGCTGTGTTCTGTTTGTGATGGTCATCCAGGGGGGATCTATGTAATGGCACTGGTTAGGGGGGAAAAAAAAGAAGACTGTCAGGACCCCTTCCTGCTGTGACCAGTCCTCGTCTTTATGGGAGGAAAAACAAATAGTCAACACATTTGCTTTGGTGTACAAGACTGAGGATTGGGTGTCTCACGTGTGTCATTTTGATGACTCTTTGTCTGTCCTGATTTATTTGTAGCCTTTTCTGTTAACTATGTGACCAGTCAAACTATTTTTGACAGCAAAATATTATTTTATATTTACTCTTTTTTTCTGTGTTAACGTGATGTCAAAGAATCTTAACACAGAGAAATAAGGTTTCTCTGGGGAACCTTATTTCCAAGGTTTCCCAGAGAAAACTTGATAAGCCTGGTAGTTGGGTGGTAGGGGAGTCATGCACCCAGTGGCCCGTTGTGCTTTTAAGTTAAAAAATGTTTAAAGTTGAGAGGAAAATTTTAAATATCACTTGATAATTATGTTATTTCATGATTAATACCTGAACACCAACTATAAAGCCTTAAAAAATGCAAACATTTTAAAAAGACTTGTATAAATAAATAATGATTTCCCTGGTGGGGGCACAAGTCAAGCCTGGTGGCCAGCTAGGCTTATGAAACACTGAAGGAAACCCTGATTTCAATTCCCTAAACTCCAAATAGTAAACTTTTACCTTTTCTTAATTCTCGTAAGATGAATGCAATTCCATTTTGCCTTCTGCAACCTTTTTGGTTGTTTTGTAAGTTTGACTAAAATTGAAGCAAGGCTCAACGCTAAAGAAACACATAAAGGACATTCTCATCAAAGCAGCTAATGCTTTATTAATATAATTTCGAGTAATATATTGACATTAGCCCATCTTTAAATCCTACAAGGCTTTTGAGCTACAGCTTTACTGAGTTTAATCATTAAAAAAAAAAATGTTCTTTCTTTTTTTGGCCTTCTTCTTTTTGGGAATGTTTTATGAAGATCCTGTGCTGGTGTTTCTCTAATCTGCAACACAAAAAGCAGTCCGATTTCTCTGTGGATAAGGAGCTTTTGTCCAAGCCGACTCACAGCCTATTGATCACTCATAACCCCCTCTCCTTCTTGTGAAGTGTGGCTCAGTGTGCAGCCCATGCAGTTGTGCGCCAGCAGCAAGAGTTCAGCTGTTCTCCGAGTGTGCAACAAATATACCTAAAAAAATTTTCTTGCTGTGTAAACTTTTAGGCAGAAATCTAAAAATTCAACTTAAGGCTGAACTAACTTCACATAAAACAACAAAAACTCATCAAAAAAAAAAAGTGAACTAAGATAAGGAGCGAAGAACGTACAAATTGTGGGACTCCCGTCTTCTTGTAATTTGCTGCAGGAGAGCGAGAGGAGGAGTCAGGGGGAGGGGAATACACAGCAGGGAGGGGAGCATGAGAGAGCAGAGGCCATTCACTATGATACACACACTCCAATCCAAACACATGAACGCTTCGAGACACACATGCACGCTGTGGATGCAGGAGAGAGGGAGGGAGAGAAGCTTTCAGAGACAGAAGTAAGCAGAGGAGATCATTGGCAAGTTAAAGAGAGCGAAAGAAAGGACCTGGAGGAGTTAGTTCAGAATAAAACTTTTCTATTTAGGACCAGACTGCACTCTTAACTTCTAGAAAAGAAAAATAAAGAAAATCACAATGCTTTGGAGAGTTAAGGAAATCTGAGGATTTTTTTTTTTCCCCTGGAACTGCTAGAAATACGTTTTGGAAAAGTCTAGATATGTGACCTTCTGTGGAAATCCTGGTTCCTTCTGAACTTTCTCACCATCATTTTTGAGAAACATTTTGTCATCATTTCATCTAAAGAAGGGCCAAGCCACAATGCCTACTGGTAAGAATGAAAATGTCCAGCTACAAAATATACATTTATTTTTTTAAATGGGTATCAACATGTTTCTGTTGTGATGTGACTTGATTTCTATGCCTGAAATTTTGCTTTAATGTAACACACTAATTGTAATTTTCTACACTATATTAAATTTTGCTATCACAGTATCGCCCCAAGTGCATAATTTTTGTGAATTACTTTGTTTATGTTTTAACAAATCTTAAACATGTTGCTTCCCTCTTGCTGCATGTTGAGATGCCATTCGGCAGCCTGCGACCCAATTTAGAGCCTCAAAGGGCAGCAGCTGGCAGCAGGCTGCAAATGGGTATGAAGCAGAAAAGAAAAGGAGGGGGAATAATTACTTTTTAGCGCAAAGTCTTTGGTTTCAAAGTGCTGGAGACAATGGAGTACTCCGTATTTCTCCTCCCACTCTGCATGTCCGTGGGGAGGGATGGGTGCCCATCCAAAACACATAAGTGCACATGGCTTGGGGGGGAAGCGGGTGGTGATGAGATCCCTTAAAAGTTCCTACTTTTAGAGTCTCTCACCTGAAGGGCCACAGATGACACCCTGCAGCTCCAGCTGTATAAGACTTTTTTTTTTTTTCTCATTCAGAAATTTAGGCTTGAATGTCACAGTCTCAGGCAAGGCTGAAGGGTGTGAACAGCAAGCGTATCATGGGTGTCCCGTGGGCGAGTACAAGACTATGGGTGTCTGAAAATAGGGACAGCATGCGGTGGATTCTTCTCCCACAGCTACTCGACTATAACTACACTGCACATTCCTGAGTGATGTCTCTGTGGTGTCAAAAACACAAAGAAATCTTTGGACACTTTATTTTTCATAGGGGGATTTTATATTTTAAATGTGTTGTGGTTTTGTTGAATGTGTTCTCTTTATTATGTGAAAATGTTGTTGTTAATTAGTCTACTAGCTGCACGCATGTGTTTACTTAGGTTTTATGAGGCAATGAAAGCCCAGATTTATGTTTAAAGGGATAGCGAAGTGACATGAAGTTGTGTTAAACTGCAACAATCAGTTAATATCTTACCTACAGTGGATAACTCTGAAAATGATTTGTTTAATGTAAATTCATATTCTTTGGATCAGAAGTCTGAAACTGACAAGTAGTCCTAGTTGCCAAGACTTCCATTATTTTAAAGGACCTCAAATTTCAGAAACATCAAATTATTTTATCCTAACACTATGAACCATTGAACCTTTGATTTGCAATAGACGGTGAGTTAGAAACAAGCTAATATTTACACAGGAAATAGTTAGGAAGCGGTATGCTGCCAATAATCTTCCTGTGTAAAACATGTTCTGAGAATGATTTGTATAATGTGTCCCAAGTTTGATATTAAAATGTAAAAATAAAAAATATGATTGAGCATTAATTTTTCCTTTTACATCAGGGATTTGCTGTGACCAGAAATACTTTGCATGTTCCAATCTCAATACGTTTCACACAGGATGCTCATTGGTGCCACATCGCCTCCAACCTCAGTGTAAATAATCACCAACCTCTGTGTAAATAAAGATTTAAAAGGTTACAAGACAATGTTTTCATAACTTTGCACTTTTGAAATTGGAGTTAAGACATTAGGCATCTGATTTGGTTTTAGCCCCTCTTGGACTAGCCCTTAGCTGCAGGTAATCTAGATTTATAATAAATAAAAATGCAAGGAGAGCAATATACCGCAGATAATTAACTGCTTATGAATAGAAACTAACTCCCAAACTATCCGTTTAACCTGTGAGCATATTTACTGTAAACATCTTGTGGTTATGATGAGTGTTTATACTTCAGGAGACAAATACAGTTGTTAATTGGTGCACCAGGTGTATGCTGTGTTTACTTTGGTTTATATTGAAGCCTTTTTAATCATGTTTTCTCTTCTACCTCCTCGTGCTTTACTCCAGCAATTTATGCAACATTTGCATTTGAGTATATTCCCCAAACCTGCGCATTTCTTTGTTGGTCTAGCAGCAAGTTCAGTGGAAACCCCATCTCATTTCCAATCCTATGTTTCATACCTCTTTGTCTATATGTGCCCAACCTCTGAGGCCTGCGTTCGTCTGCCTCTCCTTGCGGCATTAATGGGGCTGCAGTGTGAAATCCAGAGCGACATTTTAAGGTCTTTAATGTCAGTTGGGATCAAGGCTATGTCTCTATTAGAAATGGGGACAGATCTGAAGTGGAATATGCGGAAAATGGGATGTTGAAGATTGACAAGGTTTCAGAGCGTAATATTAAGTTCAATTTTTAGGATATACTGTTATAAAGTTGGTGCTTCATTGGGTAGATTGGTTGGGCAGAAGCAAAATGCAGAATGAAAAAAAAAGTTGAGTGGGAAATGGAAGAATGGGGGAAAAAATATGGGAGTGGGTGGTGTTTGACCTTTGGCCTTCTTTCTCATCTTTTCTTCCTACTTTCATTCCTACGGGACATCTACCCTCATTCCTCACTCTTACTCGCAGTTACTTATGTCCCCGAGGTTAAAGACGCTGCCAAAGTGAAAACAAAGGTGACTGCATTGCAACTGGTTTCGGTTATTCCTTCAGAGTTCTTGAGTTTCTTGTAAGAAGTACACAGGATGGTCAAAGATTGAGTTGCCATCTGGAAGGCATACCGTATAATAAACAATGTTGCAAGCATCTATCGGTAATGTGCAGTCAAACCCTGTCTCATGCTCACACTTTTTTTGTTGGGATCCCTTATTTTCCTGCAAAGCCTGGTTGAAAATTTAAGGATGTTTCTGTACTTAACAGTAAATCCATTTGGTGTTTCAACAGCTGTCAGTCAGAAAGTCGCTGTTGTGAACTGTTTATAATAGGTGTTCAAATATGCATATCGTTTGCAAAAGCAACCAAGTCACAACCATCACTGGAAAAAAGAAAAGTGGAAATCTTTTTGTTTGACCACCTTTATATTTAATTTACTTTGGTTAAAATTGCAGTAAATTATTTATTATGAGTGTTTTTATATCCCATAAACTTGGAAAGCAAAAAGACCCTGAGCAGAAAAAAAATGACTGCACCTAAATCTGAACATGGGCTGTGGTGGTCAGTACCCACATTATGTACAGGTTGGCCTATGGTTATTTTCCTAAATAGAAAAGAACAGGGATGGTCTGACTGAAAGGAATGTCTGGTGGAAGCTGAATTGTGAAGTTGGCAGGGTTCCTGTCGAGAAATACCAGATGTGTTTTAAGTTTCATAACAAAATATGATGATGGAGAAAAAGGAAGGGAGGAAGAAAAGGATTGGAAGTCAGTTTATGACTGATTGTGAGTGTATTGTAAAGGTGTGAGTGAGCAAGATGGAATAATTTATGGAAATAACTGAGGGAAAGTCATTTAACTTGTCCGTGTGGTTAATGTCTTGCCTCTCTCCACTAAGATGGAGCTGAGAACCATGATTGCATTTCCCTCAGTTGCATGTGTAAATTAATCTTCATAAAAAGCTGTTAGATTATTTCAGTGTTTGGCTAGCTTTGGCTGTTGGTGTTTGGTAAAATCAAACACCAACATGTTTAATTAGAAAGACTAATAGAGGCTTTGTCATATGTTTCTATTCTGTTTTCTGATTCACTACAAGAATTTCACTATAAAGATTTTTATCTTTTCCTTGACTATCATAGAAGCTCGAATCAGAATCCAAATAATTAAAAATGTTCTTGCAACAAAATCTAAATTGTAACGCTAGTACAGTGGTAAAGCATTTCAAATCAGGAATTGAGTGTCTTCTAGCATTTTATTTTCTGAAATGGCATGAAAATAGTGAGCAGCTTGAAGGTCCTTGAGAAGATCAGGATTGTTGCATCTGAAATGTTTTTCTTCCATATTGTGATCTTTTGTTTAAAGAAAATCAGTTTTACTGTCTTAGTTTTCTTGCAGTGTAGCCAGAGAGAAATGGGGATCTAATGACTTCATTTAGTTCTCATAAAGGTGCCAAAGGCTGTTGTGTATGGAATGGACATTTTTAGCTTAAATGACATTAAAAGCTTATATCTTTAGTAATTTATTTGACTTTGACACAAAATAATTTCTGTAAATTTCTCTGTTTTTCTAATAATTATGGTGCTTTGAGGATGTGCGCCGAAGTTGAAATTTGAAATGAAAAAGTCTGTGTTTAACAAGCACCCATTAGTTTTATTTCGGATGCAGGCTGCGGATACATAAACTGTAGTAAAGATGGCTGATATATGAATGATTTAGTAGTACTTCAGATTATCTTTAAAACAAGGGTCCAGTGGATTCATTTTCTCTATTCTGAATAATTAGGAGAATTCATTGTCTTCAAGCATCTAGCACTTAGCTACAACAACAATTACCACGACTGATTTGTGCAACAATAATTTTAATCCTAAAGTTCAAACCAAAATAGTGATGAGAGCTCTCAGCTGCACAATGCACAAGCAGTTTACCATAAGGCTCCTCAGTTTGGTCTTGTGCCTAAATGTCTCCTGTGGATCATTTCCATATATTTCTAACCTAATGGTTCTTTGGGCATTTACAATGCAAATTCAGCACAGACCTTTGTGCATGCAAGTTCAGGACATGCTACTTCATTTGCTCCACATCTGTCTTTTTAATGTTTTTGTCTGCCTCCAAAATGTTTCCTCTCTTGCTCTTTCATTTGAGTCTCTTGATGTAGCCAAACCAAGTGGGTATCTTCTCAAGTGGCAACCCTTACAGGATGAAGTTCCCTTCTTTGATATTCTATGGACTGTGTTTTCTTGCCAAGGGATCCTCCCTGGGAATCACGTGTTGGATTTGTTGCTAGAGCCACCATGTTACAGATTGTCAGTGTGTTTTTCCTGCTGGAACCCAATGATTAAGGAAGCCACTTGACTTCAAATAAGCTTTGGGAACAGTTTTTGCTCAGTGACATTTTGTGTATAAAGCAATGTTTTTACAGAACAGCTTCAGAGTTTAAAAGATTGCATGAGATGTGTATTACAAAGAACTCTTAGAGATTTTTTTGAGCTACTTGTGAGGCCCCCGGGGCCGTAAATAGAGAGCAGTGCTCTTAGCTGTTTGCTTACCACTTCACAACAAAGAGCACTTCAGGTGGCTGTAAAGAGTATGACTGAAGTGAACCAGTTAAATTTAGCATGAGTCATTAAACTTGGCTGGACTGGTAGGGAGGCTTGTCTGGCTGGTTTGCACTAGTGGAAGGGAAATCACTGTGCTTCTGTTTGCAGATCTACAACTCATTACTTTGTGAGTCTGTGTGTTGTGAAGGCCCTTTTTGTTGCATATACGTTGATTAATGCTGTTAACAATCTTGATGAGAATTGTTAACAATGATAATGAAAACGACAAGTGACTTTTATAAGCAAGAAGATTTTCTCTTTATATCATAGAAATGTCCATAGAGGAGCTTTGAATGTTAATTATGTACACACTTTAAAATCCATGACTACAGGGCAAACTTACACAAGTCAACAGTGACAGCGCCTGCAAGGTGTGAAATCTGATGTTTCTCGTAATCATGAGTTAACCTTGCTGTTACATAACAAAAAACAAGATGTTTATCTCTTTATCTGGAGACATCAGTCTCATGTTCAGTCAAAGCGACAGTCTTATACAGAGAAAACAATGTTTTCTTGTGATCATGAGATAATGATGGCAAGAAACTCAGACTGTTTTGTGTAAAACTCAGTTTCATCGTTCATCATCACTGCAGTCACACGTGTAATTGTTCCCAGCAATGCTCCTGAATGTGACATAATCAGCTCAAATCGGTTTCTACATGCCCCTCTTAATGTCTAATAAAGAACTACTAGTTTTGTTTGTTAGTGATGTCACACTGAATTATTCGCAAAACAAAAACAAACTAGAATTGCAAGCAGTTAAAAAAGGGGTGCATGCCGTGCTTAACAAGTCTGGCCACATCCCTCCTCAAGCTGTGTTGTGGTGGTAACATTGTCTCTCCCCCAATTTAGCTGACTGGGTGGTTTGCTACAGGATAGACGTAGTCCTCTACAAACTACAGTAGGCTTTTCAGACTCACTACACCATAAAAAGCAAAGAAATGTTTAGTGCAGTTTTAATATGATGCCAGAAATTAATTAGTCTTGCAAAAAATTATTGGATTGATTTAAAAGCTGTCAACGAGAGTTAGACTTCTTATTTTTAGCAATCTTTGACCTTCAGTTTTCTGATGTTTGTATTATTTTTTATATTTGATTAACATTCAAGCTGACAGGCCGCTCTAGGTCTATGGCAATTTATTAGAACTGTAATGTCAGCATTGTGCAAAAATGTTAAATGTATTGACTAAAATTACAGAAATTGTTTAAACACATTGCTGTCTGGTGATAAAGTCCAATTCTTATAAAAGTCATTTTTAAATTAGTTATTTTCTTTTTATCTAAAATATGGCTTCTATGTGGTCATGCAAACTTTCTTCTAAATCAGTTTGTTTTTCTGCAATAATAAGTATTTTGAGTGAAAAGATTATTTATTTATGTTACTGTCACTATATTTAAGTTAAAAATAAACTCTCCACATACTTGACCAACATAATTTCCTCATGGTTTCTCAGAAAACATTTCTCTTAATCCATTTGCACACATTAGTATAATCAAAATAAATGATTCAGACTTTTGTACTCGGTGTTTACTGTTTGCCAGTCTTCCGTCTGTTTCTTTCTGGCTGACGGTTTTTGCCTTTCAGCTGGGCCTAATGTCGAACATATGAAATCCTCGCTCTTTGTTTGAGTTCAATGAAAGCCAGAGATTGATGCCAGGTTGCTCAGACACTTGATGTATTCACTCTCTCCCTCCTTTGGCAGGAGACACTGACCTCACACACAATCCTTAATCCTCACATGCACATGCAGAGACAAACGACACACACATGCACAGAGCAGAAACAGTCCCAGCCTGCATACTTAGGACCATAATTAGAGGTAATTTACATGGATCAAGTTGAAAATAATCTGGATAGCAGGTAACTAAATCCTGGTCATCTTTATTATGTGCTTGTGTATGTGTGTGTTGAGGTCAGACTGGTTGATGTGTGAGAGGGAAAATAGCTTGTTCACCCAGGAAACGGACAGGGTGTGCCCCAAACATGAAGCTGAAGGGTGGGAATGAGGAGCAGGGCAAACATAAGATGGGGCAACTTCTCTGTGGCGTTTTTTTTTTTTTTGTGTGTGTGTGGTCACACTTTAGTCTGCATGTGCAGGATTCACAGATTTGTATGTTCTACCTAGTTGGACATACAACTAGGTAGAAACATAAAATAATCAGTATGGATTGTGGAATAAATAATTTAATGTGAAAAGTGCATGGAAAGATTTGTCAAAATTTGCCTGTTAAAGTCACAGAGTGCAATATAATCTGTGCATTGTGTGCATGAAAGCAGAGTGTGGCTTACTGAAAAACCAAGTCTGTTTGTGTTTATGTGCGTTGTTGATTCACTCCATAGATTTGTTGTTCTTTCTGATCTTTAATTGTTAGAAAGTCATTTTTAAATTAGTTATTTAAAAACTAAATAACTGGGGTTTAAACATTTGGAGGACACAAAAACAAGCAGTAAAACCTTTCCAAACTTGTCAGAGAGAAACTAAAACTTCATACCACTTAAGTCATGAGACACTGGAGTTCCTTCCTGCTTTTCTTGGCAGGGGAATAGAACCATAAAGAATCCTGAATCATTATCCATCCATCCATTTTCTGTACACCCCTGTCCCTAGTGGGGTCGGGTGGTCCTGGTGCCTATGTCCAGTGAACTTTTTGGGTGAGAGGTGGGTTACACCCCAGGCAGGTCGCCAGTCTGTCGCAGCCTGAATCATTATCTGTAAAATACTGTATTTCATGTTTTTACTAGAATATCTCTGGTTATTTTGGTTTGCTTTAACTCTGAGCATGTACATCCAGAATGTAGAATCTTAATGGATTTGGGTTCAGCTTCTTAATATTTGTTTTGAGTCCAGTCTGTGATCTGCTTTTCAGAGACCAGTCCAAGTAGAAAACAGGCATTACTGTGGCAAAATGATGGGCTGTTTTGAAAAGGGAGAGCGGGTATGGAGCTGGATCTTTGAGCTTGTCCTCAGTTTCATGTTTTGAACCTGAACCTGTGATCTCAAATGCTTTGAAGTAAGAAAGGTTGAGCTGGTGCTGCTGGCATTGACCATCTTTCTGGATGTCGCTGTATACCAGTAACAGACTTTTTGAGAAGTGATTTCTGTTTTGAAACGTTAAAGTTTTCGTCAGTTAGACTGACTGTATGGCCATTGAGGTTGGTAAACTGTATTAACTGAATTTCTACAGACTCTGTTGTGAAACAGCTTGACACAAGCTAGATGTCAGAGAGACTACTGTAGGTGCACATAACTTTGAAATAGAGCTTTCATTCATTACAAGGTTTGCTCTTAGCATGCAGTTTTCAAGCAAATCATCACACACACTTATTTGGTCAAACAAATTAGAATTCAGAAATGCTTGGTTTTCTTTCTGTTTATTTTCTAGGTGGTGTGATGACTGTTAGGCTTTTTTTTTGTAAAAGAAAAACACTTTTGGAGAGATTTATGGTAGCTCTCCAAGTGGCCCACATATGGTGGGTGGTCAGTGTAAACGTCCGTTAACTGTGGTCAGGAATGAGGATGCTAAACAGAGACCTTGTAAAGATGTTTAAATAGAACTTGCAATTACAGAGAGGGATTCATATTAGCACTGGTACTTTTTTTTGTTTAATTTGAATATTAAATGTGATTGTTGGGCATCAATATTTTTATTATTTTTTTCTTTTTAAGAGTTTTTTGCACAATACAATTTTAGATTTATAACATGCAGCTTAGACTTATAACACAAGCTTCACAAGCAACAGGATGTTGCTTGTGAAGCTTAAGCTGCTTGTGCTTGCTTGTGAAGTTTAAGCTGCCTTAAACTTCAAAACAGTGACAGGAATATAACTGTACTTTACTGCTTTTGTGATAATTCCCAGATTTATCCTAATTCATATCAAATGAACAGCAAAATTGATCAGTGATGTTGCACACTTGCCATTTTTTAGTCTGCACAGTCCTCAAAGGTTTCACCAAAGCCTGCAACTGCATAAATAAGAACAATGCTTAACCTTTTGAATTAAATCTAATAATGTTTTTTTCTCTTTTTTTTTTTTCCACTTTAGACGACTATAGCTACCTGCCTGATGTGCTGCCTCCTCTTCCTGAAGTCCCGGACTCCGGCTCAGACCTGAGCTCCGTTGACATCCCAGCACGCTGCCTCCGCAACCCGGCCTTCCGCCACGCCTCCTCACGTTATTGCTCCGCCATCAGCATGGACTCCTCTCCTGATAGCGCTGAACGACCCATCAGCTACAGCTCCACGTCCTCCTCCGCCTCCTCCAGGGACAGTCACTGCTCCTTGGGCAGCCGTTCGACCCTTGTCGCGACCCCTCAGTGTAACCCCGTCACCCCTGACCGGGACTCAGGGGCGATTCGATTGGAACTGGTCCCAGCCAGGCAGCTGGGATGCGAAGAGGAATATGAGGGAAACAATGGAGACGGAAGAAGACAGACTGCTACAGAACATTTGCAGCCTAAGTTGAGTCCAGAAGTACAAGAGAAGATGAGTCCGGTGCAGGGACCCAGGACGTATGTGGACCGCGTGGTGCAGGAGATTCTGGACACAGAGAGAACCTATGTTCAGGATCTGCGCAGCATCGTAGAGGTAAACTAGTGTTTATTTGTAACATAGTATACAAAATAATTAAAAGTTCTTTATAGAAAAAACAAAAAGACAGAGATCTGACACATTCAGAATGTGAAATACATCAGAAGAACATTGAAAAACAAATAGGCATCACATATAGAAAAACCCTAAAATGCAAGTTAAAGACATGATGGAAATGATGAAGTTATCTTTGATAATTCCAGAAAACTGTAAGAACTGTAATTCCCGAAAAATTACAGTAAACATATTTTCAGTTTTAATTTAATGAAACTGGATGTTTCTGGACTCTTAAGCTTTTGAGGAAGCTGGTATCAGACCCGATCAGTATAGAAAAAGATGATACCTCTCTGATGACCTAGAAATTCTGACTCCGTACTGAGACCCAACACAATTCAGAGCCATCACATGCTCCTGAATGTGACATAATCAGCTCAAATCAGTTTCTACATGCCCCTATTAATGTCTAATAAAGAAGTAATAGTTTTGTTCTTTAGTGATGTCACACTGAATTATTCACATAACAAAAACAAACTAGAATTGCAAGCAGTTAAAAAAGGGGTGCATGCTGTGCTTAACAAGTCTGGCCACATCCCTCCTCAAGCTGTGTTGCGTTGGTAACATCGTCTCTCCCCCAATTTGGCTGACTGTGTGGTTTGCTACAGGATAGACGTAGTCCTCTACAAACTACAGTAGGTTTTTTAGACTCACTACACCATAAAAAGCAAAGAAATGTTAAGTGCAGTTTTAATATGATTCCAGAAATTAATCAGTCTTGCAAAAAATATTGGATTGATTTAAAAGCTGTCAACGAGAGTTAGACTTCTTATTTTTAGCAATCCCTGACCATCAGTTTGTTTTATGCAATAATCTTTTTAAGTGTATTGAGTGAAAATATGATTTACTTATGTTACTGTCACTTACTATATTTAAGTTAAAACTTAAATATCTTTTAAGTTAAAAACTTAAATATAGTAAGAAAACTATATTTTCTTATAGTTTGAGAAAATATAGTTTTCTATATTTTAAGAACTGTAATTCAAGAATAATTACAGTAAATATCATTTTTCAGTTTTGATTTAATGAAACTGGACATTTCTGGACTCTTAAGCTTTTGAGGAAGCTGGTACCAGACCCGATCAGCATAGAAAAAGATGATACCTCACTGATGACCTGAGGAGCCTATATAGTACATACATGGCTAGAAATTCTGACTCCGTACTGAGGTCCAACACAATTCAGAGCCGTAAACCATCAACAAGATCTTGAATCTGTCCTTTTTCCCAAACGGGAAGCCAGTGGAGTGATTTGTGGCCCATTGAAATATGATCCAGTTTTCAGTAACTTCAATAGATAAAGCTCAAATTGTCATAGAACTTTAAAGTTGTATCTCATCAACATATATTGTAAGAGATATGGTGCTTTATGGCGTTTTTAAAATGATCTACTTTGAAAATAAATTAGAAGGCCAACGATGATTTATACACGTTTTATACTTTTAATGTTTACAAGTTAAAATATGGTAGATTTCCTTTAAATAGTAAGAATAATTTTGCTTTTAAAAAATAAAAAAAATAAACTTTTGATATTTTTGTGTGTCAAGCAGTGTGCTGAAGTTTAACCCATCCTTTCAATTTTATGGGGTTTTTTCACACATGTGAGCTTCTCAGCTTGTTGCCTGCAGGGAATCTGTAAGGTCACCTGTGTGGGCGGGGATGGGTCCAGTCATATGACACCCTGTAACTTTGTCCTGCATTCGCTGGCACACATCCGTTGTATGC
Source organism: Poeciliopsis retropinna (assembly GCA_010277075.1). NCBI lineage: Eukaryota > Metazoa > Chordata > Actinopteri > Cyprinodontiformes > Poeciliidae > Poeciliopsis > Poeciliopsis retropinna. The sequence continues at coordinate 9,145,907 of VMRM01000010.1, forward strand.
ATACACACTCAAGCAAACGGGATCATTTAGGGTTGTTGGCTTTGAACTGCAAGAATACACATCACCTCAAGACTGAGCTCAAGTGGCTTTGTTCAGGACTGGGTGTAGTGGCTTGCATCAAAGCTAGGACTCTTCCATTACCTCCCATTTCTGTCTGAATTTTGTGCTTATGCTCAGTTTCTTTGTTGTGGATATTAATACAGACTTCAAACACATGCACCGTTTTTCTGCTTAAACATTGTGTGGTTATTGTGTGGTCATCTGATTGGTCTAAAATGACAAAATCTTTTGTTGTTCTTGGAGCTTTGTTGTCAGTGTTCTTCTTGCCTGTCTTCCATAAAGTTTCATGATTGTCATGTCAAGTGATTGAATTGCATTCTCTGGTCTTCATGATGCATTTGTTTACTAATGTTCTCAAAACTAAACAGCTGTCTTTTACTGGATTAGATTACACACAGGCAGACCCTCCATTAGATGGCTTTTGGAGGCAGCTGGTTCTATTGAAATTTCATTTGGTGTGTGAGGGTGAGGTCTATACACACCACACTTTTTAGATTTTTTGTTTTTAAGTTTTTCTAAAACTAGCTATTTTCCATCCACTTATTTTCATTTAAGTGCTGACTTGTGACAAAATAACTTGCTTTCGATTCACAGACTGATGGCAGAGCAGCAAATTCTGCATTTGAGGTTTCTTCTTTCTTGTAGCAAAAAAGAAAAACAAAGAGACACAGTAAACTGCCCAGTGTGAGTTGTCCCGCAGTCTGTGTTGCATTAAATCCCTCTGCCCAAAATGCTTCCTGCAAAGGAAAAGGGTGTGACAGCCTCAGCACAAATATTTATCCAGGCTCCCCTGCGTTCACCTGTGTATCATCTGTCAGCAGCACTGCCGTTGCAAGTTATTCTTGCCCTTTTTTTTCTATTTTAGTGATGTGCCTAATGATTTTAAATGTTTCTGTGTGTGCATTTTTTTCATCTTTTGTGAAGTTGTGGTTTTTTTAACCTACCATGATGTGTATTTGGTGTCTTTTCACTTTTGCATGACCAGCAATTTCTTCCCTCATTTATTATCTGCAACCAGACCAATCCATCACCAGTTAGCTAAGTTTAAAGTTTTAGAAATTGTTTGGATCTTGTTTTCCCCTTCCTATTTTTTCAATCTCCCTCTTGAACTGGGTCATTTGAAGTTGTCCATCACTTTGGAAATAATCTGCAGACATTTCCTGGCCTATGAAAATACTCGAGCGTGAAGATTGAGATGTTTGCACTCTGCATTGTGTGGAGTAATCACTTCCTACTGTGGCGCAGTTTTAGGGTTATGTTTGGGGAAAGACTTGCTCAAGGTTAATGGTTAACACATGAAAGAATCAGGTTTGTACTTGTTATGTCTGATTCTCAGAGGAGGGAGTCAACTTCAGGTGTGTGCATGTGTTGGTCTGAACGCTAACCTTTGTTGAGCTCACTGAGGCGGAGCATGTTGATATGAGCAGGTCACACCGGGTCAGATCCCTAACCCTGTGGCTAATAAAGCATCACTTTACATATTACTGCTTAAAGTCAACAAATCCTAAACATGACCTGCTAACACAGCCCTGAGCATAACCACCAGCCTGTCGATAGTGGATTTCCAAAATCTCAGTCTATACCTCAAACCCTTTGATCCTGACAGTGTCCATTTTGTCAGGATGGACAGACTTTGAGTCTCCATCCCACAATCCAACTATTTATTGATTCTCCTAATTAATGCATAACTACTTAAGCTGACTTTAACTTGTGATGCTCCAGAACATTTAAGACAGTATGTTGAAGTCTAGAAAACAAAGTTGTTCAAAGGTTTGGAGCTATCAGTTAATATTAGAGGTTATTGTTTGTGCTTTCCCACCAAACTTTTTCCTGTCTTAAACCATGATCAACGATTTCTTATTCTAACTTATATGTCAAATTTTTTTTCTCTTATAGATTAAAAAGTCATAAAATAAAAGTAATTAAAACTCATTAAAATGAGTTTTTTTAGGGTTGAGACTTTCACATTATTTTTGATAAGTTAATTACATAGATTTTAATGTGCTAAATATTTTTAATGCAATATGTTGTTTCTCTTTTTTTTTCCACAAAAGTTTCAAACCAGAATCTTGTGTATATATGTTTCTGATACACCCGTAAATCTCACACACAAACACTTCTACGGGGATCAATGACGACTTCGCCCATCTGGGCGTTAAGTTTTGCTTCAAAAAACAATCTGATGGGATGTTGGAAAAGACTATTGTTGTGTGCAAGTTGTTCAAAAAGGAGTTGACCTGCCACTGAATTTATTCAAATCTAAAATAACATCTCGGTGCAAAACATTTTGCAGCAAGAACAAACATCCCCAATGCTAATGTCAGTGTCCACAATCCACATTTTTAAAGAAGCATTTCTTCAAAGAAGTTACATGAATAACCATGGGTTCCTGAAGCACTCGAAAGCACATTGTCCCAATCTGATAATTTGATAATCTAAATAACACTCTTAAAAATAATAAACATAGTTGTTGTTAAGCTAATTTGTCTAACCCAAGTTGGAACTAGTTATCTCAGATTTCCAAGGCAAATCAGTCACATTTAATTATTCCTTGTTTACACTGGTGAAGCATGAAATCTTCTGTGTCAATGTAAAATAAAATGGAGACTATCAACCTAATAAAAAGTTGTGAAGGCCATTTAAGGTCTATGCACTGATTCAAGATAGCTTTTTATCCGTTGACCTCAACAAAAATGGATGAAAGGACTGAAGTCCAGGGTTCAGCTGCTTTTATTACTAAAGAACAAACAAAACAATAACAGGAACTTGAGTTAACCATCAGAATAGAAAAAAATAAAGTCAACAAATTGAAGAAAATGAATTGGGTAACTCCCTAACCTTCCCTCTTCTTTGTGTCTTATAAAGGCAGCTTTATGTGATGAAATGATTAGTGGGTGTTTCTGCAGGTACAAGACAGTCTTGTTTTTCTTATTTTCTCAGTGTTGTAACATCTTTGTAGGGTCTGGTTACAGAAATGGTGTTGAGTTTGTATCCTATGTTCATCCAGCGCAACGTTTGTATTATCAAAGTGTGCGTAGGTGGTTGCCAATGCTTGTATTTGGGATGAACTCAAACCTGCAGGAACAGATACCATCAGAGTTCCGACTGAGACCAGCATTTCAGAGACTCTTCATAATGGATGTTTACTCTGGACATATCTGTCCTATCCAAGATCACTATATAAAGTTATTACATTAGTGATCAACACTTGTATGTTTTTTAATGATACCTTAAGCTGATTTGTGTCGTCTCTCTTAGACTACCACATTGATGCAAAGTGACATAACATGTAAATTCAGTCAGTGCTGTGCCACCAGAGTTTCTCTGGTAGAAAGTTCAAATGCAACTTTCATGGAAACCTTTCCACCTGTCCTAGTTTCTCCACATCTCACTTTCTGCATGTAGGGCAGAGGGAAGTTGAAGACGTTTGTCTAAACACCTTCCACATGCATATCAGCACTCATCAGTAACGGATGTGATTGAGGCAGTGATAAGATGTGCTGAGTGAAATCCTCCCAAGCTAACGCGTACGTGTTTTTAATGGAGTCTTATTAAGCCAGTCTTTAACTAATTTGTATCAACTTAACAGCCTGCACCATCTATTCGTCAAACTTTTTACCGAAAACAGAACGTGAGCAGGCTTTAACTTTAAAAGAAGCCAAAACATTATTCAGAAAGCACAATTAAATATGAGAATAGTCAAATCTCTGTCTCAAATAGTTGGGAGTTTTTAGATGAAGACAGTGAGTGGAAAAATCAAGACACTCACACCAGACTGGGGACTTATTAACTTTAATATATGCAGTTATTGGCGGAACAGCCATGACATTTAAAAGTTCAAATTTTTAAGAGAACTTTAGATTTTAAAATATTTTTTATATGATTCTTTAATATTTGACCAATGTAGAGATAAGCAGGGGGAAGGGAAGGCTGAAAACCTGAAACAAAGTCAGTGAAGTTTAAGTGAATCAAGATGTGAACTTTAGTGTTTATAGTCCCTCTCCTGACTGCTCTGCCTTTGTCTCTGCAGGACTACTTAGAGTGCATCAGTAACCAGTCTCGACTGGCCCTGAGCTCGGAGGATAAAAGTTCGCTGTTCGGCAACATCCGGGACATCTACCACTTTAATAGGTACTGTACACACGCGGGAGCCCAATGGATTTATTTCAAGAAATAAGTCAGACATTAAATTGTAACAGCAGATTTGGTTGATATCCTTGAAGGCTAGTTGACAAAGTCTGCACCATTTTTAGATTCTGATATGTTGGAAGAAAATCATTCTTGGCTGTCTTCTGATAACACTCCAGAATAGACCCACATGAGTGTGCAGTGACGATTTCAATAAAATAAAAATAAAAAAATCATAATTAGATTACCTTTATTAAGAAATCGTGGCAAAAAAATAACAACTAATGGTCTGGAATTCCATCAGCTACATTACAATGCAATCCAAAAACGATTAAAAGATTATTTTTATACAAAATGTACATAGAAATCCCAGAACAAAAGCAAAATGCTGGCTGAAACTTGTGTGTCATTATTTAGACTGAGTCCAATATTAACATGGACTAAAAACACTCAGTGATGAAGAGGCATTTAATTGAAAAGCAACACTAAAAGCAAGACTGAAAAACTATCTTTACTATGAAGTGCATGTGTATAGGAGCATCATCTTGTGGATGAAGGAATTGGTACTCTCAGAAAATGAATGGCACTATAAGAAAAGGCCATTATGTGGAGATGCTTAAATATCTCAGGACATCAACCAGGTAAATGAAGCTTGGGCACAAATATATTTTCCAGATGGACAATAAACTTAAGTATGCTGCAAAATTAGTCAAAATGTGGCTGCAGACCTCAATCCCTTCTATTTACTGGGCCCACAGTGTGAGGAACTATTTTAAGTGCCTCACTATAAAATGTGCACCATAAATGTTAAATCATTCAAAACTAACTGCAAGTAATATTATTTTGACAGTGTCTGAAGTAGCGTTAATGTGTGAAAATAACAGTTTTTAAGAGTATTCAGAGATGCAGGAGCTAATTTAGACTGACAGGAATATTGTTTGGAAACAACTTTTGCTGCTTAAAGACACACCCTGAGTCTCTGTTCTCTTTCTGGCTCCACAAACAATGTCCAGCTACCAGAGAATCTGGGTTGAGGTGCTCTAAGTATATCTTTTGATCATCAGTCAGGTGTGTTTACAATATTTTTTTGTGTGCTTGTGAGTTCTAAATCCAGAAGATGTGGCAAGTGGAACGTCGCCCACGGTGGTCTGGAGACACGGCCGCTTTCTCCTACCTACTCATTTCTCGGCAGTTGCACACAGACAAGCTGGCCTGTAAAAGGACGAATTAAATCAGTTTCAAGTGGTCATGATAACCTCATGCTTTTGCCACAAAACAATAACCTCAGCAGCAGTCCATTTTCCTCAGTGTGCAGTAATGCACCCAAATAACTTTACACATGGGAGCTGGTTGTGTGAATGCATGGAAGTTCTTCATTTACTCAGTGCTAGTCGCCCTATGACCTACCTTTTACCTCGTACTCCTGAAATTCAGAGGAATTGTTTTGGAGTTTAAAGTCTATAGAATCAGAAAAATAACAGCATGCACAGTTCCTGCCTTTCTTCTGACATCTCTGTCTGTTTTAGGGATCTTCTTCATGAGCTGGAGAAGTGCAATGCAGACCCTGTGGCCATTGCAGAGTGTTTTGTATCCAAGGTAAATATGATCCTGCGTCTTTTATTCCCCTTTTCTCTCTTTTATCTTTGTTCACATCTCAGTTTTCAGTTGTGAAGTCTAATGACTTTCATTTATTCAAGGAATTAGTTGTGACTGCAACTGCCTTCTGCACTCTGGCAACTTTTGCCATGCAACCTTAGTTTTATGCCAACGTTCTTTAAGAAATACAAATCACAGAAAATTACAAACATTAAGAGGGTAGGTGTTCATAGGTAATACTATGTTTCAGCTGCAGCAGAGGTGGCATTGACAGCTTCACAGGAATTTATACCCATTTTTTAAAATGCAGCTATCATTTTTCAACAATTGGAATAGTAGCAATGCTTCTCTAAGCAACTCTACTTCAAGAATTCCTCTGTTCATGTTTTTCTACACCCACTCTTCATTTACTTAGGTCCCATAGAAATGATTGCACAATCAAGTCCCAGGATGATGTATTGCATTTCAACACTTCATACTAAACATGTTACATTCCCTCTCTGCCATACTGCAATTACCCCCACAACCACACAACCACTGTCTGACCAGATACAAAAAAGAGGAACACCCATTCAGCATCACTTACTGTCAAAATGTAGCAGCTGTTGTTGAAACACTTGTTTTTTTTGGGGGGTTTTTTTTGGGCTTTTTTTTTTTTTTGTTCTATTGCAACCCACACCACTTTTTGGTTAGTAGTTAATTAGTTCAAATCCATTAAAAAAAATCCTCTATCTTGTTAGAAGTTGATTAATGCTGTAGGAATGCTCAAAATAAAATTTTTGTCAGAGGAAAAAAAAATGTGGTAATTTTTTGGTTCCAGATAAGTGCTCTACTTACTGGACCTAATATGAGTCATATGATGTCAACTGGTTTTTCTTTTCTTTGTTGTAATTGCTGCAATGTGTATCATTAAGGCAATGAAATATCTTTGTGGTGTTAGAAGTTGCTTCATTTAGGAGTGAGGTTGAATCATGGCGAGATGAAAGAATACCTCCACTATTTTGCAAAACATCTTAAATGTCTGCACCACATTTAGATGGAATAAACCAACTCTTCACCTCATGACTTTCTGATATTTTTTTTTCTCTTTTACTGGGGCTTAACATTTATCTCTTTGTTAGGTTATCTTTGAGTAAAGCTTTATTGAAAGTTTTCAGTGTATGATGAAGAGGCAGTTTATTGTTTAAAGTTTTGACACAGTAAGAAAAAGTGGGAAGAATCAAAATAGAGAATGGTAAAATATTTGTAATTCTCAACTTTTAAGCAATGGGACAGAGCATAAATTTATACATTTATTAGTGTATCATTCCATCTATGCTTTAAATTTGTTTTTGTCCATCCTTCTATCGTTTTCTAGTATGATTTTTGCAGGTTGTATTTAAAGTTGGTGCTTCTTCAAAGCCACAAAAAACATTTGTATTTAAACTGTAAATGTCCTATTAAAGTATATAATTTATGCCTGAAAATGATGCTGGAACCATTATGCTAAAACATACATTCTCCAAAACCAAATTATATTAGACTTCTAAGCATCAACTCTGCTTGCATGGATTTGTCATTGTGGTCTGGAGAAATGAGTCTCGGCTTCTGCAAACATTTAGTCACCACTGGCCGTCTCCCACTTCGCGTGGCAATTAGAGCCGTTGTTTTCTATGTATGTGTGACTCCATATTCTTCCAGACTGATGTCTTGTAACGGAGCTTGCTTTTTTTATTACTTAAAGATGGTTGCTCAGACCTAGAAAACCACACATAAGCATATTTATCTTCAAGTTTTAACAATCAAGAATCACAACCCATCACAGTTTTTGAAGAAGATATGGATTCCATTGTAAATCTGTCTCAGATAATTGTCTTTTTATCCTCATGTTCTCTTCTGTTTGACCTTCCTTGCCAGGAGTAAACCTTTCAAAGAGTTGCCTGGGCTGCTACGACTGATTGAAGCACAAAGGGAACAATTACACAATGAGCTAAAACTTTTTTTTTTTTTTTTTTTGATTTACAATGTTCAATGCCTACTTGCTGACTCACTTTGATCGGTCTGTTCTTGGGAAATCATTGCTCCAGCAAAACCTTGGGCTTTATTACTTTGTTATTAAAGTGATGAGTGGGCTGTGAACCAGCATGAACCTTTTTTTGTTTCCCTCTGTAGTGATTACTGGCTTCAGCTCCAACAAGTCAAACTCCTTCCATATAATTTGTCTCTTTATACTGCAGAGGAAGATGTCTCCTTTTCCGCATGGGTACCAGCTGCACACAAGTTTTCAGAACTCTAACATGAAGAATCAGTATGTGGTGATTATATGATTTACCATGGCTTGTATATATTTCTAAAAAGGGAAGTGTATTATAGATGTGAGTTATTCCAAGGTCTGCTGGTGAACTGGTTAGATTCAAAGAGTTTCTGTAGATGTGTATGTTTTGCATTTCAGTGTTTGCAAACGTTGCAAGATTTGTTTCCATAGGGCCACTTATGTACTTTGCGGTCTTGTGTATTTTAGCTGCAGAGGGATATTAAGAGTGTGCATTGGGGAGGGTTTGTCATCAGAAATCAATGGCGGCACATCTGGTTGTGTTTAGGACCAGTCTGTGGCAGCAGCATGCTGCAGACAATGAGGAGGAGGAGGAGGAGAAGGAAGAAGGAGCTTTGCTTTTCAATTTAGGACAGTTCCCACAAAGTACCTCAGGCTAATAATTCAGAAGAGTTTGAGTTCCTATCATGGTATATTTTGGTGGAATACATTGTTTATATACTTTGCTTTATATATCTGATTAAATTAGAGATAAAGATCAAGTTTTTGCATAAATGAGATGTCTGCAGAATGTTGATTTACTGTGGATTAGATACTCATAACTGTCTGTTTGCTTTGTATGTTTGCATGTGTACAAAGGCTAGAACAGATTTCTGTCATCTGTCCTCTGTGTTTATTCCTGAAATCTTGCATTCTGCTCAATCCTCTGCTCATCACACACACAGAAAAACTGAGTTAATATGGAGTCTTAATTTCGCAAGAGAAAATAGTTCATCTCAAAACTTCAAAGGGCAACATGGACAGAATTGAAAATGTCCATAAATGACCTTTCAGGAAAAGATGTTGCATAAACAGAAACAAAGTGAAATCTTGACTGATGTGAAGAGGAGACCAGAGAGATCTTACTTCCAGCTTTGATAAAGTCATGCTGCCCCTTTTGATGTCTTTTGATGTTCAGAGAGGTATGCAAGGTGGGAAAATGTATCAGTTAAAGGGGCGGCAATGAGGAATGAGGGGCAATTTAATCCACCCGCTCAGAGCTATTGGGATAAACTGCGAATTAAAGGCTGGAAGCTCTGCTAATCATAAACTACAAGTATGAGTTTCAGTTGGGATGAGTGAGCAGAGGAGAGTGGAGGCCTTGTATGTGGGCTTTGACTGTGCAGGGCAGTAAACATGAAATAAAGACCTAGTCATCAAAGCTGAAATTAACTGCAGATAAGGTGAAACTGGTGATAAACAGAACAAAATTATATAGATACGGATTGTTCAGAAGCTAAATAACTTAGATTGTTGCTCATGTCTACGTGTACTTTTATGTATATATTTTTTAATAATAATATGGGGAAAAAGTGTTTAAATTGACAAGCATTTTAACCCAATTAAAAGAACTGACACACTGATTGGAGTCTTGTGGCCAATTTTTGATCTCTAGTTTTTAAAAAGCTTTAGAGATCGTCGAGGAGACGTGGCAGCAAAATTGCAGACCTCAGTAAAAAGCAATGCTACCAAGCACAGATTAAATTAAACAATTATTAAATAAAGATTAAATGCACTGATAGTAAACTAAGCAGACCCATTAGCTTGTGTTTATTCTAAATGCACTTTTTGTTTTATATTCCAGAAGTTTCTTGTCATGCCCACCCGACTCTTTGGTATGAAAATGCGGTAGTAATTTATTCTCTCCTTACCACAGCATTAAATTACTATTAAATGCTGCCAGTGAAACATTACTGGTGTTCGATTTCCTTAAATCAGTTTCCTATTAAATATCGAGTGGTATGGAACAATACAGAGTAATGCAGACCTTATGTTCACCCGGCCGTTTCAACAGTTTGTTGTTGCAGGCTTAAAACTTGCAGACATCATCACTGCAGCCAGTCATAAGAAAATGAAATCTTTGTGAGCATTTCATTTTATATTTTACAGTTGTGACTTTCACCTATAAAAAATACATTAGCCTTAAGTTCACCTTAAGTTGTAAAAGAAGAGAAACTTCCAGAAGAGAAAGCAAAAACATATGGAGTGTCCACATTTAGAAGTTGCTTTAGTGGACAGTTTTAACCGTTGGGAAACATTAGGATTGTGAATGTGAGATTTAGCTATGAGAAAATAAACATAGAAGCATGACAACGCTTATGTTCTGAATCATAAAATGGAATATAGTGCTGGAGGCTGTGATAGCAACAGCAAAGTCAAACAAGAGTTTATCATCAGGATGGCGAAGGACCTATCCAGCTGGATAAAATGGAATAAAATAGCTTTTATTGTCATTGTAAAATCTGTGCACAATGGTATTTGGAAAGACTGCAGAGTTTAGTCCATTTTTAAATAAATAATAAATGAAAAGGGGTAAAATGTCAGTTCAGAAGGCATTTAGTGAAATAAACAAAGACTGTTTATCAAGAAACATTTTGTTTTTTGAAGAGAACATTTAATATGGAAGGAACTACTAGATGAAGATTAATCCACTACTGTGGAATTTCTCAAAGGAAGAAAGTCATGCTTTCGGTGACCTTCATTATTTCCAGATAGCATGCATTCATTGCCTAAGGATTCTTGACTTTACTGAGTATTTGTAATTCAAATGATGCATTAAGATGTTTGCTCCAATAAAAAGAAAATGCCAGGTTTTCAGAATTATTTACCCAAATTGGATTTTATACTGTATATGAGGTGTTTATTAGTCTTTCAACTGAATTTGGTAAACGGCATAGCATGGTATCAAGTGTCCCCAGTGTTTTAGGATGTTAGTTGGTATTGTGTTCAATATGGCAACTTATTTTGGTCAAGTCTTTGATTTGTCCAGAGACTAAATTAGATCAAGACTCCCCTTTGTCCAAGATTTAGTTTACTGATGAGCTGATCCTCCTCAGCTCCAGCTCAAATGACAAAAACTCTGTTCTGAACCAACACATTTCCTATGGATATTTTGTGGTTATACTCTTGTTTACTGCAGATTTCCAAAACTTAATCTCTTTCTGTTGTGTTTTCTTTTACAGAGTGAAGAGTTCCACATTTATACCCAGTACTGCACTAACTATCCACGGTAAGAAGTTACTTTTCTCTGAGTGTTTATGTCCGTTAGTGCTTTCATGGCTACAGATACAGAAAAAGTAGAGATGCGAATAGAAGTGGTATTAGCTGTTGCACTGGCAGAAAAAAAATAAAACACAAATTACATCATCTCATGTTTCTGCTACTTAAGTAAAAGCTGCTTTTTGGGATGGATGCAGCTAGCTGCTGCAGAAAGTTGGAAAAGTAATCATTTATAACTACCATTTGGAATTGCTTTAAAAAGTTTAGGTTTTTTTTTTCCTCTCATGAAAATTATTAAGCAAATAGAAGTAGTTGAGTTTCTTTTTTGTCGTTGTGAGCATTATACAGAAAGTGTCCAAAGACCGATAATCTTTTAAAGTTGTACCCTCACCCATTTAAAGGGTTTCCTGTATTCATCCAAAAGTGATTTTTAATTTTTTTTTATTATTATTTGTAAACCAATTTTCTATGAACTTCAGCTCCCCCCCTGGTAGTGTTGTCTTCTGCCACATCTAACCTATTCTGGAGATTTGTGTATGGTTGTTATCCCACCCTCATCATCTACACATGCTTTATTGAGAGTGCCCTTTAGTGAAGTACATTTTACCCCTCTCTGACAAGCTGACACTCTTTTGGAGACCTCCTACGGCAGGAGTCAAAGTGTCTGCTGCCATCAGATGTGCCTCAGGGTTTCTCCGCCTTCCTTCCTACTCCTTTCACTATTTTTTTTCTCCCTCCATTTTCTTATTGTAACGGCTCGCATGCTGACAGACGGGGTATTAAAGTTGTCACTTTATTGTACCTAATGGCATTAATGTTTTATTCCGCTTTATCCGAGCATCGCGGTGCCTTGGAACACCTGGGAGGAATAATTTGGGGCATTTTTGTGTCAGTGTGAACGTTGCGAGAGATAAAATCAGCCCTGAAGCATAAGTTTATTCTTTGTGCTCTGACAAATTTCTCCGTCTGACACACTTTCTGCAAATCTTCTAACCAAAAAAAGCACAGGAGAGGACAATGCCTGCAAGTTTCTGACTAATTAAATGCTGATTTGTATGCTGTCATCAGCTGTTTATGGTTAGCCTTCTCCCACATCCACACCACAGCTGGCGAGCCCAACGGAGGTCACACAGAAGGAGACGCTTTGCACATAAATGCACGCTCACTAAGGCTGTGGATGCATCATGGCCATCGGGATCTCTAAGGTCGGGTTTCCTCCAGAACAATGTGAGGCCTGTGTTGGAGCTGCACTGGAATGGAATTAGACATGCAGACATGCACATACACACACAAGAGACGAAAAAGAAAAAAAAGACAAGTTCACAACTGTCTTTCTCTGTCTTGTTCCACTGTGCCGATAAAGCTTTTTATTCTTCTGTAGGTTGCACAGCAACGACGCTCTGCCAGGCAGTAAATCTGCTTCTTACAAGCTTGTAAAGGGCTGCTGTTTCAGGGGAATGAGTTGCAAAATTTGGTTAAGGTTGGCAAAATCTAAAAGCATTCAACATGTGTCACGCAATTAAACTGACATCCTACACTGACGTGTGGCAGCAAGATCAATAAGTTTATATGCAGTCAGTGGAGAAGTACAGTAATAAATATATTGTATGATTCAATATACTATGAAATAAGACAGGTTAAAACTGTGTGCTTTGCAAACATTCACTACTTGAACTTTTAACCACTTTCTCACATTAAAACCACCAACCTCAATGGATTTACTGGGATTTATATTTTAAACCATCACAAAGTACCACATAATTATGAAGTGAAAGTAACAATGGTGAATTATTTTCAAATTTTCTTTACTAATCATTATCTATGGTGTTGTATGTATTTCTGCTCAGCCATCATTACACTGATGCACTTGAATCAAATCAGAAGATGCTTTTTGAAATACATATTTTTAGAAAGCAATGCAACACTTTTTTTCTACTTTACAACGATGTGCCACTTCATTGTCATGACCACAAAATTGTTTTGTAGTTGTGACATAGAAATATGTGAATAATTTCAATAACTTAAATAATCATTTCGTTGCTTTCAGGATCCGTGCGCATCATTAAATAATGTCAATTGAATATGCTTAACCCATGAAATATTAACTCTTGTGGTTTTTGTCAAATTTTCTTAAATTCATCTTCAGTGTATTGTGCTTTTTAGGAAATTATTTTCAGAAGTTGTTGTTTTCTGGATTGGCACTCAGAGAATAAGTCAGTTTTCTTTGTCCAGTTTCCTGTCGGCTTCCTCAACTATGACGTCTTATTCACTGAGATTTGTCTCCACAGGTCAGTGGCTGTGCTAACCGAGTGCATGAGGAACAAGGCGTTGGCCAAGTTCTTCCGCGAGCGCCAGGAATCTCTGCGGCACTCCCTGCCCCTGGGCTCCTACCTGCTCAAGCCAGTGCAGCGGATCCTTAAGTACCACCTCCTGCTGCACGTAAGTCTGTCTGCCAGCTGTCAGTTTCAAACACACACATATACACACAATGGCGTGCAAAAAAAAAATTACCTTTGTCAGAGCAGGAATGAACTTGCAAGCACAAACTAATATATATTTTTTTTATCCATCATTGCAAATGTCAAACCGACTTGGCTTCAAGCATGACTCTGTTGGAGAAGCCAAATGTTCTAACATATGGCGCTCAGTATGACTGTTCTTGTGGATGCCCATGTTGTATTTCCTTTCTTATAGATTAGTGAGCATTCCTGTGTGTGTCTGTGTTTGCGTGTGTGTGTACATTGTGTGCATTTGCTAACTTGAAGCTCATTTGTATGTGACGGTACAGGAGATAGCCAACCATATGGAAAAGGACACTGAAACCTACGAGGTGGTGCAGGAAGCCATTGACACCATGCAGAGAGTGGCCTGGCACATCAATGACATGAAGAGGAAACATGAACACGCTGTCAGGCTGCAGGTAAAAGCTTTCCAGGCCACTCTTTAGCTTAAAAAGGACCGGTCTTTTCCTACCCTGCTGAGCAGTCATGTGAACTCACCGCCAAAGCAAAGATATTCCTAATATCTTACGCAAGACACCCTCCTAATGATGGCCTTGCATAAGGAAGACATAAAAGGCAAAGCTTGTTTCTTTTATCTGCCTGGAGATGGGATGGTCTGCAGGAATGCAGGAATGTGTAAAAACATTATCGACACAAAATGTATTTTAAGCTTTTTGTTGGGATTTATATAGAGATGCATTAGTCAGGCTTTTACTGGTCGAAACTAATTTTAAGTATTTTTTTGAGGTCTGACTTTCTAATTCAAGTTTTGACTGGTTTAAATCATTTTAAGAACTGTTACCCCTAAAACAGATGGAGACAGGAGATGTGAATCCAACGAAAGAATTTAAGAGTATTTGAATTTATGTATCAAAGCATCTTTTTCTAACTTTAGGATTCTTTTGCCTTAAGCTTACAGAAGTGCATAGACCATCATAATTTTTATGCACCTAATGAATAATGAAGAATTAAAATTTTTAGTATTTGATATGCTGATTACCAATCAGCATATTACACAAAGAAAACTTGTGTATCTCCCCTTTTTATGTTCCCATTATATATTTTTTATTTACCACTCTAAATTTTTATGTTATGTTGACTTATGTGTTTTAATGGCATTTAATATTTTTTTCTACCTCTTGTCCATTATGTAAATGTGCTTAATATAGCCATAAGTGCTCATTTTCAGCAAATTAATAAATGGACATCAAAAGCAGAATGCATCAAATAATGTAACACTGAAATTACAGAAAATCCAAATTGAAACATTTAGCCAACATCAACCTTTACATTTAATTGAGATGGAAAATGTAATTACTCATTTTAGATTAAAAAAATATCTTTGGTTAGGGTTTTCTTGTAGTTATTCTATTATGAAGAAGTCTCACCCTCGATCGCTGTTCTTCCATTGTGTGATTATTTTTCTGGGACAGTCCAGAAATGTTCTGTACTCATTGCAATTACATAATTGTTCTTCCTGTTTTGTGTCAAAATAAACATGATCATCTAACTCCTCTATATCCTCACTGCAGGAAATCCAAAGCCTCCTGACCAACTGGAAGGGCCCGGACCTGATCGGATACGGGGAGTTAGTTCTCGAAGGAACGTTTCGCCTGCAGAGAGCCAAGAATGAAAGAACCCTCTTCCTGTTTGACAAACTGCTGCTGATCACCAAGAAGCGAGAAGAAACCTACACATATAAGGCTCACATTCTGGTCAGTGTTGTAACTTGAAGTGCCCCATAGATACTCCAAGTACCAGAAGTTTTCTGCCTTGTAGCAGCAATTCTAATACATATTTCTGCTTGTCTCTTCCAGTGCTGCAACCTTATGCTGGTGGAGGTTATTCCTAAAGAACCACTGAGTTTCAGTGTGTTTCACTACAAGAATCCCAAACTACAGCACACAGTTCAGGTACAGCAACACAGTGTCCAGATGCAAATGTTGCTTTGATTGTAATTACATGTTAAGAAAACCTTTGCAGCTACTGGCAGCATTGTGCAAGAGCCAGACAGAGCTTTATCGTTTCGTTGCACATTAAAACTCATTAAAATGAGCTGCTCTGACATGTAGAGTGTTTGATGGCTAAAAGCTGTGATATTTGTTACCTAACCGCTCTCTTTTGGGCATTCATTGGGGGGGAGACAAAAAAACCTCTAATGTGTGATGTGCAGGAGCTGTATTTTAAAGGAATCATGTTGCCCCATTTGAAGCCCATGTATGACATAATCTTCTTACCCCTGTTTTTGTGTTCTAACCTCAGGCTAAATCCCAGCAAGACAAGCGCATGTGGATCTTGCACCTTAAAAGGCTCATACTTGAAAACCATCCGGCAAAAATTCCAGCCAAGGTGAGAGGAGGTCACTGAAATCTGTTGGAAATATCTCCAATATATCCCCTTGATCCTGTCCATATATTACTTTACATTTTCTTGTGCTCTTATCTCTGCTTTCTGTTGCTTGATTTATTACCTTTTTGTCTTGCTAATACGCTGTCTATAAAAAAATGGTTATTTATGTCCTTTGATTACAATCACTGAGCATTACTGCTGTGCAGTGCTACTTATACCTAATAAAACAATAACAAAGTTAAATTAGAAAAGATAACAAAATATACTGTAAATGACTGATATTGTTGTGAATTTATTCATCTAGATCTTACTCAGTGTATCCATTTATACTTCATAAAACATGGAAATTTTGTTGTAGTAAGAGGCAGAAAGTGAGGTATCACACTTTATCACAAAGTTAATTTGCAATGCTTTACAAAAATACTCATTCCCCTTGAACATTTTCACATTTATCACATTGCAACTTCAAATCTCAATGTATTTTCTAAGATTTTATGTAACAATAACATTACATAGTTCGTAACGAGGACGCTTAAGGTAATTTTTTATTTTTATTTTTAACAAATAATTGGAAAAGTGAACGGTGTAATAGTATTACAATTTTATACAATTTATTGTACCCACTGCTTTTTAACTACTGAAGCTAAAACAAATTCAAACTGTAATGTGGCGCCACCTAGTGTAAGAAAGCTCATTAATCTTATAATGAAGTAACCTTTTTCTATATTCATGTTGTCAAATTCCAGGCCAAACAAGCCATTTTGGAGATGGATGCAATACGTAAGTGCTAGCCTCCATGGAATTCATGTCCAGCTTTTGTATTGTAGTACTTATCCGTATACTTGTGGTCATATTTTTTTTAAATTAATTGTTCTATGTTGGGTTTATTTTCGTTTTTTTTTTTTTTTTTTTTTTTTTTTATAGACCACCCTGGGTTTCACTACAGTCCTGACGGTGAGAAGAAGGATTCTCTTCAAACCAAGGAAGGCCCCACTCCTCGTCGAGGACGGAGAAAAGGTGATAAATTAAAATATTTAATAAAGATACTTATCCAAAGAAACTTTAGGAGGTAATTCTAAATGTTAGTTAATATATCTTCCCAGAGCCCCTCTCCAAATTACTGAAGAACGCAAAGCAAAATGCTGCCAACAATGACGGTGAAAAAGTGAGTTATAGTCAAACACTTAAGAACAGTTTTAATTGTTCACTCATTTTTAAGCATGCTGCTTCTTCTCCTCCACCCCAGCGTACCAGTCTAGGTGCTACCCTGCTGTCCCCCGTGTCCCAGCTGGCTCTGGGCACTATCGGGCGCAGCCGTAGCTTGATCAATCAATCACAAGAATCCCTGGACCCTGGCGATCACTATGAGCACAGTGACAGGGAGGAAGGGGACGAGTTGCATCAGCAGGATGCTGATGATGAGGATGACAGCATTCTTGTGAGTATATGTCGGATGAAATAAGATTGAACAGACATTTATATCCCAAGAATTATTTATTATAAATATTGTGCCCCAATGTTTCTTTGTTTAGGGTCGTGGAAAGAGACTGAAAGTTCCCGGCAAAGGCAGCAGAAAGAGACTGAACCCTCAGGCGTCTGTTGACAGCATAGAACAGTGGAAAGCTTTTAACATGAGTGCCTCAGACCTGCAGGTGGGATAGTAATTTAAGGTTGAAATGTTAACTTGGCATCCATTTGTTAGGGCATCATTTTGTCCACAGATTAAGTTTGGCACATATGCATTTATATTTCTGCTTTACTTTTTTAACTTAGCGAGCCAGGGAATCCCTAGTAAGAGATGGAAGTCACCATCCTCCACTACTCAGGACCCCTCGTGTGACAGAGGAACCTCCAGACTCTCCAATTCCCACTGTAGTCGTGACAGAAACGGACCATTCAGTGAGGAACATTTGGGCTGATCACCGGGCTCGCAGGGCCATGTTCCCCACCCGACAGAGAACGATGCAGCCAGACGATGAGGAGGAGGACATCTACCAAATGTTTGTTCCCACCGAACCAAACGCAGCAGAACCGGAACCTCCTTCAGAGAGACTGGAGGCTCCGTCGTCACCCAGAACAGCCCGGCCTTGCAGCTGGCACGTTGAACAGGTGCCCACAGTTCAAGTTGACCCTCCCGCTGATAACAGCAGAGTCTTGAGAAGGGCAAGCAGTGCAGGAGAGAAAGCCACAGAGGCTCGAGAGAGACCAGGGAATGACGAGACTGATCACAGCAATTTGGAAGTGATTCACACCGAATCGTCCAGCAATGACATATCTGGGTCTTCCTCAGCTGAGCAGCTGACATTGGACGATATTGAAAACGTGTATGACAACATCAGCTACGAGGACCTGAGGAGCATGGGTCTCATCAGGAGGGATGCGGATGAAATCCAGATGCAGAAAGAGTCGGCGAGAGAACAAAGTGCCCCAAAGGTCAGAGAGTCTCTCATTGAACCAGACAGTTCATCAGAAAGCAACCGGTCCTCCACACAAGACATAAAGCCATATGGGAGCTGTGATCTTAAGATAGTTGAAGAAAATGTATATGACACCATCTGTTTCAGAGAGCCACCGTCAGTGGAGATCAAGGGAAGCAATGAAGGAAGTAAAGAGAAAGAAGACGGGGGCAGTTTATCATCACAGCAAGACTTAACTCGAAGTCTTGCAGAGTTTGTTTCTGAGGACAGCCTCCATTTGAGAAAGAATGAAGAATCTGACGCATCTAATCCTGTCCTCTGCTCTGTGGAGCCAAATTATCCTGCCTCTGCATCTAAAATCTCTTCACAGAACTCCAAGAGAGTTGATCGGATGTCTGAGGAGGTTGATGAGCTTTGTAATGACTTAGAAAACTACATGAAGAACACCAAGAAAGCTGAACGACTTCCTGCTGCATTCCCTGTGAATTCTCATGAGTCGCCTAAGAAGATCTCGTCTCCTAAAAACAGTCCTACGAAAAGCTGTCCTGTGGTTGCTGCTCAAACTGCCAGCCCTACACGCACAAGCCAACCAGCACACCAACCCAAACCCCCACATGTCACCTCCACACAATCATTCACCATCCCAGTCATCAACCTTCCTGATTGTCAAAATGAAAATACCACTGAAGAAGAAATCCACAGTCCTGCCCTGGCATCCCGTCCCCTTCCTGCCACCCCGGAACCCCCTGCAGGCACAGTGAAGAGCATCCGAAACAGATTGGCACGCCTCAGCAGCGGCAGCTTCCGCCTTGAAGACGATGATCTGGTGGAGCTGCCGCAACGGACCGCTGCTCCAAGAGAGGGCGCCCTGAAGGACCTCCAAAGTTTGTTTCCAGGGGAGCTGGCAGGGCTGGACTCGCCCCTGGCAAACTCGTCTTTCCTGCTGGGGGAGTCTGTGGACTTTCCCCTGGAGCTCATGGACAAAACTAAGAGCCGTGTGTTCTTGATGGCGAGGCAATATAGTCAGAAGATCAAGAAAGCCAACCAGCTGCTGCGAATGAGGAGCATGGACCCAGGAGATTCCTGCAGTCGAGCCAGAGCAGAAAGGAAACAGAAAGACCTTGCCGCCATCTTGGAGGAGAAAAAACAAGGGGGTGCAGCCATAGGTAACAAGAAACATTTATTTTTTCTACAAAATGGCTGCTTTCTCAGTTTAATCTGCATAGTTCTAAACATGTACCAAGTTTTGTTGGTACGTTTAATTACAGTTTTTCTTGTTTAGCTATAATTGGCAGAATTTAAAATAATCAAGTAGTTTGTCAAAGATTATATAAACTAGAAGATTACTGTCATGGCAAAATATGGCTTTGCCCATTTGAAACACACATTTTTAACTGTCTTTAGCATCTTATGTTAGAGATTAGCATTACTAACTGTAAACAACAGTCTCACTAGTTATTACGAAGATGGATCCTTACTTTAACTTTGAGATTTCCGTATAATGACAAAATGTTTCATATTCAGCTTAAAAGAATAAATCAAAGCAACTTTGCCATAATTTGTTGAGTCTTTGTAGAATTTGCTCAAGCTAGCAGAAATGAACTAGCTCTTTGCAGTAGCAGACTGAATGAAGAGCCTGGATGCATTTGGTAGAAAATATTTCCTTTTAAATAGCGTGTTATAGCAATATCCTTCATCACACTTGGAACTAAATCTAAAAATTGCTAACTTTGTTGATTTATCCATCAATTTCTTTGCTAAAGTGTGTTGCAATTGGCGTGAATGGGTAGAGTTCAGGCACTGATTGAAAATAGATTATATATTTGATTCAGAGAGGCGAGAGCTGAAGGTTAATAACTTGTTGCGTCATTACATCCTGCTTAAAAACATGCTGGTGGAAGGAGATTTTTATAGCTTTTGTTTTTAAATTGAAACAAAAATAGGGTAGGTCACATGTGGCCAGTACATCTGACATTCTAATGAGGTCAGTATCTGTGTCAACGGTTTCTTAACTGAACAAGTTCTACAGAGAAATGGTATTTTTAGTAAATTTATTACACAGAAATAAAAGTGTCAATCTTACCAGATTTATTATATGATTCGAGTGTTGCAAAATGTTGAATTTTTCACTATATAAACAAAATAAAGTCTTTGGTTTTACTGTTTTAGATAATCACTCACTCTGTTTTGTGCCTTCTACGCTACCCTCTCAGGTGCAAGGATAGCGGAATACTCGCAGCTCTACGACCAGGTGATGTTTAAGGACACTCCTTTTTCTACCAGTCAGACCTCCGTCTCCTCGCATCACTTCCACCCAGGCCTGCCGTCCTCTCCGTCAATGCCGGAAACTTCTCTGGATGATGACTGGCTCCACTCCATCTACAGCAACGGGGAGCTGATAAACTTCATGTCTTCATCCAGTGGGGGAACAGACACTCAAATGTCCTCCGGTTCTCAGCATAGACTCACCCACACCACCTCCATCCCTTCTCTCAAGACCACCTCGCCCGCTGCATCACAGAGGTGGAGCTCGTGCATTTCCGCGCCGAGTGAAGAAGAGCATGTGTACAGTTCTATAAAGAGAAATCCTTCTTTTAATGCTCCCACATCAAAGTCTTCCCTGTCGGATCAATCTCAGTCAGCTGATTCTCTGACAAACCCCCAGCAAGACAACCACCGGCAGTCTGGGATCAGTTGTAATGGACCCGATGTGGATCCATCCAAAGACAGACCTCGTGGACCCAGTCTGAAGCGTGCCGGTCGGCAGAGCAGCCTCCCAGACCAGACCACCCGAGACAGTCGGATCTCACTTTACACGATGGCCAGCAGGTGGTGGTCCTGAACCGTGCTTCTGCTCTGAGCGGCATCCTTAACGCCACTCAGAACTACATGGCCAACTTTAAGGACGATGAGGAAGATGACGACGACTACGTTGAAATCCGCTCTGAGGATGACAGTGAAGCCGAGCGAGACAAGTTGAACCAGGGAACCACAAGATCAACTCAGAATCGGAGCGCTGTCCAGTCCCGGAGTTTGCCGTGCACTCCGATCCACTCCTGCCATCCGCTGAGGCCGCTGGAGCGTGAGCACTTGGAGAAGTACCTGTGGAGTGAGCCGCAGCAGAACCAACCCAAGATAGTCCAGTCTCTGAGGGAGAAGTTCCAGTGTTTGAGCTCCAGTAGCTTCGCGTAAGGCTACACAGAAACTAAAAACCAAAAATAACGCTAACACGCCGCATATAGTTTGAAAGGGGACAGTGCTGCTTTGCGTCAAATTCGCTGACGAGAAACATAAATATTAAGACAAAATAATACATCTATCAAAGCAATCCTTGGATTGCAGCTTTATTTTTAGCAAACTGTTACAGATATATAAAAACAGTATAGGTCACAAGTAAAGGTTAAAACACTACATCATTAGCTTTTACGTAAACTGGAATTCATTCATTGTGATGAATTATGATTTTAAAACTTTTAAACTGCTTTACATCTGAGCCTTGTAGAAACATTTGCAATTGATTGTGCTGTACAGGTGCAGTAGTTCAGGATATCTGTTAATTTTGCTCCTAAGGACGACTGTACATCTCGTCATATTTACTAGAGCTGAAAGCACAGTTACTGCTCGTCTTCTTAATTGTGCTATTATACAATATCTAACAGTTGTGAACAAACTGCTTTTACAATTCAAGATTTGTGCAACTTGAGATGCGCTGCTCAGGCTAGCTAGTCACTTTTAGGATCTTTTAACAAGCAGGAAATAAAGACAAATATTTGGGGGTATTTTAACATCCAGTAGGTTAAGTGTACTTGGAAATTTAGTCTATTTTTAAAATAGTGAGTCGGTCTTCCTCTGACTTTGGTCACCAATAGGGAGTCATGCTTAAAGAAAATTGAGATATTCTCTAATAAATAATAAGTATCTCTTTCTTTTAAAATTGAGAGCATCTGTGAGAAATGGTTCTTACATGCAGTAAGTAGATGCTGTTTTATTTTCCTTAAATCTGCTCACTTTAGTTTTGGTTTGAGGACGGTCCACAAGGGTAAACAGGTGAATTGGTTTTAAAGACTACAGTACTGTATTTGGTGTCTTTTGTTTCTTCTATATTCAAATGCAAATGTATTTTAATGGTTTACGTTATGGGACACTATCGCACTACTGATTTCACTTCCTCACTCAAAAGGAAAGTTACGTTACAATAAAAGACACTTTAAAGTTCACAGTTGTTTTGTTAAGAGTTTTACCCCCACAGTTGTTTGATTTCAAATAAAATTAGAAAAACGATATGACTTATTTGTTCAAATGCGTTCCTGCTGTCTCACCAGTACCACGAGCCACAAACTGTAAATTAGATTTAAAGATATTTATTTAAAAAACAGCTGTGCTTTCATTTAGAGACTCAAAATCTGAAACTGTGAATATTCTTGGAAATTTGTAGATTTTAATGCACTATTGAAACATAAATTACTTAAAATAAAGAAGCACATGGGGAAAAGGCTAAATAAAAACATAAAATCCAAAGTAGGAAAATGAAGTATGTTTTTGTTTGTACATTGCTTTGTTTTTGTTTATTTTTTTGGTGGTAATCTTTTTGCACTTTTTTTATTTTACATCTTATTTGTAAACACTTTGTAAAGATGTACATTTTAGGAGTTATTCTTGTATGCCATCGATATGCTTTATAATGCTTTGACGTTTAAGTTAAGTTTACTGTATTTTTGTAACTGGCTAGCCATCATTGCTCAACAGGACAATGTATCTGAGATAATAAATTCAGATTATTCTCCTCTTTGTGTCTTTTTGTGATAAGTGAAACAAAACTTGAGCCATCGCTTAAAAACAAAGCAGAACACTGCATTATGACAACTAAATAATTTTTGTTTTCTAGAGTTAAATAAAAGAATGGACATCAATCTGAAGATTTCTTAATGAATTGAATATTTATTTTAATATTTACACACTGCCCACTGTCTTTTGCAGCCAGACATGCACAAATCACTTGACAACCAGAACTAATTTTATTTTTGATAAAATATAAACAAATTGAAATGATGGTTCCTTGTCAATGTTTTTATATCACTTAAACTTTTTTACAAATTTCAAACCACAAACTTGAATAAATTTCAGTGGGATTTAATCTGTCACACCAGCACATTAATGCATCATCATGAAACTGAGGGGGGAAAAAATAACGGCTCTAAAGTGGGAGAAAATTTCACCTGGAGTGGAGAGTTAAGCAGCGGCTGAACTCGAGCCCTTTTGGGTTTGAACGTTAGTGGGTGATGAGTGATGTTACCTTTAGCGATGTTGACCTGGACATCGTTACAGGTGAGTGGCTTGCAACAGCAACTCCTACATCTTCATGGATCGGACAGCACTCTGCTGCAGGGTGTGGCCTGACATAACATCCAAATTAAAAATGTTGAACCACCAATGTAAAAATAACACAAAGAAATAAACAATATTCCATTCAAGATGGTGGAAAATTACTACACTTAAATCTTAGTTTGAGCAATGTAGATATCAGTGACAGCATAATTACTTTGAAAGAGTATCTTTAAGGGGATTACTGATTACTCCTTGAAAAAGTAACTTAGATTGCAGATTACTTGATTTGGAAAGTAACTAAGTTACATTAAAATTAACTTTTTTTAGTTACTTTCAACAGCTGTTGACAATAATGTTCAACCACCTGTGAAAATTACATTGAGCATTGCCAATACTTAATTGCAAGTTATTGCATGATGGTAACATCAACCATGTGTCTCTTCAGGCTGAACTGAAGGGGAGATTGTTTAATGGTTACAACAGTACAAAAAAAAAAAAAAAAAAAAAAAAACTTTTGTAATTTTTGCATGTTCCACTATTGCCTGGAAAACTCTAAGTAGGATTTCAGAGTCCCCCGCCTCCTGGCACAGCCTCCAGGTTCTGCGTTCCGGTGTTCTGACTATATAAGAAATCTGCTGAGTAAGAGGTATGTGACGTAGTATCAATGCGCGCATGCACATTATCACAAGGTAGGATGGATTTTACGGGTAGCACATATAAACGGAACACATGTTCTTTGTTGTTTTTCGGGGGGCAATAAACATCCTTAAATGACTGGCGCTGTGCCTGGAGTACGGCAGCTTTTCTCCTCCGGAGCTGCTGCCTGGTGGCGGTTCAGAGCGAACGGCGGAGAGGAGAGCTGCAGGTGTATTTAACTAGGCCTCGACAAACACTGACACAGGCTGGGCGTCCACTCGGAATCGGCGTCTTGGGAGCTCAGAAAATATCCTTTTTTAATCCAGATGCGGATCATTGTCATTAATAACAAAATTGGCGCCATTAGCCACTGTTGAAATTTTCCAGTCTAAACACAGGGTAAAATTAAACCTGGAAAACCTGCCCAACTGCAAAGAAACGGCACGAATTTAAACATCTAATAAAAGTCATGTTAATAGCACTATATGTTTGATAATTTACCCCTAATATATTTTTAGAGCAATTTAGAGAAACAACAAAATTTGATATTTATTTTTTTTAGAATGTAGGACTGAAGATTTTTAATTTAAATGTTATAAATTTCAAAATGTACATATTTCTAGGAACTAATACAGTTTCAGAAAAATTTTGAGAAATTTAGACCTGTGCAACAGAGGGCGCTAAAACCCCAATAAGAAAGTGGTCCGGTAATCTGAAATAGAGCATCCTGGGTAATGAAGTTTCCAAAGATAATCACGTTAAGTCGTTCATTTCTTATTTGATAAACTAACTGATCGAACGAAAATGTCAACACATATTAATGGGTTGAATCCACTCCTCAACTAAAAACCATCGCATTGTGGGAGTTAGGTGTATTTGGACTAATTTTCTTCTCGAACCTTCTGGTCGGTAATAGTTTACCCATAGAACACCGCGGCGCTTCCTTTCTTCTCAGTGGTGCGGTGGTCCAATATGTCGCTGTTAGATGGTCCGTTAAACGTGCTCGGCCAGAGAACTACTGGCGAGTCTGTTCGCACTCAGAATGGTAGGTTGTTCATATTAATTTTGTGGTGCGGTTAAACCTTGTGAATGTTTTACAAGCCGGCAGAGTT
Source organism: Poeciliopsis retropinna (assembly GCA_010277075.1). NCBI lineage: Eukaryota > Metazoa > Chordata > Actinopteri > Cyprinodontiformes > Poeciliidae > Poeciliopsis > Poeciliopsis retropinna. The sequence continues at coordinate 9,171,321 of VMRM01000010.1, forward strand.
TGAACTGAGTTTTTAATGTATAGCACACGTGCCGCTAAGGCTAATGCTAACTAACTTTAATGCTAGCCTAAGTCCGCTGTTGCGTTCTGTTTCACTTAACTGCCAATGTCTTTTACTTTGAATAATTGCTGCATTTTATTGCAACACAAGCAGTTTTAACTGCAGGTGTGTAATCCCATTTTAGTACCTTCCACTCACTGCCTAATGAATGGATGGCTATGCTAATGGGGAAGAGAAACACTGTCATGGTCTGAAGGTGTGGCTAGCTGATTGTGCGCCCCACCAAATAAGCTGACAGAACAGTTGAATCAGAAAGTTACTTTTCAGTCAGTTATGTAAAAGTGTATCTTTAAGGAACTCCGATGGTAGCAGAATGGCTTTGTGTTTTTTACAGTAATGGCTGCAGCATCCATCGCCAACATTGTCAAGAGCTCCCTCGGACCGGTGGGCCTCGACAAGATGTTGGTGGACGACATAGGGGTTTGTGTCATTTTTTTAAACGAACACAGAAATTATTCTGGTATGCTTTGGTTGACTGACTTGGTCATCCGAACAGGACGTCACCATCACCAACGATGGAGCTACCATCCTGAAGCTGCTGGAGGTGGAGCATCCTGCCGCCAAGGTCCTCTGTGAACTGGCTGACCTGCAGGACAAGGAGGTTGGAGATGGGACCACTTCTGTGGTAAGTGCTAGCTGTCAGTATTTATATATTTATTCTTAATGTTCATGTTGTCATGTCAGGTAACTTCCTGAATTGTAAACAATTTTATAAAAATAAATTAGACGTCATTGCCTATTAATCAGACTGGGTTTGTCTGGAACGTTTCATTCAGCTTTGTGCAAAAAAAATTACTTTACAGGATTAAAAGAACCTCAGCCAAACTCCGTGATGTCAATAATGAGCATAATCATCGGAAATTTCTCTTTATTTCTGCATTCATTTGTGCCTCGTACACGCCTGATTATTTTGTAGGTTGGATCTTAATAAAATTCTGAGGTCCACAAAACAATTTTCAGCAACTTCACTTTTATTAAATGTGGGTGCAAAACAGAAGTCAGAACCTCCTCAGAGCAACATTTTTCTTATTTCCGCGATGCAGGTGATTCTTGCTGCAGAGCTGCTTAAAAGCGCAGACGAACTGGTGAAGCAAAAGATTCATCCCACGTCTGTCATCAGTGGATATCGATTGGCATGCAAGTAAGACGAGGATATCAAATATGAGACCGCATTGAAAGTAGACCAAGATCATCTTTACAACTGCTTATTTTTGATCTTCCAGAGAGGCGGTGCGGTACATAAATGAGAATCTGACTATTGGGACAGATGATCTGGGAAGAGAGTGTCTAATCAATGCAGCAAAGACGTCCATGTCTTCCAAAATTATTGGAGTGTATCCTAAATATTTGTCTGATTTATCAGCATGTTAACAAGATGTTGCAATGGTTTTTAAGTGTTGTGTGAAGGTGGAAAGCATTTCAGTTTCACCTATGTGCCTTGACTGTGGGTCCTTAGTGATGCAGACTTCTTTGCTAACATGGTGGTGGATGCTGCCATGGCTGTGAAGTTTGTTGATGGAAAAGGAGTGGCCAAATACCCCATCAACTCTGTGAACGTGTTGAAAGCTCACGGCCGCAGCCAGAAAGAAAGTTTCCTGGTCAATGGATATGCTCTGAACTGTACAGTTGGTTCACAAGGTACATATTTTACTGGATTAGTTTGTATGATATTCACCACTAGCCTCAAGAACTCCCATTTTTTTTGCTGCCATGTCTCTTAGTGATGTACGCAGTGATACGCGTGGGAGAAAGTAAACTGTTTTTGAAAAGAACAAAGTCACAGTGGAATGAAAACTGTGATGCTTCTTATAGCCAGATAGTAAACCAGAAGCTGTTATCCAGACATGAGACTTCCTTTTTATTTGAGCCTATTTCTGCCATTGAATGTTTATGTTCTATACCCACAGAAATGGTGAAGCGTATTGTAAATGCTAAGATAGCCTGCCTGGACTTCAGCCTGCAGAAGACCAAAATGAAGATGGGGGTCCAGGTCGTCATCAACGACCCAGAGAAACTGGACCAGATCAGACAGCGGTATGTTATGGCTCATGTCTTTCTTCCTTCTCTCATATTTAGGAATAATCCCATTTTAATTTGCTGTGGTACTAGTCCAATAGTGCATACAGTGATACGCGTGGGAGAAAACATGAGCAGCCACAAGTCAAGGCAGCAGCTTCTCTCTAAGCTGCAGGACCACTAATTTGAGCTGGACACATATTTTATGTGTTGTACTAGTACAGTACTGCTTTCCTGTTTTTGCTCTGCCTTAAATTCCTTGCAGAAATATTTCAAGTATATATATATATATATATATATATATATATATGATTTGTTTGTGTGGTTTTAGGGAATCTGACATCACCAAAGAGAGGATCCAGAAAATTCTGGCAGCTGGAGCAAATGTTGTACTGACCACTGGTGGCATTGATGATATGTGTCTGAAGTACTTTGTGGACAGTGGAGCCATGGCAGTGAGACGGGTTCTCAAGAGGGACCTTAAACGCATCGCCAAGGCAACAGGAGGTGCGAACAAAGCTTGTTGTCCTGTGTAATAGTTCTGAATGTGTTAAAATATTTAAATGAAAAACGTTTGCATTTAATTTTATGTTTTTGTGCATTTTTAGCCACCGTCTGCCCCTCCCTGTCCAATCTGGAAGGAGAGGAGACATTTGAAGCCACAATGCTCGGTCAGGCTGAGGAGGTTGTTCAGGAAAGAGTCTGTGATGACGAGCTC